>OX403627.1:14478710-15171026 GCA_948107755.1 Campoletis raptor
ATCGAATTCCTTTCGTCTTTTATCAAAAAACAAAAAAGAAAGAAAAATATTTCTTTTATTTTCGACTTACTAATTGGGCTCGTATGACATTGACAATATTGATAGATTTCGTGGCTACAATCCAAAATCAATGTATAAATTTCGAGGAAACCTTGGGAACCACACACGCGAACCCTTTCGTTTTGCATCTGATCGACGATTCGTGTTTCTCAATAAAATACGTTCGAACATTCGGATCTCTCAACCAAGAGATTTGCAAGTGTTTGTCTCTCTCTCGCTCTCTCTCCCTCTCTTTCTCTGTCGCTTGGTTGAAAATATTTTTGGCGCGTCGAAAGTGCTCGTACTGGGTTCGCCGTTATTGCTGCTCCTCTTTTCTCTCAACGACTATAAGAGACGACGACGACGACGACGAGCCGCGAAACTGTCGCTCGTAAATGCGTCTTTCGCTTGAGATACGTTCTCATTCGCATGTTCACTCATACCCGGAGACTCATTTTTATAATGTGTGATGCGAATTCGCGGATTTAACTAATGTCTCGTCGATGAGACATCGACGCGTTGTGCCTGATCCTCGATCGCGTTTTTATGACACTTTTTTTTCTCTTCCAATAAACGCCAACTATTTAACATATGGCTTAAAGTGTTTCATTCTCAAGTTTTTATAACATCCTCATCCTCTTGGAGAAAGCTTTTGCATTAGTTGAAAAACTTTTTTTCTTCATTTCATTGAACTTTTGCTCGGTTTGTCTTGAAACGTTGTTTATCACATCCTTCAGTTGGAAGAACGCCCAATTAAGTTCAATAAGCTTTACATGAGTTGAAAGTCAAAGAAGAACGTGTTAAAGTAAACAAACCGAAACCACAGGTTTAGGAAAATTAGTTTATAAAATTCGATTGATTTTAAACCTCAATTACAAAAACCTTTAATCGTCGCCAAAAATCACATTTTCTAAGCATTGGCACAAGAAAAACATTTACACCCGCTTTTTTACATAAATTTTCGTAACTCAGACAGAAATGTGATGTAAAATTTGAATTAAATGTAGAAATTGTATTCATAATACTAATGAGTACGTTGTTTATTTCAAGTTTTTGTGTGACAGCTAGGCGAACTAAATATACGAAAAATTACACAGTGTCGTTCAGTGAAAATTCTGATTTACATCGAAATATCACAGAATGTGGGGTAAATGCGCGGTTTTTTTCAAATTTATATCAAAATGCAAAATAATGAGGTTTGTGGTACATTTCAATCGTACCACGCAGTTTCGTGATTTACGTTCTTAATATTTTTCTGAAAATCACAATTCAGTATTAAAAACAAGAAAATTTCTTGTAATAAATTCGATATTTTGAACATTTTTATTCGAATATAAATTTAAGGCGAATAAAACCTGAAGTATTTTTCTACGTTTCGAAGGTCATTTTGAATGAAATTCCGTAGAACTTCTAGCGTTGTTCGGGACGCGTCCTTTGAGTACGCAATCGATATAGATGTGAATCGTTTCGAGACAAAGTCCCATGCGTTAATGAGTAGAAGAATGACAGAACTATAAGCATACACGTATAAGCAGAGACGAGTTTCCTTTACCAGGAAAATACCCGTCGACGTTGATGACGGGGCCTTAGCCTACCTCAAATCAACACGAAGCTATACACGATGATTCACGAGGTCATTAATCTATTTCTACGTTTCGTGTATATAGTGCTGTAGCAAAAACAGCGTATGCCGATTTCCGAGAAGACTGGCTTTTGATCTGTGAAGATGAATCGGCAGGAGATGTATGTCACACACGATCATCGAAGACAGAGAAAAGCAGGAGGGATGGAAAGACGAGAGAGTGAAACTTTGTTACAGACAGAATTGTAAAAGTCACCGTTTGGTGAGAATCCAAATCGGATTTTTTTCCTGAGATGAAAAACAAGGCATCCCCAGCCTGGAAGTTCCCGTGAAGGATTTTTTGACATAGTATTAAGGGACTAAATACACGTTTGGAGGGCAGTGAACGATAAAACGGTAGATCAATAAACGAACAGGCAAGTTTGATCATTTATTCGTCATGAAAAACATTTTGGAAGTCATTGCAGACGTTCGATCCTCCACCGGAAGAAATTTCTCCAAAACTAAAGCACCTGTAAAGAGCTTGACTCAATTCCATCGTTTCAAATGCATTACTAAAGCAATTAATTCGAAATGAGTGACTGCAGCCAATATTCCTGAGAAGTTTTACAAGAAATAGAACATGAATGAAGTGAGTGAATAGCAATGTGCAGAGATTCATAAAACTTAAAATAGTATGAGATCCAATAAAACATAAATAAAATAAAAGAATCGAAGATGGTGTAATTGATAACTGCGAAGAACAGATCCTGTCAGTGGCAAGGCTGTAATATTTCCGCCAAATTGATTCAATGGAGTTATTAATATTCGCTCCTATCCATTGCTGCGTTTCCGGTCGTCATTAACCATTGGAGCAAACAGCCTGATGACGAGAGTACCCTTAGAGCATCAGGCGAAAGTGTGAGGAACGAGGACGCGAGGAAGTCGACGAAATGGAAAAGGAAAGAGAGAGAGAGAGAAAGAGAGAGGCCACAGATGTAGGCAAAAACCCGAACCGAAGGATCACGAACGATTTTGCGCTTGTATTGAGTTTGACTATATAAGTGGTCCACGGAAACTCAGCTTTGGAGAGCTTCACAAGAGCTTCCAGGAATAAGTGTTATAATTTAATTGGCTATCTGGTCCCATCAACGGTACCGTTCCACTTTGCGAAGGCTCTTTCCAATTCGAAGAAATATCTTTAATCGTCACGATCTCATGACAGTTATCACTGTCAAAAAAAAAAGAAACTTCCGAATATTATGGACAAATTTATAAATAATCGAACATGTTCGACATATGATCGAAAAACAAATACCGGTCGTTTGATATATTTATATGTAGGATACACAGATATACGTTGTTTTTTTTTTTTTTTGAGCGGCAAGCCTCAGAGAAATCTTACAGACTTACAAAAAAGGCTTCGTTATACCAGCAGCATGCCAATCGTAAACGCGTGTATCGCACATGCTTGTAATGTACTCTATAGCTATATGTTCGAAGAGCGTTTTCCGTCCCTCGTGGACCGCCAAGGAGGGCACACCGAACGATTCGATCCACTGCCGATTGTAAAAATAAACAGGCATTTATACCCCGATCTCACAAAGAGACCGGCACGACTTTGCTCTCGTCGATCTATTCCCGGCTGTATGTGTATTCTTTTCCTCTTCTCTAACTCTCTTTTCTCTCTCTCTTCCATTTCACCCGCATATGCTAAGATTTTTATATGCCCGGTTTTATTTCAACGAATCGAGTTGAGCCCTTCTTACCCGACGTACACGTAAATCATTAATTTGACGGCTTTGTTATGTTTCTATTCAAAATTTCAAAAAGTATAAAAAGTCGAACAAGTTTTTGAGAACATTTTGGAAAAATAACTAATGATATTAACTTAACGCGTTACCAAAGCTTTGTATTGATCCAAGTGATTGAGAGCTTCGTCGATTAATTATAGTTCCAACATTAATAAATATATTATTTTTGTCTTATATTCTGAGTTTATTTAGAAACAATATTTGCCCATGAAAAAAATGCTATTTTTTGAGAACACGTATCTCTATTCTCATTATAGTGATTTGTTTAAAAATTTACGATGGAAAAACGACGTTCGTGTCTGACCAAGAGATAAAGTTCGATGCTTTAGGCCGTTTGGTTCGTCGTCTCGTCGTCGTTTCGGTTATTTATAGATTAATTTGTGACTAAGGGCCTCACGTTTTTGAGGGTCTTTCGGCTGAGTGTATATTTACTTGGCTCGCTCGTTTCTCGTTCATCTCGTCGAGTATTACGCGCATTTCCTTCGACATTCGGCATTGAGGCTTATAACGCTCATTCACGAATGGTTAAAGACTTTTGCTCACTCCTTTCTCTCACGAGCCTCTTGCCGTGTCTCTTAAAATTTGAAAGAGACAAAAATCACACGGTTCGAATGGCAAAATTTTTATGGAGAAAGTCGTTTATACATTTGCGAGGAATGTTTCGACAATCTCTGAAGAAAGACTTTGACTGTCGAGAAAGAACAAAAAGATTGTGACGATGACACTCCGACGATCGGTTTATTGTCGTGAAAACGATCGCTCTCATCGTTCTCTTCGTCCGACCATTAAACATTTCGATAATCCAACGACTTCGAAATGAGCCGCAGTTATAGCTTCAGTTCGCAAAAGCCTCAATCTAATCGTTAAATTATTCCGAAGAGTAATACAGAAACCTGCTAATTCAGTCGCACATTAAAAGAAGTGACAAAATTTTATTTCATTTTCATGAATATATTTCTCGAGCCGGTGTGTTTTTGTTCTTCGTCATTTTAATTTACCTGTAGATTTTTCGTTACAAATTCTAGCTGTAGGTCTCATCCTGTCGATACTTTCCAATGAGAGGACACGAACTTTTTCTCGATTTTAAACAATTAAGAAATTATCCTCCTAAGCATGTAAGGTTCTTGAAAAAATTCTTGAGAAGAAAGATTAAATGCCATCGAAAACTCAAGTCAATCATAGCCACTTGAAAATCAACAAGATCGATATAAAATATCCATCGGAAATAAAAGAGTTTTATAGGACGATAGAAACCCGAAATTAATAAGAAGTACTGCAAACGCAAATCCAGATTTCCACGTATATTCGATGATCCAGCAGTGGATATAGATGGAGCGTGGTAGAGTCGTTAGGAAATTACAACAATAAGCTCGATCTGGCATCACTGCCAGATATTTTTATTGTTATTGCAATGTTATGGGTTCTTAATGGGTCTTTGAGGTTTTAGGGTGATGGCTGCTGATATCATAGACATGTTTTCGTATTTCACTTCTCTATCGTTCTTTATCGTTTCCAAGTTTTTGTATATGTGTTCAAATGTTAATGTGTGTAAGTATAGATATGATGATGTCTTTACACACAACCCCCAAAGTGGTCAATGGCCTCGATAGCGTTGTCTACAGACTTCGTTTCTTCGAGGTGCACTCATGTCCCTTCTCTCTCTCTCTATCTATCTCTGCCTCCCTCTCCTTCCTTTTCTTTTATATTTGTACCTGTATTGTTATAAAAAGGAAGAAAAGAAGCTAAAAAGATGGTCTCTGTATGTATAGTACAGGGAACGAGCTCGACTCCAAGGACCAACTACTTGCTAAGTCCTCAAGGTTTTCATTCCTAAGGGGGCGGAGGTTACGATCTTGTTGATTGCTGTAGTACAGCATCTCATGTCCCACCGAGCTATGCGTACATTTACAAAGTTATATGAAGCTATCTACCATACTTTCGAGTAGGGAAAGTCAAAAAATAATTATATCGTGACCAGTATGAATTCCACTGGAGCTATGATAAAGCAATGTCAAAATAAACACAATCGTTCCAGGTACACGTAATAAAACAACAACAACATTAACGAGAATGATAATCTTGTTTTTATTGAATTGACAACAAAGCAATGATCCTGTCCATTGTTGAAACTACAAGGAAAAAAAAACAACCATAATTGAGAATGCGATATTTATCATTGCCTGCAAAACACAGATGAACGATTGTGCTTTAGGTTTTGATTACCGTTTCTAAATATCGAAAGAAAATTAAAGAAATCAGTCGACCAGTGCTTATTATCAACGTCGAATCAAAATGTTGTATACTCATCGCTTTCATTCGCATTTCTCTCCGACAAAATCTAGAGTCACCCTGACGCGGATCCTCTTTATTACGACATTTAATTTCTGAGGAACGTGTTTCCATTACGAAATATTTCTGTATTTGTCTGCAAAGTTTCTCAAGAGTTTATGAGCAAACTCCGACGTTGGCTAGGTAGGAGCCGGTACTGGTGGTGTTGCTATATACAAACGCTTTACTGTTTGCCGGTTCTACCACTGTTTCTTCGCAGAGTCTCTCTGTTCACTGTATATTTCTCTCTTTATCCTTCTCTCTGTCCTGCTCTTCTCTCACTCACTTTCGCTACTCAACCCCGTCGACTAAAGCGGCACTCCGACCTACCACTCTCGAAGTGCTCGTCGTCACCAAATTCCCTCCCTTTTGCCCTTCCTCGATCCTTACTTTTGGTACCCTGAACAGCTATCCTCCCAGCCAAAGCAAGATGCTTTTGCCAGAAGTGCAAACGCGGAAAAACCTTCACGCCCCCTCGTTTCGTTTCCTCAGAACTACAATATGTACGGAAAACTTATACATTTATAAATTTTTGTCTATTATAGAGTTATGTTGTCTAACTAATCGTGCAAACAGTCGAAATATTCAAAAATATGCTAAACGATTATTTTCTTGTTCAATTCAATATATGGTTACATAAAGTTTTTAGAAATCTAATTTGCAGTGTTAACATTGTAAATTCTTATGAGACGCGTGAAATGGGTTTAGCATCTTGTTTAGTATATTCACACATTCGTAGACATCGAAGTCAACTTAATAAATCACAGTAAGTTCGTATGTTAGTTGTTCAACTTTATATATATTTGTATTTATGTTCGAAGAAGAAGAAGAAGAAGAGCGAGAAAGAACTTTCGGCAAAGAGTGCTTTACGTTCACGAAACGTTTTTGGCCCTGCCTTTTCTGAATAGAGAGGAAAAGAGAAAGAAAGAGAGAATAACTTCGAACGTCACAGGGATTTGAAAGACGATCCTGGATTTTCCACTTTTCTCATTGTCGCCTTGGCTTTTGGCACATCGAACTGGGTAAGTCTCGCTAGTATAGACAAGAAAAGGGTGGGTATTCCACCCTTAAGGAAGATTGGCAAAGAGCCAATAGCCATCTTAAGTATAATCTAACGGTATCGCCACCCAGTGCTTCTCCGTACTGCCGTCCCTTTCATCCACAATGATATACTTTTGATACTCGATGGCAAACACATCGCAACTTCAAACAATGTATTTAGGGCATAGAGAGGCTGGGTAAATTCATTATTCGACCAATAAATCATTAGAATGTTCTTTTTGTTAAAAATGAGAACGAGAAACTACGGATGAGACCAATATTTTCAATGCTCTCCAAATAATGACATCCTGGATCAATGAGCCATTTAATTTCATGCGCTTTTCGTCGCACACGATAATTAGTTTGTTCTCAATATTGTTAAGATAGTCAAGAAGGAGGTAGAAGAGGAAAAAGCAACGATAAGTGTATCCCGTACCTAATTAAACGGCAGTTGGGAGGAGTATTTGGGTGACGAGGGACTCGAGAATTGAAGCCTATTCAAGAGACGGTGTAAAAGCAGTGGACGTTAAATCTGTTCCGATGTCCATCATCCTGATGTTACGTATACACCCTTTCACATGTGAATTTGCCATGTACTCGTACGCATCTGACCCATTCAGTGGGACACACAAGCGAGAGTATTAACCGGGACGAACGTGTAGTGTTGGGTATAAACTCTTTAAATGTTATGACGTGGAACTCACGATTTCATGGAACATTTAATCACTATATTGGTAAATAGCCGAAACTCCAGGGGTTCCCAAAGGACGTGGTCATCTATATAAATCTCATCCTTCTCTCATTTTGAGTCCGGTATTTTGAACAAAAATAATTTTTAATGTTCTCCAGATTTGTAACATCGCGATTCAACATTTTAACAGAAGACATTTTACGACTATTATCCTCTCTATTATCACTTGATAATGGACCTCATTTTTATACACCAATTTCCGTTTCATTACATTCATTATTATCGAGTTTAGTTGGCCGTAGCTCCAGGCACCGGGATATGTGAGTGCAAAGTTTAGTTCAGATATTAGCGAAGCTTCAGCTATGTCGTAAAAGTAGTCGCGATAACTGCGTACGATGGAAGCTGAGCACCTCCCAGATCTGCTGTCTTTGTTTTTATCCCTCTCTCACCCTCGCCCTTTCTCTCTCTGGTGTTGAGATACCCGAGCCAAACTGCCACGGTATAGAGACGATATAGAATGATACATACATAGAGAGAGAGAGAGAGAAGCTCATCGGCAGTCTCTCACCACGAGTTTGGTCTTGGACTTCGACTGCCGAAGCAAGTGAAGGTGCAACGGAGGTCGACGGGGCAGAGAAAGACTAAGGGACGGAGAAGGGTGTGTACCAATTATACAGACAACTATTGTGCGGCTCTCATTAAACGACGCCAACAAATTCGATTACTTCTCGTTCCAAATTTCGCCTGTATTCCTTCTCTTTCGGAGCACAGTTCACCTCAAGCCTCTGTCGTGTGTTGGGAGCTTGTGAGAGGAGGGTCGAGTACAACCGGGACCATTTTGCTGGCTCGAAGCATTCCCACCCTCTACCAAAGCTTTCTCTTCGTTCTCCCCCACCCTTTCACCTTGGTGTGCCAGCGAATTTATTTTACGACTAAACAGAAAATTAGTGAACGTTTGGGTTTGCGGTATTTAGTATATATATACTCATCTTGGTTATCCAGCGACTGAAATCCACTCGCCCTTCGGAAAAACTCTCGTATCCCTGCCAACGGCTGTTATTTGCCAAGAGGAATCCTGGGTCTGCTATTGTAGCTCTTCGAACTCGGTTCATTCGGGCATTATGACGATTCCGAAATTAATCGACCTCAGGTTTTCCCTTTTGACCTCAAATACACAACCCATCGCATTACATTTGAAAGCATGAATTTAAATTCAAACAGTACTATTTCCCATTTACAAACCACCGCTATCAAGGACGAAAGGCGTTAAAATATCATGAGTCACTGATATTAAAAGAAAAACATCAACACCGGTTGAAAAATTTTGGAAGTTCCGTTATCTCTCATCAAAGACAGAATGAAATTACCATCCCTCATAAACTTCCACATTGAATAAGACTCTGTGAGTCTATGAGGAATTTAAGAAGACAGACATAGGCCTAGCCATTGAGCGGATACATGTGGCTCAAAGCTCGTTCAACCGCCATATAAATGTATATGTGACCATGTGAATAGCTACTCCGGACAACGTAGAAAGTTTAATGACTTTTTGTTAATTAACAGTTGGTACGCTACCGGACAAACTTAGCCCCACGACGCTCACTTCGTTCACGAATTCACGGGCACACATACGAACTTGCACATATCGTAGCAGTGAGCAGCCAACTGTATATGGTGCCCTATCGTTATTTCCATGTGTGAGTTGAGCATTGAACACGATAACCCATTTCTCTATATGCATGTATAATCCGACAAATAAACGTACGTGCATGTATCGTGGGTTATTTGTGTACTGAACTAGTAGCGAGCAGCAACGGATGCTTATACGCACCGGACCGCGCCGCGCGAAACAATTTGCCAGTCGATAAATTTTTATAGAAGGGCACCAGCCAACAGCACCCCGATACCTCGGTACGTACGTAATACCGTTTCTACAGGATTCTGTACTGCTGCCACTGCTGGTATGAAGGGTACTGGAGGGTGTAAGGGGTGAGAGGAAAGCGTACATAGCATGTAGGGTTATAGACGGTCCAGCTTTTGCGTCGAAACGGAATTGAATCGATGTATTTATGCGTCGTTTACGGGAATGGGAAGCGGTAGAGAGTTGGCACTCGTGTAATTGCAACGCTTGCCCTCGCCTCTACGTATCACCTTTGCAAAACTACAACTGCTGCAACGCTTGTCCAACCGCACATACATACGAGAATAGACCAAATGTTGAAAATTCTCTCCGCGCGAGCAGCGAGGACCATAGGGGTTGTCGAAATGTGAACGCATCCCCGGTGCAACCAACCCTACACACCAACCCCCCGTCTCTCATCATCAAGCTCAATCCACCAAAAGTTTATTTATTTGACTGCATGGCTTACTCGATTCACTCTGTCTCTCTCGGGACTCCGAAATTATTACTCTCGTCATGATCATTGAGAATAATCGCGTTTTATTGCCGCATAGATTCGTCGCCAACCACTCGGTAAATGTCAAAGAAAAAAAAACTCGTTCAGACGTTTGCAATCACGATGGTTCAAATGTCAAAGTATTCGTCAGGGGATCACCTGAATTTACAATCCGATTAGTGGAAATGCCATACGGATCGATAAAAATAAGTGGCTGGGTGTTGCCGCCGAAGGTACCATACTCTTAATCGCACTATACTGCATGCCTTTGACAGCACATCAATTATCTTATGTAGTCCTAATAATAAAGGCTCTCTCAGAACGATTGAAAAAACAAATAAAAATATAGAGGCGTCGGCAACATGTGCCACATCAATCGTTGATTTTCAATTCTCAGCAAAACGGGGATGGACCAAAGAGGGAGATAGTTTGAGGAGTGAAAAAAAGATAGTCCATGAAAGAGAAACGTTGCGATACGAAACATTGGAAACTGAAGAGTATAGGAAGACTATGTGGGTGCCTCACGCCTCTGACTTTAAAGAGCCGCATGAGCGAAGTTTGTACGCGAAATATCGTCGTAGCATAGCTATTGCTACACCGTGTGATCAAGGGGTGGGTGGGTTGACGGTAGAAATGCGGGAATGGAGGGTGACCGGGGAGAGTGAAGAGGCAATATAGGAGAAAGCTTATTATTGGAGTTCGCTGCTACGTAGAAGAGAACAAAATACAGGCGAGGCAGTGATTGCTGTTTCCAATTGAACTCTTGTGCTCCGGAGTGTGCGGCAAGAGTATGCTCTACCTGAATGAACGAGCTAGCGGAAAATAATCAAGCTCCGCCTGGAGCCACTATCCAGAAGCGTATTACTGCTATAGAATACTGCGTGGATATCTATACCCAGAGGTACAACAAGGTCTTCCAGTAAACCCCCTTGATGCCCCTTGTAGCTTTCGCTCGTTTCAAACCATACTGCATTGGTTTGTTGGTTTGCCTATCGGAAGGGTAATTTAACCACAGTCACTTGTACCATTTACAACTGATATGAAATACTTGTCTCCAAGCTTCAAGAAGCCGCTTTAGATATCATTTGTTTGATTCTTTTATCAAGATAATTAAACCAGTGACTGAAGAACGATTGATTTATTCTTGATCATTGGTGCAGATTCCGAATCAAGCATATGCACTAGTCAATAAATATTGACAATGCTGAAAGAAATTACAAATTTGATCAATCTGTTCGTGGCCCTTACCCCTTTATGAAAAACATGTATCTATCTGTTTTTACAGCGAGATGGGATATAGTCGCGTATATATAAGTGGCTGAAGATAAGGAGGTGGCTGTCGAGTGATGGGGTAGAGCTCGGGCTTTTCTGGATCGTCGCGACGAGCAGAAAGACACCAAGAGACGAGCACGAAAAGGGGATGTTCAAAACGAGATGGAAGTCGTATAGGAGGGAGGGGGGAGGTGAAGGGTTCGTGTACGTTGAGAAGCGCAAGCGGGGTAGTACTCATCCGTTGCAGTGCTGCAACTAATGAGACATCGCTAAAGGGCACAGGGGATAGAGATGGTAGTCGGTAGTACCAGGGTGAGGAACTTAGGGAAAGAGTAGAAAAGAGAGATAGGTACACCAGTAGGCGCCCCAGCGCGCAAGGCATATGAGGACATACAGCACAGCTGCGTAGAAGTGAGGGCAGGCGATACACTTCACCTGAGACCCGTAGTAGACTGTGTGCTGCGAGAGATAGAGACGAGGACAACGTAGACGTCGACGACGACGACGACGGCGACGATGTCGAGGTGGAAGAGCGCGAGGGCTGCGCTCAGGCACAATTAAAACTGACGCTCCTAATGGCAAGTCAAACGCCGACGGGCTCGAGAGATTCTTGACTTTCCAATGAAGCGATTGTTTCATATTCGCTCGGTGTTCGCTCATCCTCATTCTCCTCGCTCTTACTCTTCGCCGTCGTATACTCTTCATCCACGACCTTCTCATCCAGAACCAACGTAGTCTCATCCCTTTTCCCATCGTGCTCATCCCTCAACTGAGCCTCTATGAATACTATATATGACATGTATGGCTTTATGGTATCGTAAGGAAAGATGGGGTAAAACCAAATAGTAAGATGAAATGGAAAATGGTCTTAGTTCGTTTCTGAATCGTGAGGTTCCACATTATAAACTCGTGAGAAATTGTCATTCATATTTTAAAAAATCGCTTGACATGAATCCACTAAACCTGAGTACTCTCGGAAGTTATTTACTTTGGGAGCGATAGCTTACAGAAGAATATGTCACGATTTTCCGTTATTAATAAACTAACACAGCAACACGTGCCAATCTATGCTTGAAAATGTATTCATACTACGTCAAGAAAGACCCGATGACGAAGGTAATGAGCAAGCAAGGGAACCCGCTGAAGAGTTTAGAGATATTCGAAGACGTTCCCCGCACATGCACTTCTAATACTACACCGGGTACTTGCGAATAGGTCTGATGTAGTGTCTGCCGTTGACAGACACGAGAGAAGACGAGAACCCTCATCGGATCGTACGGGCTATGCACAGGGCTTTCGAATCTGTTCACTCATTCAACTTCGAAGGACCTCGTTGTCCTTGGACGTCAGTGCGCGCGAATGTACTGAGGGATATTCGGCACACTTAGATGACACTTCACTCGTACTCGAGTCCCGTCACGTTCGGTATATATTATGAACCTTGAAATGTCATCTAAGTTAAGAGAATCAACGGAAATCGTCGTTTTGGTAATACCTGTACATGTTCATGTCTATATCTGATTTTTATTGGTGAAATATCCTTATAGCTGCAATTGCCCAAACTTTTGAAATTTAACAGGCTTTCAAAAAGTATGTAATGATCTTCATAGCTCGGTAGGGACCTTGAACGGAGTTGCAAGTTATTGTAAGCCGTATGTACGCCGAAATAAATAAATCTGAGGCAAACAAAGCCAAGTTGGATTTTGAAGTGGGTGTATTCTTGTAACTTCCGCACGCGAATTCCAACGAAGCCAAGTAGCGCGAATGACATATTACAAGAATCTACAATGTGTTGAAGGGGTCAAGAGTCTGCAGAGCTCACTAATAGTCGGCGGCATCTCCTCGTTTACTCTTGCTATAGTGACCATTATCGCTGGACGATTACCTATTCTTTTAGAATTAGCAGAAGCAGCGGATGTGCACGTGAACTTTGAATGAGAGAACAAAACTAAGATGAACGACTCTTTTTATACAAACACGTATTTCACATGACATACACGCGCGCTCATGTGCAGATGAGAAACGTAAGAGGGGGGAAGAGAGAGACGGAAAGGCCAATATGGAAAGAGAAAGAGAGAGAGAGAGAGAATGGTCCAGTGGAGATGCTATCCTTTCACTGAGCCAGACTCTCCACTGTACAAACAAAGCATGCTAAGGCTTAGCCGCCGGTAGGTTTACGGCTATTCCTTAATTGCAAGGGTATCGCTTTTGTACTTCCGTATAATAACCTCCTTCCTGCGACCTCGACCATTAGCCTCGCTGCGAATGAAGGAATTGCCACTGTTGCTGATGGGGAGGCCTTCTTGCCCCCCGGACTTTGAAACGCTGCCTTCTGACTCTCTTCTCTACGTCGCCCGTCGTCATGTACAGCATACTGAAATCTGTAACCGTTTGCTTCTGGGTAAAATCGGTGGTTCTGGAAACTTGTGCAAGTTGCTTTTGGATTAGGTCGTAGGTTACTCTTCCAACTAACACTACGATTGTTTGCCAGCCTGAATCATTTCTTTTTGTTTCAAACCTCCAGATTTTTTTCTTACCACAACCTTCCAAAGGTTGTTCTCTCTCTCTCTCTCTCTCTCTCTCTCTCTCCCTCTCTCTCACTCTTGTACCCAGTCTGTCTCTCCGTATATAGACCCACTCCCTATAGCCTTTCGTCGACTAATGAGGAGCAAATCTCAAGATAACTGCGCGAGCACGCGCCCCACGGGCGTTCATCATACCTAAGCTGTATACACGACGCGATGAGCGCACCAGGGAATGCTTGGAAAAGTGCAGTTATAATTGCCCGCGGTGATGAGGACCAGAACAAACACCGCTTTTTATCCTAGATACTTTGCACTAGATGCGCTTCGTTCTCTTACACCCTCAACATTTCTCTCTTTCAATTCGACGTTGATAAGTTTTGCCAAATGATTTGTAAACTTCCCAGACATTAGAAATCCTCAGTTTTCCGGCTGTTCTTTTTTTCCTATGAGCCAGGTTAAAACTATTCGCTCTTTCTGGTTCTGTTTGGTAAACAGCTCATTTGCTTGTGTATTTACCGAATATAATGAACTCATCCATTTGAACCAAAACCAAAATAAATCACCTTCGTACAATAGACTTCGAATGGCATCCCACCTAACGTGTAACAAATGATGTTTCGGAACTTATATAAGGTTCAACTATAGTTTCGTATTTCACATAACTGTGCATTGTCGGATATCAGTTCAAGTGCTGTTCTATTTAACAAGCTTTTGCCTATTGTGTTCGGGGCGACGAGGGCATTGGAGGTACATGCTTAAAAGGAAACCAAAAATGGGGACAAGTAGCCGCGAGCCGTAGCCGCCCGGAGGTTTTCGCACGAACAGTAGTTAGAGGGTGGCTAGATAGCGAAAGAACCCGCCGAGGGATGGGAGGAACGGGGATGTGTATAGGTGTGAGAATCAGTGAAATCATCGTGACACCTCGGGGGCTCTCTCGTATCGCGTTCTTTTTTAACTCACGAGCACCACACAACCCGCACTTCCCCCGTTCGTGCGCGACGCCTCATCGTGTGCAAGCAAACAATAACAAACAGTACTAATGAGGCTCTTCAATAGAAAGGAAGGAAGCATCGCTACCGCGCAACTGTACACGGAGTGAGGGTGTCTATGTCAACCGACAAAGTTCCTTCAAAGCTTGTATGACTCTCACTTGGCGAGCACTTTGACTTTTCACATACATTGTCATCGAAGAGAAAGAAACCAAAAACAAAACAAAAAATGAATATTTTTTTCGTAACGTTAGATCAATACATAGTCACTGTTTTACAAGCTGTTGAGAGTTTTTTCTTTTTTTTTTTTTTTTTTTGGCAACTCCAACAATTCGTATGTATACTGAGCTGAAAGTAAATTCCAAAAATGCCGAGGGCAAAAATTCTTATATCGCGAACAAGAACAATTTGAGCAGTCGGTGAAATCAAATAGACGAAAAGAGGTCAAGAATTCGTAAGCGTTTAGACGGACCTAGAGGAAACGGAATTTCTAGTTTTTCCTTCGAAAGTAAAAGACGTAAAGTTACTGGTACCTGCTGGTAAACCTGGTACAAACAGCATTGGGAATGTGTCCACTCCCTTTACCCCTTCTTCTTCTTCTCAAAGTACTCGAATAAAAATGCAACTAATTGGTCTCCCTCTTTTCTCCAAGAAGAAGACTTTCATCGTGCTCACTTTTCCTCGCAAATAAGAATGAGAAAGAAAGCGGAATAGGCAGTATGTATCTTGTACTATGAAAAGAAGAAACTAAAGAACGAAAAGTCCGAGATGAAATCCGTGGATGAGGGCAAAGATAGAGCGAAGACGATATGGAAAAGGAGAAAGGAACACAGTTATATGTATAAGAAATGTCATATCTTCTCTAGTATCTAGAATTCTGGAGCATGTTGTATGCCCTGAACGTGAAGTGTGTGCCCCCTGCCGTCGACGAACTCGCCGGTAGGCTCAACGAGAGAATAGTTGGCTCCACTTCACAAGAGTTACACAAGGAGCTATGTACGGTCGTTCTTTTTTTAGAGATATGCAAACGAAAAATTAGAACATAGTGACGAGCTAAAGTAAGCTAAAGTAAAGTCGCTGATGACTTATTCTCGGACGCCGCGGGAGCAGTGAGAGAAGCCTCGATCGATAATCACTTTTGATGAGATTTATTTTTATCCCTGACAAAAGCTACACTATTAATCCATTTGGTAGAAGAAACGTGACAATTATTATCAATCGATTTATTACTCAAAAACTTTCAGCCTATTGCTTTATCAAACATGACCAAACTTTTATTGTGACACCCGTCCTCACTAACACGTCAAGTTTTTACGGATCATTAACAGAACTATCAAAAAAACTCGATTTACAATTGAGTTCAAATAACAACAAAAAACTTTGTTAAAATCGAGTAGAATTTTTTAATTTATGTTTCTGCATATAATACCAAAAGCTCTGGACACCCAACAGGTCAAAGACGGTTGATAAGCGATCGGCGATGACGAGACGGTTCGTCCATAATCTCCCTCGGCCCTCTGGCTACTATCGTAGCAATTTCAAGTGACTTATCCTTTCTTGAGCTGGCACGTGGTAAAACCATGGAAAACGACAAGTTCACATTTTGAATCGCTTAATACGCGGAGAGACTTAACAATACACAAAAGCTGTTGTACGTGGAAGGGGGATCGAAGAAGGTGATGAAGGCTTGGTTGGTCCTATGTATCGGGTAAACTGGGGGACACGGGAGGAAGTTAATAGGACCTCATTGTTACGGGAAGGAAATTCGATAATCGCTCCGCACACAGAGCCTCGCACAACGAGCGTGTTCTCGCGAACGTTCAACGTGTTATATGAAATACATATATATTTCATCCACATATATAGAGGCTCGTCTGATGCTTCTTACTGCTTTACCTCTCAGTTATATATACCTTAGGGAAGAAGCAAAAGCGAGAGAGAGAGAGAGCGAGAGAGAGCAAGGGTGTAAAGCGACGCGCGAGAACCTTGGAGAACTTTGACTAAACGCCTGCACGCTTCCTTAACCTCCCATTAATCAATATTACATAGCCGAAAATGCGTTCCTTTGTTTATCGACTCGCGCTCCTAATAGGTTTTCCACGAGGGCGAAAACGAAGGAGAAGCGAAAGCCTTTATATAGCACCTCGTCGATGATGAGAGGCGTAAGGCATCCTGCAAAAAGGAGATCGACGCCTCGGGCATTCGCCTAAGCATCATCAGAGTCTTACGAAGAAACCTCGTTCTCTTTCGCTCTCTCTCTCTCTTTCTCTTTAAGTTTCATGGCATCGAATCTCTGCTGACGTCTTCGGAAAGTGTAAATTGCTAGGCCCAACCCTCTTCTCTGCCCTGTGATTCTCGACGTGAAACAATTTTCTTATCCACACGTGCAAAACGAAGTCTTGACGTTGTAAGCTTATCCCTGAGCTCTAAATAAATTTATTTTACACAATTAAAAAATTATTTGTTTACTTTACAATATATTTCCATTATGAATTTTTTATAGTCTTTGACAAATTACATCAGAACTTATAAATTTATTTGCGTAACATAAAAATCATGAAATACTTCTTCTTGGACGGATGACGAATTCTCAATAACAACTAAAGTCTTGCAAATATTCGTAATTGTATAGTTTGAGATTATTGGCTTGTACAAACAGCGAGAAATATCGGTCTCATCATATTTTTATCTTGAATTTTGTGTTCTCAGTTGCAAGACAGATACGTATATTTATTTTCGGTTTATCGTTTTCGATGAAACAATGAAAATCTGGCATTCCTTCGATGCTCCCGCAATTCGGTGCATCACGATTTGCATTATAGATGAAACTTGGTTTCGCGCCGAGTTCTAGAGAAAGGGGAAGCCGCGCCCTGCAATGAAATTTCATACTTCGCAGTAATTATCGTTCTTTCGCGTAGATATGGCGCATAATCTTCTGCGGTTATTCACAGATTTCGTAACCTAAGAAAGTGCTCTGTACAACGAAAATATATAGCTGTAGATAAATGAACACTGTGAACGTTACAGTGAGATCAGCTGAAAAAGGCACTGACTTTAAAATCGAGAATGAAGAGTGTACCACTCATCTCTTGCGGGAATAATGTTCGCGAATAGAGTGAGATATCGTTGGCGATGTGTTGATGAGAGGCAAAAAAAGAGATGAAAAATAGGTGCAGTTTACATAGATGTTGGAATTGTGGTAGCTAACAAAAACGTTCAACGCAAATGAAATATTGCTAAATTCAAACCAATTACCGGATAAACGTACCAATTTAGTATTTAATTATGGCAGAAAAAAAAGATGATGGGAGTTAAGTGTAGAGTAAAATGAGACAGAAACGAAGAGTTAAGGAGTGAAGCAAAACGGTGGTAGAACATTAATGATAGTAATGCAAAAAGTGATTCTCGGGCGTTGATAAAATGTGACAGATTTGTGCCAAATAAATTAATATACCATTTTATATCAAAGTTGAAAATATTTACTTGAAAATGGACTCGTGTTGCGAGTTCGTTTATATAAATCGCAAACAGAATATCAGACGAACCTGTTTTCAGATTTGAAATGATTAAAAATTTTCGAAAATTTATTGTTTTCAAGCCATGAAGTACTTCAATTTGTTTGAATATGAATACGAGTTTAAAAGAGGCTTAAGGTCTCGCTTAAACCTAGAGTTGCTAGGGCTAATTTCAATAATTTTTTAATACTAAACAAGCGTTTCGATTGGAAAAACTTTTCGTTTATTTGAAAGACATATTGTCGTTAATGCAACTAAAAAATGTTATAAAAAAGAAAAAAAATGAGCGATCATTGTTGTCTTTGTAAAACAGTTTTTTGTAAAATTCTATTTGCGGTAACCAAGATTACACTTAAACCGAGAAATGAAATAATTTGTCGAGACCGATTTTTTTAAATTCATTTTCCGCTAAATGACAGAGGTTTCAATCTTGCCAATGTTTTCCCTCATTTTTTGATCGTAAAAATAAAACTATGATGGAGAAAAAAATGCTCGTCAACACCTAAATAATTGCACAACGACTGTCAGTACAAAATTTCATTCAAATTTCATCCAAATACTGAACGTCATAACTTTTTTGAACTCGAAGTCTCAACTTTAAGTAATTAAGTCTATTTTTGATTCTCTGTTTGAAAAAATGGAAACAATGCTACGTTAATAATGTTGGTGTTTACATTCTCAAAAATCAATGACATTTTTAAAAGTAACGAAAAATTATATTTCCATGTTCAACTTCTTGGGGTACTTTTTCACAAAAAGCCGAATGCCTCAAAATGTCACAGTGTTATATATTAATCCAACAGAGTCGTATAATGATGCGCCATCGCTTTCAAAAGACTGTTTTCAAGAAGATTTTGACAAGCTAAGAAAACAACAATTAGAAGGACGATATCGATTATGTAACAAATTCTTTCCACCTGCATGAATATTCAAAACAATTTACGTAACTTTATTACGTATAGAATGTTCGAATGAGATTACGTTAAAATGACTAAGTACAGAAGAGAGGATGCACGTGCAAAAAATGTGTCAGACATCGTGGTTTTGTTGGATTGTGCAAGTAAATGTGATACCTCTTGGTTTAGCATGTTTCATCTAAACGTGACGTTAATTCGTCTGTTACTCAAATCGTCACCGAATTTTGTCGAAAATTACGAAAAAGAAATAAAATAATTGGTTTTGTGAATAAAATGAGAAAACCGCGAATCCAATGCACGACTGGCTGCAACAACATAAAGCAACATCCATAATACCGCAACAAAAAACAATACGGTGGAAAAAATAGGATTTTAAAAAAGAGCTTTCATCAGGATCCAGTTATGACTGAACCGAATCTTCGCCTGTATATATTTGTGTGTTTCTTCATAGCGTATAAAGGCCGCAAGCGTAACAACACTTCTCCGGTAAGACGTCGACGACAGGATAAGAAGACGGGCGAGGATACAATTCTTTCCTAGGCGACATTTTCGCCCGAGCTTTTGCCCACGCTGGGAAATTAGCATCGATAAATTTTCACGTTCTCGCAAGGGAACCCCTCTTAACGGACGTGTTAACGTGTCGCGCTGTTAACGTGTGCTTCTCTCTCTCGCTCTCCTATTCCTTCTACTACTCCTTACTTGCCAACCATCTTTGCCATTTTCTCCCACAACAATGTACAAACGTATTTGTGTACACAAACGAAATGACACGATGATGCATAGGCGACTGTTTCCAGAATTATTTATTATTTATTGCACGCAGCTAACGGAGAATACAGCCTAAGAGCTCTCACGAGTTTTGTAAAACGTCCTTGCTCCCCAGGACGAAAAAGAAAAGCTCTGGTGATGTGAGGTTCAAAAAATATTTCGATGTTAAAAGAAATTTTAAAACCATCTCATAAATTGGACCTGTACGAATTATTTCCGATACTTATTACGGATGCTTTTTTTCACCATCAATGTTAATTAGTTGATGAAACTTTGTATCGTTCTTTCTCAAGAGATACCTTAAGAATTTTAACAAATTTGAAATTTTTTTCAATTCATATTATTTTAATAAAACGCGTTAAGAATATTGCGAACAAAGCTCTCAAGTGAAGTTTAAGTTTTGAGCTTAACTTAACGAGTTGGAACGTTTTTCTCTCAACTGCATTTTAAAAATTTGCGTCTAATTTAGCTTTAAACTAATATCTCATTCAAAATTAACCTAAGGTTTGTAAAAAGTATTTAAAAAAAAGTACTTTCCTTATTCCAAACTCGCTTCTTTGAAACGTATAATTTTCAGAAAATTGTTTCATTTTGTTTTCCACTTTTGAAAGTCTATTGACAAGTTATCAATGTCAATAACAAAAAAAAAACAAAAAAAATTATTGTTCTCGTTCACCAAAAACAAAAATACACCAATGGAGTCATAAATCTTTATAACTGCCACAGAAAATCTCAGAAGTCTCAATTGAATCTATTTTTTTTATAATGAGAAGTTCATTGTTTTTACCTGCCCTAAAGGTATGGGTTCCCTTAAATAACTCTGTTACTTCAGACGTTATAATAGCGAATGTCAAAGACTTAATTGAATATGCTTAGTGTATTTTAAAGAAGAAAAAGAAGTAAATGCTTCTGACAAACTTTTGTGTTGCATGAATAAAAATGATAATAAACTTTCGAACACGAATTACTATGGATTGGTGGTAAATTGCAGGAACGTATATTTGCAAATGAATATATTTTTTGCAGTATTCACTGCGTTTGCGAACTTTATCATTCGGTCTATCTCCGATGACGATGTCCCGACAGATGCAATAGGGCAATTACAGTTCGCCAGGCGCGAGAGGACGAATGTTCTCTTCTCTCTTTCCCCTGCGAGTTCGGGCGCAGGAGGGTGGCGGGAACACGATGAAAATTGTCATTACGAGTGGGAGAGAGAACTGCATGACAATTATCGCGGCGTTCACGATTGCAATTTGCAAGCGTCTGGTAACGGTCTGGGATTACTCAACGAATCGTCTTGTAACTTTTAACTACCAGTTTGCGCGAATGCTGCTGCCACGGTGTCGAGTAGTTACCGCGCTGCCAATGCTTACTCACCCTCTATTACCATTTTTTTCCCCTCAGTATTTCCATCGCATTGCCAATCCCTCTTTGCACTTTTGCTCCGGTCACTCGCTGAACTTTCAAACTTTTTTCTATTTTTCCATTTGTGTGTCACTTGAATCATATTTTATTTTTTACAACAGTCATAACTTTTGAAGAGATTTAAAAATTTTGCTTCACTAAAAAGCAAAATTGTATTTATTCATGTTCCAATCAACCATTTTTACTGAGGTCACATTTTTTAAAAACAATTTTTAACTTTTCTTCAATAAAATCTTGTTCAATCGTCAATTCGCAGGTTTTATTCTAATTATAACAGTGTCGCGTAAACAATCATATAACTTTTTTCACTTACCGACCGATATTTATGGGATTCTGTACATTCTTATGCATCGTGCTTTACTTCCCATCTGCGTAAATAAGACAAGAAGAAAATTTAAGAATTTGTGTGTAAGATTTTGTTGGCAATAATTTAGTTTATTTATGACGCACTATACCGAGTGATATGCTCTGCTGTTTGGGAAGGAAATAGCGAAGAGACTTGAATATGTAACGCATTTTGCTGATTGAAATTTTTCCAGGATTATTTTCGTAGTCAAGAGTTTGTACAGAGGAAAGAGTCAGAATGCGAGGGAGAGGGAGCTGATGTACAATCCCCATTCTTCCTCGAGGCCCTCCCTAATTTTTCTCTTCGCTTGTGCATATCCTCTCTCTTCGAGTGCTCGCAAACACACACTCCACTTTACACGTTCGGAGAGACAGCATTGTCTCTCTCCTTGCATCGCACTTTCAAACCCCAACCCACTGCGTTCTTCTCTTACATCGAAAACGAACCTCTGAAAGCGAGGATTCTTTGTCGTTAACGTTGATTAATCTAGTATTCCACGACAACATTCTCCTGTCTTGGCAAATCATCCATTTTTTCACTCACGACAATTATTTAAATTAGATTCGGACAAACAAGCATAAAAAGTGGTTTATTAACCATTTATTATAAACTTGGATGAAATTTCACCGATTTCACAGTTTTCAAATAAAGTCTCAATACACAAATAATAAATACAAAACAAATAAAAAATGTACAAATAAAAAGGTACAAATATAAAATGGGATATAAGCTAGAATATTTAAAATTTTACGGAAAGGAAAGTAACAGTCATTTGATTGAAATTTTATTTATTTTTCTTATTTATTTTGGTTTTTGATTTTTTATTATCTATAATTTCATGGCCTGCTTCCCCTTCTAATAATTTTGCGATAGAAAAATTATTATCGCAATGATTTGATTCATGGAATTTCATCCTATCGAGCGATTAGGGTCCGCAATAGAAATTTCTTGCAAAAGAAGTGAAGTGAGAAAGAATTATGCGATAGAATGGAGAGAGTCTGTGGGAAGTTCGTTGTACAGGCATGTGTATATCTTGAGCATGAACGATACGGTGAAACGCGAGTGAGAATCGGGGGAAGAGAGTATAAGAGAGGGGAGCATTTCCTGGTGTATAGCTGCTGCTGGTGGTCCATCCGCGCAATAAACTACAATCACAAATTACAGAGTCAAATAGTTTCGGCGTTTCGCGCGGAATGTCGCAATTTCAGCTCATGAGGGAGAGAGGTCGCTTCGGTCGGTTCCCTGCCGGTTTCTACCTCTTCTGTGTTGGATGATTGCGCTTATATACGTATAGAGACATGAAGATAGAAGTGTAGCAATGATAGCGAACCAAGAGGAATCAGAGAAACGTAGGAGGAGAAAATGGAATAGGGAGGACTCGCCATGGTAGACAGAGAGAGAGAGAGAGAGAGGATGAAAAGGAGAGATGGAAAGAACATACGTAAAAAAAAAGAGTGTACATGGGACATTCCTCGCCAAAACGAACCGAACCTCATCCCTTATTCTTCATTTTTTCGCTAATCGCGATTAATATTGTTTCGACGCAAACTTCCAAAACGATTTCAAATTGAAGAACAAAAAACACACAAGTTTATAACCAGAAATAAATTTATAATAAAATTCAACCTTAAAATAACTGTTTTCGTATATTTGATTTACTGAAATTTTACGATGAAGCTATAATTTCGTTCTCTGGGAAGAATGGTTGAAAAATTTATAAAAGTATTGCAGAAAATGGTCTTTTTGTATGAGGAATTTTGAAAATGTGGTAAAAATGATTGAGCGTTTAAGCTGAGATAGAATACTCCATAGATATCTTGTGCAGCGAAACATCTTTCAACCTGCAGAGAGAAGATGGAAGATCGTATAGAATGAGATGGAATACAGGGGTTTGTTTGGCACGCTGGTGAGGGAAATTCTGGAAGATGCAAAGGACTATACGAAGGTTGCGAGGTCCTCGAAAAATAATGGAGGAAAGCGTATATAGTGAAGAAGCCCAAGAGCGAGAGAGAATAATAAAAGGGAAGGAGAGAAACTGGGGTTCTAATGAAGTTACAATAATTGCCAGCCATTGATCTATGGACCAAAGAGTTGTATGGGTGCTGGGCTGCCCTACCGGTTGTTACACCATTACCAAAGACATAGGTACCACCCTCTCTGTTTTACACAACTAACACTGCTTCGTGCCTTCATCGAAACACCACCAAAGAGACCCTACATAGCAAAGAGTTGGAGACTCGACCTCAGCTTCATAGTCTAATGTTCTGGGAGAACACCACGCTCGAGGATACATTGCAACCGGCATTAAAGTAATTCTTGGGCGGCCATACTTCCTCAGGGAACAGTAATCCCCTCTCGCACCGGCAATTCCGTCACCAACATTGTTTATGGTTTTAGCACATGTATTCCATGTTACGTGAGTTATATGTACAAATTTTTCAATTATTTGTAAAACATTGTTTTATTATTGTATTATTTGTATTTTTATCAAAAAATAACATTTGTTTTCCTGTGCTTTAACGAAGAAAGAATTGCTTGCGTTGGAAAGTCTGTTTCGGACATCATTTTTGTTGGATTTTATGGAAGATTTGCAGATGAGTTGAATAAGATTTTTAAGGTACGTACATTTTTCTTGTTAACGTCCTCACCGATCGAAAGATAATCATCAACAATTGTTAGCAGGATCTTTCATGAACGAAAGCACAGTTTCGACACGCCACCAAAAGGGTTTTAACAGATAAGGAACGCGAGAAAAGCCATTAATTCGCGACCGAGAGAATATTGAGCTTGGGTCCTGAAGATTCTTCCTCTCTCTTGCCCTCCTTGGTTAAGCTTAGTACTTTCTTCACCGTTAAGTTTAACCGCCCCAGAGGCTATTCGCACTATCGCAAAAACAATTAATGCCCGTTAAAAGAAATCCTTGATTTACTGTTTGTATAGGGGGTGGATCGCTCGGGTGGGTTCACCCTTAGATAACAGACTTTCTCTACATATAGACAAGTAAAACCCTTTACGTTTGTATAGACATTCGCCTTGGCAAATCTACCCCTTTCTTAGGGTAGTTTCGTGATAACTAACAAGCACGTGGACCAGAAACACAGCAACAATTCTCAAATTGCTTGGATGCATTTAACAACCCCGTCAACGGGTAACGACGGACATACCTTTGAAACATCCCATACATCCCTTTCTCTAATCAAAAGACTGCCAAAGCTAAGTAACACGATTCTCTCAATTGTCAGCAAGTTTTCAAATATAAAAGAAATTGACACACTGGGTCTATTTGACCCGGAGAATACCTATATTGACGAGATGTCCGAAAAGGGTATTTGGCCGAGAACCTTTTTCTCGGGGAAGGACTATTGACGTTAAAAAATTAGTTTAGGGTCAAAATGACCCAGTGTCACGGCGAAGGATTAATAAAAATAAATATACTGTCGATATGAAATTAGTGGGAGTGTTTGTTGAATCCATGTGATGATGTCAAGGAATTGTATTGTATTTTGGTGGAAGAGAATCATTCGAGAGGCTCGTGAAAACACTTGAAGGTACTGAGATAAAGAAAAGAGAGTGGTTGAAAATGAGATGGTAGAAAATTGGCCAAAGGACTAGAGGAATAACACAACGAGGACTAATGGCAACAAACGCGGTTGTATATCCCGTATATATCCTTGCCGCACCAAAACTCGGCTCTATAGCCATTAACGGGTAATTAGAAACAGATGCCGAGAGTGAGAGCGAATCTTTTAACATGAAGCATAAGCTTAATTTATAAAGTGCGATTATTTAAGCGACAGTACAGAAGGAGACAGTCGGACCCCGGTGTGTCCCTTCGAGCTTTTCCGTAGAACGAATATACGCGCACCGGTGCACCTTCAAGACAAAAGTTTCAATTATTTATTATGCAAGACGCTGGATGAATGGGAACTTCGTCGCCGCGCTGTGCTTTATGCTTTACGACTTGGCTGAATTTACTTAACAATTTCACTCGAGATATCTACTGACTAAATTAACCCTCGCCAAATCCCAATGTTTTTGTTCAATTGAGACGAGATCTAGTAATAGTTAATTTAAAAAAAAAAATAAAAAAAACAAATTTGAACACAATAGTTTAACATAAATGTCAATGATTGGAAGATCGTCAACAAATTATGACGAAGCAATTACAGGACCACGTTAATTATATATTTTTTAAATATAACGTAATAAATTTCATAGCGATACAAAAAACCATAAAAAGAATCGTCTGAACTTCATCAAACTGTCAAAAAAAAAAAAAAATACACACCTCGTAAATCGGGGGCAAGAGATATGCGTGGGTTTTTTTCAAAATAGTTGATCGTCTATTAAAAAAAAGTGACTCATGAAGATATAAATATTTCAAGTAGCAAGACAGATACTCGGTGTAATAAACGAGAAAATTTTATCAAATATTCATCGGTGGTTTTTCTAATAAATGTTGTAATCATAATAATATATAGGCTGACATAGAAAAATATGGGTTCCAGGTGAGACGTTGCTGGAAAAGCACAGCCGTGTCTCATTGAATACAGTCAGAGTTTGAAATAAAGTAGCGTTGAGAGCGGAAACGAGTAGTGATCATGCAACGATAGATATCGGAATCTCTGATCGTCATAGAGATAATAAAAATTTTCCGTATTCAAACTTACATTATTTTATATGTTTAATTATTTATTCAATGAGGGAGTCGAGCAAAAGCCCATTTGTGCGTATTAAAAAAATGTTAATGAAAAAAAAGGAAAGTATTAAAATAAAAATATGAATTGGAAGAGTCACGGGAGACCGCGTGAAGAAAAATATAGTAACGAATAATATGGATTATGGTGAAAATGTAATCTCGAAGATGCATTCGAGTGAAAGAGGAGGAAAAACGTGATGGGGGAAATATCATCGCGGAACGAGGGTATGAAAAATCATTAAAAAAAAAAAAAAAAAGTCATCAGAGATGGTAGACAGTGGTACGTGGACGCGAAGAGTGACGTGGCATCGGTATAGAGGACACAACGTCGGGGCTGCCCAGCTGAGGGTCAGGGAGGGCCGCAGACTTGGCCGCACCCTTATCGCGTGGGTCGCCGGATGTGACAGTCGCTCTCTTTAATTACTCACACGAATATAACGCACGCCGTGTGGCAAACTCTTGTGGCTTTTATATATATCTTTGTATATGTATATATTAATACATGGATAAGCGACGAATAGGGCATAAGAAACCGGCCAAGTTGAACGCGTGTACACGACAACAGGGACGTTGAAGAGTCTCGCGTCCGAATGTAATCTACGTGTATGTATAAGCAGCTCAGCCATATGCTCGAGCATAAAATACATGAGTGAGAGGGGCCATATAAATTTATCTTGGGCAGTATATTATGTTTTGCGCGTTTTCACCCTCCCACGGGGCATCGCAATCACGTGGACCCACAAAGCGTTCTGACTTTGTGGATACTTGTGTCCATGGATGCAGAAAAATGTATTTCTGGAAGCTTCAGATTGCTGTATCGAAGTGTATTAAAAAAAAAGCTACCCTAAGATTTGTCTATGAGATTCAAATCCAAGATCTTGTCGTGACGGTAAGTAAGAAGAAAGAAAAGAAGAGTATATCGGAATACCTCCGAAGGAGGCAATCATAACTCACAATAACCCGTAATAATAATTATCCATGAGTATACACAGGAAATGTTGGACGTCGGGCGTTACTTTTAGCAGAAGTCTTAATTCAGCAATTAGCTTAATGGAATGTATATAACAATTAGAAGTCATTCCGTTCCATCTTGAGTAGAAAGGGGGGAGGGGGAGGCTGATACTCAAGAGTTGCGGCAGCGATGGCGACAACGGTGGAGGGAACGGAGGACCAAGAGAATTCACCCTCTTACGCGTTCCTTATATAGTCGCGGGTACAGTGAAAAGCCACGGTGGTGCAAATGAACAAAGTAAAGGGATCGTTGAGAAAAGAGAGCAAAAGAGAAAGAGGCATGCAGGGGGGCTTTGGGGGCGAAGTAGAAGGTGGAGAATCCAAAGGTCTGCTGTATCTCGTAATTACCAGCTGATAATTTATGTTTATGTGGCCGTACCGGCTTACTTACTTTACCCCTTTGGTGTACAGTTGGTGTTTTGTCGGGGCGCGATGCATGCCGGTCCAATTCCACCAAAAACAATGTAATAGTCAGTATATTTATATATATATTTATATAAAGCATAGGGAATGATGTCCCAGCTACTCAGTCGAGGAAGAAGAGAAAGGGATGAAGTGTATTACTACACATTCTTACACGCGTCTTCGAAAACCATGTGCCAAAAGGGAAAACAGGTTCAAGGGATGTTTTCTGAGGGTCTCAGTTGTATGGTGGTGTTTGTTGAGCTATATTTCTTATGGTCTCCCACGTACCCTTTCCACTTCTCTATAACGGCCTTCGCTTGTACGTTGTTAAAACCCCGCGACTCCCATTACGGCGGGAGAACACTATTTACAACCGTTTTCGCACTTTACCGCCATGGGGAAGAATATGGTTGCATGATTCGTGAATTCTCACACGAGCTCGGGGGCCCGATAGCTTAAAATGAGAGGCGTGTAAAAATATAGTAAAACAAAGAATAGTTACTGCCATTGAGGGGTCACTAGATTCGAGGCTGGGTGAATTCCGAATAATTTGTATTCACTAAAATGGTCCACTAGGTACTTATTTTTCACTAATGTGGTCAGGAATATCATAAAAACCATGAAAACTCGAATTATGCTTAAGGAATCTTATGGTTAGAGAGAAAGTTGAAGAGGCGAAGGGGAGACGATTCATTCAAGTTCCCGGAGGCGATGTGTGCTTTTGCAACCCTTCGACAATTGACTCTTGACCAGCAGCCTCTAGTTTCTCCTATCGCTGGAGCGCTACGAGAACAGAAATGGAGAAAGACGGGAGAAAGAGAGAGAGAGAGAGAGAAACAGCAAAGTTTAAACTTGAATGTATTGAAGTCAAGCATTATTCCAGAGAGTGAAGCGGAGGAAAACGATGAGTGGTAATGGTATAGATGAAATTATATCATACATACATTTGAAGAGATGCATGTGCATGTGTAAATACAGGTGAGAAAGAGAATAAATGCCGGAGGAGCTTGACCAAAAGGCTTGAAGTACCTTGTAGTAGCTAAACGAGAGAGAAACTATAGAAAAGAGAGAGAGAGAGAGAGAGACTCAAGCGCGTTTTCCACGAGCGACCGCGGGTTTAATACTGGATGAATTGGAATTGAATATTATGCCGGCCTGAACAAACAGCCTCGGCGAACCGGGAGCGTGAAGCAAACGAGTACAACACGCCATTTTCGTACGTATATGCTATATATACAGATATATAGATAAATAACGTACAGAAAGCTCTTCTATTGCTACTGCAATGGTGTTTCGGGCTAGTAATACAGGAACCACTCTAGACACATGTATAAATATATATGCAGGCAAGAGCTTTGGCAGAATCCACTACTGGACCATACAGTAGACTGACCAGGCCACTTGCACGAAATTGTAATTACAACATCGGTAAGTAAATTATAATACAATGCCACCGAGTTGGGTATTTGGTATTCAGAAGATAAACAGTACGGTAGCTGCGTTAAGGTATAGTAGACCGAGTCGGTATGGAGCCCCATAAAGGACGTTAGAGGTCACTCAGGTCGTAGCAGCTTGCGTGGATCGTCTTCGTCCAACCACGCTTTGTATGCCCCAGCCTCGAGAAACTCTCTCTCTCTCTTTCTCTCTCTCGACAATGTTATCCATCCAAGAAGAAGGGGTATGAGGATAGAACGTAGATTTTACAAAATCGTAGCTCGAGAGCTGCAGTACGTGCAGAATCCATTGGAGAACCAAAACGCGCCCAGTGGCTCACCTGTTCTTCTAAACGTATTCGCGTTAGATTTCCAACCGCTCGAGGCACGAGACTCACAGCGAACTCGTTCATGACCTCTCTTACTTCTCGAAAACAGCTTCGAATGACCTCTCGCTCCAATGTTCATAATGTGAATATGCTGCTGTCGCGAAAGCCTAATAAGGTATGCGATAGCGGCGTCTTTGGACACGTTTTTCTCCTTCGTTGAGTGAACTAACCGAACTATTTTAACAACAAGATACGTGAAACCGAGTTTGCTAATTTGTTGAAGTTTCCTTGGAATAACGAAAAGTCTCAGCAACCAAATACACTTTCAAAGAGAATTAAAAAATGCCATATTTCCCATTTACTTATCTTCATGATCGAATATTTTCTCACGTTCGTTTTTAAATCGCCTTCAAGAAGAAACGTTTTCTAAACAAAACGATGCGTACATTTGACTCAAATTTTGTTTTTATACAAAAAGGTACACGAAAGTCGAATGTTTCTTAATGAATTTAATGTGTTGCAGGAAGTAAGAAGCAGCGATGTTGAATGAATACGTGGAAACGTGAAAACACCAAAGGGCTCTTCCCTTCGACACTCTTTTATGTGTACAAGAATAAAACACGTTAGGGTGAAGTAAAGGTGGAATGAACTCTAGCTGTTCTCTCGTAAAAAAGGAACAAAGTCGTTGCCGACTTTACTACCAGAAGCAGGACAGCGAAGAGGAGGAGGAGGAGTTTACGAACGATCGAGGAACGATTAGTATCGACGAAACGGAGGGAAAATAAAAAGGACAAAGAGGAGCTTGATGCATGTGAGACGCACCTGACGGCTATGCCCGCTGAACCGACCACTGTCGATTTCTTCTTTCACCCTCTTTGTCCTTCTTCTTTATCTTTCACTCCCATCAATCCTCCTTCGTTCCTTTTGACTCTCACTCTTGCTCACATTCTTGATGGAGAAACGACCATATAGTCAACAGTTGATATCCTTCTTCCTTCTTCCTCTCTCTCTCTCCCTCATTCTTTGTTTCTCTATCCCACCAACCCTTCCGCGCGTGCAGGACAAGCAAAAGCAGCCCAGTTACCGAGTCTCTATACTAAGTTTACATATATGTATATACCACACACGTAATACAACTACTATATGTAGTGCATCCCTATATACGTATATATATATATATAAGGACGCAAACAGGTCTCTTAACGTCCGCTCCTTAATGACCATTATTGAAATTTTACTGCCTCTTAATTGGATATTAATGGCGGGTTACCAGGCATCACTCGTTAGTAAGTTAGCAAGTTGGGAACGCAAGTAAGTCGCGTTTAAGTGACTCTCTCGCGATCACGTCTTGTCCTCTTCTCTATGTACCTTTTACTTACCCTTTATAAATTGCATATATATGTTGTATTTATGCAAAAAAAACATGTGAAAATAAAACGAGCTTCAATATGCGCTCAACTATATCTTTTAGTATCTCTTTACGAGCGCAAATTGATTTCGTTGATGAATTTATCGCTCACGTCATCTTAAAAGATTCTCGTGTGTGTTTACACAGTATCGACACCGTTTGAATAATCGCGCTGGCCAATTAGTTGCAGCAGAAACACCGAACACTTTTCTTTACTGTGATTCGAATTCAAAAACATCAGATGCTATCAATTGTTTTAGTTTTTTTTAATTTTTAATAAATGCCTAAAACCGGGGAACTTATAGTAGAATTTGAATTTAATGATTTCTTATTTTGTGTAAGATTCAAATTACCACAAAATATTGACAGAATTTCAAACTGAAATAAATATAGCAAATCGAGGAAACAAATTGTTGAATTCTTTTTATATCACTTTGCCATTACCAATGAATTCGTGCGTAAAATATACGCAAGTACGTGGAGGTAAATAAAGGAAGAGTCTCAAAGTGAGTTGCCTTGTCCAATTATGCGTGCTGTTTCGCTCCAGTGACTTCTCGAACGGAATTTTACCAACATCTGCGTCTCTGCTGTTTCCTTTCGTGGCTACCTGGCCCACCAATGCTTGCGTGTCTTTAAGTTTATTTTTTTTTTATTTTTATTTTTTTTATATACACACGATTGACGACTCCTCTATCCGTTACACATTTCCTCGGCTACATAAACGTGTGTCTAATGTTGTTCTTAAAAGTTTACGTTCGACAAAGGCCTTCTAGAAGTAGTCCGAAATATTCGCGATGACAATGGCGATCGCCAGGGTACACGTCAAGGGTGAACGAGCCCGAGCGACATACGGAATCGAAGAAAGGCCAGAAGGGTTGAACCATTTTTGCAGTATCTATATATTCGATAATACGACAATTGTAATGTTAAAACAAGGCCACGTGGCTCTATTAGATTACAGAGAGGCTTATATCCAAATACGAGAACAGAAAAGGGTTTACACAGTTATTATTTTGCAAAGAACATCCACGTCTATAGACGATATAGTTTGATGTTATTGAATCCCTCTTTACCAGGTTATTCGCCCTAACAATGGTAAAACTTCGAGACTTAGAAAATAGAATAAATAAAAATCTTATTTGCTTCTGTATTTGAAATATTGTTAAAGGAATAACTTTTTTCGTGAACTGCAGTTGAAAGGGACTCATAAAATCATTATTTTACAATGCTTTTGCTTCGAGTATCAAAGGGAACATATTCATTTAATAGATCTGTAAGACAGATCTTTTTTGATCGATGGATTCCAAGTTTTTCTATACATCTGCTCGTGTAACTGTCTTTATTTCTAATGTAAGTATAGATATATATATAAATCGTTAAAAAAAGTACAGGTGCGTGCTCCAAAATACATGGGTTGCCTATCCAATCTCCCCGGAAATTCCAGTGCTCTTCTAAAAGCACTAATAGTCGTCCATCGTCGCGGTGATGAACAAAGGGCCAAAAGAGTAATTTAATTTTCTGCAGACACTATATTTACACGTGCCCCTGTACTATACTGTGAAGGCTTTCTATATATACGTATATAGACGAAAAGACACACTATATACACTTCCGCACCTTGTACTCCTCGCTGGGTCTACCTAGTGGATGAATGAATTGCGGAGTAAGCGTCAGTAACGACTTACGAAGGCGTTCATTCGTTACTTTGCCGCTTCATTCTTTTATTGCTATTGTTTAACGAGAAAAATACACTGATACACATAAATATGCACACGCACATCCATATGTTTTTAATATCCATAATCTCATCGATATAATTAATATACTTCGACTCTTGTTTCAGTCAGAAGCTCGTAATCGTCGATAGCAATTTGTTCCAGGCCATATAATTCAGCACTGATTCCATTCCCTAAGATGCACACACACACACTAACATAAACACACTTGAAATTAGTCTTTCCTATAAAATTACACCGATACTTTGGCATTTATACTCGATGTTCATATTCGCCTTTTATAATTGATTTACGGTAAAAGAATAGCAAGCAATCGTAAGTTTGAGAATGAAGCTACACGATATGAAAAGATAATCATTATTAGAGCTAATTGTAACATAAATTTAATTAATCTTCTATCGACTATCAAGAGCATACGTGCATGAACTCTGATCGAATTATTCACAACAGTTAGCTTCTTGATGTTGAAATAATTGCATTAGTTTATTTCCAGTTGAGAATAATGATTGGATTTCGTCATTGATTACCTGCCGGATTCGTTGATGTTTGAATTTTTCAAAATCGTTTTTAATAATAAAAGATTTTGTTAGCAATTAAATCGAATAATCCGGAACTATTTTTTCGAACTTTATCACCGACCTCACCCATTTTTATCTTACATGCGACATTTACCTATACGAAGTCAGTCCAATACTACACGAAAGTCCATTGGGAATTCTCGAATAACTCTATAAATATAAACTCATTAGCAATTTAATAACGGAAGAGGAACCTAGCAATCGATATAAAATTAGTCACACCCTCGAAATGGCTGAATTAATCAACGAATCATTTGTTCATGGAAAATGAAAGAGGGGTTTCTTGATTTTGACTCGAGTTCAACCCAATCATCTGGCAGGTCTCGAACAGAATAAATCAGAGCATGTCTGAATATGCGATTCTTGCCAGATCCTGGCCAGGACCGGATAAAACGAGCCACAGATGAAATATATTTAAATTTGGAAAGGTTTATCTGATCAGGATTCATTTAGAACGAGGTCAGGATATCCAGAGTTTCAATATGTTAGAGTTCTGCAAGATTTACCTAATCAGGGTTCATTAAAGACCAAGTTAGGATATTCGAATATCGATAATGTTGAAGTATGGCAACCCGAACGATAACGAAAAAGAGGATGTCATCAGAAAGGAGTCTTAAGACATCTTCTCATCACAAAGGAGTCTTTAAGACGTCTTTTCAATATGACCTCCACTTCTTCTTGATGTCTAGGAAAGTTCACTTGATCTGCGTAATATCAGGGTCTGATTAGGAAATGATGATCAAGACCAGAGGTTTGTACAGAGTTGCAGTCCTGATCAAGTCCTTGGTTAAACCTTACCGCGGGTCCTAATTTGTGGTCCTTGTCTGATGGTCACGATATGAAATTGTAGTCAGAATGTAAAACGTCATTTAGGAATATTTCCTCTTGGTTCTTCATCGCTTTCATCAGACTGACGTCTCAGATGTTAAAAAAGTAAATATAGATGGTTTAGTTATTAATATATGGCAAATGTATATGGTGAATATTTAATGTGTCCAGGGTCGCTCTCTCGTCAGGATGCCTCGGCATGCGTAATAAGTATGCATAACGCTCGTCCACCACCAACATCGACGTCAGCTATCCCAATCTCTTTACTCTCTTTCGCCTTCGGTGTCGCTTTCATCCGAGAGCGAGAGATGAGAGCAACACAGACACCAGGACTAGAGATTGCCGAGGTGAGTTATGATAATTCCTGGCAGACGACGATCAACGACGTCGGGCAATCAAACATGGCGCCCGAGCAGCAATCGAGCGACCATCGCTCTCCCTCTTTCTCTCTCCCTCTCTTTTTCTCTTTTCCACTGCATCTCCAAGTCCGCCAACGCCCGGCGGCGTAATATTGCCTGAGGGCCGTGGAATAACTCCACGACGACGGTCCAACGACGTCGACGACACCAGCAGCATCGAATCGCATATCTATACGAGACTCGTCGCCGCTGGACCCAACAAAGTACCAAAGACCCCGAGGTGTATGTCATATAAAAGTGCAAATACTTTACAGCATCATGGCTGAATTATCTCATTGCATTTTTAATAGAACCTTAACTAATATAATCTTCCAGGTTCTTATTTATAATCCGAATTAACAGCATATTGATTTTTCCTTTCGATCTGGAGCTCCGTATTAAGTGCTTCCAGAGCGGACGTAATTAACTTTTGAGAGAGTAGAGTTTTTTTTTTCAGTTATCAATATTTCGTAAGAAAAATAAATAATTCAGGTAATGTGACTGGTGATTAGTGACAGAAACGCAGATTTTTGGGTTATTCAAAGAACTGGTTAATGAGTCAATAAAAAAATAATTTCTCGTTGCGCTAAATAGATGAAAACTTAAAATTCTTATGCATTCTCAGCTGAAATTAAAGTTTCGCGTGTAAAGATCATTTTGAATGTTAAAAATGATAAATTTTTAAAAATACATCACTTGTAATCTGTCACGATCAATGATTAAATGAGACGTTGTAAAAATAGTCAGATTCAAGAGCGTAATGAATGTTTGAATACGTTTTGAAAGAAACACGAGCAGATAACGAAATTTCGAAAAGTTTTATGCTGTAATATAAATTCAAGCGGGGACGCGAAAGTTCGCGAAATTCATAAATTTTTAGGCATCTATCGGGTAAACGAATTCACGGATGATGTTCCAGGCAGGATGAAAATATTTTATAAATCGACCTGAAAGGTTGCACGAGCACGCGGCGTTCCGCAATTAAAACTTATTGTAAAACTTGACTGAGCACGACATCGAGGAATCTGCGGGTCGCGTAAATTGCAGAGGACTTTGCTATTAAATTTGTCTTATGTACATATTTATTTTATTTATAGATAAATTATGGAAATAACGCGATAAGATCGGGTATTTTAGTGACATAACTTCATTGCAGTAAGTGTGCAATATGCTATTAAAGGACAAATGGTTTACGAATAAATAAAGGAACAGTGAAATAATTTAATTAGAGCGTTATCAGCTCAATATTTTCTCACAGTATTCCCGTCGCCTTCATATTCGCTTCCTGCTTTGTTTTTTTATTGTCCAGAGCTTTTCTCACGTACTGCGAGATCATTTTACCGAGTTTTCGTCTTGGCGCCAGAAGCATATGGCTGAAAAGACGTCGAATGAAATTCTTTGAATTCTGTCAGACGTTTCGTCCGGAAGTAATGGCCGATCCACGGACAGTTGACGGTGACGCGTCGAAAGAACAGCAAAGAGGGTGAAACTTTCGCACGCCCTCTCATCTCACCCTGACGAAAAGATTTGCAGACACGCGGTAACGGAACGATAAGCTTCAAAAATGTGCTTTTAGGAAGAGAAAAAGACGTTTTACTAGAATGAACAGCATCTTGTAGTTGAACAAATACTCATGAAACTTGAGTACGATTTGGACTCAAGAAAAAATGACGTAAAGTATGGAATCCCTTGTCGGATAACGCGTTCCGAAGTCAGAGAGAATATAGCGGGGGAAACGACGATATATAGGATGAAACGACACACATACAATGACGCGTGTAAAATTTTTGTTGGGACGAGTAGCTGAGCCAATGAAATCGATGGAGCCAATGCGAGTCTCGCCACTTTATTCGCAGTGGCCAATCGTGTTAAATCGTTTCAGCGAGCTCTCGGAGTCTCTGTTGGCGCGGGGGCCGAGTCCGAGGCCGCGAGGTCCGCGGTCGTGTCGGACGTGGTACGGGATCAGAGAGGAAGCGAACCGAGCGAGCCGACGGTACATGGAACAGATAGATGGGAAAGAGAACGAGAGGGAGAGAGAGCAGGATGGAGAGAGGGAGGGAATGAGGAGGAGGAAGAGGAGGAGGACAAGAGAGAGAGAGAGAGAAAATGTGAGAAGCTCGAACAAGAGGGAAGAGGCAATTTTATCGAGGTATTCCCCTTCCCTCTTCCACCTCTTCGCTGCAAAACTCCCATAGCTTTTATTTGCTCCTTTTTTTTCGATCCATCTCTTCCGTCAGACTTTGTTGGAGAAGAACAAGGAGAGAAAGAAAGATCTCGAGCGAATATGTCATCTATATATGTATGTGGGAGAGATGAACAACAAAGACGAACTGAATGGACTTTCGTAAGAAAAGTAAAAGATGAAGAAAAGCCTCCTGCGCAGCCTCTCAGATGGCAATATAGCAGTGTGTAGTATCAAGTGGTAACAGTACTGGTATAAAAGCGATCTATATGTATGGATATAGTCGGAAAACTAGTTGAGTACCTGGAGGAATAGGTGGATCGTCTATATTGCTGCTTGCGCTGGTCTTATCGATAATTGGAAGAAAAGGAAGAAAACAAAAAGACGAAGTAAACGATAAGGCACTGGAGAGGGATGGAGGAGAAAGAGGACGAACGACGACCAGAACCAACTCTCCATCTTTCTACCTCTTTTTTTCCTCGTTGTGGCCTCTCCCTCCGTCTATATTCTCGCTGGAAATACTGTCACACACAAACTCAGGAGCTTACATACGAACAGAATAGTGCCCTTCTACCCCGCTGTTTGCCAATCTCCTTCCACATCGGAGACTCTCGAAGAAGCATAGCAGTCTTTTTTTCACCTTCTTTGCCATCTTTACCTTCTATATACTCCTCACTATTCCCTCTTTTTACCAATTGCATACATAGCTCGAAAACTTGTTTGTTTCTTTGTCGTTGACTTGATGGAACTGGCTTTTTGATTATTTGCTCATAGAGCTTTTTCCTTAAATGTCATATCGTAGAAATAAATTTTTATTCTTTCTGGAAATTAGTTTTACAATGAAATCCGGCATTAAAAATGTGAGAGAGGCAAACCGGCAAAACCCCTTTCATTTTTCGATTTTAATCCGAACTGGAATACGTTTACACGTTTCGTCACTAATATTTTTCATATAAAAAAACATTGAAAAACTACTATCAACGGCCATCATGGATTCACAGAGGAAAGAGAGCCAGAAACGAATAATGCTCTCCAATAGCAGATCACAGTATTACATTTATCTTTTAAAGGCAGAGGCAGGGCGCCATCCCGGTGAGAGGAGGATCGACACGAGAAACTCTCTATGGCCCAACGCACACAGAGAGCCCGAGGAGAATGGACCGCGGAGAAATGGAAGCTGAAGCGGATATTGTATGGCATTACCGAAGAACTTTCCGCGGCGAACATTGCGATATTGGTTTCATTTCCCCCGCCAACTTCACTGGACGCCATTTTCTACTGGTCCACAATATATATGTATACTCCGATAAACTTGATGACCGTAGCAACGCAATCTATATAGCAAGTGACTACATACATATATAGATATATATATCATGAACGAATCCAGATATTGGATAAGTCCTCCATTGCTATATGAAGTATGTCGAAAGCCACTGAAAGGCTTTTTCTCTTTTAATCTCTGTACGTATATATTCATGGAACCCTCTGCAATCACTATTTTTTCAATGTCCACCTGTTAAGGGATCAGAGGTCACTTTAGAGCAAGAAAAATTGGCATACTTTTCCAATTTTTATATTTTTTTTTTGTAAAGTTATTAAATTAATTGGAACTCTGTAGGCAGATATTAATGAACTATGGAAAATAGTATTTTCGCACTGATCAATTTTTCGAAAAAGCTGCACGGTGCAGCATTTTTTCGTTGACAGCTTTTCATAGACTACCGGAAATGAGCTCTTACAATTTTTAACTTTTGGAAATAAAAACGAAAATTGTTTTAATTATGTATAAGAACAGCTACAGAGATGCCTGGAATTTTTGCGTTCTTTTGATGTTAACAATTATCCGATGACGTACACTCAAAACTTTTCCTTTTTTTTTCCACGAGCCATTCCGGCGAAAACCCATGCTTCGGAAAAATTCTACGTAGCTCTTTTTTTGTATATTTAAAAAATGCTGTGTCACCAGAAAAATGCTCTGCAGCCGCCATTTCCTTTTTTTTTCATCAGTCTGCGAGAAGAATTTATTTATATGGTTCTTTATACTCGTTTAATAAATAACTAAATAGCACAGAGTTTTGATTCATTACATCATTTTTACTACAAAAAATTATTAACTAAAAAAAAAATACGATACATTATGATCGTTTGATCATTCAATTATTATATTCACCGTTAAATGTTGTGCAAAATATGCGAGTGATTTAAAAATCTACGATTACTGTCTGTGTTGAATTATATTAGATATGTTGACATTTCTACGACTGTGAACGTTCTTCAAATTAATTATTCACTTGCTGGCAGCATTTCTCACCTTTCTATGCGATTATCTTATCGACCAACCGACCGCGACTCTTGTGCCCCCACGCGGACCCTCGACTTCCTGTCTGTGATCGTTTCTCCAGCTCGAGCAATAAGCATCAGTACGAAAGGTGATTGTTTGGGCAATCGCACTTATCGTTTTCGTCTTGCAGGTGCAAAAGATCGTGAGTTGTGTGACTAGGCACGTTGTATCAAATGCACGTGCGTGTGAAACCCGCACGGGCTCTTCGTCTCTTATTTACCAAACACTAAATTACTAGCTCCGAAAGAATTAATGTTCCCAAACACGTCTTCGCCCTCACTTTCGAAGTCTAAGTGACAAAACATTTCTACTTTGTTTTAATGTTTCGAAACTTAACTGTACGTTGCTTGAGAACCTTTATCAAACTTTGGTCACACTGAAAAAGTCATTTTTCGAGACTCGTTGAAATAATGTTAGAATTAAATCTCTGATGAGCATCGAGCATTCGTCAGAGTTAATTAATCGAAATGAAAACATATCCGTAGGCAAACTTCACTGTTGTTCATTGTATCTTCTCGTCTCTCTATCTCCACTGTTTTTAAGTCCTTATCATGGAGTTTATTACAATATTTGCATGGCTTCGAGTTATAGAGGATTCGTCCCTCAGAGTATCTCGTCCCGATTATTCTCGCATGTAGGAACTCTCTCGTTATAAAATCATGTATGTATATATTTATCGTTAGTTCGGTACGGGAAGTCGATCTTCTATTATAATATACCCTCACGCTTCATATATCTTAATTGGGATACGTAAATATATATATATAAAATTATGAATAAATGTTGAATATATACGTCGAGGGCGATGGAATTAATTTGCGATCGGCGAGCTCCCAAGAGCCCAGACTATCTGCATATGGCACAGTATGTACGATGCAAGGTTAATGAGAGAACTGCATCGTCGTATGGTATAAAGCACAACGGTGCCTTGGGATCTTCGAGAATGGATCGTTCAGATCCGATGGGAAACTAGAAAATTAATATTCCTAATTTCTTATCCCTTTACGTCTCATCCGAAGCTTTTTCCATATAAAAACCATCATTCAGTTAATATATTATCACAGTTTCCAACATTCCGATAAATATATCAGTCGTTCGAGGGATAAATTCTTGAGATGTTACGTTGGAATGACAAAATAAATGAGAAATGAGTCCTTCAGGACGTTCCAAATAATCTGGATGAAAATTCGTCATATTTTTCACTTGTTTTTCTTTATTTTCCATCAAGAAATAGACTGCAGAATGTGTTAAAACATGAGTTACGTACAACGTGCATTAAAGTGTAGCGTGCTAAAAAACTTCAATGCAAGTACGGTCAATCGTGGAAACGAGAAATGATCTATGGCTCACGTACGCAAGGAATTGAGAGAAAAGAGAAGAAAGAACGACCAAAATGGAAAAGGAGGGAAGTGAAGATCGAGAGATATTCTCATCTTACCTACAAAGATCCTATAATACTATGGCGCGAGCGATGGAAGGAAGTTCTTTCCTGTAAAATTACTTTGCGGTGGCTTGTCATTATCCCGGTCCCCCGAGTCCTTCGTCTTCGTCTTTCTTCACTCTCTTCTTTTCTCTTGCTTTTTATTTTTCTCTCTATAATCCGCTTCGACATGTACAATTCTTATTCGTGTACACGGCCTTGAAGAAAATGAGCCACGCTGACTGATAGGAAGACGGAGAACAGCGAAAAAGAAACGTGTAGCACGCATCAACAGTTCCAACAAAATGATCACAACAATGAAGAGCAAACCTTGGAATACAAATAAATGATGTTAAAAGTTGTTAAATCCTGTCAAATCAGTGATAACATTTTATCAAAAGGGTGTTAATAAATTTGATGCAAAATTCTTGTCTGTACCAATCGAAATCAACAATATAGAGAAAAAGTGGCCAAAATTATCCCATTCACGGAATAATTTCATTCGAGATAAGAAATTAAACGCGAGTTATTATCGAATTTTGGAGCAATTTTTATCAAAAACAGCAAACTATTTTATTCCCGTAAATTTTTTATCAATATTTACTTTTAAAAGTCTTTCAAACGATTATTCGCAACGATCTCAACTACAAAGAGTACGACGATTATATTATTTAAATTTAAAAAAAAACCATGAAAGTTGAGCAACAAGCGAATTTGATTGACTACGGAATGAATACCCAAAATTTCTTCTGTCATCGCGTATTGCGGTTCAATGTTCACAATATTACGTCATGTGGTTGACGTTAATGAATCAAGAACGATTCAAGTTTCAAAAATAATTTGACAGCTCATTCAGCACTGATTTTTCAACCGAAACGAATATTGGAAAATTAATCAAAAAATGAAAAAAAAAACCGATCAAAATGGCTGAAAAATGAATATTAAAAAATGGTATAAATTTATTAAAAACGATTGAGATGAAGTCTTCTCGTGAGAAGAAAAATGTTCATTAAAAGTAAATACATTAAAAAATATGTACAGAATAATAAAAAAATAAATCATTCGAAACGAAAAATGTAAAATCTAAGGAAATTAGAGGCTACGCGAGTTCTGAAAGCTCTCGTAGCGAAGGAAAAGAACGTATAATCAGTGCATAAAAAGGTAAACGCATCAGCACCCTCGAAGTGGTAGAATGGAGAAAGAAAAAAAAAAGTGATCGTACCCCGAGATCAGCAAAGTTATAACGCGATGCACAAATGTGCTAAGCGTTTGGCGGCGAAATGTAGGAGGAACCCTGGCTCCAGGCCTCGGGACACACGTTAATGACAGGAAAGTCGGTAGAGATATATACTCGCGCTTCGTTGGACGTGCAAGCGTTATTGCATACAACTTGGATTCGCACGAGCCCACGTTAAAGTGCATACACGTGTATGCACGAGCTCTTAGACTGGACTACGAATAACTGCGACATATTTTCCTTTTTCACCATCTTTCGCTTTGTGCATGGACCCAAGCTTTTTCGTTTAAGTTTTTCCAAAACGTTTTATCACCTCGCTACATAATTCTCCCTCTTTTTAACCTAGAAAGAACGATAAACTGATTCATATTGAAGATAAAATACATTTATAAAACTCTTTATGAAAGCTTTGTTTGTTGAAGATAAAAAAGTATCGGAATTGTCTCTACAAAAATGAGTAATTTTACTCGACGAAATCAAGCTACGTTTTATTTTTAGAATTTACTATTTAATTTACACGAAATAGAGATACACTTCGTTAGAAAAGCAAGAATTATTATCGATTTAAAATCATGAATGTGCTTTTCAATTTTAACATAAAATTTAATGTTTTGCAAAATATTTTCAAGAAACCAACAGTAAACTTGTGGTTGAGGAAAATAAAGCTGCAGTGGGTTTTCACGTGCAACAGCATTACGTCAGGGTCGGGCACAGAGGAAATACACGATGAAATTTTGAATAAAAAGAAAAAAAAACATATTTTCAACTATTCAAACTATATTTTTAACTATTCAAAATATATTAGATCGTATCTTTCAATGAATTGTCCAAATTTCGACATATATTATTTTCGTATAAATCCATATGCTCGTTTACGCACGATATATTTTTTATTTTATTCAGCGATTTCATAATTTAAATATAAATGAATGAGATTCGTTCTATACGTAGAAACATTATTCTCGGACTTTCCATTCGAAATATATTATGAAAATTCTCTCATCCCGAAGCATCGTAAAAAAAAAAGAATTAAAAAGAAAAAAAACAACAGAGATAATGAAATTGCATTTTCTCGTTACACTGCCATCGTTCACAGTGTTTTCAACCAGTAAATCCGCTCGTTGTACTCGAATGTAACTAACTCCGTTTTGGTTATGCGATCTCCATTGTCAAATTTCCAGATCAAACTTACATGACTCTCTGGAAATTGATTATCAAATTTTTATAATGACAATACAATAAAATAACGTAATTTTCTGAATCCCTTGTCCTTCGATGTTTGATTTTTCAATAAATTCAAAACCAAAATGTTTTTTTATAACAGGATTGGAAAAAATGAAACGACTGTAAATAAAATAGTGCAAAACAGAGAACAAATACGATTTTAAATGATGCCATTGACGTTATTAACGTTTAACACGATATAAAAAATAAAAAAAATAGAGATACTAATCTTAAAGTTTCAGGGTTATTAGATTTGAAACTTGCCATATATACGTATACATGGCAAATAATGATTAGAAGAAGAACTGGGAAAGCAAATGAACTGTTGGTTCGAATCGGCCACTCGTACTTGTGCCCTCTACTTCTGATCCTCTATATCCTTCCAACATAACAATATAGCTCTCTTTTCTGTCTCGCGCCTCGTCCACATCTCATTAACTTCGCCGTTTCAAACTTTTAATCTCAACAGAGAGGCCGAAAAATAGCCACGAACCGAGTCGAGCGTGAACCTTGGCGATATTAATCTCTCTCTCTCTCTCTCACTTTTTCTCTTTCTCTCTTTTTTCTCTGTCTCTCTATCTCTCTCTTTCTCTACGTACTCATACGTAGAAATGTATTTAAAAATATATACTTTGTGAACGTTCTTTGTGTGTGTCTCTGTCTTTTTTGTCGTGGGAAAGAAGTCATTTGGCCGACTTTCATTGCAGTGTCTCAAATTTTACGAGTTCTGGCAATAATGTACATCAAAAATATGTACACGCGTCGAGATAAATGTACGTCTACACTCGCCCGAACTCGTACACTTTTGTTTCTCATAGAAACAAGATTTAGTAAATCCATCATACGTGAGAAGTAGCATTAAATATTAATTTTTGTAAAAAAAAAAAAAAAAAAAAAAAAACAAATGAATTTCTTGTTCCTCGCTCTTCCAGTTAATGGTATGCGCCTAAAAGTGACGCTGAGAAAACGGAAGGAAACAGTAGGAATGAACGAAGAAGAATATACTTATTGTTTTAAGATATAATTGCACTTTAAGCAACGATTATTTAAAAAAATATTAATTGAAAAATTTATCACAAATTTTCTAATGACATATAAAATCATTATTTATTTTCCTTGTAATGATAATTAAATAAATCTCTCGTAGAGAATTGTATTTCTATGTTGAAAAAAAAGAAAAGAAAAAAAAATTTATTACTCTTTCTTCGTAATTTATTACATTCTATATTATCTTCATACTCATCAACTTGAAAGAGTATAATTACCGTGGCTTTCGCGAGGGAATATTGTGGAAATGAGTTTTGAAAAATTCTTTACATTCTGAAGATGACTGTACATTCTTGACGCAGACTCCTGGCCTAATAATTGTTTTAGCAGTGCCCACAGCTAGGCTGCTCGACTCCCGGTGGCCCTTTTTTCGTGTTTCTGTCCGAGAGAACACGCATGAAATTAGCGTATACGATGCAAAGAGAGAAAGAGAGAGAGAGGCTCAAAGACGAATATAGCAAAACGAGACAAATAAATACTTCAAAGAAACAATCCAACTTTGTTAAATTAAAAATTATAATGTATCATACGCTCGTGTACATTCGGCCATAAATTAATAACACGAAACATCATTTTACGAATAACAATAAATAATGTTGAGAATAAATAAAAACAACGTTTTATTCGTATCTTTGATCAAAGGTGAAACGATGTATTGAATATGGTTCTGTCCATAACGAGTGTTTAATATCTCGGAAACACTCAACGGACACAAAGGAAGTCAGTCGTGTCAGTAAGATGGCATCGCCAACTATATATACATATTAAGGTTATATACGCAGTCAACCAGAACTTCATTTTTTCTCGTGAGTTTCTCTGTCTTTATCTATTTTTTTATTTTTTTATTTTTTTTTTTTATTTTGTTTTTATCATTCTTACTCTCTTTTACTATATCCAGTCGTTTCTATTCTTTTACCCCTGACTTCTTTGCCATTCGCGTATAACTTCCTTTTGATTATCTCACACCGTCCTCTATTAATCAGCCCGACAGTTCGCGCTCACTCTTAATTACGCGCCGAGACTCTTCGTATAGGCTTTTGCCATATTCCTCCACCAGTTTCTCGACGATGTCCCCGTCATTGTCGTCGTCTTCGTCCTCATCGTTTTAGTAGATTGACCATAAAGATGACTTACCAGCGTAGCAATTTGCACAACCATATTCAAACGTACACTCACACACAGTATACTCGAACGTTGCACAAAAAACAACGGAAGGGCATCACACACTCAACCGGAAATAAGCGAACAACGACATTGACAGTGTGAAGAAAATAAAAATCACATGCACACTCCGAATATTGCATCCAGACATGCACCAATCTTACGTGCACTTTACCAACCAAATGTCAAGAGTGTGCAAAATGAAATTAAAAATAAAAAAAAAACTGTAATTAAAATTCCACTCTTTTTGTGAATTTACGAAAATCGGAAATTTTTTTTTAATGACCTAATTAATTTACCGTCATTTTCGATCGAAATTTTGTTTAGATGACAAAACAAAGGCTAAGTTTCATTAAATCCATTTTTCGCAAAATGGCAGAGGTTTGAATGAGAAAGTCACGGGATTTTGTTCATTTTTTTTGTTCTATTTTCTGTTTTTTTCATAAAAACTATATACGATGTGTCGAACTACATCGGTCCTTAAGTTTTCGAAATAGAATCATAACAAAAGCACCGATTAAAAAAAAAAAGAACATTTCAGTGTTTAAGCATCTGTCAGACGGGGATAAATATACTTTTTCATAGCTGCACAACATGTTATCGATTCCTGAATTTTTATTCAGAACTAATACATAAAAGGCAACACTATCAAATGCTAATAAATCATAATAGAAATGTCAGCACGAAACATTTAATTACACTAAACATTAAAATCCTAAGATTCCACAATCACAGCAAGAATTTATCAAAAAAATAAACAAATTTTAACGAAAACGAGAATATAAAGCCGCATAAATAAACTTAACACCGAAAGAAAATATATATAAATAAAATAAAATAAAATATATATCTATATCTACAAATACATAAGTATTACAAGTACGAGAAGCTATAGACAGTTATATCCGGCGGGCACCAGCAATTAATAACTCGCCAGGGCCTATTAATGCCATTGTTCAGAGACGCGTGACGGGGTACGGTGGTTCTATGTATACGTATATGTATCCGTGTATTCGATACTCTATAGAAATAGCAGTGAGACTTACACACCTTTGTAAATTCTACTACATTTGCAGTATTTCAATGTATATATACATAGAGGTATATACGTAGAAAGACGCAGGACACATTTAACTATACATATGCATTCAGCACACTATGACGAAACAGAGTGGGGTTATATCCATCAGAACAGAGGGGGGTTCAACACCGTGCGAGCAGGTGCCACAGCGGCACCTATCGCTTCATATTTCTATATATATATAGATATAGAAATATATGTCTGTATATATTATCACTCGGCGCCTGGTCAGAAAGCGCATTATCTTCATCGTGAATCTATCGATCGATCGGTAGATTGTGAATCGATGCATTGCTCTCTCCTGCCCGTTTTTTCTGCGGTGGCGAAAAAATAAAAAAAAAAAACGAGATTCTTATCGAAATATAGTGTGCAAATACGATAAAAAAAATAATACATATAAACATTTACACATACGTGTATACACTTATTCCTGTATTTATATGAGTATTTGATGAGAGGAAGTTTGCAAACTGGCGCAGCTGACGAGAACAATACCCAAACACTGTATCGTACACATAAACATGTCGACAATATTTCCAACTATTTCATGCAAATATATTAACATCCAGGATAATTAATGAGCCAAGTTTATTAATAGATATAACATTTGGACAACGCTGTATACCATTTTTACAAATATTTTTAAAGTTTCGTGTAATTGATTTTTAAAAATTAATAAAACTTATCGAACAGGCGAGTTAGTTTCTAATTCTGGGGATCATTTTTTTTTTCTAAATCGTTTTTTTTAAGTATTGACGTGACATAACTTTGTATACTTTTATTGCAACGATTTTGCAAATTTTTTGTCACGAATCGATAATTCGACATGACTTCATATTTTATCTAATGGTTTTTTGTTTTTAATTTATTATTCAGTGTCCATCTTCGTGGAATTGTCGTTTTTGATAATAATTCTTTTCTTATCTTTATTAGCGTTTTGAAGTCGGACATCACGTCGGGCGCTTGAAAAGTTTTTTTTTTAAAGAATGACCGTTCGAACGAACAAACAAACACACGCAGCAAAGCTGAAAATTCCTAAACGGGAGGCGAATGAAAATATAAACACCGCAATTTAGTTCCTTAGCACGTAAATCACAAACTTCCGCATATTAAAACTCAGGTTTTACAACTTTTTATCTGTCTGATTAAGCCCGCAATTGTAATGGGAAAGTTCACACGAAGATCAATCCTCATTAAGGAAAAATTTCGTAACAAAAATATTTCATAAATTGCCTAATATTTGTTTTTCTCTTCCGTGAACCTGTTTTCGAAGTTTCAATCAACAATTTCCACGTCTTTGATGGACAAAATTTCATTTTACTGTTATTCACAGCCATTAAAAACGACATTCGTTCCATTTGAAAGTGCAACAGCCATTTTGTCGAACGAAAAAATGAGACTCAAATAAAATAATTTCCAAAATGGTACTTGAAAATAAAAAAAATTGATGATAAATTAAAAAATTCGAGACTTAAAATTTTTTTTTGAAACTCTGGTTGTAAAATAGTGAAACACGGTAAAAGTTTTTGTAAAAAGGTTGTTGGCTGAATAAATTAAGATTTGAGTGGACATTACGATCGAATTATTCAAGTGGACGGTTATCGTTCGCTCTATATCGAGAACCAGAGCATATTGTATTGTTTTAAATTCAAACCCATGCGTATTATTTCGTTTCCCTTTTTATTGTAATAGACATGTGTGTGACTCATATGATTTTTTACCCTCTGGAGACTCAGTGTACAAAGTTTACAAGAGTGTCACATCGCGGCTCTTATGGTAATGCGCATCACGTACTCGCGTATCGGCAGAAACTCGGGTATACGGATGTGTACCTTTGATAGCTTGCCGAACTGGTTATTTTTAACGATTTTTTATTCTTTTAGCCTCTTTTTTTCAGCGATTTATCGCGCCGCGCGTTCCACTACACGCGTCAAAAAATAATAAATAAAAAAAAAACCAGTAAACACCACTTTTATGGCGTAGTTCTATTTGTTCGTAGTGAAGGCTTGATACGAGCTATCGAAAATTTCCACCACCCTATTATAGAAATCCAAATTCGTCTGAAAAAAAAAAAAAAAACTCAACATCGAATCAAAATCGTAAAATCCGAAGCTTCCGGTTCTCACAGGAACCTTTCAAGTGTACAAGAGAGAGAGAGAGAGAGGGGGTTGATATTTGGCTGGTGAAAAGGGGAGATATATCGTATTTTCACTATAGAACACACTAAAAACTCGTAGGAACCAATAAATCTGGATCCAATGCAGCGGTCTGGATCATCATACGTGCGCGGCCACTAAGGCGCTTAACCCCAAGAGCAATACCTTAATATATATAGAAATACATGTATTCATATGTGTGTGCATTATAATGTACATCCCTTGGGCTTCTTATACAAAAAACTTTCATAAGAGTGCGCGTAATAGTTCCCATCGAACCCGCACACTCTTCCAAGTTGTTCAGAACTCATCGTTCTCGGTGTTGCTGCTGCCGCAGAACTCAAATCTAACTTATTTACATATCTGGCGATGCCGGTGAAATTACCATATCCACGCTCAAGTTATAACATGTATATCTATATATACACAATATATATCTATATATATAGTTTATATAGTACGTGCGTGTAGTTATATGAAGGGATACGTGCCAACGCATGCGAAGCAAAGAACCGAACGTCAACGACTCTTACATTTCTGTTTTATATATACAGGAATATTGCGTACATGGATTGGGCAATGTTAAACTTACTTGGATCTCACGACGTAGTAAAATACTTAATTCAGGCCTATTTCCATGTATAATTACATTTTATTAAATAGATTCAATTTTAGACTAAACAAAAGCCGGAAATTGTTCTTGATAGATTTTGTTACCTTGGTCAATGATTAATTATGGTCCTGTAGGGAAAAGACTGCAACTATTCCACCTGGATCGTATTTTCATGGTGCTTTAGGTTAGTTTTGTGGTTAATTAAAAGGTGAACAGAAAATTAATGTCAGAATCAATCGATACGTAGTGGTTTTAAGCTTCAAGCAGGCCTTTGATATAGTTTTACTTTTGATAATAGAGATTGTAACAATGTCTGCAGTTTATCTGCAGAAGGGCTAAAAAGCCTGTTGTCCCAAACTCCCAGCGATGCTATTCTTCAGCCTACCTGCTACGGTGTATTCGATGGAAGTACGAAAGTTGAGGGAAGACCTGCTTTCATTGGGCCAGGTGTAAAAAAAAAAGGACGAGAGAAACATATATCGTGTCAAGGTCGACGTTCGATGCTATATACTGGTTACACGCATCGTCGAACTATAGCCTCATATGCCTTTACCATAGACTCCGATCGTCGTCATCATCATCATCATCATCAACATCGCCGTTCTACGCTCTGGAAAAGGGTTGCCGGATCGATGAGCACGGATTAGCATCGCGTTCCGCTAATATTCTGCATATTTTACTATATTTCCTGGCCACGTAACGCTACATGCTTCTAAACTATATTCTTCTACCGTGATGTGAACCAAACACTCGATCTTTCGTCGCGACCGAATTTGAAACTAAATTATGCACCACCATCCATCCTTACTCGAACTATTTATTAATATTCGTAACTTGACCACGTTCGATCAAAGTTTATCAAAGTCTTTGATCTCTTTCTTCAACTAAATAAAGGATTTGGCAAATAAATGAATTGTTCTTTTTTTCAATGCATTATGCAGCTTACGATAACAGGATTATTCGGATTGTTGGGACTATAAGTCGATCAGTAACTCACTTAGTCCACTGCATACTCCTCACTGTCACTTCAATTTAATTCTACGATCGATAATCAAATGAATTCTATTTTTTTAACAGGAATAGCCAAATGGATTTGTCCAGAGTCAGGATTTTTTATTCAAAAATATATTTGACCTACTTTCTGCACATGCAGATGAATGTAGAAATTATTGGACATTGCGTTAAACTGATGTTCTACTTTTTCAGGGTCGAATTATCATGATTTTTTTATCTGCAGCCACAAGGCTACCACATCTATACAAATAATTGACTTTTTTTCATAGAAAAATAGGATTCAGGTATTCCACTTTCGTTTGATGTTTACTTTTTGACAGGAGGTTTTTTTTCTTTAAATCTTGTTTACATGTAGAAAGGCCTCTCTTAGGGAAGAGGGTGCGAGTTGGAGGTCTTTTGTATAGAAAGCTGGAAGGCCAAACTATGTACACAATGCTCACCCTTGTCGATCGTAACCGATCAATAGAGGCAGATCAAGATCGAGAAAGTCGAGGATCACGTGATCTAACGACTCTCAGGTAGTGCCTCTGGAAAGCCCTTCTCGTTTGGTTTCTTTGCATTTGGTTTCGTCACTTGAGAGTTCTATGACCCATATAACGAGGCCCGCTTGGAGCACAAGATTTCTTCTTTCAAACATAATCCCGAGTAAAGCTTCACACGAGTAAATATAGATAAGAAAAATAATTAATTTTCTATCCATTTTGTTTTCTGATCATACGATTCGACTTAATTCTATCAAAATTTTATCTCAACTAGCATGATCCTTAATCTTTCGACAGTTTATCGAGGAATGGAATTTGAAAAACAAACAGTAATATAATTGTGTCACATCCAACAGATTTTCAATTCGGATGACGAAAAGTTACGACATTAAAAAACTCATAAACTAAGCCCACAATTTTATCTCATATTATATTTCCTTCGGAATTCTTTCTTCAAATGTAATTGCGCAATAAATTATATTTCTTCACTTTACATTTCTTCGACTGCTGCTATGGACCAGGAAAAAAAATGTGAATCCATAGCAACGACAGTCAAGTGAATGCTTGCCTTCATTATTGTGGGGGAGGAAAAGTTTTTCCACAACGAAGTTACGAAATTGGATACTGGATATAATACGTGCCATCGAGACGATCTCGACCGATTCATTCCACAAAGAGCGACAGGTAGAAACACTTTTGGGGTCTAAGGGTGCGAGAGAGGTGACAAGACATCCTCGGAGCTTTGATCGCACTGTAAAAACCCTGACGGAACTAGAAACTCCTGAGTCATACATTATTCTCGAGTTTTTTTTTCCTCCTGATGCTGTGTAAGAACAAATCAGATTGACGTTTGTAAACGTAAACGAGAGAGACAGCTGTTTCAATCAGTTGTGACTGAAAAAGATAATTTTTCATTTCCGCAAGTAAAAAATCTCTAAAGGATGCGAAATGTTTATAGAAAACGAAAGAATTGTTGATTCGCTTTGTATCGTAAATGACTTTCACTAAAACTAGCTGCCGAATTATTGTTATCCAGGTAAAACTCAAGTAAGAGTTTCACAAAAAGATTATTTCTAGCAAACGTGATTGTAGAATTTGTATATTTTTTATCTGGAAGAAAAGTAAATAAATTTTTTTAAACATATGAAGCGTTTAGGGGCCCTCGAAAAAAGATAGCATTGATCAGTCGTATAGCAAATTCCCTGTCTTCAAAATAGATTTGTGACAGTAAATCCGTAAAAAAAATACATTAGATTTTCTTCCCACAATGGTCGATGGAAAAAAATATTTAGAATAATAAAAAAAAGGGCATTATCCAATGGAGTCCCATCGCATAAAAGCATTAGTAGGCATTTTAACCCCTTAATGTATTATTCTTTATTTCGAGGGCTCTTCCTCTCACTGTACATATGCATATAGGTTTTTCGTTGATGCACCCTCTGCTTCTGGTTCCTCGCGCCGATATCCTTTCAATAGATATAGCAGTGTCGGTATTCTATCTTCCTGGTGAACTTGCATGAGAGTGAGAGAAAGAAGAGACAAGTTGGTCCTTCCGTCGTCGAGAATGCTTGTGAGTGTTCTCTCCCTCTCTCCTTTCTCCGTTGTATCGTCTCGTCGTTCTTCTGGCAAATGCATGGACGATGCAAATTTCTTCGTATGCAAATCGCCAGGAGGTATGCAAATTTTTGGAACATGTGTTCGTCTTCGAACCCTTCCGCGAGCAGCAACAACCCCTCCTCTGCCCCTTCACTTTCACCTTCTCTCTCTCTTTCTCTCGCTTTCTCTTGACATCCCTTCATCCCTTCCTCGGTGGCTGATACTCTTCCACACCCCAATGCAATGACGATGGCCGGCGGCCTCATCTCCCCAATGCTCTCAGTTTCTCGCCGCAGAATTTCCCCTCCAAAGATGATCGGGAAGGTCCATTTGCATATCTCGGATATTTCCTCTCATTGTATCGGTACGTGTATTTTATATTCGTGGATCTACGCATACATACCGTGGGTTTTTTTTTATTTTATATTACACATGGAGCATCCGGATGCGATCCTTCCTGATCAAGGATGCGAGCCATTAATCCGAATCTCTTTCAATTCCCTGTCCGGATTGACAGATAGCTTCGAGTGTTCCCAGGATACGCGTTTGTACATATATGCATATTATTTATTTATCGTTTGCCATATTCAAGCCTACCAAAAAAGGTGAGAATATATCTCAATGATGAAAAAGAGGAAGCTCCTGCGTGGCTAAAACGCGAGAGAAAAAATCATTCCCACTTCCTGCTGTGACGCATCATCGAATTCGGTCTCTCAGGCTCTAACCGAACAATTTTTTTGCCTTAAGCTTCGACTCTTGCTCATCTGCCTATGCAATACGTTTCATTGCTTCCTTATATCTCAGAAAATTAAACGATAAACATTTCAAAATACTACTTCATTTTTTGACATTAAAAAAATATATAAATATAAATTCTTATCATTCTTGTCATTCATTTAATACGACAACCAAGAATAGAAGAAATAAATTTTAAATTAAAACCATAAAGTGACACTCGATAACTTGACATATTTCTCGTGATTATTTAAATCATTCAACAACCGTCCAAAGAAATCTTTGAGCCCCGAAATTGTACGAAGCTTCACACAATTAATATGGCATCTTAACGACGTTTCCTCATTCAAAATATTCAACGTATATTTGGCACGAAAGATTAAGAATAGCTGAGCTGGTGGTGAGGCAAAATTGATCAACGGTAGAATATTAATTATGCCAAATATCAAATATATTTCATCTTGCATAGATTAAAATATAAACGCTGCTGAGATACGTTGTGTGAGCCATACACAGCGAAACACACACACACACGATGTGTTGGAACGTGAGAAAAATTTGGTCTCTCATTAGCATCGTAGAGTGCATTTTCTATGAGATAGAAAAAGAAAGGTAATAAAAGAAATGCCCTTCTAACGAATAAGCTTAGCATATCGAAATTACAAAATAATCGAGAGCGTATCGAAGCGACTATAATTTTATTATAGTTGTACCTTTTCTCTGTGTATTTGTGTTTGTATGTGGTTGTTTTGTTACTACGATGTGGCTCTCTTCTCTTTCGCATTGCTTCAAGAGAAATGGAGAGTAGACTTTATTGTCTGAAACCAGTTCGGGATTCTGGTTGGTGTGTTCTCCTTTGCATACTCGTTCCCTCTATTCTTCTCGTTCCCGAATCATAATTATTGTTGTACTGAGAGAGAGAGAGAGAGAGAGAGAGAGAGACGGAAGGCCTCACGCATTGATTATTAAGCAGCTTATTATATGTGTCTCTCGCGATATATCTCGGTTTCGCCCCGATGCTCTTTCATGAAACATTGGAGAGTCAAGGGAGGAGAACTTGCTTAGTAATCGTATACACAGGAAACTCTTCCCCATCCATACAACAAAAAACTATTGAAATTCATTTCTTTACCATAATTATTACGAATTATAACATGGAAGTTGTTATTATGATTAGTGTAACAAAATTTATAATTATTTCACGCATGTGCGATTTTCCAGAGTTCCGTGCTCTTGTCGTCGCTATAATACGACAGTGATAACAATTAATTTAGCTTCAAAAGAAAAACAAACAAAAAAACGACACTTTGAATCAATTTTTTTTTCTTTTCACTACCCATTAATGTAATCACCTTTTACAACGGATTGAAAAAACTTCATAAGACTGAGATAAATTAAAAAAACCAAATAAACGTTCCACAAAACGTCATATTCAAATCTACTGGTAACTTTTGATACTTTGTGGTAATTTGTTACATTTCATACCATATTTAAACTCCTTTTCACCCAATCGTAAAACTTGGCCAATCCGTTTGTCGGGAGGTTGGGATTAGCGTTGAAAAATTCGCGGTTATTGTTGTAAAGCGGGACACGCTCGATTTCGTCATTCGAAACAATTTATTTAATTCGAGTCGTTGGCGCAGTATGCTCGTGCTTCTGTGCTGCTATTGCTCGATGCTGTTGCACGTCCAGCTATTACGTTGGTGATCCAGTGGCATCATTCATCCTGCATTTATATATATATATATTTATATATAAAGAGAGAGATGCCCAGATCTGTCTAATACATACAGAAATTATATACAAATTTGTATATACAAAATGCCGGTAAATGAAAAGGCGGGAACAGACATAGCTGCGCATAGGGAGCTGTCTGTCGTGAGTCCTTTTGTGTCGAAGCTTGTGCTTCGACACATTTATACAACGTGGTTATATCGCCGTTGGCAGTGCTCGTGGCTCGAGCCGGTAGCGATTGTTTTGCAATGTTGCTGAAATAATTGCTCGAAAACGCTTGAGCGTGCGGCGGTTGAAGAACGAGAGGGAGAGTGACAGAGAGAAAGAGAGAGAGAGAGAGAGAGAGAGAGAGAGAGAGAAGGAAAGACTGGGAAAAGGAAGAATGAACAAGAAAAGCGCGGGGGAGAAGGGATGCAGTTGCCACTGCAGCGATGGGTACGCTCGTGTATACAGTTGAGAATTCTCATGCATATATATATAAACGTGTTGTCTATAGAACATCGTGTGTGCTATGTTGGAAGGCTCTAGCATATGCCGTAGCGATGGCCGCCGAGAGATAGGTGCTAAATTCCTCTTTGCTCTGAATTAATCTCGGCGGGAATGTGACTCCCACCTCTATCCGACACACTATACTCTGTATATTTACTGGTCTGCTTATGTACTATACACATGTGTCCATATGTAGTTTTTACTTCTCTCTCTTTCTCTATAGTTTTACTCGCGAGTAAAGTCGTCTCTCTCTCTTTCCGCCATCAGACCAAACTCGAAGCGGACACCTGAGGGTAAACCCTCCACGTATGGGGGCAAAATAAATGTGTATATGTGTGTGATTTCATATATATGTGTAAACATCTGTGTCTAATGTGTGTATCGAAGTTTTCATGCCTGATACTCGGAGACACAAACGTTGGGTCGTATAGTTTTTTTTTTTTTTTTTTTTTTTTTTTTCAATATATATTGGCAGATGATTTTCTTTTTTCATAGAGATCGATATCTCGATAGAGAATTTTGGACCTTCTGTTTGTTACTGTTGGAGATGAATTAAATTAATTTTAATTAAAGGATACGATTGGTGTGGAAACGCTTTCTTGGATGATGGAATTTTAATCTTTTGAGTCCCACACGTTGAGCCAATAATAAGTCAATTGTTTTGAAATGATTGCACATTTTTTTTTTTTTTTTAATTTCTCATTATAAAAATATTACCCAACAGCTTAATAATAAATATTTAAATAGCTTTTATTTGTTCTTTAGCAATCTCGATATTATGTAACTCACGTTTTATCGTATTTAATGAATTATTTGTGTATTTATATTTACATGTTTGTGTTGCCTTGAAATATTTGAAGTATAAGCACAAATTGATAAATCGATTAATTGCATCGTAATCGAAATTCAAGAGCGAGAGAGCAAGTCAATTGTTCAATGGAAACTCTGTGTCATTCGAATTTGCAATATTCTCCGAAGCGCTCTTATAAATGCACACACACACATATGTATTTGATCTTTTGTTGAATTTATCGAACCGTTGAATCATCATCACAATTTAACGTTTCTGAATCGTGAATATCGATTAAAAAAAAAAAAAAAAAATCTTCATTGCATTATTTTCATGTTTCAACGATAAACGACGAATCTCTCAATCCCAATGTGCAATCGGTGTAGCGAGACAATTGCATGACGTTTACACTGTTTATGCTTTTCATCTTCACAGCCAGGAAATTTTGATTCCTGACCATTCATTGGTAAATTCAAACTTGTATTTAAATTAATATTTTTTTTCTGTTTTTTTGTTTGTTTTTTTTTTTTTTTAATAATAAGGTATCTTTCTACACGATAAACGTTCGAGTATTATCAAATGTTAATAGCCAATCAATTCTTTGGACCAGAAAGGTTGCGTTGTTTACGTTTATTTTCCTCGTTATATCGATCATTTAAAAAAATCTTTCGAAATTATTAAACAATATTTAACGCGTCGTTTGTTATTTTTGATTGGTACGTTTAATTCAAGTTTATATTATTATTATTATCATCATCACTATAAACATTCATTCGTACGTTCTGCGTTGGGAAATAAAATAATAATATCGAGTCCTCTCTTTCCGATGTTAATATACGATGTGATTGTTGTTTGAATTTATACGCATTAATTCCGTACAAATTGTCCACAAAATTCAACACGAATATCGTCCGTATTTGTCGCCAAGTTTATCCGAAAATGTTGTTTCAACTTCCATGTCGTTGCTGGAGAGACATTTGGTTTTATTTTTTTATGTTTACCTCTCGACGAATCTTTCGCATAAAAATATGAACAATCTCGCACCGCGAGATCAGTGGAAATGATAAATTACTTTCGTGGGATATTAAGTTACAGATGAAATGAATTATTTATGAAACTTTGATATCCGGCGGACGTGCCCGACGTAAAATCAATAATAATCCACTTTAACATATAAGAAAGTTGGCTTTTAATTTAATTACAGATTCTTTCGTTTGGAGGTGGAAAAACGTAGGAATCGATGCTCAATTCGTCCTGAAAGTGCAATCTAAAAGTTCGTTAGGTTTTGATACACTGAAAAGTCTTCGAATTGCGATGAATTATGAGAAATCGAGCATTTTAACAAAGCAATGAGTTGAAGATTTTCAGATATTAATGAAATAGATTTTATTTTCCAAAATTTCGGTTGTTCCTTCGTTTTATTTCATTTCTTTTCAAATCAATTGATCGTTTTTTTAAATTATGTTGATGTTCATAAAGACAGTTATCCAAAAATATCTCAAAAGGCAAAAACTTTGAGAGATAAAATGAGTAAATGATGAATCGTGATGTCACTCTTGTTAGTCGATCATTTCGGTTGCACCGAATAAGCTGTCACATTGGTACGAAATGTCGAGAAGATATCAAGCAAATTGACACGTTTCAAGATGGTAATAAGGTTGAAATATAAAATTTTCTATCTATTTCGATACGACGACAGATTTCCTTATAGATATAGTTAAAAGTGAATATTTATAGGAAAATAGCAATGGCTCCATCAGTGTCGGTGCGAATGTGAATGTTGATTAATCCGATAGCTCCAAGCGATCCATAAATGTCTGAGGACAAGCCAAAATTATAACCGATACTACAAGTCAAGAATAAACGACAAATTATGTATTAATTTCATCTTAAAAAAAAAAAAAAAAAAATTAAGCTGGACAAATTCGAGTCTAAGGAAGTGCACAGTTTTTATAAGTTTATTGATCAATCATGACGATTTCTTTGTCTACTTTTTTCACGTACTCACGTAAATTAATCTGATTTTCGACAGAACATTTTTATGAATAATTTCGTCACTTTATCAAATGCAACTAGAAATATTTGGTAAATATATTTTATTATTATTATAAATATCGATATAACAGAAATGTGTATAAGAAAAATAAAGATTTAATCAACGATTTTATGATTTATCAACATAATTATGTAATTTCCGTGCTGTGGATAAAAAAATCATACGAGAACGTCATTAAAAATGTACAGAGGATTATTGAAGGAACAATTGAATGAAAAAAAGTCACTAATCAAGGAGAAGAGAGGGAAAGATCCAGAGTACGTCAAAAGGCACTCGTTACCTTGAATTCTGAGAATCTAGATTGCTATATCCCTTGTAATCGTCTATTCCCTCTATGACTCGTCGAGGGTTTCGTGTGTCGCACGTAAGGCGAAATATGATGCCATGGACATCCTGGAGGCCTACATCGCAACTCGTTACGATCGGTGAGCCAAGAATAAGAGCGAAAGCAAAAAGCTACAGTAAGTAAGTACAGCGAATACAATTACAGTACAAAAATACATTCTCACTTGCATATCGACGTCTTGCTACCACAATGAAGCGTTTATCCTTCTAACATTCATCAGTCTAGTCCTCGAGATAAAACTTTACGCGGAAATTATAAGCACATTTAATTGTAGAATTATCCATCAAAATTTCGAATAAAAAATCGTACGATCCGTAAAAAAAAAATCAAAAATGCAATTTACATGTTTTCGAACTTTTGATTTGTTAGGAATTTTACAAAGACAATTTTTGATGGAGAACCCATTGAACTTTTATTTAAATAATTATACAAAAACGCAATTTATATATTTATTATAATATTTTTTATATTTTTAAATAGTACGAGAATGATTGTCAAGAGAAAAAATGATGAATTCTCTTGACGATAAATTTCGAAAGAAATGTTTATTGATAAGTATGTCGTATTTGTTGACGGTTTGTGATGATGTTTTCATCTCACAGAGGATATTTATAAAAAATCTTTTTGTGTACAGAGGATAAAAGTACACAAGTGTTTACTAATTCGTCACGTGTAAGGGAAGAATTTTGATATATGAGGCGAGTTTGTAAAGTCGAACGGTTGAGTTATGTGTATTTACGTACACGCGTATGCGTTTGCTTTTATCGGAAAATCGTTGTCGTTATTGTGTTCTCGAGACAGGGGCATTAAAAACGTAAAAATAAAAGAAAAAACAGTAACAATGGGTAATTAGCCAAGTGTAAAACGGTGAAACGGCCACAAGCTCGACAACGCGCAAAGATTTCAATTTCACCATAATAACGGTTGCGTTTGTGCCTATATATCTCGTAAAAGAAAAAAAAACAAAAAGAAAAAAAAACGTACACTTTAAATAGGCGTTCTACAAATGCATATGTTATTGCCGGAAGCGCACTTAGAGTTGATTGTTTATTATTGCGTCTTAAAATCATGAAACGAGACTTAAGAATAGCTTAAAAATTTTTACTCCAAAAAATTCAATATCGACTTTATCTTAAGTATTTTTTAATACACCTGTTAAATATTTTCTCTCATTACATTATTTTGGAATTGTAACACGTGCGAAAAATCTTTCGTAATAGAGACATTAGAGACAATCCATCGTGCATTATTTCACATTACAGAACAGTCAGTCGAAGATCGCGTGTCTAAAAAATATATAATTCGCCCTTTTACCGTAGACACGCGATTCTCCATTTGCCATACGTCATTTTTATGAAATAATTTATTTTATACGAAATAACGGACAAATAAATAATAATCTGGGTTCTTGAAGAATGCTTGGAACCACTTCCCACGATACACCATGGGGGAATCGTTGCCAGAAAAATAAACGAACGACTTTAAGGTAGTGGTGGCCTCACCGAAGCGTTTTTATACAGAATTTTATTAAATTTTCACCATCTATTCAGGGCCTGATTTTCAAACTACGTAAAAAATATCAAAAGTTTTCACTGTCTCGTATTCGAGATTTTGGTAATTGAAAATTGCATCTTTCTATAAACGTCTCTTATGGGGAAATGGATAGAAAAATTCACATTTCATGGAATAACTCCGAAACTTTTATTTAGATATATTTTTTTTTTTCGTAATTAAAGGGAAACAAATAACGACGTTTGTCTATAAAAAACAAGAATTTTGACCCTTCAGTTTCGTAGGTACAGTGATTTATAGTATAAGCTCTGTATATTATAGATCCAGCAAATTGGGTATTTTTTAAACTCCAAACATCACATAAGACACTTTTTTCTGAAAACTTATGTTTTTATATAGTCATAAAATCTAAAAACCAACTTTAGTAAATTATTTGTCAAGTAATAACCGAGTTTTCAAAAATTAAGCGAAAAGTTTACTTTCGATCGTGACGATGGAACGACAGGAAGACCTTAAGAAATAAAAATTAATCGAAATTTAATTATGAAAAACCAACTTTTTCATGTTCTGAATGAACTCTCCACAACTTTGGGAAGAAACGCTGCTACGACAATACGCTTTTATCCTGATGTTCTGTTTCACTATTTATTTATTTCTCTCTCTCTCTCTCTCTCTCTCTCTCTCTCTCTCTCTTTCGTCCGTACTTACCCTGCGCAATCCCTGTGTTTCCCTATCCCAGCAGTAAAAGCAGCAGCGGCAGGAAGTCGGTACTTGGTCGGAAAATCTCAGGAAACCGGAAGTCCCGCGCCGTTTGCATTCCCTTCTCTTCACTCCCCTACTTTCGTCATGTCGCGATATCGCTCTTGCTCTCTTTCTCTCTTTCTCTCTCTTTCGCCCTTTCTCTAGCTAGCTCTCGCGGTAAACGCGAGATTCGAGATACATCTCAGCTCGGCTTTGGAAGAAACGAAATCTTATCGATTAGGTGCTAAAAACCGAGGGTGACAGGTGTTACCCACGATGATAGGAAAACTCCACGATTGTGTATGGAAAAATAAATATATATATTTACACATCCGGTTTCACACGTTCATAAATAGCAAAAAATAAATAAAAATCAATTATTTTCCCTGGGTTTCAATTCTTCGATTATTTTGTTTCTAATCAAAATAATTATTGACGTTCGGTCATTAAAAATCAAATAATTGTTTCAATATTATCGACAGTTTTTAGATAATTTTTTGCTTGAATGCAATTATTTCGAAACATCGTTCGATATCATAAAATTTAATCCGGAAATAAAATGATTTTTTATATTGGACCAACTTTGCAAAGTTTCGAAATGTAAAATAGATCGGAACTCTGTTGAGGGAACATTGATGGCGAAGAAGGGAGAGCATTTGTATATATAACGAATAGTACAGTATTCTGAAAGTGGGGAAAACAGAGGGTCAGAACCTGCGCCCAAGTTCACCCCTTCCTGGCGCATGCTCTCGCGAAAACCCCTTCTACTTGGCGCGCGCCGATCTTTTACTCTCATCCCCTCTATTTCTCTCTCACTCGCTCTTTCGTTTACATCCGTTGCTCCAGCAGCATTCTCCAATCTCTCGCCCACCCTTTCGCTTCCTGAGGTTTGACTCCCACGATACCCGCGGCAAAAAGATTTCCCGGCTACTTTCCTATTCATATATCTATAACTTAGTTTTTTCAAAATGTAAACTTATCCCACAGTCCAATACTTCGATAAATCTCCCCTCAAAATACGTCAGTTCTTTCTGTCCCTCTTCATGAATTTTTATTCGCGATCAAATGCTCATCCATCATGACATTTTTCTACCCCTACGACGACCTTCGACGACTCAGACCGTACCTTCGTTCAACCCTTCCCCCACTTTCGCTCTACACGATGGGAAATCGAATCTCTCATCAAAATGATTATCATTTTTTCTAATACTCTTTATTCTTTAACGAAAGATTTCTCATTCCAGGTAAAGGTGGATGTACAATTTTTTTCCTCGCCCTTAAATCACGTTCTGAAAATCGATGAATAAAACTTCATTGAGACTTTCATTCAAAAATTAGAGTCCCACCCAAGACATGGTTTTTAAAGAAAAAGCTGTCATTTTTCGAGTTATAACAAATTTTAATTTTTCCTTCCAACGGTAATTCCGATTTGGTTTTTCTTCCAACTACTTCTTATTTAATTAATTAATTAATTAATTAATAATATAATGCAATAATGTTCTTATGAACATTATTTGCCTGTTCGTAAGAGCTACCTGATTATTTGAATGATCAGAATAATTATGTGAAAAGTTTGAATAACATTTTGCAATTGGAAAACCTTCAGGCTTTAGTTTTTTTTTTGTTGCCATAATAAATAATTGACACGAAATAACAAAAAAATCATGTGCTGCGCGTTGGATAAGAATAATTCGTAAATTTGAACAAATTATACGCTTTTAAAGATCTCAAAAATTCTTTTATCGTTTTCAAAAGATAAATTTATTTTGATAATTATTTAAAATAAACTTTGCTGGAGGAAAAGGAAGAAAAATAGACACTTTTAGGAAATCACTACGAAATCGTCATCACAGCAATAATTTGCAGTGACAAAAAAAACATAAATTTATAATCGCGATAAATAAAGTGAACGTAGAAATGAAAAATTCTTAACTCACGTAAATACAGAGAGCGTACAGGAATCCAATAAAGTGAACCCTTCTTTCCGATCAGGCCGTTGAAGTCACCGATATTTCCGATAAATACGGGTGGGGGGTTGCAGCATCCTCCGATAGGGTTTAGGATTGCCTCCCCCACTGGCGAGCTCAGTGGGGAAGGAGCAAAAGCGAGGAGGTGATAGAGTCAAGAGAGAAATCGAGGGAAAGAGAGAGAGAGAGAGAGAGATTTGTGGAGGGCGATAAAGAGCGGGAAAGAGGGACAGAAAGTGCCTTCGGATCTGCCGAGTGGTTGGTCGGAGTGGTGGGGATGAGGGTGCGACCGAGAGAGAAAGAGAGAGAGAGAGAGCGTGAGAGATCACCCCCGCGTTCCACAGCATCGAGAGTTTCAGGCGTAGTTTTGTCGCCAGGCGGCGCCACTCTACGGCGACGAAACGCCTCTCTAGTCGTATAAATTTTGTCACCACTTTTATCCCGGCAATAACAATCTATAAATAAATAAATAAACAAAAAAATCCCCCGAAAACGTCGTTTACTCAATAAAAATCATATTTCAAACTCAAAAATCCAAAATCGAGTAACAATATTTTCTTATTTTCGTCACACAGTTTTTTCCCAAGTTCAACAAATGCTTCGACCTTTATTTATTGTTATTTTCACAATTACCCGAAACTTGCCATTGAATTTCTATTGAATACAATAAAACGAAACAATTTAATAATTTATTTTGCCGCGACACAATATGTTGTTTTTTAAATAGACAATAATTTTACGGGGGTTAAAAAGTGCGTGTAGCGTCTGCACACGACAAACTCGCTGCTGCCTATGTGATTCCGTGGATATGCCTTGGGTTTCGCCGTACCGCGAGGGATGACCGAGAGAGCGCGCGCCGCCGAGGGCTGCGGAAAACGAGCGCTCGAGTTAGTCTTGGCCAGAACACAGGCCTAGAAGGATCGGAGCGAGCGACGCGCACGCATTTAAAGCGCGTCATCCTCATTTAAAGAGAATTTAGAAAACGATTTAAGGCAAAACCTTACTATAGGACTGTCATTAATATTCAACCATATAAACAAATAAATAAATAAATAAATAAATATACACGTATATGTATATATAAATATATAAAATCTGTACTACAAGATTAACAATAAATAACAAATATTCATATCGTAATAACGCAGTTATCGTATAGTCAAAAAAAATCGTGTTTTCGTCGTTATTTATTTCTTCGAAAACGTGACTATTTAATTAAATCATTTACTCTGTTGTTTTTCAATAAATTGAGCTACAAAAACAAAATTGCTCATGAAACTACAATTTGAAAAGTGCGCGCGTGTTATTATTTTTATTTTGTGTGTGAAAAGTTAGTGTCAGTGACGTTATATCTTTCTTTATATGTTTTTTGGAAAGAGTCCGCTGAGACATTTTCATATATTCGCTTATTAAACGTACGTATATGTGTATATTTTTTATATGCTATATACGTTGGGGGGTTAACAGTTGAGAGAACGGTGCGCTGAGAATTCAGTGTTTCATCAAATAATTACACTCCGGTCGATTATTTTTCAATTGATTTCTCATTAAACTTCGTTTTTAAAAGATTCTATTTATCTCGATCTTTTTCTCTTCGATCCTTTACCGTCCTTCAAAAGGTGCGACGATTATCGAGTTTCCCTACATCGATAAGTTTCTCTCTCTCGGATATCACTGCAGAAAAAAACACAACTTTGCGATTCGTCAGCGACTGGGTTGAAAAATGATTTTCTAAATCATTCGATTGTCATTTTTTTGGAGTAATTATTCAATTGCTCTAAAAGTCTTTTTCGGTTGTTTCGATGAATAGGGACTTGAAAAAAAAAAAAAAAAGAAAAACCGAACAAATTAGGGAAACTGAGGAAAAAAACGTCCATCGAAATAGTGAGGATTTAAAAACATGAAAAATCTCCAGATTTTCCAACCGTCGGATATATCGCGATCGATTACGAGAAAAAATCAAATAATACGAACCGGAAACAAGTGAAATTATATTATTGTGACAATTTCGAAAAAGGCAACTTTATTTCGGATTTTTGCAATTTTATTTGCGAGACTTCCAGCAGACACTCTTCGTACGTGGTTTATCGAAAGTATTTCCGGAATTCGTGGCCCACATACGAACACTCAGTTTTACGTTGTTTTGAAGTTTGTTTGTGACGAAAATTACGAGCAATTTCGTGAGGTTACGTGACAATTCCACGTACGAATTTACAAACGTGTGACAACGGCAGGCATTTAAAAAAAAAATGCAAAAGTGTTTCGTTTTATTCTGTTTGTTTGTTTTTTTTTTTTTTTTATATTAATTTTTTTCAAAACAGTAAAGAATTCGGAGGTTCGATCGAAAATTAAAGAAAGAAATCGTGAAAGACTGACGTGAAAAGAGCTGTCAATCGTTGGATAAGAAAAAAAAAAACTTAAACACTAATTTTCTCGTTTTTATCAAAAAAAAGAAAAACTAATGCTCACTAAAAAGTTTACTTTTGTTTTAATAAAACGAACGTCAATTAACGGGATAAAAATAAACAAAAACCGAAAACGAACAAAGAAAAAAAAATCTTCACAAAACAACTTTTTTTTTCCAATTCAAAACGGTTTGTCTCTAACGCAAAAAAATGACATATTTTTTTTTTCGATTTATTCGACAGTGTCTTCTTCTCGATCGGAAGGGTGTCAGGTAGAACGACAACTGACAATGAGATTTCAACGACCGTTTCAATGTGCGGTTCGTGAAACACAGAAAATATTGTGCGATAAATTTTTTTTATTTTTTTAACAAAAAAAAATACGCAAATTCATCAAAATTTTAGCCGGTCAGTCGGGCAAGTTTAGAAGCACCGCGATAACTGTAGAGCAAAGAACATGAAAAAAGTTGAACGTTCTTTCATTCAATTTTTATAGCGTCCGTAGTAGCGAGAAATACGATATCTCAGGTGACGAATGAAATTCTTAATCAAAGAAAAATCAACCTCATGAAAAATAACACGAATCAATGATTCCTCAAAAATTTGATAATAATAATCGCAATGATATATTCGTAAACAATCCCGAGTGATTCGCGACTTACGCCAAAAGTTATCGATGCAGTAATTAGTGAAACGCGTAAAACAGAAAATTGCACCATTGCGTAATTTCGTTCTCACGCACTTTTTGTTCTCAAATAATGTGCCAAGCATAATGGATTTAAAAAAAAAAAAAAAAAAAAAAATTTAAATCAACAAAAGAAGAAAAAAGTTGAAAATTCGAACCGATAACGTATACGAAGGATCAGCATCTTTCTTGAGGTTTCGCTCTACGGAATGATTGCGAACGCGATGGACCGATCTTCGTGTTTCCTCCGCGGGCATTATCTATCTTATCCGGTGTAAAAATTCGCTTACGAAGAAAGAGAAGAAGTCGGATAGATATAAAGAGATAAATAAAAGAAAAAAAACGTGACCGTGTTAGTCCACATGTCTTTATACATGATTATATATATATATATAATTTATAAAATAATACATATCTAGACATATGTATGTGTAAGTCTATCACGTTTGTAAAGAGACGTCCCTGAGCGAGGCTCTTGAACTTGCAAGTCCTCGGACGAGCAGCGCATCATTCGTGTCCGCCCCGAGATATTGTTACAATCGCGAGGAAGAGACAGAGACAGATATACGAATGCTTAGTTTTGTTTGTTCATTCAGAGTGTACGAGAGAGATAGAACATTGAAAGTCTCGCGTACGAAACACAAAGTTATCCTCTAGCTTGCTATCCAAGAGAGAAACTGAGAGAGTGACAGCAAGAGAGAGAGAGAGAAAGAAAGAAAGAAAAAGAGACTTTATCACGCATTCTGTGCTATTGAGTAGCGTGTGACCAGGGCGAAAATGATTCTCGTTGCTGCGACCAGCTAAATTCCTTCACTGAACATAAGAAAAAGTAATAGGGCCCTATGATTGCGAATATGTACCTGACACCTCAAAAGAAAGCTTTTCGATCTTTATGTATATCTCACATGTACAAAGATTCTCGATGTGGACGAGATGAGACCATTGAACTCAATGAGATCCCAAAACAATATCTTGTCATTAGAATTAATGTGAATCCATTTTTCTCAAAGAATTTCTCAACGTGATTTTTGTTTCATTAATGACTAATGACAATCGCGAATATCTTGGAAGATTCCATTTGTAATACAACGGGTTTTTTTTTTCATTTTTTTAAACTGAGTTTAAAAGAATTTTGAAATCAGTGGTTTATCGGGTGAAAACGATGAGTAAAAATACGAAAAATAAATAAATAGACATCGATTGATTTTATAGTTTTATTTTGACGTTTGTTTCATCGGTTTTCGTTTACATTTAATTGTGAGAACTCGAGAGCTGCTGTTGTTATAAAATAAGTGACGATTCACCGGTACCTTCTCGCCAAAAATAAGATGGTCACGAATTTTAAAAAGTCAATTTAAAATAAAAATGTATTTGTACGTAAAACTTTAAAGAAATTCTCGTCCCTGAACGGTTCACAATTACGAAGAAGTCTTTTTTCACAGAACAGGAATCTTAAAATCATAATTACAGACTGGATACTCCGGTTCAAACGCCCACGAAAGATAATTACGATATTTTTCAACATCAGCTGCAGACTAGAGTTGACTTTAGTGACTTGGAAAATTCACCAGATAACTTTTGACATTTTTTCAAAAATTCTTAAAATTCATTCAAACATATATTTTCGTACATTTTTTTTTTTTACATTTTTATTGGTAAACTTTTTTTTTTCGAGCGATCAAACATTAACGTCATTTGAAAATCGTCAGATTGCGAAGTTTTTTATTTATCAAAATAAAAAAAGGAGAAAAGAACAAATTATGAGATATAGAAGATTTTTATTTCGTATCTGCATTAATTTCATCACATGCGATTAGACACCTAGGACGTGAAGTCTATTAACGGAAGCTCATATACATATCAAGCAAATGCTCTCTCTCTCTGCCGGGTGTCCGAGCGATGACACACTAATCCTCTCTCTTGCCTTCTCTTTCTCTCATTCTCTGTCTCTCTCATTTCTGTCCGCGTAAACCCACGAGTTTGCAACCGTTTCATAGTATCGTACAGGCAAAATCTTGCTCTCTCTCTCTGTCTCTCGCTCATACGTGCGTGTTGACAGAACCAGTCGACGAAGTTTCCCCAAGACTTTTGGTCCAGGTTGCGTGTATCACAAGAAAATAATTCGCACACGTGCTGTTCACGATTACGGTCAAAATCAAAAGGAGCTTTCATCGGTGATGATTTTGCCAAATAAAATCTCGATAACGACATTGATCAACAGACCATGATCCTAATTATTTCCGTTTCTAATAAAATCCGAAAAATCAACGATGATAAAACAAACAAAAAACAATTTAGTGCATTTTTGTTTTTTTTTTTTTTTTTTTTTTTTTTTGCCAATCAGGATAAAAAGTGCTTCACGAAAATGTATAACCCCATAGAAAAAGTTGTTCTCGACACCCTTCACGAGAATTCTCGATAAGTGTGTTCGAAATTTTGTGGCAGCAGAGTACTCGAAGGGGTGCGGAAGTTCGAATAATTATATTCGTTGAAAACTCTCGCGGACTCGAGCTGTTGTGAAGTGATTCGCACTTGGAGCAAAGGAGAAAGAGAGAGAGAGAGAGAGGGGCGGGGGGGGGGGGGTGAGAAGAAGGGATGAGATAGAGTCCTGTACAGGGGATGAGTTCCGGAGCACGTTGGCGAGTGTTATCAGTACACAGATTTTCATTTTTTTTACTTTCTTTCATTCTTTATTTTTCCTGCCCACCCTATGAATATATTTGCGAGCAGGGGAACAAGGAAAAGAAAAGATTAAGAGAAAGAAGGGAAAGACTCATCAAACTGTGGGAGGCTGTTTATCGACCTGATGCACATATTAGTTCGATAGACATTGTGGAAAATTTATTTTTACGTCATCTCTCTCACTGACTCTCGACAGCTTCTCTGGTTCAAGTTTCATGTTAGTTTTTCATATATACACATATTTGTACACTTTGCTGTGCAATATGTGTGAGACAACTCGTTCCTCCCCCTCCCTTTACCCCCCAAGTGAAGAGGGGATCGACTCTATACCACCATCAGACTAACCCTTTTACGCAGCTATTATCCGCACGCGTGTACTCTTAGCCTATTTTTTTATTTATGACGAAGGGTGTAATGCTGACGCTGCCCTATCAAGACTCAGTGCACCATGTAAACTTTGTCGGAATATATATAGACAGACGCACAAACACATTTGTTCACATACGTATCGATGTATAAAGTTTACTAAACGTTCTCGTTTTTCGCTCGATGGTGTCACTATCTCAATTTCCGAGCACACTCGTGCGTTTCTCGTTTGAACAAAGCTGTTATTAGAAACGATTGTTAAAAAAAAAAAAAAAGGAAAAGAGAAAACAAGGGATACAGAAAAAAAATGTATATCGAACGAACCTCAAACCCTCGGGAAAAATTTTATAATGTCCCCAGCTTTTCCGAGAAGTTATGTTTTTGAACTCGATGATCGATTCATGTGAGCTCCCTTCGCCCTTAACCCTCATCGAGAAAAAAAAATGCTTTTTTCCTTCAGTTTATTGAGCAATCCAGCAAATTGACCTCCTTAAAGTCTGACAAGCAAAAAGTAGCGGATAGGGAGAGAAAAAGATCGAGAAAAATAAAGAATTATATATTTTGAATGATCGCTTTGATGGGTTTTGTTGTTATTTTAATTTAAGTTATGACTATAATCGAAAAGGTGGGAGATATGAGAAAAGGGGGACTGTGAAAATGAGATTTGCTAATCGCTACTACTTTTATTCCTCGTAACTTCTTAAATTATGGGTATTTGGTTGATAAAAATTCATGACATTGGAATAGTCAGTTTGTCAAAACTAATAATATAGAATAACGAGTAAAAATTGTTGAAAAGAGGTTATAAAATATAAAAAATTGTTGAAACATACGAAAGCTCGTAAAATGGAGTAAATAAACAACAATTGCGTGATACATTTATGTGAAGTGAGCGATCGGTATGACCTTTTACGCGTTAACGACGATGTTTAGTCGATCGGTAAACTCCGGTGTTAGACGCTCGTCATTCATATGTTTTGGATTGTTGAGACAGTTGCGCGGCGATTGCTATTCTCGAACGTCTTCCGTCGCGCCTTCGCGTTTTACGGGGTGGTCGCGACGACGGGATGGGTAGAGGGAAGGATTTAGAAAAGGAAAGAGCCACCAAGGGGGCGCCACAGCCTCGACAATTCGGTCGCGGTAACAGGGGGCACCCCGCCACCCACCGTAAAAGGGGGTAGGGGTGATTCGATAGAGAAGAGGAAGTCGATGTGGCAGGGGTCGAGAATGGTCGGAAGGGCTTCGAGGAATAAAAAGTAGCGATTGGTATAGGAAGACGGGGGTTGGAAAAAGGGTGGCAGCTCTCGTTGTCGTCGAAGGTGGGGACATGCCGAAGAAGTAGGAGCGGGTTGTAGAACGCCGCCGGAGGAGGCCAAGGGGGAGAATCGTCAGAAAATAATACGAGATCTCTGGCCTCCGTTCAGGGACCACCTAGCCAGCCTCCGATTTCTTCGGCATTTCCCCTACTCTCGTACGAGGGCTGTGGTAATATTCTCCTTCCATTCGGTTCATCGTCACGCGCCGCGTCCACTCACCCCTTCTCCTCTCGATCCCACCTCCGAATATCTCGTTTTCACGGTAACAGGCGTTCCTCGATCGCTATAGTGGGGGATTCCAAATGATGCGTCATTGGTCAAATTTCCTTATGTACTGCCCCCACCAGCTACCTCGAGCAACGCCTACTACCCCCACTCTCTACTCTTGCGCCTCCTCCAAGCAATGCATCCAACGTTCCGTAGCTCTTAGTTTCAGGTTCGGAGCCTGGTAGGACGGGTCTCTCTTCTCTTCGAGATCCGGCACGGATACACGGAGCGTCAAGATCACTGTTTTCGTTGGTTTTTTATTATTATTATTATTATTATTATTATTATTATCATTCACTTCTGGATTGGATAATTGACGTCATTACTCGTGACTCAATAAGACGACTGTTATCGACTACTGTGACGAGTGTCGAAATCCAGAATTCACGACAACAACAACAACAATAACAAAATCAGTGACAACAACGTGTGTGCGGGGGACCAACATTGTCAAACTACCACATTCATCTGCAACAATTTTATTATCAATTATATCGATCAACGATATAATACTCCAACCTGCAGGCCTGAACAAACTACTTGAAGGATCAGGATTATCGAATCGGATCATGTCGAACTCATCGCATCCGACAACAAATCGAGTTTAAACAACGAAACAACCGGGAATATTAATTATTAACTGAAAAGGACAACTTTTAATAGTGAACTTGAAGAAAACTTTGAAAAAATTGTGAAATTTATTCGAAAGTGATATTTCGTGAACGTGATTGTTTTTATTTTCCAAATTATTTGGATCAACAACGCTGCTGCATCCACTTGTTATAGTTCGATCGGATTTATTTTTCAACGAATATACGAACTGTCCGTCATTTATTGTGAATAATATTCGCGTTGACGAGTGTGCGGGTCAAATTAAAGACCAGAAAGAAGTTGCATCAGCAGTGTCAATGAACGTGCGCTGGATGTATATGAAGGGTGCGCGGAATATCGGTAGTGAACATTACAGCAGCGGGATCGAAACGATCCCTGGAAAGTGAATAAAAACGAACAGTGCAGCTGAGATTTTATCATAATAAAATCTCGTTATCAACGTCCTAGTGCTTTCGAGTATTTATTGGGATTATATGTTTATCGTTTGGCTTTCTATTAAAAAATCAATCAAACGAAAAATAGCCGGTGAATAAATTGTGAAAAGCGATGACACGCCGCCGGTCCCGTCACCGTCAACATCGCGTTGATCGCGCCGACTGAAAAAGAGAGAGAGGCGCGCGCGCGCGCGTTCGCGCGCGAACGTACGCAAAGTGCGACCGTGGAGAAGAAGAGAGTGCAAGTGTTTGGAGAAAAGGGACGGGTCGGAGAATCGCTTTCCAAGTCAATTGGAAATACACGAGTCGCGAAAAAGTGCATTGTGCTGATGTTCGAATAGTAGCGAATTAGTAGCATCAGTAAAAAACGGAGTAAAAGGAGTTAAAAGTGTTTAAATAATAATAATAATAATAACCAAACAAAAAATAAAAAAATAAAATCGATTCCTCGAAATAGCTGCGTTGAAAGAACGAAACTAAGGACGACGAGGACGTTTCAATGACGATTACAAGCCGTGAGAAAACTTTCGGAGTTGGATCCACGAGATCCAAGTGACAAGCGGCGACGGCCAGTTGTAGTTTGTAGTTTTTGTGCGCATCTTCTGTTTCTTTTGAAACTTGAACGAAAGAGGAGCGATAAATCGCTAACGAAAACTGGATTTAACAAAACTTTAAACGAATCTACTGGTGATGAAAAGTTTAAAACGATTGGTTTTTTTTGTTTATTTTTGAATTGTGATCGTTTGAGTGCACGTGTGACATTATTGAGTGCGTTAGATCTTATAAGATCGCTAAAGTGGCACGTCAAGACAGTGAGAGGATAAACGTAGTGGGGTTGGTGATTTGGTTTTTGGTTACGTCGAGGTAATCCTCGAATCCGTCAAAGTGGCTTCGTCACTGGGGCTCCAGGGGCCTTCAGCGCCGATCGGGGCCCAATTATTGGCTTCTACCGGTGGTAAGGATGATCATACGAACGCATCTACCACCCTCGCCGTTTATCACGCTAATCTCGTAGCCGGTAGTAACAGTACGGTGACAGCGGCCCTACAGCAGTCTCCATTACTGACCTCCCTCAATTCGGCCGCTGCCCTAGCAAGCATGCAGGCCTCAGCGGAGGCCAATTCCCTCGATCTACAGGCCATGCAATCCATGGAATGGCTCTTTAAGAAGGAACGTTTTTACATCCTCGTCCAGTTCTGGCAACAGGTAAGTTTTACACACTATTTCACTTAACGCATATCACTGCCCCAGGAAAAATCAAGTTCCTCTAGCATTTCAAAAAAAAAGAATCGATCGCGAGCGAAAATATGAAAATATGTCAAAAAGTTATTATGCCTCCTGGAGGTAGTTGACAAACCGTTTTTTTCTTCTTCAAATATCTGTAAGTTTTTGACGTTAAAAGAATTCACTAAAGTAGTTTTTTAAGTGAAAAAACGTCAAAACTCTTAGTCGACTGTGCGAATTTTTCTCGTGATGGAACTTTTGCAAAAGTTCATTATTTGTCTCATTACTTTGGAAACTATAGTCTTCTTAGGCTGAATTTTAAAAACACGTAGACAGGTCGATATTTATATTTTTATTTGATCGAATTTCTCTCTTTTTTTCTTATGATGATAGAGTTAGAAATGAATAAATAGGAGTTTTAGACTTTGACGAAATAAATTAGTGAAGGAAACTAATTAAATTGCCAAAAGAGTGGTACGGAATAAATCCATCATGCAGTCCTCTACTCAAAGTCTTGTTTCCATCGTCGAGAAATATAATTTAAAGATTTTTTCTTCGACTTGCATCAAGAGATTTCGTTAGACGTTCGACATTAATTACACAATTAGATTCGATTGTAGTTACTTATTAAATGATTCTCCGAGTCGTAGATAGAAGAAGGGAAGAGATTTTCACGTGAGCAGTGTAAGAAAAGCCACTTTGTCATTGGTTTATCTTTCTCCTCTCTCGTTCTCGTCTCTATGAGGAGAACAAATTGGAGAAGACATTTGATTTAGCTATTGGAGTATCTTCGATGTATATTGTACATAAGAGCATCACTCGAGTGTATATATTTAAACGACGTTTTCGATTTAAAATTCGTCTTAAACTTGGTAATACGTAAAGTTTGGAAAATGTACTCGCGATAAAGCAAACTGGCCCAGAGCATTTGCCATCTGATACGTACGGGCGTTGTATCAATTATTCAATTAATGATCTTTGCCATATTCTCTCACTCTCTCACACCCTCTCAATCTGTCTCACTCTTCGGTACATGAATTCGATGTACTTGACGGTTAAACCACGTTTAAAATTCGAAATTACTTGTAATCTAGACGTACATTGCACTCGATCGGTTTTACCCGACGATTATTCGTCGTTCGCCTCAAACACGAGGAATTCGAGATATGTATGAGCTTAATTGACAGGCCTTGGATATCGTTCGGGTAATTATGGCATATAAATTGGGAATAAGCCCGGAGATTTCATGTCCCGCATGTTCTCTTGGGCACTATCTATATCTGTCTATATGTCTCTATACAGCTCTCTCTCTCTCTCTTCTTCTTCTTTTTCTCTGCCGATATGATATGACGAGAACTGGAGATACGAACGAGGTGATTTTCCTACGACCATAATACGATCGAAACCGGATTAGGAACGAAAACGAGTTGAGTAAATTACTTACCTGGCTCGTTACAAAGCGTACTGCCTCCGATACGAAGTAAAAATCATTTTCCGATTAGTGTGTCGAGCATTGAAGTCTTGTTATATTTTACATTAAAAAACTTAAATTATAAACTCGTATACATTCAATGTTTGACGATTTTTATTTAGATTAAAAAAAAAAAAAAATACATTTCTCATAATATTACTGTCAGATTAGTTTCAGAATATAAACAAGACAATATAATCCTCAATGGATAGGAATTATTATTCATACATAGCCAGTTCGTTGCATGATCTCCTCAAACAATCAGATTATCGAGTTAAAAGAAAATAAAACCACACAAGATCTCGTCAATATCGCATCAAATGTGTTTTTTTTTTCTTCCAATGTAATTGCCATTAGAAGCTCGAAAAAATGTGTTCGTTTTTTTTTCTCGTATGGACGAGATTTCGTATAGCATTTGAGGATCCGTAATTAGGGTGTTTAGTGAAGGTCAACCGTACGATCGCCAGTGGTTTGTCTGTAATTGCTTGTTGGTCAGATCTTCGATCGCTTATCTCTCACTTTCGGTCCCCGCACGATATATACCCTTTCTCTCTCACTCTCTGCTGGTCCATACAACGGAATGAGAGAGGAAGAGACATAGTGATAGCAAGACCTCTGAAAACGCGTATATAGCAGACTTTGCGAGTTCCATGGGTCAAAGTTTCCCCCAGTGCGGTACTTCGGGTGTTTGGCGAATAGTTAGGCGATTTGGGGGTGCTCGCGTGTACCTCTCGGGCTTTTTGAGAGACAGAGAGTGAGAGTGAAATAAGGGCAAGAGAGAGAATGGGGAGAGAGGTTGTCGACCAACTTTGCGGCTTGCCGTGTGCTCTAGTACACACCATTCCCGATGTTTCTCTCTTCTCCTGTCAAATTCTCGTGTACATTCAACTTCGATCTTACTACGAGGTGACGACCACTTCATCTTCAACTTTAGTGTATTCACTTCTCAAATTCCTCAACTATTCAACAATCGCAAAAAAAATATCTTCGATTCACTCATTTCAAGACTTTTCTTTTTACTTTTTAATTTTTAATCTTACTTTATAATTTACTGATTCATCCTCCAAGAGGGCAAAGACACTCTCTTGAAGAAAATGACACTTGTCGTATCGCAGTCTCGTAATACCGAGCTTCTCGACGTGCGACACCGATAATGATTAAACATCCTAATAGAGTTAAAAAAACTCTTTTTGTTGCGCAATTTGCGTTTACGGAACACACCGGGACCGTAAAAGTCAATCTTTCACGAGCGCCATCTTTGCTTTTCTCGCTTTTAAAGCCAATTACGATATTTTCAAATCTATATTTATATATCTTCAGATTTTTTATTGTTTTGTCTTATCGCTCTTCAGAAAAGACGTGAGTGCGTTCACAAATTGAAAAAGGTGAGGGAAACCCTCCACGGATTGACGATAAAACTTTTTTTAATCTGATAGAATTTTAACAAAAAAAAAACAAATATCGGTTGTTATATATATTTCAGATAATTTTTTTAAAATTTGATCAATTGTTAAATCAACGAATATCGATGCTTTGTGTTCCGAAAAAGAATTCAAATGAATGGTAGTGAAGGATTCGTATAAGTCTTTGAAAATTAAGCGGCGATATATGAAGAAATGTACGAGCCTGAACGCTCCAGCCAAAACGTTTTACACAGTTCTATAAATATATTGTGACATCCCGGGGAATCTACAATTTCTTGGAAAAACGATGAAGAATAAATAAAGTTGAAAAAAAAAAAAAAAAATGTACTGTAATAAATCTTGCTTGAAGTTAGATCGGAGCTATAAGCTCGTGAAACGCGAGCAACGCGGTTGTGCGTGCGTAAAAAGATCGGTAATCGTGAGAGAACGATTGATAGTCCGAGCAGAGCTAAAAGTGCATCGCCAAAGCATTTTTATGCGTTCGAACAAAGAAATCAGAGAAATCTAAATTCGATTAATATCCGTGCTATTCTCTGAAGGAATAATCGGTAGCAAATCTACAAAAACCTCATTACTAACGATTCTCATTTCCAATAATCGTTCCTTCCTCTGTTTTGATAACTAGACTATAAAAAAAATCTGGTAAACATAGTTTTTTTCTAAGCGAAGTGATTCACAAATGAAAAATCGCCTCGTAAAGTTGTTGTTGTTGTCAAAGAAAGAAAGAACTGAAAAACAGGGGCATGCCTTGAACGGCTGTTCAGTTAACAGACGAAGCGACGAGTTGAATGTGTTTCCTGAGCGAAAGTCGAGTGCGTTGTGAGCGCAGAAACCGTCAGATCTCTGAGGAGAACAGCGTTCTCTCGGATTCCCAATTAGTTTCCTCAGCAATCGAAGAGGGGGAAAGCACGCGGTGAATGGACAAAAGTTTTGCCGTCTATCTCCCCCACCATCTCGGACGGGGATGATTCCCCTACCACGAATAGAACGCTCCTCTCGGCCGTGTTCTTGGTCCTTTAACTCCCCCACCATCGTGGCATTTTGCCACCACTGCGCCACTATCGGCGTGCTGCCTGTTCCACGCACACTCATACACACCCACACTCAATATATACACAAACACATGTTATCGGCGTCTCCGTTTTCCCCTGGTGGATCGGCAACGTGGAGAGAAATCCCCGACAAGGTTCCCGAAATTCCCGTCTGGCGGCGTCACTATCCAACCAGAGAAATATACACTTTTCGAAACGTTGTGAGTCACACGCGCCTCCAACCAACTAGACTCACGGATTGTTATGCATATGTATATATATAACGGATCGCACGTATAGTCACACATGGCCAGACGTGTGTAGCGCACTTGAGTGAGCAACCAACAGCCGTCTAAGCAACACATTTACATGTATATCAAGCAATGTTTATGAACTCGGAGCAACTCGAATGATGTCTTCATTTTTCAAGAATTACCACTATTTTCATTATTTTACCTCTTAACCACGTGTTCAATGGGATCCAACATCGTAAAGGTACCCTCGAGACATTTATGGAATTTAATCTGACGTATTCGGTCTATGAAAGAAGAATTTTGTCGTTGAAAACCGGTTTGTAAAGTTTTTTCGTTTTTTTTTTTTCTCTTTTTAATAGAATTTTGCTGAACGTGATTGACTCGAGTTGATCAAACGGTTTTGTGGATTTTAATGCCTCTCGAGAACACCAAGGCTGAATTTTATCTTTCATTGCAATTATACTGATGCTTTAATCCTTAAATCAAAATACAAATAAATACAATACGTTGTTTTCGTTGGTGGTATTTAAAAAAAATGGTTTTCATAGAAAATCATTTGGTGCAATACGAGAAATGACTGCTTTGTCGGTCGCCGTAAAATAGTGAGGGTTATAGAGCGTTCTTGGAAGATATAAAAATGCCAAGAATTATGCCTGAATGTTGTATGAGTCATCCGGCAGGGCGTCCCGAAGAATTCGACGATACGCGACACCCGTTGCTCTTTTTTTATTCTTGATTTTTCGTTATTTTTCACTCGATTCTTTATGAATACTGTAATATATATGGCCTTCTCTCGTGACAAGATCAAGAAAAGACAAGCCGGAGGAAATATATGCGCGTGGAAAAGAAAGACTGAAGACGGCATTACCGAGACAGAGACTAAGAAGACGAAGAAGAAGAATTAGAAGAAGAAAAAGAAGAAGAAGAAGAAGAAGTGGCAATAGAAACGATTCTCGTATCGTACGTGCACTGAGCGATGGGCCAAGTGAAAAAGAGAAAAAGAGAGAGAAGCTCCGTGAACGCTATTAATAAACTGACGCTTGAATTTTATCGTCGCTCTTGCCCTCTTCGTTAATGTCCGCGTGAATAAGAGAACACAAGAGAGGACCACTCTCGTAGTTTCCTTTCTCTCTTATACCCAAGTTTTAAGACCCGTACGTTCTTACGCTTATAAAAGAGACCCATTCGAAGATGAAAATTAGGGGAAATCGCGTATATAGACGAGAAGAGACTCAAATACGAAAGAAGATCGAAGTTCCAAGACAAGATCTAACGAACGAAAGATCTCTCGTCGATTTCGAATATGTTGCCAAGGCACGCACGTGATCTTTCAAACGAACACATATACGCGCACACTTATATTATTCCCAAACATATAAAACTATATCAGTCTTCATGAGATTCATTAAATGATCGCACCCGGATTATTCTTTTGTAGCTTCGAATGACGCACAGATTTGAAACAGTAATAACGATCTTCGATGGCCGGTAAAAGCGCTCGATTGATGTCAAGAATTTGCCAAGTGTGTTATTTCTTCTTCGAGTGATTTAAAGTCCCAAACTAAATATCAGACGAAAATTTCAAGTGTATGTGCATGAGAATGAAACTCGTTCTACCTTATCCAAACACTGATTCATCCATATTCCATCAATGTGTCTGTACCACCTAATAATCTACATCATAATACGTGTGTAGTCAAAATAGTATTATTGCAGATGCTACGACAAATCGACGTTTCGCCTCAACGTGAATTCCTTTTTTTCTCTATTTTTGCAAAAACAAAAGTTCTTTGCAATGTTAAATTCTTTAAGAAACAGCAGCCTCGAAAGATTCACCGATGCACTTTTGAGTTCGAGGACATCTCGTTTGACCAAATATTCAAAACCACCATTATCATTCGTCCATCTAAAAAATATAACCCACGCGTATAAAATGACGAGACGAATTATTAAAACATTCGGGTGGTTTTGTACATTTATTTTAAAAGTAGAAAATCCACTCGATGCTACACAGATCGGTTTTTGGAATCGAAAACCCAACCTACGTCGGACAGGGTTTGACATTAATAATGGAGTAATGAATTCGGGGAACACGATCATCAATCACACACGCTACTGTAATGACGTTCGTGTGTCTCACTGGCGTGAATAATCGATTCCTTAACTAACATATACACGTGTCCCACGCTCATGTATATAATATATCCATATATAACACATACTTATATATCAAAGCACATCAACGTTGTCCATTTGAGTCTACCAGTCACTGATTCACAATAGTGGACGTTAAGGATTAATATCTTTCGAGAAATCAATCTATCCAATAATTGATTGTCAACTTCCGTTTTCTTGAGACTATAAAAGTGTCAACGACATTTATATATTCCAACCAAATTTCAAGTGACACACAACGAAAAAAAAAGTAGCTTTCAACAATTATTGCTCATCAATGCCAATTCACGTTAATCTTCAAGCTTTTGCTCTCGAGTGAACTATCGAGTCGAATAAATGTCAAAACTTTACGTGTTTATTGGATTTATTTGAATCCTCAGTGCTGATTCCACTGATTCCAAAAATTTAAGTGCACAATTGATTTTTTTCTTGACATATATCGATTGAATTCCTATGTCATTTTCGTGCCATTTAAATTCATAGACACTTTGCATGCATCCTATTAATAATTGAAAAAAATAGTTGACCAGGGCGTTCGCCACGGAAACCATAAACACGATGAGTCTTCCTGACGACGATGAATTTGACCGACCGCGTGTCTATAAGAGAAAACGTTAATTCGCAGGTAGTACGTAAACGGTAAATTGGCACTGACCACACGTGCTCGTTTTCTAGACTATACACACAAACAGACGTAGAAACACACGATGAGACTGTGATATAATATGTATAGGTGTGTATATAGTCTGGACGATGTTATGTATGCGCCAAGTGCGTGTTGAATCTCCATTTACATATATATATATATGGACTTTGCAGACACCGGCTCGTCCCTCGTACGTTTGTGTGCATGTGCAAGCAGTGCAACAGATGCGCGAGGCACGCGAGCCTCGGCCCACCGTTGGCACTCTCCACATGGGACATACGATAGAAAGGGAAAGAGAGAGAGAGAGAGAGAGAGAAAGTGAGAGAGTCCGTCTCGCGCGGTGGGTCGCGAACTCCGGACCTTCCGGTTCTCGGTGAGATCGACCCGACGCGCCACACGAATATTTGGCAACGAACCATCATACCGATGTTTAGGTTCGACATTCGCTTGACTTTGTCGCCTTTTGGTCATGCGTTACCTTTAGGCACATTTGCAACTTACTTTATCCACAGAAACCATTTCATTTGCAATATAGATATATAGACGTTTAGGTATTTTTTATTATAGTTGGATAAATCATTGTTCAAAGGACACGATACAGGAGTGTAGATCCGGTTAATTAATTGGACAACTGTTTGATCATCGTTAATTGCTTTTTAATATCGAACGGCTCTAAATAAAATGTAAATTATTGCCCAATGTTTCAAGGATTGCTACCGAGTGATAGTTTATTTTGCTCTTTTATGAAACTGACGAATAAAGGATTTCCGGTTACAGATATTCGATTGTAATCTTACAGCTTGTGGTTACAGAGGAAATAGAATGTTTTTTTTTTTTCTTTTTTTCACTTTGGGAATTCAATGGACTATATTTTATTCTTATTATTATTATTTTTGTTTCATAAAGAATTAAAGCGGAGAAAAAAAATTGGTTTAAATTTTAATTTTCAAGTTTTTATTTGATATACTTGTTGAATATTTTTAAACAAGACTAAGATGAGATTTAATATAATATTTATTTCCAACTACTGTTTACATTGGAATTTTCATTCCGGTTCATACTAAAATTTCATGGGCGTTAGGAATAAAAACTTTCAACACCGACGAGTCACTTTTGGAAGCAGAAATTTTTGAACAGTGTCATCATTATTAATTTAATGAGAATGCAGTTTTTCTCCGACTTCGTTTTATCGTAAAGACTTCTTTTTTATTGTTTTTCTTTGTTTGCTTATTTTTGTATCGATGAATACGTATCAAGAGGTTATCTATTTAAATGGATAGAAAAAAAAGGAAGAGAGAGAGGGAGACAGAGAGAGGCAAAACCTGGCGGATGCAAAGGTGTATTCAAAACAGGTAGCCAGTTTCTTTTCACTCTTCCTTTCACTCTTTTTTACGTCTACAGGCTTTTATTTGATGCTTTTTATTTCTTTATTTACCTCTCTCTCTCTCTCCCCCCTCCCCTCCCCCTCTATTTTTCATTTTGCATCGTATGTTTATTTTTTCCTTCCGCGAGCCTTACTGTGAATTTCACGGTTTCTTTTTCCCGATCTTCCTCCGAAAAGCGAGGTATCTCTGTTGAAAGTTCACTGCTTGGAAGTGAGCCAAAAAAATGTGGGTATCCATATAGCTGTAGAGGAAAATGCGTCTCGTACCGCGCGTGAATGCATCGCATCTCCATGCGAACATATAGACATACATGAGCCTGCATTCCCGTGTTTAAGAATGATTTTTCTTCATGGCTCTTTTGCTGCGGCAGACGCTCTCGAGTGATTTTCGAGTGAAGCGTTAAACAGAGTTAAATCAACATCTGAACCAAGTGTCGTATGACAACGAAGTTTTGAATTTTTGAAATCAAAAATAAACGAGAGAACCCCCGCGCTCTCGACGATCGAAGGAAACATTTTTTTACTTCCTTCTTCCAACATTCTCCAAAGTAAAATCAACTTTTTTCAACAACAATCACCGTCAGCTTATTATGATAAATCGAGATAATAAAAAAAATAGCATTCTATTAACAGAGTCTCAAGAATTCTTTATTATCAATTTTGTCATTTTAACAATATTGTTTATTGTTTGCAATAAAATAATATTGCTTTCAACTATTGCTACGATGTTTTCTAGGCCAACCAGAAGTGCGTGTTCTCGTTCTATTGCTAGCTCGCTAGTGCGCACGAGCAATTATCCTGGGAAACATAATTTACGGATTGTCGGGCGTTCATTGCACGGTATGCGCAACCTGTGCTCTCTCTTTATCTCTCTCCCTCACTCTAAATATATATACACCTGCCACTTCTCGTTCACATCTGCCCCGATGTTGCTTTCGTTCTCTTTCTTCACTTCCATCACCACCTTCTTGAGACAAGTGCTATGCGTTATACACTGTCGGTCTTCTCATTGCTATCAACTTACAACTTGTTATATACATATTTGCATTATATTATCCATTAATGTATAAATATGCCCGCTATTTAGTGCGCTACCTTATTATAGGAAAATATATGGATATTTAAATGCAAGAGCCTTTGATATACGCTCTGGTCCGACAGTTGCGTGTACCGTGTATAACATACACTACAAAACCCCATATACAAACGATACGTACGTATATTTGTGGATACATGTAGATTTATTAGGATGAAAAGATATGTATATGTATACAAATAACACATAAGGTGGTCTGGTTGCGCGACGGGCTGCGTCAAAAGTAATAGTTATTGAAAATCGTTAAATCATGAATAGTCATCGTATCGCCAATTAGCACCGCGCCAGTGAATGAATATTCACGCGAAAAGTATATACACTCGCGCCTCGTTCGACCTGAAACCCTCTTCATACATACAATTACGTATTTGCGAGTTCGTGACTGTGTATAAACATATCTATACATATTTTTGTATATATTTATATGTAGTACGATATGTGCCACCCACGCGTATACACGCAGCATCGCGTGGCTCCCGTCACGCAAACGTTGCTCCTATACTGATTTTATAATGCCACTGATGCTGCTCATGGCCTCTTCTGATTCGCATTGTAAACGTTAGAAAAAGTTGAAAAAAAAAAGAACATAAGAAAATCGATAATACTGTTTGAATAATTAGCGATCCGGCTTAATGCACAAATTGTGTTAATTTTATCGCGAATCAAGTACTTTTCAATTTTTTTAAATTATTATAATGAGCTTTTTGCGTCCAACACATCGAGAAGTTTCTGGTTTTATAGGGTGTTAGGTTTTTTTTTTTTAAAATCATATCCTTCAATTTTTGTAATTCTTCATTTTTTATTTTTTTCTTAAAGTGACAACGTTCTCTACGCAGAATGTAACGAAGTACGTAACTCAAATGCCATTATTGTTTTTTACTTTGCTCTGATTGTCGACTAAGCGATGATTAGAAATTTTTATTAGAACTTACGATGGTTCGCACGAATTCCAACACGAGGATGTCAAATACGATGCGTTAAAAGTCAAGTGTCTGTATATCTATATATACATATATATATTTTTTGTTCTTTTTATGAAACGCGTACATTCATTGTTTGAACAGACGATAAGGCACGAATGGTATATACTGAGTTGGGGCTTACATTGATCTTATCGATGATTTCGGTTGCCAGTTTTATAACTTAGGCATATTATATCTGTTCTCGTTAAAAAGTCGGCTTGGGAACAAAGCTTTGTCAGAATTGCCAAAATTGCGCATACACATACAATCATAAATTTCACACAATCATTAATATACATGGGCAGTGTAGCCCAACGACAATACGACGAAAATACTGTGCGCGGTTCTCCCGCGCTGATGGCAATTAAAGTTCCCGAAACAAGCTAACTGCGGAACGAGACGATTGATAAGCAGCAACCGGAAGTCGATCGCGGCCGAGCGTAGCTAACGGGGTTTCCGCGCACACATAGTCCTTCATTTCTCTCTCTCTCTCTCTCTTTCTCTTTCCTTCTTTCTTTTCATTTGTCTCTTTTTTTTCTTTCTCTCTCTCTCTCTCTCTCTCTCTCTGTTCTATACACATAGCAGAAACCCTCTTTACACTACTCTTCGTGGGATGCCTAGATCGTGTGCGTATGTGTCGATCTGTGACCCTCTGACTCTTTCGCTTTCAATTTTCCGTCTCCGTATCAAACTGCTTCGACGACAGATTCCAATGTGTAGAAATGACTAATATGTATATTACATATATATGTATTTATATGCGTGCAAGAGTATAGACGAACAAAGCTTGTGTATCGATTCGCCTCCGGTCGAGCTTTGAAGCGTTCTCGGTTCGACGACGGAAATCCGATCCTGTGGTCGAACGATTGGTTACTCTATGTGCATATACATATATATATATATATTATTTATACCCTCTCGCTAGTGGTAGACCGTACACCGGAAGTAACTGCGATCCTATCGAACTCCGATCGTTCGAGATCTTCTCGTTGTCCCCTCCTGCTTCCCTCTCGCCACTAACACCACAGTTTCCCTCAATCAGTGCGCGGTTAACGCATGTACTTATATATATTATCTGCGTATTACGAGACGTTTCATTGAACGATCGGAGAACCGCAACACGACGACCATCGCAACTCGATACGACGAGAAAAATGAGATCCAGATTATTATTTATACTTTGAATAGCACCAGAGTCAAGCATGTGTTTTACTCTCCATTGTTATCCGATACAATTAAGTTTTTACCTCTATTTCTCCAACGTCCTTTTACATTTTTTTTTTTTTTCAAATCACAATCAAATTCGCTGATCAGTTTTTATTTCTTATCATTTAGTTACTCGAAGTCATCAATTGGCTCTTTCAGAATTAAATTGCAAGAGATTCCAAGAATTTTAATTGAGCATTTGTTGAAATACGCGTTAGAGTTTCGTGGATGTTATCAAATAAAAGCACATCTCGAGTTGTATTTATTTCATTAATTACTAACTCGAAAATATCGCATAAAATATTGGGATGCAATAAATTTAGTTGCTTCGGAATAAAGATTTATTATATATTGGAATAGAGATATTTGACTTTCCATTGTTATCACTGCAGTTATTCGGAGCGGATTCAAAATTCGTTATCAAACATAAAAATTCATCTACTGTGATCTCGACGTAATTCAGTTCCAGACCATTCGGACAGCCCTACATGATATCGGAAGAGGAACTGATCTCTTTTTCTCTCTCTTGTTCTATCTCACTCGTGTGGCTTTACACCTACACACGAGAGTCATTCCGGTCGAGACCCGGGGCGTCGTTTTACGCATGTAAATTCATCCGGACGTGACGCGGCCCGGTCCGGCTGCTGCTCATCGTTCGCTATAGTATAGATAGATAGATAGTTACAGAGAATAAGAGAGCAAGAGAGAAAGAGAGGGAGCTAAGGCCATCTGTACCAATCGCTGTCCATTAGTCGACACGCACGCTATATCGCGCGTTGAGGGCGCCGTATGCGTTTCGTGTTTCCCGGCATCTTTTTCTTTTTTTTCGCATCTTCTTTTTTCACGTATATTCATCATTTTCGCATCCTTTGGCTCGATTTTTTCGTCGATCGGACCGGGTATGATGTCAGATGCTTCCAAATAGATATAAATAAATTAATTTGTACTCGTTTATGAAGATAAACGGTTTTTTTGGTACGAAATACAACGAGATTTAATTTTTCAAGATATCTGGAGCGGGCGAGACATTTAAATTGACAAATGGAATTTTAAAGGAACTCCAATGGACTAGTTTAGAGAGCATCCAAAGTTTTATGTGATTTCTCTCATTTTTTTTTCTTCATTTTTTGATATTTAGACTACATTTTTATCGATTGTTTTGTAATCAGATGCGATTTGCCTAACAGGGACATGATTTTTTTTTTTTCTAAACGCATGGGTAAATATGTATATTTATTTATTTCTATATGTGTACCTACACAACGTGAAGCAAGCAGGATTTTTAAATTGTATCTATTGGCTCGAAGCGATTGAAAGTAATTGAATGAAGCGGTCCGGTTATTTACGAACGTTTAAGCCCGAGCCAACTATCTTTCCATTCATTCGTCTGTCCCTTCATTCATTCATCATTCGCTGCTAGTCCGTGTACGAACGCTGCATGTATAGCAGTAGTAAAAGCCCATTCAATTGATCGGTGATTGTCTAAATTATAAGATTGCCATACAATGGCTCTCATCTCGACCTATTGGGGTCCCGTTGGTCGTTGCGTCATCACTTTAGGACCGGATCGCCAGCAGCGCGAACACTCGCGACTTGTCTCTTTATCGTAATCTTTTTCTCTCTCTCTTTTGCCACGTGTTTTTGCCACAGGTATACATATTAAGGAGACTTCGATCGTTTGATTGACAGAAAAATATCTATACAGTTCTCTCCGAGTATTGTACAATTATTCATTTCTATACCTGCTCACTTTTGTATTTACTGCTAAGAAATTTGTTTGAAAGATTATCAAGATGACGCACCAGGCAAAATCTCTCTGACATTTAAATTACTCTGTTCATCATTCATTTGAATTTATCACAAAATGGATCATATCGTATCCTTATTATGTACTTTTCTAAAGAAATAATAATTTGTTGCAGTCTTTATGCTCACTGCTCAAACTCCTCTTACTTTTCATTATCCAACTTCTAATCATTCCACACTGTCAACACAATGATTCATTCTACTGGAATCATGGAAACTATTGTAAATTCTCGAGTCGACTACGTCATTCTTGATTTTACGAGTTGTTTACTCAAAAAAAAAAAAAAAGGTCACAGTTTGCTCCATCCAGTTGAAACTTCATCGCGGCCAAACTAACTAATAAACTGACACGAACTATTTCATTGTCAAGCAAGAAACGGTCTAGGTATTAATATATTTATATATTTACATCAGACTGTGCATCACATATATCTCTGGAAGGTCCAGCGTCCTACTCTAATCCTCGAAACAGGCTTAATTAGTGCCGCTATTTAACTGGATAATGGATATACCTTCAGGGTCATCCTCCGAATGGCAAACTAAATGGGAGTGCCACTGTGTTACGTTAACTAACGTGGTTCCAAATCCTGCCAAATCTTGTTAACAGTCGACGGAAAAGTCTCTTTCATTGTAAGCGAATTTCGAGCGTAAGTGCAAATGTGCGTTTCAACCTAAAACCGTTTCTCTTACTATTCGTATGTTATACTCTCACTGATCAACTCGCTAACTTCTTCAATTCACACTGCAGATCCAACTACCCGTTTGCATTGAATTTATACAGCGAAATGATGTTTTTCATGGCTTAAAATTTTGAAGACATAAAACCACATTGGAAACATGGTCTATTGGAAAGATATTTAGAATCTTAGTTACCGTTTTTCCGTGAAATCGTCATTGACCGCGGGGCACATGGTGATTGACTTTTTGCTTCAAGCGTATAAAGTTCCATCGGATCTTTTATCCAGTTGACATTACGTTGCATGTGTTTTGTCATAGTCCCTTATCATTCGCCAATATTTACGTTCATCAACGTGTATATACACATTGACCATATCGAACAGTGTTTTTTATTCTCTCGGTTTCAATGTTGACATGAATCCCGAGCAGACAACATCGACTGGTAACCGAACTGCTAAACACAAGCACTTGCGAATGCTTCTGCAACTAATGTTGATATTCCCTCCAATCAGAATGGCGATTCTGGGCTCGAATCACCGGGGAAAGTGTAGACTCCCATGCAGATAAAGCGAGAGGGAAAAAGAGAGATAAGGGCTCTACAGACCACGGGCACTAGGATCGTTCCGCCGAATCGTAAAACGATTACGAGAGTGTACATAGCGTGTATCAGAAGAGCATCGTGAATGTTATGTAGGAGTGTCAGTTTTCATTTGGGAATGTATACGGTTTTGCCCGTCTGCGTGTATAAGGAGCAAAGTGATGCCAATGCCCAATAAGTTACGAGCAGGTTATACGGCACGGGAATAGGAATACAGCAGTATGTAGGATGCTTGGTATTGTGGTAGTATGCTAGCACGTTATCCACGTGAATCGAGCGAAAACCCAAGAGCATGTAAGTACCCCCGTAGGTATTAAGTACTTAAACGTGTGTCAATACACATATATATACATTTGTGCATGTGAATATGTACGTACTACGCTTTGTGGCAACCTGCAAGCTGTGTACATGTGTGAAGGGTACATGGGGTCGGCAAAGAGGTACGCGAAAACAACCCCAGGAGTATATCAAGGGTCAACATGTACATGTGCCTATTAAGTACGTACAGACCATAAAATGGATGATTCCAAAAGAGGATTTTCAAAAGAGGTTTATTGCAGATCGACAATCGTTTATACATAGTTAGAAATAACAAACTATATCAATTCATTTTATTGATAGCAAGATCCCAAGGCTTGGTTCTTTATCTTCGTAGTTTGGATTCCTGCCAGAAAATGTCTCTCTATCCGAACCATTCGATTTTGTATGACAATTAAACTTGGAGGACAATTAAATCTTTTGTTTGGCTTGTGGTCTTGAAGCTATGCGGGTCCATCCTTATTTATGTGATGGAAATTGAGGAAATTCTCTAGAAATTCTATCGGAACTTCATCCATGCATAACTAATAGACATTTTCTTGTCACGTAAATACCTAGAAACAGGTATATGATAATATACAAATGTGTATATACATATATATACGTGTGTGTGTATGTTTACGTGTACATATTTAAAGCGCCAACACGTGCACATCAACGCGCTACCCGCGCAAACGGACATTAAGCGGGTTAATATGCCTTCGTTCGTATCATGATACGTGTATCATCACAGACGCACTTTAGGACGAGGCACGCGTGAACGCACACGAGAGGTGGTCGAGTAGAGTGCTCACTCTATCGTTCGTACACACGTGGCAAGTTGTGTGCATGATATTTTGTGGTATGTAAAATGATACACACCAGGCCCGGAGTGTATCAACGTTGAAGTACGCAACAACGCCATAAGAGAATCTAACCGCGAGGTCTGACTACTTGCTACTTCAACACCATCATCACGAATGCACTTGAAAAACCCTCATCCATATAAGCCACGATATACGGATTATTAAGCAACGGCCCTTACACGCTTCACCCTTTGTTTCTCTCTCTTTTTCTTCTACAAGCTCTCACGTTCCGATCATCATGTTTTATTTTATCGTCATCAGCCACTATATCGAGAGATTATGCAACCAATCGATTCTATTTGAACTTATTTTCTCTACCTGCGATTTAAATGGGCTCTGCACATGTCCAAGATACCATTACGTCCCGACAAATCAAAGGGCATGTGAAAATTTCCGTGCATTAGCAGGGCGCGAAGTTAAGAGGAGGAGTTTGAACGGACATTGAAGAACGAAGAAACTCGGAGAATCGTAGATATATTTACATACATTACGTCTATATCATCGACCTGGAACTCCTAAAGTATGGATATATATTCAGTGCTGTATATTGTGAGCACAAATCACCGATACCCTGGCCTTGGACCGTCCGTTTCGGACATGGACAATGGACGTGGAACACAGGGAACTCGGGCCGCCTCGGTTCATACATACGTCGTCTGGCATCGGTCGCTTCCCTCTCAGCTCTCCGATAAGGAATTGGAACCTCTCAACCGTACTTCCGCTCTACAGAACATACCTACTCTGTGTTTCTATGTACATATATGTGGATCTTATACGTGCAATAAACGTAGCTGTGTGAAATATACCGAGAGACGTAATACTGTTAAGCGGTTATAGGCCACAATACAACAGTCAGTGTTCTCGCGGTGTGAACCTGCCAGCTCACGACTCTTCCATATATACGTACATTTATATATGTATATCGTTTGTTCCTCTCGTACGATCGAAGGAAATCATAAAAACTTGCTAATGACTGTGCTCGACAACTCGGTTTGGCTCTTTTTATCATTCAGCGTCTGTATATCGTCAGAGCGTGTTATAATACAGTTTGATGGATCGTGTATTCCGCGGCTTAACGTGTACCCTGTTTTTCACATATATTGGGCAAGTCATTCGCAACAAACACGGGCATCATCATTGAGAGGACTATCATCATAATAAACTGAAAATAATACATAGGTACCAGCGACCAGTCACAGTGACAGTGTGAAAAACTACCGCAGCCTCGATCCGATGATTTAATAAGTAGAATGTTCCAAGATTCGTTTCATATCGAGTGTGTTTACGGATTGCGATATCCATTGCTAGGTTGCCAGGCTAGTTAATGACCTTCGGTATGGATCGGGAACATCAATGGCACTCAAAATACAAAAAGATGTTATCAAAACTTCTTGCCAACTGCTATTTTCTTTGTATTGAAATATAGTCGTAATGAAATAAAATTTACCTACAAGTGCGTCGAAGCGTTGTCAAGCACAACTGGTAGCAAAAGAGAATTCATTTTGTTCTTATAATTGACTCACTTAAAGCAAAAAAATTCTCTCTATCGTGTAAATCGACACACATGTCCAGGGAAGATAGACCCTGAACGCATATCTACCCTTTCGCATTTCTCTCACAGTCTGGCTCCATGTACCCTCATTCTACTCTTTGAAAATTGTATTTCTTTTTTCTCTTGCATTCTCTCGTAGTGTGAGGTGCATAATAAAATTATAAATTAACAGGTTTGCATGAAGGACGTAGAGATTATATTTTTATTCGCCAATACCGTTATTGAATCTTACACGTGGTGAACGAAGCTCGAAGGGGTGGATTCGGTTTTTTTCTCCTGTCAAGGTGTTGCGGTAGATGGAAACTGGGCAAGGGCGAAACATACGGGGGTTGTTGTGCACACACCAAAGTAAAGGGGCGAAAGAACATACGAAAACGCGGTTTGAGAATAGTCAGCGCAGGAAAGGGCGGATAGGGAAGAAGAGAGAAAACGGGGGGTTCGTACACGCCTAATTTTAACGACACCCGATATGCAGATCTACAAGGCACTCAGGCGCAACGGGGATTCATGCAAATCGGGCTAAGGCAACTGACGCGTATTAGCGCACCTCGTATGTGCCACATTTGCTCACCCGAGCCAACTGCGATGTGTATTCTCCTTGCTGTCTTTGTCTACTGTATTGAAAGTGAAATAAAAAACCAAATCACCCCGTACGAAAACGAGTTTCCGAGGCCATTACCCACGGCTCAACTGGCGCGTCCATTGCTGCGTCAACATGTTGGATGAGACAGCATAGGCCTGAAAGAAAAGGTTTCGATAATATATCGGCTGCGGATCATTTTTTTGCACTTGGTATTTTATGCAAGGGGGGCAAGAGGCAGTGTGATGCCTTTTGTTATAACTCGCATTATAACGACACCGAATATTGTCAGAGTCGATTTTATAGGGGTTGAATTAAACCCTGCGGCAAACCATGGCCGACCAGATTTTACTATTAAACCCGTGTGAACTTATTAGAAAAATCGTTCCACCGAAATACAATTTTCCCAGTTATTTAATGTAAAAGTTTGATTTTAATTACTAAATCAAGTCTATATATAAGTCAATAATCCAGCCTGACTTAACAACGGATCTCAGTAGGTCGAAGGCAATGTTGTAGAAAGAAGAATCTTCAGAAAGCGTAATCTTCGACCCTAAAAATTAAACTGTAACGCCAATGAACGGATGTCTATGCTTCTGTTTGTAAAAGTGCGTACACCAAAAGCACCATTGAAGAAACTGGTGCTTCAAAGAATTCGGGCAAAAGCTAATTGGATTCACGAAATGACAGTAAGAGAGAAAAAGTGGGGGACATCTCGAGATTTTTTCCCGGGGAAGTTTCGAGTAGTCGTAGCTGGTGGCCATGAGGACGCGACCTTAGAAAGTTGACGATGAAGAGTCACGAGCCGCTTCTCTGCAGGACCCACTTGGAACTATAGCAGCGCCACCGGGAAACGAGGAGAACCGCCACTTGTCCGATACGATTTTTTCACAGAGTCGCCTCGAACCGCACTTTTCCTGTTAAACGCATCTGTATATTTGTATATACGTATACTTATCTCAATGTAGATGTTCATCGCTTGATGTATACATAGTTATGAGTTTATACAGACTTCCAGATATACGGAAGCACCAGTAGCACCCTCGAGAGCTTTAGCTGTACGGCGTTGAGACGGCGATTCGTTCGCGTGAACGCGCTCGCTTAAGGGCCTGGTTTCCTTCGTGTGTATACAGTTATACAACGTTAACACAAAGTGGGGTGAATATTGATGGAGTTTGCCATCCCTCACGTTCACTTTCTCTTACCTTCCCATCCCAAAGTTGAGGGTAGTAAGTCTATGTAAAACCGATAATCCCGAAAGGTCTTTACGGCGTTAAATTGATACTTCGGGAATCCTGTTCCGGATCATATACACTTCTTCGCGCAAGTAGATACTCCCATTCCGTCAAGTTTATACTCCCTTCAAATAAGGTGTTTAAACTCACAAATTTAGAGCTATATTCTCCATATCTTCACATATTGTGTACTTTCAGATTTTTTCCAGTCTTCCGACGCCTTTTTCCGCCCCCTATACATAAGAATTATGACGCGAAAACTTCGTCAATGATATACATGAGTGGATTAATAATTTCATATTTCTTTGTGTTCCAGGTATGTACGCTTGTACTTCGTGACAACTTGATGACTCGATAAAAGCTCAACTTCAGTGAGTAACTGATGAACAAATATGATGTTTACTTTAAATAATCTGTATCAACACCCAACGAAACCACCATAGACATTAATATGATCGATTCGTAAGCTCGTAGAATTCATTAAATCATTGAAAGTTATAAAGACTATTTGCAATATACATATGCATGTGAAATCCACATGAACCGACACATATTTAATGGGTAACGAGACGCTCAAAGATAGGAAGAGAGCCGCTTACGCGTTTAAGTGCAGAATAGCATGGATCGAGGCGGGGGGTGTAACAGCAGTAGACCGATGCTTCCTCTTTGGCGCCTCTGTAAGTGCATAAACGGAGGAGCAGATTCGCCACGATGAACTAATGGACGATCATACCTCCTCATGCTCGTTTCATTCCGGATTACCCGCATCCATGTGTGCTCCGGTCAATTCTCGCGCTCTTTGTTTCCTCCCATCTTTCTGACCTTACGTGCAAAATCTTTTGCTCATCAAACTTGATTATTCGTCCGGTTAACATCTGTGTGTATGCAGACACATATTATTCTCATGATTTGGTATAACTGACGCGAAAGGACGATAAGAATGATGCGATCTTGAGATACTCGAAGGATATATTCCCACGAAGTTCTCTCGATGAGGTGTGTTTTGAAGGGCATGAAACATTCGTTTATATGTATATGTGTATGTGTTTGAAAAAAGATGAAACTCGCGCCTACCGCGACAGACAAATAGCGGCAGTGTACAACGTCAATTGGACGCAGCAGTGCTCGATGTCTTTTATATACACACACAAGCAAACACACATGATTTCTATGTGTACATAACGCCAGCAATTCATGCACTTCGCTATCATCATCCACTGTATCACACTGCACATACAATACCTGTTTCATACATACCAAAAGTTCACGGCAACACTTAAAACACCATCTGCCAACGAACGTGAACTGCTCGCGGCTTTAAGAGCCTTCCAGGCCTGGTAAATGGCCAATGGTGTACTTATATGTTCGTATATGTACATATATATTCACACGTATGCATATTTCTATGTATTTGAACGTTTTTGCACCTTTATACCGAACACTGGCCGGTGTCCGCTCGGGGCCAACTCTCCAGCTCACTCCTCGCCCTCGCACATATACATTCATTTACAAACGCACATCCACACGACGCACGCACGTATTTGTGTTACTCTCTGATGCATTCTGACGTGTGATTATTGCACGCGGAGAGCTCTCTCGCGAGCCCGAGGATCTATGCCTCACTGCACATCGCGCATATCACGCCATTACTCCAGACGTGTAGTCTGCATGTCCGTATCTTTGGTTCCAACGTGTATGTCCTATATACTAGAATTCATATTCATTTATATGGATATATATTTTATATGTGTGGATTGCTCGTATGCAAATTCGTTGATCGTAGAATTGATGGTGCGAAAGAACCAAAAGACTTTTCAAATAAACTGAGAAAGAGCCATTAATGGCTGATAAGTGTGAGCCAGAATTTTTGTCATGAAAAAATAAAATGGTGCACAACGCTCGCACGACATTTTGTTTTTTGCCGAACAAAAGCTACATCTTTAGGGTTTATCATTGAGAAAATCGAAAGTTGAATTGCACTCATGAAATCCTCTCATCACTGATGAGCTCTTTCTCTCTCTCTCTCTCTTTCGCGGAACGTCTCTCCATGAAACCGGTGACTAGCAGGAAATGAATAATTTCAGAGCTTCGGTTTCTTACACGATACATCGAGCTCGCGACGGTGTCATCTGCAAGTACCACAAGTAGTTTTTACGTAAGTCTGAAACCCATTGGATTCGCGGCACAGAAGAGCTGATGAGGATTGTGGTAAACTGCGACGAGTGTGTATTCTTCACACGTAAAAAAACAGACGTTCTTGTAGAAAAAAATATAATGATCTTACCGTTTCTTCATGCTCTTCTAATGATTTTTCTCCCTTTCATTTATTATTTTTGTTCGAAAACAATTTTTGCTTCATTTCCACAAGTATTTGTTAATTTATATTAACAAAATGATGTTTCAAAGTAAAAACTAAACTTTAAACATTTCGTGTAATTGAACTTGAGGATCAATTACAGCAGACGTAACGAATGAGTTGAGAAATAATGTCACTGTCGTTCATCGCTGTTTCCTCAATAAAATTGGGCAAATTGGCAGCAGGGAACCAATGCAACGAGCTATCACGTTGAACATGCGTGCAGCATTTTATCGTGGTTATGATATCTCGCTGTGTGTGCATGTATACATACAAATATATTTTGGAGGTACATGCATGCGTATGTGTAAATAATACGTAAAAAGAGTACGTACAATATAATGTAGGTTGTATGAATAGGCGTGGTTTAAAAAAGGAGGCGGAACCTGTGAGGTCGAAGCGCGATATTTCATCTGCCTTCCTCCCACCCCCTCCCCCCTTTGAATCCTTTTCCCCTCTTGCCGCTCGATCGCATCGCGAGAGAGATAGGAAGTGCCGCGAGGCATCGAACTCCGCAACAGGACCCTGGGTGCGACGGCATTGCATCGCAAGACGAGTCCTTTTCTCATAAATGCTCACAAACTCTTGTGAACACGAACATCACTTTGACTCGTTTTCCTTATTAAAACGTATGCGTCTATCTCGAAAATTACATTTGAGGATGACAGAGTCAAGAGATCGTGAGACTATGCGAAGAAAAATTCTTTTCCATTTCCCCTGCACAATGCACTGTGCTTGAGATATTTATTAACTATAGTGACGGCCAATGTAGTGTGCAGGAAAAATGCATTTTCTCTGACCTTACTCATTGTTTCCTATTGACAGACTAGATTTATTATTGAGAATCGATTAATATCGATCGGTTAATAAACAAAGAAAAAAAGGACAAACGTACGTTTTTTTCCTTTGTAATTTCACAATCTTACTATGTTTTAAATCCTGCCATGATTCGCAGGACATCGAGTATACACACAGAGCCAATCTGTACATAAGGATACTTTCGTAAGATCTTATAGAACGTAATAAAAAAAGAGGGAAAAAAATACAAAGGACATGAGAAGATAAGACGAGGATTTAGCAAAGGTTCAAAGAGACATCCATGTAGAAACACGTTATAAACGAGAGAAAATATATCGAATGATGAGATGAGGCAGCGTTGATGCAAACTATAATGGACAGAAAGAGAGAGAAAGACAAAGAAGGAGAGAGGGAAAACGTCAAAAGAAGAGGTGGACAAGCAGCCAATAAAATTTCTTGCCTTTATCTTCATACGTTTATCTCTTCGTTGCTGCCGGTGCTGCTTGTTTGCTATGTATGTTTTATATACGTTTATATCGTCTCCGTATACATTAATTTATATGTATATATCTATATCTAACAAGACAAGGCGTCTCGCTGCTTCTTTCTTTCTCCTTCTCCGAGTCAATGTATGAAAAGGAAACTGTTTATTGAACAACGAAAAATCACGAGCAGGGAGGATGCTGGCTAGTTTTGTGGAAGGGGAAAGAGGGCATCGATGTCCAGCTGAGGGGAGTATTGTGGTGTGCTAATTACTGAGCAGTCAACACAAGCGGTAGAGAGGTCTGTTGACGATCAGAACGATCGTGATGTACACGCACGTGACTTCCATTCGTCGCAAATCCTTAGAACTTATAATATTGGAAATAGATTTTTTTTTAAATACAAAAACATACTTAAAAAACGAAACGATAAATCAATCGAAACGCACAAAAGCCAGGGTCAAGAAGAAACGATCTTAAAGTCTCGTGGGACCATTTTCCAGATACGTAACACGTTGATGGGATCGTTCCAATACGACATATATTCTGTGTGCACCGGAAGCGATTCTTTATTTTGCTTATTATCGAATCCAGAAGCCTCACATCCGGCCTAAGCTGCCGCGAAGCTGATGGCTTCATCGTCTCGCGCTGATGGAGCACAGGGAGATCAAATCTTCATCTCACTTTCCTCATTCAGTTACTTTTCTATTTGTCGCAGTGTAGGATTTACAGACTTTTATTTGCATATATTAACACATAAGCGTACACATATATTTATTTAAAATTTGATAGCAGAACGTTCGGAACGAGGGATATATAAAAAATAAAAAATAAACAAGACGCGATAAAATAAGAGAAAAAAAAGGGAACGAGCAGATCGAGTGAAGGATGCAACAAAGGAGCATGTGAGCATTCTCGCTCGTCTGCACGAAACCAACATTCGTAGCGTCAAAACAGAAGCTCAGCCTTCTATATACATGTGTCTTAATGTATATATATATATTTTTTTTCATGCAAGAGGGCGATCGCGCAGCGGGGGCGCCATAAAAATATTTTTAGATATTCGAAAGTCTCTTCTTCGACTTCTCAGGCCCGCTCGACATGAGCTCTTATATTCTCTCGATCCGTTTTTAAAGGGGGGAGCAAGTCAAAGACGAACGAAAAGTATAAGAAGAAGAAAAAAAGGACTCCGGACTGTTGGAAAGGAAATGGTTTTTGGGACGAACGATCGAAACGCGCGACGCACTCGAGCCACGTGCAACCGATACATCCTCCAGACTGCAAAGCGCACTCCGGATCTGCTCACAAGATCCTCTCATTTTCCTTACATCCCCCCCCCCCCCCAACGTTACTTATCTCTGTCTTTGTTCCTATCTCACCCGTCCTCCTATTTCTTTTTCTACCCGATCTTCTTGCTCTTCTCCCTCTCTATCAACATGATGGAATCTGGGAGACAAAAAAAATGTAGACGACAAACCAATCTTCGACTCTGATGCCTTCTCATGTATACGTATGCGTACGTCATCTTCTTCAAAGTGTCCCTACCCTCCATCTCTCTCTCTTTCTTTCCCTCTCTCTTCCTTTTTATCCTCCCGGTTGCTCTGACACTGAATTATTTTCATTTCTGTCTTTCCCAGAGATTGGATACTCTTTATGTATCGGCTGATTGGGACCACGTGTAAAGATTTTTTTTTTTTACGATTTTGTTCTTTTTTGTCTTTTTATGTCATATCTTTTAGAGATAGTTTTGTCTTTTTTTTCTTCATATAGAATTGTCTACAGATCATGACTCATTTATTCAGATGCAGTTGAATGAAATGCTTAAAATCTTTTTCTTTTGTTTGCATTTACGAGATCAGGAATATTGTTTATTTCTCATTCGTTAATCGAGTAATATAATTCGTTTCTTTTTTAGATATTTCATTCATTCGCAAGCAAATACAAAAATTTAGTAAAAATTTAGTAATCAAAAATGCACACGATATTTCAATTACAAAATTTAAATATAGAAGGTCGTTTTTTTTTTATTGCCTAACGATAGATATCTTTTATAGATTATCTCAAGGTTTTGGAGTAAAACGCGTGGCTGCACTCGTTCCTGGATAAGAGGTCCGTTGGACAGATGCATCTTGGCTTGTTCTCGAAACTTATGTATATGTCTACGAGTGACGTTCTCGACGAGTTTTTTGCTTGAATCTCACTTCTTCCCTTTCTTTTTTTAAAACATGTTGCAAATTTTCGAAAGGACACATCTGCTCCTCTTCTTCGGCAGGGAGATGTACCTTTTTTCATTTTTCCTTCTCGAGATGTGCTCGCGTGCTCGAACGTCCTATTGTTTACGATTTTCACGAGCAATTGGTTCACTATTGAATACAGCTCATAGATTGATCATTGGATTCTCTCTATGTGAGACACTCCATGCTCTGGGTGAGCATAGTTTTAGGTCTCCCTCGATGGTCCAACTCTCGAGATCCCTTTTTTCTCTCTCTCTCTCTCTCTCTCCCTCTCCTGAATCTACGATTCATACAGACGGATGTGTGTATGTTGTAAATGGGATATTGATGTATTAATAGCACAGAGTATGGATATATAGACAGGAGCCACAAGTGCCGAGTCACGCCTTGACAAACAGGGATGTCAAACAGATGTCTGGTGGCCATATAACAGTACAAAACTATATGAATATATATGTATATATATTTTTGCTTGTCCTGATCGTACTCCTTTCTGTTAGACCCTCTTAGTGTTCCCCTATTACACTGTATTATACACGCGATACCCAGTTCTAAACCGTACGATATGCACTAAGAGTTCAAGCAATCTTCTCATTTTTCTTCACTATCTTCTGCTTCTTCTCATTCTTCTTATTCTTCTTCCCTTACGGAACTTTGTACAAATCGTGAACGTCATTCGAACTTGAAAGACTCCGGGTTCTCGCATCGAGACCCCGGGATCCTCTTTGATCCTCCAACACGACTTGTTCACTGTTCTTTTAAATATTGCCAATTTTCATGTTTCATGAATTTACAAATATTTCTCCTAGACCTTGAAAACAAATGTCATATTTTTTTCCTAACCTTCTTGCCATTTCGTTGTTTTTGACTCAGAATTTTTTATTTTCATTTTTAATTTTTTATACTTTTGTGATATAGCGAATAGACACGAAAGAATTTAATTTTTTGTTCTCACGACATTCGTTTTATGAACATTATTCGTATGTGCACGGAATGTCAAAACAGCATGGCACAAATCAAACTCTCACCCCACGAAATATATGTTTCCGATTGAATTTCGAATTCCAGCGGAAAGTGTGCAAATTTTCGTCATCGTGATATTTTTCTCACTCTTTCTCTCTCTATCTCTCTGTCTCTCTCCCTATCTCTATCTCTCTGTCTCTCTTCACTCACACCCCTCAATTAATTGTCGTGTTTCGTCTGCACCACACATTTAATACTGATACGGAAACAGAAACAAAATGAACATAACGAAGAACGTAAAATTGATATGGCCTGAGAGGAGGAAAGAGAGGGAGAGAGAAAAAGAGAGAAAGCGATAGGTCCGTTTTCGTCCAACCCAAGCTTGATTCCGCTTCATCGGGGATTTTGACGCGAGACCGACGTGTCCCGAACGGAGTTTGCATTCGACGTGCTGTCACTGCTCGTCAGTGGCTTTTCAACCCCTCTTCAACCCTCATTTCCCCTCACATGTATATTATCTGGCAACCAACACACATCGAACTTATTTACGTTGTGTGCACACTGTTTACCGAAACGAAATACTAAGCGAACATACTTTATAGGACAAAATGCCATTTTTACGCTCAAGACGAGTCGTTTTTTCCCACAGAATAATAATCCATATTATTATTAACATTAACACTTTTATAAATGTAAAAATCCACTTGAAAAGCTCTTGAAAAATTCGCTAATTGTTTTAAAACTCATTACAAATGTCCGCTTAATCAAACGATGCATATTCGCTCAATTATCTCATTAACACGAAATAGACGAAGTGGTCGAATTAACGAAGATAAAAATTCCAATTTTTATGAAAAACCGACATTTCATATTATTCATAAGTATTAAATTTGAAACTTTACAATAATAATAATGATAATAATACTAATAATAATAAGTCAAAGAGAGTGGCACGAGGTCTCGTTCGAGGTCCCTGACCGTGGAGGGAGAAGGGGCATCTAACTCTCTCACAAGGATCATTTTTCATGACGCATTACTCCCGCGAGATAAACCCCCTTTCCCCGCCAGTCCAGGGCCCTCACCCTTCTTCTTCTCGCCCCATAACATTGCCTCTCGTATTCTCTTTCTTCTTGTTCGCTGTGCGACGATCATGCTTATCCCAACGGCGTCAGCTCCCGGCTTCGACGTTATATGTTCGGCAGCAACACGACTTACGAAAAAAACAATACCGCGCTCGGCAAGATAGAGCCGCAATAAAATCGCATTGTTTATACATCGAAGAAGATCGCGACCGAGAGTAATGAGAGAAAAAATAAATGATATATGAATATATCGGTGAACTTATGTACATATATATATATATATATTTATAAATATATTTATGAATTCGTGTACTGTGTATGTGTGTGTGTGTGTGTGTGTGTGTGGTTTGATGTTAATTTCGCAATGTTTTGGTGTCAGACGTGTGTGCAATCTTCACATGTCAAAGATGTACCTCGAAACGCAAACGAAACGACATGCCACCCACGCAATGGGCGAATGTCATTTATTGTCGTCGTCATCGTGAGTCGATCCACGCGATACTAATTATATTTGACGAGGAAGGATCGTCATGTTTCTCGTATACCTAATTGATAATATCCCGAATGGCACATACCATATCGGCTATCAACAAATGTGGCTTTGAAAAAAAAAAAAAATCTCGGTTCGATTCTTTTTCTTTATGCGCCCGATAAGATATTATTGTTCTCCTTGCACCTCGACGACTGCGTAGAGATTATTTCATTCTGAATGTTTCATTAGCATGTAGACTCAAAAAAGAGGATTTTTTTCTCGGGAATTTTGACACACACTTTTTAAATTTTCTTCAGTGTTATCATTTTATTTAAACAATTGATTGATTATCAGAACTTTTGTTGTTTTTTCTCATTCGACTAATTTATCTACGAGATTCTCAGCGCAATGAAACGGACGTAAATCCCGAGGGCGTACAAATACTTTCGATACGTACTTCCGGTCGTGGTGGTTAAATGCAACACAAACTCAACAGCGTCCATATGTCGCATCTAGATATATATTCATTTGTGTGAACTATGGATAAAACATATATGTGTTCTCAGTCGTTACTCTCGTATATATAAGTATTTGAACGATTGCTACAACCATTTTAACTGCACCGACCAACATCCATTGGAGAAAAAAAAAAATCGAAAGAGAAAAAAAAAGCGAGTCTCGATAGTACGCTCCTATCGAAGTTGATAAGCTGTCGCTCTGAACGCGATACGATATATGTATATATGCTGCACCAAGGTCCAAAGCGGAAAGACAAAACACCGAGTAGTCAGCATGCACATTATTCTAATAGCCATTGTAATTAATTTTTAAAAAATCCTTTTCCTGCAACAGCACACGACACTTTTCTCGCGATCGCGTTGATTAGAGATAAAATGCATGACAAGCGATAAAAACCTCGTTCTTAAGCGTACAACGATCGTTTTGTTTTGTACGACAAATCGGAAATACAATATTTCAAATGAATAATAAGCTTACAAAAAAGTAGTCTTAAAGTGCAGAGAATTAAAACGGAGCATAGCGTTCAAGGAACTTCTGATAAATCCTTGCCTCGATCTTCACTATTTTGTGATTAAAAAAATGATCGAAAAGAAAAACAATACGTTGGCAAAAAGAAGGAAAAAGCAACGAAAATAAATGCTTCGAGTTTCATCTGCGCGAATAATATTCGTTTCACACATCCGCTTCCGGTCGCTCGATTTTATAATAAAATAATCGGTCGAGAGCGTTTGAAGACAATGCGCTAACAACGCATACAGAATTGGATCGAAAGATTGAGAGAATGAACGACGGAGAGAAAATTTGCGAGACTGAAGGAAAGAGAAAAAATCACACAAGGAGAAGAAACGAGGGTGAAGTAAAGTAACGCGGCTTCATGTTCCTTTGCACAGAAGTGGGAGTGATGATGAAGAAAAAATAAAACAAATTCCTCGCGTATTTGTTTAATTATCAACCGGTAGCGCATTAACTCGTTAATTGAGCGTCAGGCTTGATGCATTGTGTCCTCCTGACACGCTTTGTGTTTCGAGGCATATGGGGAGAGCTATGTGGGGTCACAATACATCGACATAGATATACACACATACGTATGTGTAAAATAACGTGTGGGAGTTGGTCCTCTGCTCTCTCTATATCCTCAAGTTTCTTATTCCCCTCTGATTCTTCCTGTTAACCTTCCCCTCCCCGTTTACTGATGACAAATATTTCGCAAACCCACATATAATTTTGAAAGGGCGTAACCCTCACGAATTAACATTTAAATTAATGTGAATCGGGACCTTTTGTTTGTCCGTCAGTAGAACACACACAAATATATGCCGTTGTTGCTTCGCGGCTACCATTTGCCCCCCAAAATTTCTTTGTCCGCGCGGGCGTTTTAAATATATTATTCGTGAGATTGAGCCAACGACGTTTTCCTTTATTTTTTCTTTTTTTTTTTATATATTGTTTTTTGTTCACTGATTCGCATATGCCCGTCTCTTGTCGTACCGAACGTATCGTTTGCCAGCAACGGCACACACGCCGCTCTTAATCGTATATATGCAAAACGCAAATTAGAACAATGAGTGGGTGGTCATTATATATATAAGATTTATTATTCAGTCGCTCGATAGAACAGAGGAAAGGATTTTTGAATGACACTTGTATGGCACCATTAGTGATGCAAGACGACACACACTCATTTTATTTCCATTTTTTTTAATGAGATTTTATTTCGCTTTTTTAATTTTTATAATACGCTACCAATATTTAGGATCTGATTGTTTAAACACCGGTTCAAACAGGGACCCAAAATAAAACAGTACGAATAGGAAAAAAAAACGTCAAATTTGCCGCATTGGAAGATCAGAATACCGCTCCCGTGAACGTTTAGCAAGTATTTTGAACGACAAATTATTTGGTAACTAGCTTGTGGACGCGCAGTGACAAATTTAAGGGAAGAATCTGGTGAGCGATATTTTTAGATCATTTAATACTTATCGGAAATAGATATAGAATTCTCGGTACGGTGAAAATATCTTTCGAGTAATTTAAATGAATTATTATTAATTCAACACTCCTGTGAAATATTGATCAGATGTTATGTAATTTGTGAATAAAATAAAATGTTCCTTTCCACGGATTCTGTTGCTGAGCTTTCAAAACCTGTGCGATTTTTAGTTGTAATAAAGATTTTTTTTCTCTTTCGATTTCAACGCCGATCTTGAATTATTGAAAATTCATTTTTTTTTTTATTTTTTTTTTCATTCGCTCTTGTATTCGTTATTGAAATTCTGATACAGCATACAGATGAAGATACAACGAGGTTGTATAAGCTCGTTGGTAAAAGTCTTTATAAATATTCTCTATTCTTTGATTACGAAGCTATATTAATGAGAGGGTTGAACGGATGAGAGAGAAATATAACCCCGAGCAAGTAAACTATAGATCGAAAATACATTTATATATATGGATAATTTATATTTATATATTTATATGAATATGTACAGTATCAGAGTTAAAGTATATCGGAGTTCTGATTAAATTAAGGGCTTGAAAGAATGATGAAAGAGGCGGGGGAGACATAAAAGGTGGGTAGTCATTGGCAGTAAGATCGTTAACGAATTTTATTTTTCCTCATTCCCCTTGCGCGCCTTATCGACATTGATGAGAGTCAGATATCTACTCTCGAATATGTATCGAGATATATATATATATATATATATGTGTATAAATGTATGGATATATATATAAATATATATCAGTCGCTGGTTCGAATCCTTGAGCGAAGTACCCTGAACGCCTCCGATGCATCTGCACCAGAAGGGGAGAGGTTGGGATGCTCGAGAGTATCGACTCAGCAATCTCTGTACCGACTCTATACTCCAATTCAATTGAATAGGAAGACGTCACGCGTCCAATGAAGACTCGAGATCGATATTTATTATGCAGAGTTGCATTAATTATCGTACATCCCTCGTATCCCATGATTTCCATAAATACTTGATTTCAGCTTCGTTTCATATATACAACGAGCCCAAAAATACTTGTATCGTTCGAAATTCTTTCCAGATACTCGATCCTCTTGGATTTTATATCCTGTAACAAGATGAATGCTGAAAATTGCTGAAAGCAGAGGAGGCTTTATCTTGAAAGAATTGTTTTCTATCTGCACGATTCGAACTTGAAATCGTCGTTAAGTACGAGAGATCGAAAGGAAACTCTTTCGTGGATACCACTCCAGCAGTTTGTTTTCTGTTTTTTTTTTTTTTTTTTCTTCTTTTTACCAACCCTAATTTTCGTCGTCCCATGTCCATCGAGAACTCAGATCCTGCAAGTATCTCTACCCTTCTGCTCTTGAGAGTCCGTCCGCGTAACGCTCTTTGCTTTCCGCAGCTAGACACTTCACCACGCTATACATTCCAGCGTTATATAAAATTTGTATATATGTAGATATCGAAGGTATACATACAGTGAAAATTAGACGCTCGCGGGTGAGTTAAAATAATTAAAACGTCCCAGGGAGAAGACAAAAGAGAGTTTTACCTACCTATCTCGTGTGGATCCCGGACTTGCAGGCGCAAAGAACATAGGCATGATGATGTAAGGGGTATGTAGAGAGAAAAGGATATGATGAGGGCTGGAGAGGGTCCAGATAGAGGAAACGAGAAAACTGGAAAGAGCTGCTTTGGAGAGGGATAGGCAAGCGGGAAGAAAAACACAGACTTGATCAAAGTGAAAATACGTATTGCCAGCCATGTGGGTAATTATCCTGGACCTTTGCATTAACCCCTTTGCGCTACCCTGCTATTCCCTCTTGTGCACTCTTTTCTATGTTGATCTCTTTCCCTCTCTCTCTTTCTTTCTCATTCCCTCTCTTTCCATTACTCACGATGCTCGCCTCCTCGCCTTTTCTCTTGATTCGAGCACAGCTACTTCCCCCTATTATCCCACCCCCTATCACGCCCGCACACCCCACTCTCTGGAGCATCCGAATCCACGCAGCCGCGACGTCCGTCTCCGCTTTACCGCGGACTTTCCACGAACTCGGCTTGGCTCTTGCCTCTTTCTTTTTCCACTTTTTTCCAACCTCCTCCCTTTTTAACCCTCTTTATCTCGTCTCATCCTCGCCACTGTCTACCTACATGCATATGAGTAGGTAAACTTAACACACGCGTAAAGATCTCTTTTGGTAAAAACTCCTCTCGCATGCGATGCGAGGATTCAGAGTAATGTACCTGTTCCACTTGAAAGAACTTCAGTAATCAACATTGGCCATCTTATTCCTTTAAAATCATAGTATTTTATGTAGAGAAAAACTATATTAATTAATTTGATTTTTTTATTTTAATACTCTCGTCTCACGAAATAATATCTAAATGAATTAATATACAGATCCATACCAAACTCGCTTTTTCCTTTGCTTAAGCCTGTCTGGCACGTTTGGCCAAGCAACGAAATCCTGAGTGAAGAATAAATAGGGTGAATAACGGGGTAGGAGTGAAAGAGGAGAATTTTCGTGGGAACGCACAGAATCGCAATGGTTGAGCAACAGAGACAACGATTGCAAGGCAATGGATCAGGACAGATTTTCTAGATGGGGATGGATGCTGGAACTCTCGTGCCTATATATTCCTATATTCATACTGCAATGTCCTGTATACAGAGTGTGCGGGGGAAGGTGCCAGCGGTATGAGTAGAAACTCAGTCGTTGGAGGAGCGAGTGGGATGGAAGCAAAACGAGAGAGCCCTAATTAGCTAAGTAAAGCCGAGGCATTATCACTTATATTCAATCCCTTCACCATCCAACTTTATCTCTTTCTCCCACTCTTTCTCTCTCCCTTCCTGTCTATCTTTACTTCCATCTCCGTTCTTTCCACTTGCACAACGGAATGCCAAGTTTTCTTCTTGATTGTAACCTGGTTCCATGTAGACCATAATGTAGCTCGATCGCGTTCGTTCTTTCACTGAAACTTGTCGTCACTGCCGTACTATATACAGCCCGCAAACACGCGAGGGCTTGGTAAACTTGTTCACACGCGTACCCGCATCGCTTGTCACATACATACCGATCTCAACATCCAGCGCAATTCTGCGCCTCTTCCCCCTGAGCTGTGTTCTTTACCACCGGAGGGCGCATCCAGTTCCCATCCCGCATTACGCCCACGGGATTTCGCGGAGTGTATGCGTTTTTTCTTCGTGTTAACCTGCGTTGAAACTCTCGTGATTCAATGCGAATCAATGCCTCGCTTAACTGACAGATCTGGAAGCTAAATGCACACGAGTCGGATGAATGAGCTGCAATGATGGATCCCTGCATCAGGGAATCCGATCATCGTCGACTCCCTTGTCCCTTTCTGTATGAACTCGTATGCACTGGGTTAAAGTGTCGGAATTCTCACTCGTATGGCTTATGCCCGGACACACTGCAATCCACTTTCTAAACTGATGAAAGCCGAATCCGACTAGCAAAGAGGAACCGAATCAACATTGCTGCCTTATACGATCTATATAAGTATTCATGGATATTATGTACGCTTCACGTCGTCATATCGCACGTGAATCACGAGGGGATGACGGTTTTACATCTCGGCAAGGGTTTACCCGCCATTAAACCACCGTCGACCTGTTCACCTCTACCTCACGCCTCCTACTCCCTCTATAAAGAGAAAATCAAAAGCTGTGAGACAGCAGGCGTTATATAAAGATATATATACGAACGCAGGGATGAAGAGTATTGCGGAATGGCTCAAAAACTCCAAAGTAAAATATGATAAAATCATGTTCCTTTGACGGATAGATTCCTGATGATTGATAAAGATAATTAAGCGGGCATTCGTATTATACACACGGATGGCTGCTTATATATAGAAATACTAATATCCGTACGTAAATATATATCTTCAACCTTGCTTCCCTGATTTTGCCTCGGGCTTCGCCGACGCGCGCAACCCTTTGATTCGCGACCCAGCCTACCACCGTTAACGGAGCGGGATGCGACGTCGCCGAACTCTTTCCCTCCTGCCCCAACCGATGCTTTGAAATTCTCGGGTGCAGAAGCGATTTTCCGCTTCTACCTTCGCCTTGCTCATCTTACTCGGCTCATATTTCTTTTGACCTAGCCCGTACAACCATGATCAACCTTGATAACTCCGCGCGTCTCCAAGTTTCATCAATGACGCCCCACTCGTGTGCCACACCTTTGGCGAAATTATTAATTCTCATACGCACAGCATCAGATTGGTTCCATTCTCATGTAAGAAATCTGATAAAGATCGATTTATAATCAAATTTACCAAATGGATATTGTTTAATATGATTTTTTACATCTGTAAACAATGATGTTAGGAACATAAACTTAGTCTTGTTTGAAGAGTGTACAAGAATGATTCCGACATCTGGCATATAGATGTCACAAGCCTTTCTCTTCCCTTATTTCTTCCCCTGTTTCTGATCGCAACGACATTGAAACAAAAAGCTGGTTGTACGGTCCACCGGAGGCCGTACGCTTTTGATGCTGTTTCGAGTAACCCTTTTTAGGTTTCACGTTCCTGCGCGCGTTATACAAAGGGTCGAAACCCTCGCCGTTGTCCAGGCAGTCGTATATTATAATGCTTATAACCCTCGAACTACAATGAGCTTGTAATAATTCAAAAGACGGATGAAAATCGATAGATAACCGGCTGTACTTTGCCCATCGCCTCCCTCACGCGCTCTTGCGAATCTTCAAAAAGATCTCATTGGATTGATTGATTTTTCTTTTATTTTTACATATCTAATTTACAATTCATTTGCATGTCACAGTTTGTGCAAAGTTGATTTTACACGTATATATGGTAAAGTGTGCGTGTGACTTTATACTTGTAATGCATACGAGTGGTATCGTGTACTTCTGATCTATGTGGGTTTTGATCTCTCTGATCAACAGGCATCAGGCTACAAGCTTCGTACTTGCTCCACGGTACTCGGATTTTTTTCTTCCCCCTTTCGTCCCACCCTCTTTAGTCTATACAGCGTATAGATAACAGACGTAGCATCAGCACGAGTCGTTCACAGACGTGCACACGGTCGCGGTGGGTCGCCAACTCGGCTGCATATGTAATAATCATAGCAGCGCGACGCTGACTCATTGATTGCGTTAGCAGATACACCGTCGAGTGTAGAATTAGCATTTCTTTGTTTCAAGCCTCATCCACCCCCGTCGCCGTTCGTTCGGTATCTTTTTCTTTTAGTATATACACATATGCCCGCGGGTATATATGTTCGCTGCCTATTATTTACTCCCTTTTAGGAAAAGCCCCTTGGGTTATTCCGCTGGGCAGTCCCTGGTGACCAGCAAATTTCCCATCAAGAACCCATATCCCTTATTCTTCTTTCTCTCTTTTTAAATTCAACCCACCACTCCTCCAACCCCTTTAAATCCTGTTTTTCTCCAACTCTTTTACTCGATTTCTTTATCTTTCTCTCTCACACACACGCATACACACACACACACACACACTTTTTCTCTGTTCCTTTCTCATTTTCTGTAGCACTCTTTGACCCTCCCTTCCGTGCCCTCCTTACCCTCTACGTTGAGCTCCACCGCCCGCTTGCTTACCGCTCTCGGATCGTTATCGAATGTGTCGTAAATCATCCTTTCCGTTCGTACGATTTTAAGGTAGCTACGTGCGCAACGAGTGCTACACGCGCCAGCACCAATACCTCTCACGCTCTTCTCACTCTCTCTCTCTCACACTCAACTTATATACATCGTACATACATGTATCTTTCAATGATGTATGCCACGTACACCTTCGCTCGGCAGCTTTCAGTGTTCTGCGTGAGGGAAAACGAATCTTTCTTTATCGCGAAACGATATAAATCAATTTCAGCTAGCACCAGGCAACTCGATACAATATATAAGTATATAATGTGAATGTAATACTTATAACTTGCATGTGTGTTCGCGTGTGTACATATGTTACGTGTAACTCTTCCTTCGTATGCAGAAATGTCTTTCATTATTCTTCGTTGCTTCTTCGTGTGAGGAGAGAGGGAGAAATCGGTTGGACAGAAAGAAACGTTTCCATTCGAATAGAGATTATCTCTGTGAAGATGTGAGTGTGATGATCAACTCTCATTTGCGTTGATGTGCCTTCGATGAATTTTTCTAATAGAAATCTCTTAAGATTAAGAAAAAATATATAATCCTCATCATTTAGAATCACACTTTATTGGCGCGTATGTGTGTCGTATAGAGGAAAAGTGGTGACTCTATGGAACAACGACGACCCAGAAAGTTCGTCCCTTCGAGTACGAATAAGCCCTCGGTGAATTCAATGCGAAGAAATTGGAGGAATTGAATTAACCACGATGGGAGTTTTCATTATGGGGAAAATTGGCAATTTTCCAGTGCTAAGCGCCCTACTCGCTGCTACGAGTTCTTAGTGCTGTTTCCTCCCTCATATAAGGCACATATATAAACGTATATAGATGTAGGTACATTAAATGAAACAATTTAATTGTCATTTCAGATCTTTTATTAACGTAATTGTCGTTATAAAAAATAAAAATAAAATGTTATGAATCATAATTTCAGCATGATTTCGTATCGTTTTAAAAAGTTCATTCTTAAATGAAAGATTCTTGAATATTATTAAAATTGTCGAGGGTTGATAAGATCAATATTTTCAACGCATTGATCCTAAATGTTTTTAGCACCCATTAAATAAAATCAATTTTACTCTGTGTGCTGCAGTTAACACACAGCTTGAAGGGACTCAGACGTGATGCAGCGAATAATACAAATTCTCACTGGGATGAGAGCCGACAAACGCGCACGCCGCCTCACTCTGGCGACAATTAATTTTTATTATCGGCACCGGAATCCGCGCTAATTGCGATACAACGCGAATCGAAGCGAAATGACGATCCGCTCTACTACAATCGACTATCGCTACTATATACTGTTGTCGATGGTTGATTGTCTCGGTCGCTTAGTCATCTCTATAATTAACGTTTTATTATTTGCTCGTTGATAGAGAGATATTCCGTTCGAAGAAAACCGTCGGGTCTCTTCGATACTCTTATAAAGGTAGCAATGTGTATCATCTACATTTATTTCATTTTTTTACATGTCGATGCCAGCAGTTGAATTCGCAACGAGTCGTTTATTAGATTCCAATTAAATTTAATTATAATCAATCATGATAAAGTTAAATTAAATTAAATTGATTTAGGTGAAAGAAATTTTGACGGATCGCAATTATTTAATGAAAATATTTTTCGGCCCAGGCTTTTCTCAGATATTCCGTATGTCCGCTGCCGCGCTCATGGAAGTCTCTGACGACGACCTTCTTCCTTTTATACGTTACGCTCCCAACAGAGTATCCGCGGTGGTGTATGACGGGAGTTTTGATTAGACGTAGAATTAATGATTCGAAAATCAATACTAGCCCCACGACTCGTTCTCTCGACACCCTGGTATTAAGACATATAGTAGGGTTTGCCCAAGGGGGGTATATGAGTTGATGACAACTCAATACAGTGAACGACGGGAGAGGCAAAAAGACAAAGATAGAAATTTTCAGACGTATAGCATTGAAGCTACCGGTAGCGATCGAAGGAGGGGGGCGGAGGGTGAGAGATAGAAAGATAGAGAGAGAAAGAGAGATAAAGAACGAGTGCTCTAAATATATATGATGCCGTCGATGCCCGTGGGTTATCAAAACCTTTCCTCATTGGAAAACGGGTTTTACGTTGACGGAAGAATGAGACGGAGCGATAAGAAAGCAACACAGGGAAGAGGAAAGGTTTGTGTGGAGAGTTTGAACGCATAAAGCTCGCGAACTTTCTTTATACATCTCTATCTATATACGATTTTGTCACCAAACCCTTCTTTAGGCCTTTGATAACTAATTAGTGTTTTACCCCCACCATCGTCTCTTTTATCGTTCCAATCAGAGTCTTCTAGGTCCCTGTTAGAGGGGCGGTGGGGTGAGCCACTAGCTCAAAGTTTGGGGGACGCGACCCGGCGGGGGAGGATCAGACACCGCGGTAGAAAACCCCTTTTTCAACAGAGGGAAAGTAAGAGAAATGAAGAATCGTTGTAGGGACGTTAACGGTGGAGCAAGAAAGAGAAAATTCCTCGCGAGAGCACCCAAAAAGATCGGGGAATCAAAGGATTTTGCTGTGTGCGAAGCGTCAAAAGCGCGAGCGAGAGATTCTCACGGAGAAGGGCTGAAGAGGGATTCGGTGTGGGGCTCCGGAAGAGTATCCTGAGTGTAGCTACTTTCCCATTTCAACTCTACACCCAACCCCCGTATTACGCAAGACTTCCTCCATCCTCCCTCGCTTATATTTTCACCCTGTATTCGTATATATATACAAACTATATTATATAGAGAATTCGAAAAAGAGAGAGAAAGAGAGAGTTCGAGCTACTGATGGAAAAGATGAGGATGGTTGCGCCTTGGGGACGATCGAAGAGGCTTTCGATCTTATTCTCCAAGCTCTCGAGTTTTTGGTGCTACATTATATTCATATATATATATGTAAAAACGTAATATACTACGTATAATAAAGTTCCTTCTGAAAACTCGTCACGGTCATCAACGACATCGTCGTAATAGTCGCCAGAATCTATTCAATGCCTGCAATTAGTCGACCAGGCGTAATTACCTTCCTAATCCATATACATATATATATATATATTTATACATATGTTTATAACATATTGTATGATAAAAGAATAACGTTTTTCACAAGACTCTTCGGTTATTGTTGGATCACGCGAACACTTGTTCGTAATAAAGATGACCGGTTGAATTCTATAGATCTTTCATTACCTGTATTTATGTTTTACGTGTGTATATATGCTCCAGAATCTACTGATGTAGATGGATGTATTTCTTTGTTCTTGTACATCGTATATGCACGTAGAATATAGAAACTGGAATGAGCGGACATAGCCATACATCGTCTATTTCACGGTGTTGTACAGACACCATAAATATCACAACGTTCTTATATTTTCATCACGGTCATCATTAAAATTTATGTTATGATCAGAAGTGCGCGTATATACATGAGGGAAAGAGAAAAAGAGAAAGAGAGAGAGAGAGAGAGAGAGACGAGGCGGAGGAGTTACCGCGGGTGTGTAACGCGAACGGGTTTCTTGCGTGGTAGCGAATGGCGCGTGGCGTCAGGGGGCTAACCGGGGGTGGTGAATAAAAGAGGAAAAAAAATTACAAGGGGATGTCTGTGATGGTTGTGTCGGAAATCCCAGAGTGGTGGTAATATTGTAATCTATGTGCGAAAGAATGCGAAAAGAGGAACAAGGAGAACGAGACATGTGGAAGGGAGAAAAAAGAAAGATGAATGGAGTGGGAAGAGGGAGAAAGATGAAAGAGTGGCCCGAATAGCAACGAGAGAGTAACTCCACCACGAGGTGGCTTTACACCGTAAGGGTGCCGTATAGTTTTCGGCAGGGATCACCGTAGCCCTCGATGGCTACGAGAAGAAAAAAGAAAAGCCTGAAAAAAGGCGTCACACTCCCCACGAAGAGATGAAGTGCGTTACAGTAGCAAACGGGAGTAATCACTATATATATGTATATATATATATTTGAGGATGTAAATAGAGAAGCAAAAAGAAGGCAAAAGAGGGTGCCAAAATACGCGGGCGTGTGAAAACAATGAGGTCTATACCAAATCCCTGTGACTATTTTTTTTCCGCGGGGTGCCATTAGAACCGAGTGCGACGAGGCGTCATAAAAATATTTCTCCTTCTTTCGCCTCAATCTACGTACGTACACCGCGTACAGCCATTATACGTCGCAAACATTTATTACTTTATAACATCGAGTTATCAATATTATATTTTGTCTCGACATTTTTTTTTTTTTTTTTCGGGAGTACGTCTTCGATAAGATATTTTTTATTCAATGGAAACACTCGAGTTTTTTTTTTATCTAAGAAAACAGCTTTGAGATTGTAAAGTTCAAAGTAATTGTCGAAAGAAAATCTCTAATTAGAAGTTCGGTTTTACTATCAATCGTCAAACAAAAAGAATTTTTTTTTTTTTTTTTTTTTGTTAAAAAAAATTGAATACAATGTGACCGAAGAACAATGTACTGTACATTGTTAAGAGTTTCTTATTTTTAATGAAATCAGTCATTATCTCAGTAACGTAGATTTGTAGACTTACATCAGATGAGATATTATTTGAAGTGGGGTACGTGCGTCATCAATCTTGTTGATATTGTCCCATGAATAGAAGGTATGCTCCGACGTTCGATCATGTTTTCCATTCGTATAATTGTGGAAAACAATAGAGAGAACAGATAGAATTGGACGTGTAAAATATAAAAACTCCCTTTGGATGCTCGGTATCGGACGGGTTTGACAACAGAGAGTGCAAAATCGTTCTGTAGTACACGCGTACGAAAAGGATCACAAAGATGATTGGCTTTGACGTTGAAGGCCCATTGTCGCCCATTGGACCGCGGCAAATCGAAATGGCAAACGGTAACTCGATTTCTACGAATTGCCTCACGGATTGCGAATTATATTTCTCGCAGTGCTCACTTGCCTATTACATACATTGTAGGTATGTGTGTATGTGTGCGTATTTACATAGGCACGCGGTTCCAGTCGCGCTTTTCTCTTTCGTCTCCTCCGTATACGTGTGTACAGTAGTCGGCGACTCTATAGGGCGCACGTCCCGGCCAAACAATCGTCATCGATTCATGCAAATTTTAACAATCGGTCGACGGTCTCCCTCGGCCTTTCCCTCCTCCCATCCTCGGACATTTATCCCTTTCTCTTCTATCTCATGCACCCGCAACGTAAAATCCTATACGAATTTTCTATTCGTCTCCCTCTAATTCTGCCCTCTGTGCATATCTACGTATATATATATATATATATATATAAATATTTCTCTCACTTTCATCACCTCCAGCTATTTGACGATCCGTGTCACATCGAATCTTCCATTGTTTTCCAAGCTGTGCGATATAGTTTTATACTTTTAACAAATAAAAAGGCTACGGTCCATTCAACAAATTTCTATAAGCTTCGAGCATCATTGCATCGTTTCTATATCAACGAATTACAATTGCATCCGTGGTTGTTTTTAAATTACAATTTCAATGTTGCCCAAGATTTTGAAAGGCGTTTTTTCTGCCCCAGTAGAAATTTCGTACAAATATTTCGATCGAGGCTCGATGGAATGAAATAAATTTCGCCGCAGGAAAATATTGGATGAAAATGCTTGTGCTATGGGGTAAGGAACTATAAATTTACGAATATCTACGTATATTAAGGAATCGGGGAAAAAAGGACGACAGTTACTCGGGCATTGCAAACTTTATAGCAGAGTTCTCTCGTGTCTAATGATGTTTAAGAAGGGACTTTAATTTTTCATTAAGACAGCAGGCCGTTGAGAGGACATCAAAGGAGTATCTTCATTTTTTAGCGGATGCCTTGAGGCTAGATCGGGGTTATAGGAGGGGCAGGTATTGTCGTCGTTGTCATCGTTGTCGCTGACTACGACGACTTCACTCGAAACCCTTCTAACATCGAGCTTTCATCCCCTCACCGATTTATTGACATTTCTTAAATATTGTCGCTCGACGCGCCCTTATTGAAGCCGAGAAACATCTCCATCACGATCCTGGCCTCTCTACTAAAGTTCTTTATCTCGTACTTGCCTTTCTTCTCGAGATCCCCTCGTATTATATACTTTACTCTCTCGTTCAACAGCGACTCTTCATCCCGCATTATTCGTGGGAACTCGAGTTCTTTTCTCGCGATGCTTCTTGCGCTCTCTCGGTCCTCGTGACAACAAGAGAGAAAGACACACACAAAATAAAATAAGATCTGATCTTAACTATTAAAACGCACACACGACCAATTGTCCCAATGTAAACCCGGACGATACACACAGAATGAAAAGATTCGATCGATCCCCGTCGGCATAGAGGGAGGCTGAGGCTTTCTCTTTTCTACTCCGTCTATATCATGTATATTATATCCACTTGCATCCTTCGCTTCTCCTCGTTTTCAGCCAATGTCGATCTGCACTCCAAATCTTGAAACCCATCCCACTTTCGTCTCCAGCTCTCTAGCCTCGTTCTCGTTGGAACGGCTAATGATCCATCCATTGAAAATATCTTCGTTAATGCGAAGACGAGGGCGCTATCGAGAAAACAATAAGAATCTATATACCTACCACTTCAGATATAAATATATATATGCAACCTGAAGAAATAAAGGCATTCTGGTTGGGTACATCGACGCTTTGGCTTTCATGTTGCGGCAACATCCACTTTCATTAAAGAATTTCAAGCCTCTATAGACCGAGCTTCATTTTTTTTTATCATAAAATCAATTTTGTAGTGTTATATTCGTGTTATTGATTGAAATATTCAAATATTTCGAAAAACTAGTTCACAAAAAGTGCTCAAATCAACGAAATTTTGATTGTGTGATGTTTTTTTTTTTTTTTATTTCTCTTATTATCCAGATAAACTTCTTTCCACCAGATTGAAATATGATCAAATCGATCATAAAATTTTTCTGGATTTTCTTTAAGCTCTTCTCTTCCTCTCATCATTCTTCTCCCTCAAACTCCGTAACTTGGTGCAAAATAAATCTTCGAAATCGTGCATATTAGAATACCGCCAAGATATTTCATCACCGCCCATACATCTTGTCTTTTCCTCGTATAAATAATATTCTGTATCTACTGCAGTCTCTTATTCCCTCTCTCTATCTCTCGTTATAGCTTCGAGTGTAAACTATGTCGAGGCTTAGGCCGATCGATATCTTAATAATAAATACAAGAGGGGTGTTTTTGTGATGGCTGCTTGGTGTGAGATTAAAGAGGGGTGGTGTGAGCCAGTGATTGGTAAAAGAAAGGGGAAGAGGGGGGGAGGGGGGAGTGGAAACGAGAATGGGTAAAGAGGGGGCTTGCGAGAAGAGGGTGCATGCTCGAAGTAGCTTGGAAAGGCAAAGGCCTCAAACTTGGCGAAGACCAAGGGGGGTGAAGAGCCAAGAGAAGAGATCATTCGCACCTCGCGATGTAATGAGAAAATTTGAAATATCGCACTTGATGCTATACGCTAGGCAATCCCTGATGTCTTTTTTCTCTCTTCACCCTTTTGTCGTAAGGCACAGAAAAAAAAACAGGCTCGCAGTCATAACTTGCTGATCCATGCCACAGTCTTTCCATCGAACTACCCTCGACGTCTTTTTTTTTCAACCTCGTGTACCAACCCTCTACCACAAAGATTACAAGACCTTCCTCCCACCCTCCTCCTCGGTTCTTTCATGATCCTCGTGATATTATTCCGCGGATTTTGGTAAATTAACAATAAAACTGCATTAAATTTACTCCGATAACTTGAAAGATCCAACAAAACAAATGAGAAAAAAACATTTAAAAAATCATGAGAATATTTGACCCAAAGGCTAACAATAAACTTTAGACATTTGAGAAGAAAACTTTTCAGAAATTAATACACAGAAACAATTTTTTTATCATCCGGGTATATATATGAATGTTTGAAATGTTGAGAGCATTCTGAAGCAGTCTCATGGTGTGCGTTGGCACATCAGATTGCAGGATCTGAGACGTTAACTCTTTTTTTTAATAAATTGTGTATGTACACGAGGAATTTGGTTGTTGAAGACCACACGAACGATATTCCGTAGATAATTTATCCGGAAAACACTCGGGGAATGCCAAGATTCCAAAAAATCCATAAATAATTACCATTGAATAGCTCTGGCACGAGCGTTGATAGTAATTGGTCAAGTTCTCTGGACTCTCGTTCGTTGTCGCTGTCGCCTGCGGTTCAAGTTCCCGGTAGCCTCGTTATATCACGGAAGCTCTCCGGATATCTTTCCTCTTGGCGGTCGCAGGAAAGTGTATGGACAATAGTGTGTATACAGTTGCACATAAACGTCTCCGTAATCTTGTATACGTTCGTATACAAACATACATACGAGTATAGTAGACAAGCCGAGAAAGAAATGATTTTTAGTTGAAGGGAATAAGGAGAGCTCACGAGCTGGCGGGAGAAGGACGTCTATTTGAAGTGTTCCCGGCTCACAAAGAATGCTCAGCGTTTGACGGGGCACCGATCACGAACCTCTTTCCCGACGTTTTCCCTCCTCGTCACTCTTCATCTCCTTCTTTCTCACTCTCTGGCTTGATATCCAGGCTGTTATATATACTCAACTCGCCGAGTATGCCAGCTGTTGGTCGCATGCTCGACATGACACTCACCAACACACACATCGCATGAACTGTACAAACGCGTTAATAGAAGAGTGTGACAAACCGCCGGTGCAGAGACTATCACAAAGTTTAAACCCACACTGCGTGCGATATACATTTCTTGACCGATACCTAAATACCCGAGACGTCGCGACGACGGTGACCTGGACGCCCGAGAAAGAAGAATCTCGTGGCATCATCGCCATGACGGAGCAGAACGAAACCGACAGAGACTCGTGAGGACATTTAAACCCCTGCGAACATTGGCTCTAAACAAATGCACCCTGCAGACGATTTAGTGCGAGACATGAACGGAAACTTTTCAACCAATCGATTATTCTCACGAGCAATTAAAACATCTCTCAACTTCAACAGACAAGAATCGAAATGGATACGAAGTTTGGTCATAGTGTAAACAAGTGAAAGGGTGGGCGAGTATAAAGTTTGTGTGGGAATCTCACATAGTTCCTTGGTGATGTGAGGTCGACGTACACATGGATTGATGCGCAGCATCCACTGACGGAAGGACCCACACAAAGACTCATGGAGAGATACTTGGGCTTTGATGGCTGGTAGCATCTGTAGAAATGGCTGGGGCATCGTTGCTTTTATTTTTCTTCATCTTCTTCTTCTTCTTGTTCTTCTTCTTCATCTTCTTAGTCGTTTTCTTATTCTATTTGTTCGCGGCACGTTGAGAAAGACAGGAGCAAGGAAGAAATCTACGGAGTGAAGAGAGTGGGTGCATGGGGGCATGGTATGACGTTGGCAAGTTCTCGGTGTGTCGATAAAAAGAGCTCAGCAAGAAGGATCGGGCCGCACCCTGTGGTGGGAAATCCTCAACCTTGACTTCTTCTCAGTTCCTTAGCTTCTCTCACTTCGCATTGTGGTATGAAAAAGAGAAGCAGCAAAAGACGAAGAAGGCTTTAACAGCCGCGACACACAGTTGTCGTCTCGGCTCATCTTCGTTTTATTTGTCGACAGGGTGTTTATAAATAAATAAAAAATGTGCTCAACCGAAATATCCTAGACAGATCGAAACTTCTTTTTTGTTTACATCACTTCTACAACGAACAAATGAGAGATCAATGCTCGACAAGCACGTTCACCGCAGATCTATTATTTTGTTTAATTTTTATTTTTACCCTGAGGAATCGTACCGAACCCTCTATTTTCGGGACGAAAATATCCCTCTATCGAATCGTAGAATACGTTGAATAGCTCCTCCTGTCATCATTCTAACTCTATCGCCAATGGTACACATGAGGCATCGTCTTACCGTCTCCGCGTGGGAGGGCGCCCCGTTACTTGCAATTTGCCACTGGCGGGACGAAATAGCGACGATCGAATCGATAATCGGTTGGGAAATTCGTTCGCACATAAGTATCCCCCCCGTTGCATAAATATGTAGGCGGTTTCTCTTATGTGTATTTGTATATGTAATCTTCTATAAATTTCAGTAGGAATCGACAAATATCAACCGAGACACGTTACAGTCACGATATAATCAATCGCATATCGACTCGTGTATGAAACATCAAATGTTTCGTTCTTTATATGCGTTTATCTGGACGCTAAATTTGCTTGTGGCAGTAGCATCGCGTAATAATAGAGAAGAAACGTTAGACCATTCGACAGCGATGTATAAAATATATACATGTATATATATGTATATATATATGTGCAGTTTTGTAGGCTTCTGTTGCCAAGCTTCGATCTAGTCGTTACTTCATCGTGTATATATTTACCTATACAAAATAGTATATAACTCTCATAAACGCGGGGTAATGACTCGCATCACGGAACCGTCGTGAAGATCTTTACCGTGTATTTTACTCCTGTCTAAATTTGACCGTACCCTTATTTTTTATCTTCGTTAGACATAAAAAATAAAATCTATGTTTATTCGTTAAAAGAAATACGATGATTTCGACGGTATACTGAAATAATAATAAGAACGAACTAATTAAAGCATCAAAATGAAGAGTTATTGTTATAATCATATATGCGTATCGGTGGATATGCATATTATATCGTATTAACTGCAGGAATCGAGATAACATCGCTTGACTGTGGCGTACTGCAGTCTCCGTGTTCGTAATGACAAACACATGGGTTTTTTTTTCTGTGGCCTTCTTACTTTTTCTTTCTCTCTCTCTCTTTCCTATCGAGATATATTCTCGTTTGCTCCATTTCGCCATCAGAACGAAAAGTCATTTGAAAACTCATACGCGTTCGACCAATCGGGTTTGATGATCTTACGTATGGCGATTCTTGACATATGTTCAACGCATTAATAAGCATCTGGAGTCAATTATAATAATTAAACGAATTTGGTATAGCAAAATGATCGTGGTGCACACTAGTTTTTTTTTTGCTCTTTGGGTTTCCATCCATATTCCTTTATTTTATTTCTTATTCGTAACGAATAAAGAATAAAAAAATAAATAAATAAAACTTTGCCACAATGTTCTCTACAATTTACGACACATTTATGTCCTTGTATGAACTAATCTTCCGATCTGAAAACAACACAATTTCGATGAATCGCAGAGAACAGACATCGATCGTGAAGAGTTTAATTTGTGAAACGTATTTACGATCTTAGGACAGGATGTGGATCGTTTCGTATCAATATAGTAGTGGTTTGCGTGCGAGTCTCTTTACCAAAGACACCGGAATTGCCGTATGCTTTACGTTCTTGTACAGGAATTGCTATACGAATATATACCACTACCTATATATTTATACATCCCGTATCATTCCGTAATTATCGATAACATCGTCAAGGCTTTTTGTGCAAAACAATGGGTCATTAATGTACGAGTTAACGTGAAATGAAATATGTGTCATATGCCACAATAACTAAAAACGGGAAAGGGCGTATTGTATAGAGTTTTACTTGTCGAACGATCATATCGTATGCCTTTTCAACCGCAGCCTTTATATATGTATCGTTCATAAATGTGCATGTTAATATACATATATATATATATATATAAATATAGACTTACGTATACATATATGATGTATTCGATGCACGTTCAATCCATCGTGAACCTCCGCGCAACACCGTTCATATTAAAGCCCGCCTACCAGTTTCTCATCGTCTCTCTCACCTCTTATACTTTGTATGTCCATATATCGCCCCATATAATCCTCTATATCTCTGTCTCTTCGATCACCACACACGTTATACATTCGGTATGATTCATGAAAGCTCTCCTTCTCTGCCTCCCTCTTCCTCCGCCCATCCTATTCTCATAGCCCGCCTCGGTTTTGTCTCTACATCCGCGCACTAGTGTTTCCAACCGATCGATATATAATACCTCGATAGGACACATCGCCGAGATAACTATACCCGCGAATTGTCTTTTATACGATACACAAATATATATAGATATAAATGTACACAACACGTTTCGTGTATGTGAGATAATTTATATACTAGTTGGCGTATAACCCAGAAACTTAAATTTCATGGTGTGCAATACCTGGTCTTCCTATTGTTACACTTCTTGTTGTTTTCTATAGACTTCGTTCTCATCGGATCCTTCGATCTCTTCGCATTTCAACAACGATCTCACGATATCGGTATTGGCGAACACTATACTACCGTGATATTTATTCCCTCAACACACGACAGAAATTAATGTTTTCATATACTAAAGACGTTTACACGTATATATTTTACATGGATTTTTTTTTTCTTCTTTTATGTTAAATAAGCATTGCGAATTTACCCTTTCTCTTGTAAAGGCCCAAGTCTCGAGGACAATTAGTCTCGCAATAATATAGCCGTCGTACTTCAGTCGCCAACTTGACTCCACACGCTAGTTTCACTGATGCATATATATATATATATGTATATATTGCCAACTATTGTAATCACGTGTGCTTGCGCGCGTTCGAGACTCACTTCCACCCCCGCCAATGACATTAACGTATATAGACCTAAAAGATGGACGCCTATAGCTTATAGAATAAGAGTTTGGCATCGCGTGACCCGTTTGATCCTTCCGAATGATCGATAACTCCCCGAGCTTAGCCGGTCAACTTATCGCTATGCTGAGGGCGCACGAAGACGATGCCGAAAATTTAAGTGCGACTAGGAATAAAGAATGAAAATAAAGAAAGAGAAAACGTTATGTTAAAATTGTACTGCAAAAAAAAACATCTTTTCTGTGGGATATTGCTGAAAAAGTAAATTTCATTATTTGAAAAAAAAAGAGAAATTATGAAAAAAGTATTGTCAACAAATGGTCCAGGGTTGCATTACTGTTTGAAACTTGTTTTTCTAAAATCTCTCCGATCTTTGAATGCGAGAAACTGTCGCGCACCCTCCATTTCTATTTTTACGTGACTCGATTCGAGGCTGCAAGAGAATGAGAGAGTTTTCGGTCGCGACGAGAGCAGCAAACAGTCGTTTTGCTATATATCCCCGAAATTAGGCTCGCCACGACGAAATTGATTGATTCTCACGTCTCACGGTTCTCTCCCGTTCTCTCTTAACTTAACGATCGTCTCGCGACGAAGAAACGACAGGGGGAAGAAAATTTCTCCGAAAATTTAGAGATTCAAGTTACGAGCAATTGGACACGTTGATATTGTTTATGTGCAGTTCAACGCGTATATGCCTTTCTACGATTATTGAAAATACATGTCGTACGATACATGCAGTTGCGAAGAGTTATACGACCTTTTATTACTAAAAAGAAACCTTCCAGTCTTTCCAGCATCGAAGTCAGTCGAGGAATGCTATTTCGACTCATGATTGGCCTCACTTGCGTATCGGCGCCTTATTAGCCATAAATTCAGAGCATAAATGTTTCTAGAGAGTCCTTAACACGTATATATGTATGCACGTCTGAGCTCTCAATGTTGAATCACTGTAAACCCGATGTAAAATTGCTATATCTAAAGATCAAGTACGAATGTTGTACCAAAACGAATCACAAACAACTTTTTTTTACTTAAAAATCATTTCGAATCATATGCGAGTGAGATAAAACTTAGATTTATCAGAGTATTTAAAAAATGACGTTAATGAAACGATTGTTAATGAAAACTTGTGTTTTTTGTAATGATTCAGAGGGCAATGCTGGCCGAGAAAGAAGTAACGACGTTGAAGGAGAAGCTCGCGGCGTTGAGCGATCGAAGTATCAAGACTGAGGGACAGCAACAGTCCCAAAATGCCCAAACTGGAGAGCACGACTCGAGCAATCCGAGAAGAACTCCAAACAACACACTCGAACAGGAGCTTCAAACCAAGGACAAAGAGGTTAGTGTTTCTCGTTATTAATTGACGACGATATATATATTTTGCGAAAAAAAAGCCTTGAAACAAGAGAAGAAATATTCGTCATTTTGGAATAACGAATAAATGCTTGAATATGGAAAATAAAGATTGAAAAAATTTAGCACGACGAGACAACATGATTTTTCATATTAATTGATGCGTATACACCTTTTTATATTTGCTATAATCCGAGTGAGAGAAGATATAGATGGGGTTAAATCATGCGATTCGCTTCGTCATTCATTTCCGAGTGAATTGTTCGCCGTTGGGCTCTTCCATATAACGTACTCCGGCATTTAACTGTTGCATATAGAGAGAGGACGAGAGGGTGAAACAGGGGTAGGTCTTGAACGCGCGAGAAACGATGAGGGAAAGAGCTCGCTTCGAATGACTTGAATATATATCTCTATATATACATAACGTGTATAGACAAAAGGGCTAAGCACGTGTACGATCTCACACCCTCGACCTCGCACTCTCATAGAGTGCAAGGTACAAGTGTAAAGTAACGAGAGTGCATGCTCTTCGTATATATACACATAACCATGTGTATAAACTCATACATGAAAAAATGTAACGCGAAACTTTGTACTGAATGGCCAAAGCGTTAGGACGACCGTATTGACTTCTAGTAAAAAAAAAGGGCTTTGCCGCAATCACACGCTGCAGTCTGAATCGCCCGAGTTTCGCCCTTTTGTCTGCCCCTACTTGATCATTCGAACTCATCGTCGTACGAGCGGAGGAGGGAAAACTAAAAAACCTTCCCTCTGTGCACGAGGGTTATATGCAATGCGGACTCAAATGAGAGGGGTTGCGCAATCGAAATCATTGAAAAAACCAAGCGGAAATATATATATGTGCAAAAAGAGCTAGTGCATCGTGCAGGTTCGTTGAAATGCACAGTAAACGCATCGTGTTACTATTACATCGTCGATACAAACAAATTCATTTTCCATTTAAACATTTGTGGCTTTATTTATAAATAACTCAATGATTTTAACTGAATTTTTCTTTTGTTTTTATAATGAATGATATTAAAAGAAAAAATAACACAAGTTCTCGGGATCTCGTTTATTAGCAAAACGAGAAAAAAAAAAGAAGGGAGAATGAAATCTTCAAAGAGAATTTAATGGTTTCTCTTGGTTTATTGTCATAATGGTAAATGGGTTTATTGAGTCTCGTTCATCTCGAAAGAGTTAACTTCGATGTAACGTGCTTATTTAAACCGAGAGTTCGATAGTCCAGAATAAATAGACATACACACGCACACCATTTATAAATATAATGTTCATAGTTTGGCTAGTGTACGTTTCTCGCACCACATGCTCCATCTTCGTTTAACTCTCCTCTCTATTATTTCACAACGTCTTCATCGTTTCTATTCACGAGCGTATGTATATACTCGTTAAACCAAAGAATTCTAAGCCCCGCGCGGTATTGCTACGACGTTTTATTACAATTCAACGTTCTCTCGTCGCTTTCGAACTATTGCTCGCTCAACATCCAAATTTTCAAATATGTTGAAAAAGCGAATTAAAAAAAAAAAAAAAAAAAAAAAAAAACTACAGCATTTAACGGCGATAACATTATCGTATGTTTATCGAATGAGTAAATAACCACGTCATCAACACAAATATTATGTTCATTTTTAATAGCCGTAGATTTTGCTCACGTGTCAAAAAGTCACGAAAAAATGCTCGGAATCCAGGACCAACTATTCGATCACATTCAATCAATTGATTTCTCTATTTTGTTCCATCAAATTTTCTTGTTATCTTTTAATAAATGAAAACTCTTTATTCGCCAAGATACCAAAATAATTTGATGACAAATTTATGGTGCAGTTATTATTTTCTTGTAATTTGAAAATTCGATAAAAAGATATACACTTGCTGTCAAAATAATAAACGGAAAAAAGTGGAGCTACAGAATGAATAGGTTTCCCATAATGCCCTCAGTCTCTTAACCCTAAGTAGCCTTAAAGGAGGCACCCACCTCTCGGCTTTTATCACCTTGCACTCAGTATCTACTCTTTACGATAAAGCTCCCCCCTTACCGGACCAAGATCGTAAAAATCTTTGGTCCAAGATGGTGAAAAGAGAAGGAGGAAAAAAAATAAGGGGATTTGTAGCAGCAGGAGTGTCAGGGGAGAAAAATCAAGAAGTTAAAAGAAGATGTGCCAAGATCTGAAGAAAGTTGGTAGGATTGTAATTTGTATGACTTGAAGAGTATATTTAGTGAAGGAGATCGCAGCAGCAGAGAGCAACGAAAAGCAGAAGATGATGTAGAAAAAGAAAAAAAAAAAGAAAAATAATAAGTACCGTCAAAACGGAGAACTCGAACGAGTGCTCGTCGTGTCATTTCAAGTGGAAGTAAGAACAAGGGGATGTGATAACAAACAAAACAAAAAGAAGCAGAAAGAATCGAGACGCTTAAGGTTCAATAAGTATTCTCCTTGAAACCAATAACGGAACTCGCACCCTCTTGATCCAACGTAGCATTGTATAATCTTTATATAGTGAATAGTGTAGAAAAGAGAAAGAGAAAATCAACCCTCGCAGCTCTTCAGATAGAGAGCTGAAAATCGTTTGTTCGATATGGCTTCATCCTGGTGTTTTGTAATCCCGAAGCCGATAATTGCGAATTCTCTCGATCCCATCATCCAAAACACTCTTTTTATCTTCCCTCTCCCTTTTTTTTCGCGCTCCTCCATTGCTCTTAAGGAAAAAAAAAGTATCGTCACTTTGGTGGCGTTTTAACGGGTGATATCAGAACAAAAATGCACCCTGACAGAATGTCTTTATCGAGAATCCATTGACCGTATTGAGAACAGGAAAATAAAACGAGGACAAAAACTCGATCGCTTTTATTTCATTTTTTATATTCCTCTCATCGTCTTTATCATCAATAATAATTCATCAAAGACAAAACGTCAAAGGGATTTGAGAACGAGCAAGAGTTCGATAACGATTTCCATCCTCAAGGACACAAAGTACCAGTTTTTTTCTTCTTATTGTCTTTTTATCTTGTTTCTCTCGTCACTGAACGTTTGTATTCGAGAGGATATAAAAAATTGGTGATTGGCAGAGTGCAGTATCGAGTGGACGAAAAGCAATACAAAAAAAAAAGAACATCGCAACACTCGATCGTGCATGACATTAGTTTGACCACGTAGTGAATATAAAAAAAAAGAGTTTCAAAACAGCATAAAAGAAATTAAAAAAAATATATCTTCATCAAAGTTTCCTCGATAGGATGTGGCAACATATTCGGCCATAGACCCTCGCATGCAGGAAACCGCATTCTGCCTTTTTATCGTACGTATTAATAGTAATAATAATAATTATATGTGCAAAAGAAACAAGAGAAAAAAGTCAAGTGAAACGTAGTAAGTAATTGATAAAGGGACGAGATAACGTGTCGTCGCTTTGGTCCAAACCAATGCGGCTATAGCTTTCGCTCCCGGCGATGTCTGTGTGTCTATGCGAATAGAGAAAGTGTGTGTGTAACAAAAATCATAACTATAATATACAAATTTGCACAAGCAGGACGTTAGTGGATGCAATTAAATTTCTAAAAAGCCTCTGATACACGTAGCTCGTTTGAGGAATATCCTTGCGTCGATAAATCCAGCAAAAAATATTAAACAAGCGAATAAAAATCTGACAGAGCGCAATCGTTTACATTTTTCCTTATTCCATGAACGATAAACTCAAAATAATATGAAGAAGTAAAATTAAGAGGGAGAAAGAGTTTGAATGACGCTAATAATAAATATATACGCGTATGCGTATCGATGAGAAAGAATAAGAATATTTTCTCAGCATCGAGCCTGGTGCTTTAACCGCGCGTCACTGTTTGCACCCGACGAGATAACGTTCCTGAAAGAATAAATCTTTTAACCACTTTCGACAGAATCTCATTCTTGGACGCGGCGGTTTATATGTATATGGATATCTCACGTGCCGAACACGTTCGCTCCGAATCCAGAGCGCAACGTCGACACAAGAATTTTTTTTCTTTTTCTTTTTTTTTATTGCCTTCTCAAGTGGGTTAATTTTTTTGCGATATTTACTCACACCCGCGTAACAGAACGAGCAAATTTATCACGTAACCATTCTTATTTGTCATGGATTTCGTTGCCCACATTTCGAAGCATTTATTCTTTCGTCCCACGCCAGATTTATTTGTTTCTTTTTTTTTATCGCAATTTTTTTTTTTTTATCACACGATTATTCGAACATTAATTAATCATATGAAAGTGCACTGTTTTAATGACGTTTTCTAAAAAGATTTAAAAAATTGAAAGAAATTGGACAAATTAGCGTTTGAAGTTGAAAGCGACGCTTTCCTCCGTAAATTTCTGGGCAAGACCGTGTGACAGGGTTGAATGACTCATACGGGAGGTACAGAAAGATATCACGCCGCGAATTAGCGTCTTCGAGGGAGAAAATAGGAGACCGGCGAGGCGATGACGAGTGCAAGATCACTTTCCGGTCACGGAAAAACCAGGCACAAAATCTTGAGAGCAAAGAGAAGAAAATAAAGAAAGTACAAGTGATATAGACATGCACAAGAATTTTCTTCATAATACAGGCGAGAGATGAAGCCCTGAATGCTGCTCAAACTGTCCTTGTGTGAGGTATATAGATGCACAAAAGAAGAGACACATCGTACAAAGATGAAAGAGAGACCGATGACTCGTGTGCCAACACAAATACGCAAGCCACGAGTGTTTCAAAACACGTTGGCTAATGTACCGCGAAAGAGCAAGCAATGAGAGAGGAGAAGATGATGATGAGCGAAAGAGACAGAAACTGGGAAGAAGAGACCAAGAGAGAATAGCAAGCTCGAGCATAAGGGTCAAGAAATAAATGCTACAAGAGTGCGGGTGTATTTTCCGATACTATTCATCCTCCTCTCTCCCCCTTTCACACTGCACCGATGATCGTATTCTCACAAACATGTCCCACGACGAAATTTCCCCGAGAGTGTGAAATCTTTCTCTTCAAACTCAAAATCTCATTTTTATTGTCGATTTCAACATATTTCTTGACGTCTTTCGATTTAAATGCATATTTTTAATCGATTTTTTCGAAAGATTGATCGAAACAAAATCTAATTATCACGTTAGACATTGTTTTTTTTTTTCTTCTTCTTCTTGACGCAATATAACGATTATATATTATTACTGATATTTCTTGTGAGGCCATATAATGGTAACACCAATAATGGGATAGCATCACCGGTTATGTTCATATTAACGATACACATAGGTATTACCATATTTACCCGAACTGATACGAAAGATTTGCTGATAATTAAGCGATAAGGAGCTATCGAAAAGGCAATATGAAATCAAGAGGATCAAAACGAAATGCGTATTTGAAATGAGAATATACACAACACAATAACGTCGTGTACATCTTTTAAAATTGATAATAAACGTGACTGATATTTCCAATGCTGATGAAGTGTCAGATTTGATGATTAACCACAAAATTTCGAGTCGAAAAGTATTTAAAAACATTTCGATCCAATGAGTTTTCGAAGAGTTACGAATCGTGAAAGTTTGGTGATTCGAACCTCGCTTTTCGTAACACACGCTAAATCGTCAACTTCCTCAATCGCAATAATTCGTCAGGATTTTAGTCAAATCGATAAATCTCTTCAATACTTTTTCATCAAAAATTAGTTTCTCAAACGAATTTCACACTATTAACTTCCACTTTTGGGACACATTGTATATCGAACTAAAGGATCAAACCCTCAACAATGAAATGTTGTAACGCGACTGACGCCTTTTTAACCAACTGATCATATGTACAAATTCTTCGGTATCTCATCGAGATCTATGCGTGTAGCGCCGTCCGCAATAAAACCAATCGGGCTTAACACCAATAAAGATTAATTAAACAATACACATACGAGAAGCAGAGCAACACGAAAAATAACTTGGTGAAATATCTCCGAGCCGAAAGCGTAAACGTTGTCATTGCGTCGTTAAAACATTAACCGACGTAATACCAACGAATATGAAACTTATAGCTGGTCGATTAACATTTATGTATTTATGTTTTATCACGTATTTGTCATTTCAAAACATTCTTTTGAAATTTCTTTTTACGTCAATAAGCTGCAAATCAGTCAAAGAAAAACGTATTTTCTAATTTAAAAAAAAAAAAAAAAAACGTAATTCAATCAATGTAACACTCAGTAAATTGCAATTATCTTTTTAAATTGAAATCAATTATCCGTGCATGCATCGAGTAGTAATTTTGAAATATTCTCAAACAAAAACTCAAAGTAAACAGTGTTATAAATTAATATTATGATTATTATTATTATTTTTGTTATTATTATTATTATTGTTGTTGAGCCCGCATTATCTGATTCTCGGTTATCAGTGTCGCAGCCAGATTTAGCGTCGAATTTACGTACCGTTTCGTTTTTGTGTACTTATCGCCGATCGGTATGTTTTAACGCTTTTTCTTTAACGTTATTTAGATATTACTTATCCCCAAAATTGAACGCGACATTAATATCGTTTGGAGACACGTTTAATTTGATGTGGGACTTTGGAAAGAATGAAAAAAAAAAAAAAAAAAATTAACGAAGAAGCACGAAAAAAAAATGACAAAAATCAACGTACCCTCGCTCACTCTCGACCCAGATTCTTCCTACGCGACAAACGTACACACGTTCACATTCACACACAAACACACACTCGTGTACGCTTATTTCACGAGTTGTCGTTTGTCACTAGCGTCTTTCACGCGTTTCTTGCTTCTCGCTCGTTTCTAACGAGGGCCCGTTAAGAAACGGACGTATCTTCGGGAATTCGACTATTTATACAGCCTGTCACCCCTGTCGAATGAGCTCTGAGTACGTGGGCGTTTTGGAGACACGAATCCGGTCTTTTCTGATGTAGCTTCCGGCGGCAAAAGTCACTGGTTCAAAGCCTCCCGGAAACCCATTGAAAATTCGTCGATTTCTGATAATTTATCAACCTCTTTATACAACCGTACATATTCGACAAATATTTAATAACGAATAAAAAGAATTGAGATAATGAAAAAAAGAGGCCGACCGACTCTCTGTTTCATGCAACGTGTGATACACATTATAACACTTACGACCTTCTGTCTCGTTTATCAATAGCTATATGTGTATAATACGTGCTTAGACAATACCTTGGTGCCTATGTAGTGAAGGGTTACGTGAGGGCCAGCCCGAAAACCAGGAAATATTTGCACTCAAGCGAAAATGACGTGGGTAGAAATGGGCGCCGAGGAACGCAAACTGGAAGTATATGCTTGGTGGATGCTGCCATGTGATGGCTATGGGTGGTCCATTCGTTTATATACATTTATGTGTATAGGAGCAGCACAGAAATCCGCCAAGCTTGCAGAGAGAGCCAATATCGTTAGATATTCATTTCGTAAGTTTCAAGTGTAGAACAAAATATAGAAACTCTGGCGTAGGGAGAATTACTCTCGACTATTCACCGGAAGTAGAATGGGTATGGAGATGCTTGGGTCTTTTTTTTTTAATGGGGGGGTGGTGGCAACTCCTCACGTCCACCCAAGCACCCTTTTTTCCCCATATCAGTTCATATATATATATATTTATATCTACATATTTATAACTATACATACATACATTTATATATATTCGTAAATATGTATAGACTGCCCCTTTCTCTTCCACTCACAATTTCTCGCACTCAACCATTGCTCGTCCTTGTGTAACTCCCGAAATTGCGTCTGTAATACTACACTTTGCTCCTCCTCTGTGTTCATCTATGGATTCTATGTATATATATATATATATATATACATAACATTTGCCAACAATCGTACAGAGATATGAAATATAGTTCGAGTCCTCTACCTCGACGTCCAAGAGGATCCCGAAGCAAACGAGTGGCTTTCGCGAAATCCAGCTTTCTCATTTTTTTCCCCACATTATCCAACCTATTTTATTAACCGCGTACATAATATATGAGAATATATATCTACATATTCATTTATATACTTTTAATAATGAAAAAAATGGCCAGTTCGTAGCTCCTTTACCTTTGCTAACAAAAATTAATATTATATTTTGTTGGATACACCATTTTTTAATCGTCATTCCAACTTAAAACGTTCAGATATATTCATGCGAAACTAAACTGAGCAACAAAAAGAAAATATATAAATGTGACATGCAACGTTGGTTATATGCCTGGAAACATTAATTAGAAAATCCGAATAATTATCGAAGTTAACTTTTATAACCGAGGCAAAAACTTTTGTTAATATGTCTCCATTCCTCTCATCGTATATGAAAATATATACAACAAAAATTATGTGTAAATATTTATACATATTTGTCTGTCTGTATTAAAAAAAAAAAAAAAAAAAAGCGCTCGTGTGTGCGCATCGTCAGTGCGTGTCCTCCGCGTGGCATATTTGTTTCTCTCTCTCTTTCTTTCTTTCTCTTTACACCCCATTTTTCGTCCTGAAAAGGGTACATAAGTGCGGTCAAATGTATTATTTGGATTAAACGTGCAGTATAACTCAACCAAAATCCATGCCCTCGATGGAGACGAAACGCCGGAGAATCTAGCTTGCAAAAAAAAGGAGTAGAGCCATGCTCTGTTCGAACGGAAATCGATTCCATAATCACCGCATTGATGCAACGGCCTGCTTTTTACTTTGTATAAAAAACTTATTCTGTTTTATGGCCACAAATAAAACATTGGATGCATTTTTAGAGAGAGAAACAAGCAGAAGACAGCGCGTTTAAATAAAAAATGAAAAAAAAATATGAAGAATAATATTATTTCCCCAGTACACCGAGTACTGTTCCCTCCTTTTCGTAATTTTATATTTTTTTCCAAACTTCTATAATATTTAAAACATTTATGTAAATAAAGCCTGAAATAATTGCAAAGAATTAATCGCTAAGATTTATTGAAAAGTGAGAATATAGTAAATCTATATGACAAAATGGCTTATCGTCACGAGTTTGGGTTTCGTGACGACCTGCCACTTTTATATACTTTTCTTGAGTCGTATTGCAAACATATATTTATACATGTGCACATAAAACTGTCTCAGAGAATGATGGGACGTTTCTCGAATGGAGAAAACAAAAATTACGAAAGAGTTTTATACCGCATTCCAATATCGTGGCTGGAAGCCTCAAAAAAAATATTGTTCCGTGAAAAGTTTGAATTGAAAAGCACCTGAAGTACATTATTTCGCATATATATATATATCGAGAGAGAGAGAGAGAGAGAGAGAGATGTGTTTCTATAGAAAAGAGAGCTGCGATGAACGATAAAAGTTCTCATCTCATTATAGACTCGATGAATATATAAATTTCGAAATAAATCCGCATTCCTCTCACGCCACCAATGTCTACGTATATGTAATCCATAAGTATGTATATATGTTAAGACAGCAAATGCAATTGAAGTCAAGACCGAGGATAAACGAGTTTTACATACATGTGGATAAGCAAAAGAAGGGCGAACAATAACGCACACCACGTTCGATGTATAACATCGTCGATGCTCGTACGACGTTCAAAAATGTCGAAATTAATATTTCTTCACCCCTCCAACCATCCACAAATCTCTCCCTCTCTCTCTCTCTCTTTGGAGATAAAAAAATGGCTAACGAAGTTGTTGGCATGGGGAGCTACACACAAGCCCTGTATATATTTTCCCAACGATCTGCGAACGAGAAAAACTCTTCGCTTCCCTTATGAAAGGGATGCATAAAAAACACCATATATCCTTCGTTGTCCGTCTGTGTATCTCTTCACATACAGAAAGCATCTCTACAGGTGAGGCAGAGGATTTGTGTCGAGAAAGAGTTGGAGGATCGACGATTGCGAGAAACGAAAGAGATAAATGAAAGGACAGAAAAATAAAAGAGACACACGTACACAAGTATATACAAACACATTGAAAATTAGATTCATAACTTTTCTGTTTCACTTTCGAGAGAACGCAGCAACCAAATCGGCAGGGAGGATGATAAAAAAGAGAAGGAGCTCAGAGACTGAGAGATATCAGAAGCTAGTTAAAAATTCCGTATGCTTCGCTGCTAATATCAATCCTCGCTCGTCGGAGCTCCCATTTTACTTCCGCACAGTCTTGTTCTCATGCGGGGCTAGAGTTAAAAACCTCCCTTTTCCTATATACATACGAAAGAGGGAGAGATGCTGAGGAGTCTAATCCAATGAGTCCCTCTGAGGTGTTCTTCACATTTACACATCCACGTAACCGTACGTCATGCCATTATTTCCGTACAAAACATATTTTCGATACAATGTTTCAAAACTCTTTAATCAAAGATCCGATATATGTACGAACCGATAAATGTTTTTTTTTTTTTTTTTTTTTTATATTATTTCAATAATTCGTTGCTGCGAAACCTTCGTTTAGAATCTTTTAATCCAAGAAATTAAATAATAAAAAAATATATCGTGAGGCTAAATTTATAAATTCGGAATAAAAGATTTCCGAAAAGTACAATATTTTCGGGAATTGAGGAGATAAGATAATCATTAAATGAATGTATAAAGTTCCATTTATACATGCGTTAGATGAATCGTTATCTGAGAAACTACGAGGGATATTGACGCACTCAAAAAGTTAGAAATACGTAATTATATACGTTTTCACATTTATGGATACACGTACGGACGAATCTCTGAGTGCTCTGACCAGCGAACCACGTACCTTCGCTTCAGACGCACACACGCCGTCCCATCACCTACTCTCGATCTACCAGACGAGAAGTAGAGAAAGAGAAAGAGACCCCCCCCCCCCCCCGAACGGGGATTATCTCCGTTTTTCCACCAACGTGATTAAGCTGAAACGCCGTCTGGCCGAGGACTCGACGTTGCTGATGCCGTTTTCTCCTCCGGCTTCCGTTTTGACTCGACTCCACCGTTTGAGCTCTTGCTCATGTGTATATACCATGTGACATAGACACATATACGTATTTACGTGTAAATACATCGAGAGTATAAGCAGTGATTGAACATTTTTAGTTTCTTCGAGTACAAAGTTTATAGATGCTGCATGTGTGACGCACAAATTGCAATAAATCATATTACAAAACTTTATCTCTTTCTTTTTTTTTTTTTAACCAGCTTCGTTATGGTCGATAAATTTTTTTTTTTTTTTTAAAGAGACAATTTGACTCTGTTTTTTTCATTATTGAAACATTAAATTAATAGGACAATGCGAAACCCTTCAAAAATACCATTGGAAAAAAAAAAATGATTTATTTTATTTTGCTCACTTTTAGTGCAACGTTTGAAATGCACTTGCGTATATTTTCTTGTAAATCTGTTTGTGCTATACGTGCGGGAATGTCTATTGGCGCGTGATGAAAATTTCGCAAGCATTCAGTATGCAAATATCTCATCGAAAATGTTCTCCTTTCCCTTGAACACCCGCTACTATAATATATACATCGAAGAAAACGTCTTTTGGCGTCATGTCAAAATTGGCTGATTCGCGCGGGTGGCCTGCCATTTTTACATCAGTCATTTCTCAAAGTCGTAGCTCTAATATATCCAGAATACGCGAAGATTATTTGCATTGTACGTGCGCTCTCAGTATTTATTTCTGATTCGTGAGATGCAATATCACGAATTTAAGTATGCATTCTAATATTTATAGACGAAGAATAGAGACGAAAGATAAATGATTTTTGCTGTATTTACAAATCGAATTAAAAAATTATTATTCATAGAATTTTCGTTGAATCTCACATGCTTCGATTTATTTCTTTTTTTTTCGTAATCTTTTCTCCGTTTGACGTATTTTAGCATCTCGTGACATTTTCAAATCCTTGTCGAAGCCTTTCGCGAGAGAACCGTCACTTTTAAGCCTCCCCCGGAGGTTTCGCGACTCCAGAACTCATACCGCATGCTTCCCCTTCATACAGACGCCTTCCCTTTCCCCTTTGCGTTTTTCTTTTTTTTTTTTTTTGTTTTAACCGAGAGCTTCCACTTTTTAGTCTCCAGCAATGGCGCAAGTATATGATATTTAAAATTAATCCTTCCTTTGTGACGTCTGGTCGACTGTCTGTCTTTTTATCGTGCCGATATGAGAGTCGTATAAATTTTACTCCATTATATTCCGGTCTTGTGCGAGCAGAGAAACGGGCCATCTGTGCGAGGGAGGAGATCCATGAGAATCGAAGGGTTGGAAAGGAGTGACAGAGGATATACCGAGAGCCATCATCCCTCCGTCGTCTTTTTGTCTCTCCGCGAATCCCTCTTTCGTAGCGCGCTTTCATTTCACGATTCTCAATCACCGACTTCCCCACCACATACGTATAACTCTTGGATGTCTATAAATACATATACGGGTATGTATCCATGACAATCAATCACAATTGAAATCCAGTAAGACAGAGAAAACGTTTGGCGGAGGGTGGAGGAGGGGGGGGAGAGGATGGTGAGTATAAGTTTGATGATCAGGATGAGAGAAGAGAATAAAAGAGTTGAAGGCGTTCGGTATAAAGAACATAATCCTAGACTCGTACGTCATCCAAGCGATGGGATCCCAACGGCGTTTCGTCAGATATTAAATAACAAAACCTCTTCAGAAGCGATTGAAAAAGCCGCGATAGAAAGAGGGAAAGAAAGAGAAAGAAATCAGAGAACCACAGCAAATGCGGAATATTTATCTGGCACGAGATTTCGTCTTTTAATCCAGTCGTTTCTCGGACACGAGAAATATATTTGACGCGCATTGTATTATTGTATTTTCTGTCTAATCTGCAGCATTGAATAATGCGATAATGAAACTAAAGAAAGCGGACGGTATCGACGCGAATAAGAGTGATCGACGGTTGCAGATATTTATCTTTTCATATAAGAGTGAACGTTTCATGCGGTACGCGATTACATATAGATTCAAATGTCTGATATTAATGTGTAATGCGAATTATCGAAGCGAAATTTTGTCCTGCTAAACATTGACAGGGTTGAGAATCGGCAGTCAGGCAGCAAACATTTACACACGCACACGGCCAACATTAATGTCCTCAGTTTTGCGCATTAAGTAGCGGATTCCCCGTCACAAGTCAGACGATGGTTTGGGTTTTGCGTGTGGTGTCGATCGGCGGTAGGAGTCAGTCAGGAGAGAAAACCAAATGGGCAGACTCTACAGGATGATGTACATTTGCATTTACATACATATATATATATAAATATATATATTTATTCGTACAATTTAGAAACAGAGAATCAGGCAACCGGAGCATCGGAACAGAGAACGAACCTCTACAACCGTGAACAACCATGAATATATATATCTGTACACTTCTCCATAGAACTCTCTTTACTTTGCCTACCTTTTGATCCTACCCTTTCCCCTGCAACGTCCCGAAGGATAATGCGCAAACCAAAAGATAATTCCCGATACGGGGACGAAATCCCGGAGACCGAGGGCAAAAAACCCTTATTTAAAAATGTATTTACCGTCTGGCTTCGCAAGGATTCTACACTTTTTACATATACACACGCATAAATAAATATCTGTATATTTTATGTACCAATTTCTGCACTTTTCGGTATTTCGCGCCAGAACCCGTAGCTGCCAAAAGTTACCTCTTCGGTCCTCCAAAGTAACAAGTTCAAGTCTTTTTTTTCTCATAAATTCTTCATTAACATATAATTGTTGATTTATTTGTCGCATGGAATAAAAAATTTAACAATTTATCGATAAACTGAATCGTCAAAATCTTCACCTTGAACTTCTTTATGTTGACAAGTTGTACTGTGCTCTGCTTTTTCGTATAAACAAACTTTGTTGTAAAGAATAAAGAAATTTTTTTGTACAAAGTTTAAATAAATGATTGAATAACTTGTTGAAATAACAAATTCGCAAAAGTATAACTGTAGCTTTAATGGATATTTCATATACCACGTTTGTGTATTGTTCGTAGCACACATTTCCTCAGGCCTCATTCAATAGCAGTGAGCAGAGGCGAAACATTAAATTGTAATAATTAAGGCAAAGTTTCGTTTGCGATGTTCATCGGAGCATAATACACAAATACATGAATGTGTGTATGTGTATGAGCTTATATAGAAGTGAACGTATCGAGGGCCAGAGTTTAGGAGACGACGGAATACAGGAGGCAAAGCCAAAACCCGAAAGGGGTGTAGAAGGAAAATGCGTTATTTTCATTTATACTCGAGATCCGTGATCCCAACCGAGTGATTGACCCGGCTAATTTCAAACTCCCTTGTATACGAACATCTACACTTATCCCCCTTTCTATCAACCCCCAATTTCCCAGTCCTCTTTCAACCCCTCTCACTTTTGCATTCGTTTCAAGAGATATCGATCTAATTACCGTCTAACAGGGTTCCTATAAAAACATTTTCGAGCCTCACAACGTGGCTTCGTTTCTAGGCTAAATTTATACGTCGTATATATCTATATCCGGTAAAAAAAAAAAAAAAAAAACAATAATATACATTCAAACAAAAGCGCATCGTAAATCAGAAGCGATGAAGGTGACTCGAAAAAAGTAAAACAAAAACATCTCACGTTCTTGCCACACATTGCAAATATTTCGTAACGAGATATGAAGCTTGCATCTTCATCAGAAATATCATTCGCGTCAGCAAACTTCTCGTTAACAAATGCCAAAAATTCATATATGAAACATTGGAACCACGCGAAACTGACGTTATTCGGAAAAAAGGCTTGTAAGCATCAAAAATGTTGATATCCATCAACTTAATCTGTCAAACATATTTCACCAACTAAACATGCATACAGGATATGCATTAAATTTTATTCGTCAACCCCGAGCACCGCGTTACCTCGCGCAGAATAGATCCGCGACCAAAATCATGAGAACACGTCGCTTCCGTTATCAGAGCAACTGCACTGAAACTATAAATGAATAAAATCCAAGTACGTTCGTGATGAGGAGAGAAAAGGGGTAAATGTGGAGATACGCTGGGATAAATTTGTACTAGAAAATCGTATGGTTCGCGTATCTACGGATGTATGGATTAAATGTAACTATCAAAGTTGGTGATCGCAAAAGTTTACGCGCTCTTTCTCTCAGTGTCCATATAGCTTTGTTTATATATATATATTTATCTTGTATTTGCTGAAGCATATCTCATCCCTTAATAAATATGTATATACGTATGTAGCCATAGACGAAAACTACTCATTTTGATCAGGCCAGATAGAGCCGAGCAGATCCACCCCCATGAGGAACTCCCCTGCCTCTCATTCCCGTCTTTCTGCAGAGTCCTCCGCCATCGTAGCATGCCGGTCCCTCACAATTTACAATTTATATTACGGGTGAAGGTGCGCGCATATAATTAATTTAATTGAACATCCCGCGTTGAAAACCGTCCTCTATTAGTTCGGCAACTTTCGTCGCTTTCTGGTTTAGCTCTCGGCAGCTTTCTCCACTGCTACATACACATCTCTATCCGATAGCAACCCTCACCTCGTTTCCACTCCACCTAAACCTTCAAATTCTACCCCTAGACGCTCCTTCACTCATACCTTTCATTTTCGATTCGTTCTCTTCAACGTTTCGTCATTCTCTTCACGCGAGGACTCTTCCTATACATCACAGCGAATCGTAAAAAATCATTTGTTCCTTTTTCTGGAAAAACGGCGGTTTTTTCTACTGAGAAATCTACTTATTTTTTCTTTTTACCATGAAACGTCAATACAATGATGACGAAATTTCTATAAGAACTGAAATCAAACTGATTTAAAATGATGCGAATAAATCTTAAGTTTAATAGCTGCGAGTCGTCGCGTGCCAACGAATCAACCCCCCATTCTCGCTCTCTTGAACACACCATGCTTGTACACTTCGCTATGCTACCCTTTCGCTTCCTTCTCACTACAACCCGACGGACGTTTACTTACAAGACCCATACAAAGTTTGGGAATACTGAGCCACCGTGCATTGTGTTCTCTCTGTGCTTTATGTGCTATATGCACAATGTACTACATGGCGCACTATCACGTTCTTCCTATTCCTCTCTCTCTCTCTTTCTCTAAAGATGGCTGAGAACAGCTTGTCTAGGAAACACGAAACAGCGCGGCAAAACAGAACAACGGAAGTAGCCAGTGATACAAAAGCAACGACAGTGGCTCCCAATTTCGATTCCGCCCACTAAACTACAGCTTACTTTTATTTCATTTTTCTTCCAGAAGTCAAATCTGCTCAATGCATAAATGGAAAAATAATTTGGAACATGATATTACTATCGTTCATCATTTTTATAAGGAGACTAAACAGTTTTGTCATTTTACTCAATTTTGACACATTTTTCATCAGGAATAATCGTCTTTCTTGCAAGTAATTTCAAATAAATGAGTTGGATAATAAAAATGTTCGTTAATACATTTTCATCCCCGTTAAATCTTCTGCCTGGTGAATTTAAAATTTTAGAATTTATGTATAATTTTAGATGCAAATCGATTAGGATTTAATGAATTAAAATATTTGTAGATCTGTGTGAAATATTAAATTTTACCTCCCAAATATAATGGAGAGCCACTGTTGGTCAGCTCTAGATAGGATTCGGCTTGATTTCCGGCACGCTCGACCGACCTACCCTCACCGATAAGGTAAGGGCCGAACAGTTCTCTCCTTCTCGGTCTCTCGTCTGTCCTTTCTAGTGCCACCCTCTCCTGTGTTTCGCGCTCCCGGTATCTTCCCATTTCTCTTTCTCTCGCTCTCTCTCTCTCTCTCTTTTTACCCCGTTTCATGGTGAGATTCAAGACTAAACTGCAAAGGCTGCCACAGCGGGATTCTTGGCGGGGGGTGGTGTTGCTGCTGGTTTCTCTTGATGCCGGGGGACATACGGGATTCTAGTATAGTATCGCAAGCTCAGACGGACGGATGGACGGACAGATTGCGGCTAGCCTCCAGGAAACCTTGGTAGTCGGACTCGCGAGGCTTGCAACTACACCCCTTCTCACTTTCATTCCCTTCCTACTCCCTTTTCCCTTTATTCTATCCATCGCTGTTTTAACCCCTCCTAAATGCCCAAATACGACAACAGCCAAGAGTTTCTCTAGCGAGAAAGCGTCTCTTCAGTTCTCTCGCTCTCTATCTTTCTCTACTGGCTTCCTCTTTGTATACGAACTCGTACTTTGTCATTTGCTTAGGGCCAATCTACGTTGTCCGGCTGGAAATCCCTCGGGCACTTCCGTGTGGCACGATCACCGATCGTAATTCGATCTGACTCGAAGGCACAAAGCCATCCCCGCACATCGAATCACTGGGCGCAGAGGGCGAAAGCAATGATCATTTGACATCGCTCTCTTCCTATCTCTCTTTCTGACGCTCTGCTTTCAAATCCTTCGTGTCCCCTCCAATCCGTCTGTATGATGTTCGAATGTATATACACATATATATACATACATTGCTTTGGAATAAAGTGAGGATCCTATATCTACCGGCCATTCGTAATTAAATTGGTCGAGAAAGAACATTAGTGATGGCTCTCCGGAAACGACATCGTATAATGAATGAGAATTTTCGAAAAGCATCACATCAGCTTCTGAGAAAATGTGATAACAAAATTCATCGAACGATATATACATATGATCCTTCCAGATTTAACCACGATCCAGAATACGTGATGGAAATACATGTTTAGATAATCGCTTATAAATCATATCTGTGTATAGGCTCTATGGTGGAATTTTTTAAATGTGGAAGCAATTCTTACTCATAATGTACTTTTATCATCACATTATAGCCGATTAACATTGCACGATGTCGCAATTTCTAATCGATGAGCTCTTGGTGATGCTTTTTTTTATTTGTCTCTTTCGTTTAAATCTTAAATCACGACCAAGATACGTGTCTCTATAGCATTATTATATCGTTTAGTTTTTGATGGCTGGTCGATGTACAGAAAAATATCCGGTGGCAATGACCCCATCGCATAACAGGGAAGCCAGCGTTGCTTGGATTCTTGGGGTTATCTAGGTTACATATCGACGATGAAAAAAATATATATATTTCGTGTATATATTTCGGGTAATCAGTCCCAGAGTCTCCACGAGTTCGATCTTTTTCCCTCTGCCTTATTATATAGTTATATTTTTGACTCCCCCACTATAAGCCTAGGCCCGTTGTCCATATGTTACACACATTTTCGTCTCAAACGAGCGACTATGTTTCGTTGGCCAATAAAAATAAGTGGCCACCACGACGAACTCGTTTGAGATATATAGTCAAGAAAAGCCCCGATCGAAACTCCTCGTCGCGTTTATTCTCTATTTAACATTGTTCAAGAGTGGAGTTTAATCATGTCGCATCGATTTTCGAGATAAAGTATTATAGTGCAAATTAACTTACAATGTAGTGATAAAAGTTGCTCGAAATAACTTGGATTTACAATCAAACTCGAAAGGATTTTTGTGGCTTGAGGAATTCGTTATTGACGTTTTAGTGGATAATTGTCGTACAACTAATTAATTACGTGCAAGAAATTCCAATCAGCTTTCAAAGGTAAATTCTCAATATTAATTACGATAATTAAGAATCCCAAGCTTTTATACTGTTCGATTTTTCACTCTCTATTGGACTCTGGCTAATTATGCACACATTTATATTTATTTTTCATTATATTTGACACCGATCAATTGTATCAACTCTCTCAAACCCTCGAGCCATTTATCGCAAGCAACGGAACCCCCGACCCTTTTCTCTCGGTGAAATCTCGATCGCTTATCAAAATCTTAACGAAATAAATATCATTTTTTTCGCCGAGCACATCGAGAAGATCGACTAAATGAAAACGACTAAAAACTCAATTATTCGATGGGGGGGAAAAAAGAAATGTAAATTGACAAGTTCGGGCTGTGAGGAACTCGTTGAGATTCATATTCCGTTCGAGACAATCTGGAAATTAAAATCCAGTCGTAAATTAAAAAGTAATCGATTCACGCTGACGAAGTGATATAAAAAATCAATAATTCGAAATTCATTGTAAAAATTATTATTTAGTTATGTAAAAAAATACATCGTACGTTGAATAAATTTATTGAAGAAGCATGCGCAAGCATTGAGTAAAGTACACGTGTCCCTTGAAGTACAGTCGTGTCTATATGTTCATAGAAAAGAAAAAGATACGTGAACACGCGCACACTAAGGCACAAGCGTGTAAATCCCTTCTTATACGAAAGGTTCATATACACAAGTCCACAACGACAATCGAATGTTATATCTACGTAGTACGAATTTGAATTGGGCACGTTCGCGAGAGGCGCGAAGGATTAATCTCGTTATCGAGCCTGACAATTCGACATTGGAGCCGCCGACGACGTCGTCGTCGTGGAGTAACGTCAATTAACCATACAGCAGATCTGGCCCTTCCAGACACACACACACACACACATACACACATATACGTGCACGTAGACGTTGAGGAGACTGCGCTTCGTCTCCTCTCCTCCAATTCCCTTCCGTGAAGAGAATTGCCATCAGGATTGTATACGACGGAGAAACGAGTTAAAGTGGAGAGTACAAAAAATAAAAGAAAACATAATAACTCGATTTTATCGACAAGGGTTGATGGGTCGGGGCTAACAAGGGTTCAAAACTCCATCGTGAAAGTTTTTGAAAAACTTTTGCTTGTATATCGTTCGGTACACGTGGCACTTTTGAATTCAATGTCTACATATTAAAAATATGTACGTTGAATGTTTTAATTATCTCGTAAAAGCTATGTCACAAAGCTCAAACTTATACTTTTTCGCTGCAATATTATCGCTAAAAAATAGTATAATAAATAAAATAGAAAAAAAAATACACGAACGAATTTGTGTACTTTTTTCAGTCAGTCTCAGTTTGTTTTGTTTTTACACTTCTTTTTTTTCTTTTATCGTAATGATTTATTTATTGTGACACGTAGAACGTCCTCGATAGGTATCGATGTACCCTGACACAACTGTCATATAACGATCGCCGCTTCCTCGTTCCCGGTTTCTCAACAATATACGTGTATATCCCCCCAACACTCTCTTCTATATTACTATGTACACGTCGAAATATTAGAACGATGGTACTTTGCAAACGTTTGTCCTCTGATCGAACATGTCCGCGTTCAAATACTCGACAACGTGTCGAAACTATATACATAAATATATGTCTATACGTGTATCAGACTTTGACGAAGTTTCCGGCAGTCTATAGCGTCACGAGTTGCTAACCTATAACTCCTTTCAAATAAACATAAGTCTCACGAATCGCCACGTCATATATACTGAGGCTACGAAAAATAAAGAAATCTATAATGCGGATATCGCTCCACTGCCTTTATAGATGCGACAGTCTCTCAAATGACAACCCCCCCCCCTACTTCCTCAACCATCAATTGGGCTGTTATACTCTATTCGATTCTATTTTTTCATTTATATGTTTTTCTTTTTGTTTCATTTACCACCCTACACGGAGAAAACGAATCTGTTTCGTCAAATAAAATTTAAAATTTCGTTTTGAAATATCCTTTTAATTGTTTACATAATATGAGAATTCAGGTAAAATTTACTGTGAGGCATAGTAATCTTTGCAACTTTCCCAGAAATTATTATGCCTTATAGTAAATTTTGTCTCAATTCTCATATTTCCCATAAAGAACATTTTAAATATTACTTGACGAAACAGATCCGTTTTCTCCGTAAATGCTCTATGGATATGCAAAATTGTACGTGAAGAAATGAATTAGCGATCTTTCATTCGCTGATAATCATTGATGGATCGTCTTCTCTTTACTTTCTCATTTTTGACAGATACACATCTATTTTCATACTCGCGTCTTATCGTCTTCGACTATAGGTTGGAAAAAGCTGAATTTTATATCGATAGAAATCATCATGTAATTCAGTGGAATATATGCAGAATATTTAATATTTAATTAATTGCATTATTGTAATTATTAGTTCGAGAATTATTTACTAATTAGTAACACAAATATTTGACGTCCGAGTTCTTGTCAAAGTTAGATAAAAAGTTGTAGTAAATCGTGTTCGTATAATTCGTCTTCTGATTTCTTTTTTTTTTGCTTTGATATTGTATGCAATAGCAACGAGGAATATACTTTGGCACTCAAACGTGTTTTTATTCGCCTCGATTTTTCAGCGTGCTTTTCACCCCCTTGCCAATGCTTGTTATATCAGCACCCTCAAAACTCATCCCCACTGTACAGAGTATCGATGCCTCTCCGCGTTGCCCCTTCCTCTTCATGTGTTCGAGCAACGGAATGGGTAAAAAAAAGGTATGAGAAGTGCACACACAGAGCTCGCTGTTTAGCCACCATTTTCACCCCCCAGCCACGAGCACTCGACTGCAAGAATCGTTCGAAGGACCGAAGAGAGGTGCGAGAGAACACGAGGATTTTTGCTCTTGAGCTGCTTTATCGGTAATCGATAATACGTGCGGTATGGGCAGCCTCGTTGCCTGACTCTCTACACGTTTTCATCGCGGTGAAACAGTCACTCGTGTAGTTACGAGAATCCTTCCTCACTCTCATCCCTCATCTCCTCATTCCACGACATTTCACTATCCTCTTTTCTCTCTCTTCGCGTGATCGTTGACTCTTTTCGTCGCCCGTCGTCATCTCTGTACACGGACTATCGCGTGGACGGAAATTACGGACTCTGCTGAGAGATACAGGGAGCGCGAAAATGATGGTGCTTGCGAAAAAAAAAAAAAGGGATAGATAAAAAAAACAGCAGGTATATCAGACTCGTACCCGATTATTTGCCACTATCGCTTTTGTTCTGATTCAACGAGTTCGTTACGAATTTTAATATACCAAGAAATATTCAGATTGTGCAATGGCACCTTCGATTCATCATTGGAATTCGATTACATAATTGAACTGGAAATTATTATCGCGCTGATGAGAACGATGAGAATTCATTGGAATTTCCAAGATTATGCATCAGTGTTTCTTTTTTTTTCTCAATTTAAACTCTTTTTTTTTCCCAATAAGAAAATGATAACTCGCCCATTTTTTTTTTGCCCCACGTTTGGAACCGCGTCAATTATAAATTTCACAACGAGAAAATACTTCGAAAAAACTTTGGCCTAAATAGCAATGCAATTAAATGGGGATCGCCATAATCTCACTTTCGTAAAACACCCTCACCCTCATCTTCCAGTATTGCCAAGTTCGCCCTCAATTCGCCACTGATTAGAAACTAGTATGTGTTCTTAGTGTCGCTCCATTTCTTTCCCCTTCTAGCGTAGGGCGACGTCTCTTCGATACGAACAATCTTCTGCTCCTCCTCTCTGTCGTTGGTTATCGTTGAATTCCTAATCTCACAACACCAGCAACGAAATTAATTTGTCTTTTGCTAATGTGCGTTATATATATGTTTAAATTGAGAGTCGATTGGCGAAACGCGTTAGAATGAGTGTGAGTATGAAGAGAAGAGAAAGACGAAGAAAGAGAGAAAGTAAGAAAGATGGAAAGACGTCGATCGGCGCAGCGACGATCGGTCGTACGAGCAGGGAGCTTTCCTTAGGATGTTTCGTAAGGGTGAATGGTCTCAGGCCTCCAAACTAGTTAAGAGGATAAAGTGTGTGTCTGTGTATAGAGAAGGGTGGACTCTCTTGCACGGGGGAGTAAACGGCAGTTGTGGGATTACATTTTTTAAGGCGCTATGGCTCGTAATTTCTTGCTTGTATCGTTACCGAAGATTCAGCAAGAGCAGGGCAAGGGGGTTGAAAAGCGAGGAAATCTCTTGCGAGAACGAGCTACGAGTCAAACGAGAGTTTGGGGGGAGGAATCTGATCGAAATTAAAATTAAAGTCGTACCCACCAACGGCAGAGGGCTTGAGAACATGGCTTTTCTCTTTCTCTCTCCCTTTAATCACGATTTCGTGGTCTCCTGCGTGCCGTTATCCCAAAACGAGATATCGTAGCTATACAAAAAGATGTATATGTGTATAAACGATGAAAAAAAAAGAAAAAAAAAAAACTCGTACATTCAGTTGAGCTTAGAGCCACGTGCGACCCCGTCTTACCAATTAAGCTTTTTTGCTTATATCGCCACGGATTTCTACACATCGATCATTTAATTTTTTATCGGCTGTTCATAGTCTTTTTGGTCCACTATATATTTTGAACACAGTTATTCAGATTGAGTGTGTAATTTAGTAAAATTTGTGTTCAGCAGACTGAACATTTCGTGCGTAATTAATACGAGGAATAAAAACAGACAATTCTGGAAACCAAAAGCGTTATTTGGACTCGAAATTATGAAGCAGCAATGATGCCCTTTTTTTCGCTCGTTCAATGCCGGCTCGTAAAATCTTGGCCGGGTGTAATGTTCCAGAAAATTAATCGTGTCCAATATATACGAAAAGTTTCGGGGGTTGTTACGCGTCTCATTGCCGTGGGGTACACAGAGAAAACGCTTGCGAGAGGGTAATGCCAAAGTGAGGAGGTATGGCGGTTGGTGGATGTATGTGTGATTGGACAAGAAGGAGGAAAAGGTATCAGTGGGCGAGCGGTGAACTCGAGGCGGTAATTTTCGCACGATTTTATGGGAATTTAAGAATAATTCAATTAGGAAACGGGGGATCACTTTCCAAGATATGCTAATTTCTCAGTGCGAGAAAGAAATAGAACCGAAAGATTCGTAAGAGAGACGAAGAAGATCAGATATTCTCTGGTCTTACTGCAGAGTGGAGGGTGAAAAGAGGACGATGAGACTTTGAGGGAAAAAAAAAGCGCGAGGGATGATATTGGGGTGGGAAAAAAAGCATGGAAGAAGTACTGGGGTGGGCCGCACCTCCAATTTAAAAATCTAATCTTCAATAATCGTTTGCAGTGTCCGTGTCGGTGAGGGTGGTCCCAAGATGTAAGGGTGGAAGAGTGGAACGCCATCTTCCGGTGTATAAATACGCTTCTGGCTCTCTCGGTCGACGAGCTCGAAGCTATCTTCTCGTTCTCTCGTGTAACCAGAGGAGAGAGGTTTCGGCTCGGCGCTTCTTCGCCTCATTTTCATTCGTTCTGATTAAATTCATTAGTTTTATAGAGGAGTATCAATATCAGTGAGGCGAGTGATTTTTTTAGCCATCCTTTTCCTTCGTTTCATTCGCAAGCTCGTTGTTTCATAAATATATATAGATGTAGTAGTTCGCTCTCGTGTACCTGCCTCTTATATCGAAGATGAAGAAAAAGAGAACAGGCTGGGGGCAAAAAGAGATAGTTACCCCTAAGGCTTGGGGGTTGTTTCCGATGAGCGGTGAGCCTCGGTGGCTTTCCCAGTCACTGAAAATCTTTTTATCTTTCTCTATCTCTCTGTCTGTATCGTGCTTTCATTTTCTTTTGGTCCAAGATGGGAAAGGACGACGAGAAACGACTAATAAAATTGCAAAGAATTACTTATTTAACTCTCGCTCGTGGGCTGATGGAACTAAGAGGGTCGACCTTTCGACTCCAGTGCTTTTTATCTTCTCTCCCTTACATCACCACCAAATCTTTCATATAAATCTATCCGCACGATTATTTTCGATAATCGAGAGTAATACAAAAATGAGAAAAAATAAATAAAACGAAAAATCGCGAGGACCCGAAAAAAACTGTTACCAGGTGAAATCCCTTGAAACATTTCGTGAAAATGACTTGACCGCCTTTGAAAAGCTGATTATTTGATCGAAAATCCATTTAGTGCTCGTAAACCGATATTTTTTTGATGGAAAAACGAAATCGAATCGAGTCAAAACTTGGCTACGATAAAACGCAGTGAAATAAGAAGAAAAGAAAACGAAGCTCTGATCAAAAGGCTCGCCGAAGGCAAAGTGGACGAGGTTCAAGGGAATCGGAAGTAGCTCCATGGGTAAACATCGGTTTTAGCCAGATTGAGCTGAGATATTCTAATGGGCGAAAGAAGGGAGCGAGAGCGCAAACTCACACACCAACAGGTATATATATTGGTCCCATGGGTACCGTCACGTTTAATCGTTACTATATCAGCGTTCCCAGCTGCTTGTCCAAGTTTTTTCCTCGAAAACTAACGACAAAAGCAATTATTATTTTTTTCACAAATGACGGGTTAAAAAAATTAAACAAATATTCCCCGTTGTCCCATAGCGAGAGAGCCATAACTTTGTAAAGTAAACAAACGACAAAAAAAAACACAATTCTCACACTATCGGTTGAAATAATTAATCGCCTCTGACGTTCGAATTAAACGACAGTGTTACGATGAATAATTATATTCTTTTATACTTGTCGCAATAGAATATACGAAGAGAAGTTTCTCATTGAGATAAACGACGAAAATTCATTTCGGATAATTATTCATATTAATTGCCCTCGGAAATGATGATTATGATATTTATTTGTCGCATTCAAATGGTCAGCATTTCTGATGATGTCAAAATATATCTACTGTGACCTTCCTATTTTGGTCGCGAAAGTATTGCTTCGTTGTACTCGGGCATATGTGATTTTGTGATTATATATGTGTGTCTGTCGCGTTTGTATGTATGTGTTTGACGTTCCAAGATCGTACGATCACCGCGGCTATACAAGCGGGCGCGGCGAATACAAAAAAATCTTCTCTCCCCCCTCTTCAACCCTCTCTACATTCTACAAATGACACTAATCGCCTTCCTTTATCTTCCCACGGTTTCGGAGCGCGCTAACGATAAAAACGAGAGACGAACAGATCACTCGCGGAGCGCGGCTTGCTCTCCCCTGCGTCGAGACTCAGCACCGCACACAAAACTCACTAACACACACGTGCACACACTGACAAACGAGAACACAATTTACCGAGCTACGAGACTCGACTCTCACTGAAACTCGGGCAATTCGATAATTATCCCAACATTTCTCTAATAACTTCTTGCTCTCACACGAATCAAACGTCCTTTCACTGTACAAACTCTTCTCGTCCACCGCGTGTCTATCCAGCAGGGATGATGATCCTGACGATTCAAAAGAAGACGGAAAAAAAAAAAAAAAACAGAAGACAAAAAGCATTGAATAGCCAGCGAAATTCAATGTAACGTGTACCATTTTTTTCTTTCTTCTTTTTTTTTTAATCATTTACGCTCTTCCATACAAGCGCTCATGTTTCACGCCGATTTCAAAGTATTCGCCGTCGATTAGGACCAATTGATCTCGCCTCCGAATTTCATAGATACAAATAGAAAATAAAAATAAAACGTCGACAATGCTCGTGGCCGTTTTTTAACGGGTGGGAAAGTAATCCTCAAAAAATCACACGTCTTTATGTGAAATTTATCAAGGGCAACATTTTGAAAGATCGATGAAAGAATAAAGTGTTCATTTAAAACGAATAATGAACATTGAATTATCGTTCAATTTGTCAGTCGAGTTGAATACAATCAGAACCGTACTTTTTTTTTCCTTCCTTGAAATATTCGTCTCACATCGAAACGTCACACTGTTTCTTATATTCGAAGGTGCAAAAAGCAGGCAAATTCATTGTTTTATTTTCTCTTCATTTCCATCGCAGCTAAGAAGAATAACTCGAAAGAGAATCTTGAGTTTCTCATGAAATCCGTGATAGCCCCGTTACTGTTTCTCCGTTTCACTTCAGCCTGTCGCGAGACACGAAATGATAAAGAGTACGACAGGAACCGCGGCGAATGGCGAAGGAGTTTTAAGGCGAAATATACCGTTGAAAAGTTCGATCAATTGTCGCACGAATTTAACGTGGCACGCGATCCAAACTTTGACACTGCCCTCTTTTAGCCACGATATTTTATATTGCTCACTCTCTTTCTCTCATCCCCTTTTTTTTTACTCGCTGTTATTTGCTACTATTTTTACAACTCCGTAGCTTATCGCTGCGGAAGAAAAAAAAAATCATGTACACACACACACACACAGAGAAAGAAGAATGTGGGAACCACGTCGAACGAGTTGGTAGGGTGTACACGCTATTGCGGAATATTGGCTCAAAAGGGTTCGGGAACTAATAAACGGTGTATGCATTACGACCAAAAACTTTTCAACATTTAAACACGAGCTATACGAGGCTTTCGATTATTCAGTCGTACTTTATGAAGTCTATAAATATATATACATTCTTACAGTATCATAAAATTAAATCCTGATCACGATTGTCCTGAAAGACATCAGAGAAACGAGAATCCAAATAAAGATTTGACGTGCTGACTCAGCAGGCAAAGAAAAAAAGACATTAAAAATCGGTATTTTCATTATATAAACATTCGTTCAATAAAAATGTCAGTCTTGGCAAAATGTGCGAGTAAACGTCAAATTTTTTGCTTCATATTTTTACCAATAGAATTTAATTCTAACGAATTCACCGAAAGGTTGCAATGTCCGGAAAATATTTTTTAATCTCATTTCATCCGGAATGTATTCTTATGAAATCAATGTCCATTCGAATCGAATCCATTGTACTGGGACATGGCTTAAGCGAGATATATGAGGGCATAAGCCAACAGTTGCGCACCAGACACTCGGAGACCCTTTTAATTCACAAGAACATATATGTCGACATGTAGGTCTATATACATCATATAAACCGATCGCTGCCGGAAGATATAGGTAATTTCATTTCGGTCTCGGACGCGAAGCCTGCGGGTTTATTGTAACCGATCCCAATGGCCATTTGTACCTCTCTCTCTCTCTCTCTCTCTCTCTCTCTCTCTCTCTCTCTCTCTCTCTCTCTCTCTCTCTCTCTCTCTCTCTCTCTCTCTGTCTCTCTCTCTCTCTCTTTCTCTGGCTTAGGCGATGAATAGAAATGGTAACAGTTGTTAGCCATCGTTTTCCATCAACAAACATGATTGGCGTACGAAATGAACATACGATGAGAGTCAAAAACCTTAAGTCTGACCTCGTCATTCGTGTCAAAATTCTCATAGAAATTCTCTCCAAAACAGATCAAAAATATTTTCTTGTTCTCTGTCTTTGGGATAAAAATTTAAAAAAACTGTTGGAGCAATCACATTTAAAAAAATGATCGTCATCCTTTTTTGCAACTCAATTAATAAATCGAATTTATATTCTGATTACTTCGTAGCAATAACTGTATTATTTGAGCAGCATTATTCCGAGTCATTGAAAATTATACCGACGAAGTCACAAACTACGCGGCATTATCGCGTCATAGTTCACCATCACACTCGGAGACTTTCTGGACCACGTGATAATATATATATATATATATATAGTGAGAGAGGGTAAAAGGGGAACCGAGAAAACGCACACGAAGAGCCTTAATAACTTATGGATTGAACTGAAAGCGTTATTGAACGTTCTGTTAGAATCCGGGCATTATCGAAAGTCCGAGCCTCTCGTGAGCGGGGAGAATCGCTCTTGTCCGCATAACGACGCGGCGAATGGTCAGAGAGCATAAACGAGAGCATTATGTCAGAAGCTTCTTTCATCTATAGCTATACACAAAATTTTACGTACGTTTATGACTACAGGGTGTCCATAAAATAAATAATCTCAAAATCAAATTGAATATTCTCTCCAAAGCAATGGATTCAAAAATACTGTGTGATTACTTGTGAATTCAACGATTTTTTAATGATTGCAAACACATCAGGAAATCTTAGCATCGAAATAAAATCACGTATATTTATTCGATTAAACGTCTTTACCATTTTGTTTAAATTCATTCAATGGACACCCTGTATTTCTCACAGCACTAATAATACATACATATATATTTATACTCATACGATATGTCAGAGGTAGTACAAAGATGCCGATTCGAGCGGCACACACGAAGTGCGATCAATCACTCGTGGTGGGCCCGCGAGAGCAGCGCGTTAACACGCTTAAGCGCTTTGCCGTACTCGCAGGGAGAGAGCTTTGGCTCTCTCACTTTTTCTATACTTTGTCGAGTCTAGTATGACCGAGAGAAGTGTACGTTCGTTATATCAGGGCTCGAATTGCAACCAACTATATATATATATATATATATGTGTATAAACGACTGAAAGAATATTGCATCCATATATGAAGCGGAAATCCGATATGTGGAACACGTGAGCACTGATTTTAAGACTTTTTCAATTATTCTCTCGGTTAACAATCCATTACAAACTGTCCCGTTCACATAATTAAATATATTCAACATTCAAATCGAAATGAGTGTTCAAAACATCGGATAAACGAGCAGCTAATACATATAATTAATTAAATATTCATTTATCATCATTGATAAACAAACAAAAGTATCTGAAAACGTGGCTCAACAACAGAAATTCAAACTGTTAACAACAGTTAAAAAATATTCTTTGTAGAATTGAACTTGAAAAGTAATCGAAATAATAGTAAGGTGTGTATTACAAATTTGCACATTTTGCATTCTTTTTCTTCATACACCGATTTATTTTTTCTTTTTTTTTTCTTTGCTAAAGTCTATAACTGTACTATAGACGTGTATGAGTCCGTTCTCATCGTCTCTCGCGATCGTAAAACCGTATTTACCCCGCTCTGCGATTTTGTTTGGTTTTCCCGTTTACGCCTCGCCCACGCACACGCCCCACGTCGCGATTCGTGACACGTGTGCTGGTGTAATATCACGCTTAGTTATACACGTATAGACGAGTGGTCGAGTACGTGATAGCGCCAGCAAACTCACGCGCCCACCCGCGACTTCATCATCAACACACAAGCGCATAATGCGTACATGCATCAAAATGTAGACACATCCATATACGAATCTCCTTTAACGTTTTTCTTCGCCTTTTTTTTTTTTTTTATGACCAAACGTTATTATAAATCCGTGCAATAGACTCAATCTCTCGAGCTTTTCTCTACACAACTATTCCTACAGTACGAAAGTTCTGTATTGAACCATCTCGCTCTGTCCCTCCTGCTGCTGGGGCCTGTTTTTGTGCCCCACATCTCCGCATATCCCCGAGTCTGATAAAAATAAAAATAAATTAAGTGTTGTATATCCGTGGTAGGACCCTTTCCCCATTCGTTTTCTCTTGCCCCCTTACTATATTCATCTCCCTCTTTATTTATTATGAAATTTCTTTATGGGTTTACAACGCCTGTCAACGAGAAAACCTACCAGCGAACGGTCTCTGTAGCAAGAAATAACTATCGCCATCTCTGTCTCTTTCTCTCTTGTGCTTTTGTCCGTACGATACTTTCATACTTTTTATTCAAACACACACACACACACACACACACACACACACACACGCATTCGCACGTTGCGATGACATATCCAATTTTTTGCACTTTTAAAAGACAAGTCGGAAATTTAGCTGCATTAAAAATGCAGAATACACGAAACAAAAGGTGTCGAACAAGGTTTAACAGTGACGCGGAAAAAAAAATCAGTTCCTCATCTTCTTCTATTCACTAATTAAGCGTTTTCGACTTAAATTCTTGCTAATTAGTCATGGAAAATAAATTGAAACACACCAAAATTCAGCAGATATAAGATTTTTCGAGTTCAATAGCCGAAGAGACTCTTCGGCGTCGCATATGAAAATTCCAATGATCGATGCAGTTACATATTCTTCATACATACACACGCATCCTCCGGATTCTCGTTTCCATTTACAAGGCAACTAAAATATCGTTTATAAAGTAATGGCCGAATATATCCATGTGAATATTACATGGACGAATGCGAAGACCGGACAAGCGCGTTTCCGAGAAAACCGAGGTGAGGAAGTGGGGTGAAAAGAGATTCCGTATATGACTCTGTATCCATGAGACGAGAATGTGAGAAGAGTGACGTTTACAGCCGTTTGGGGGAGCCGACAACGTTTACTTAAACGACCCTGTACCTCTATACACGCGTATATCTTATTCCGTCATCCCCCCCTCCCACCCCCTCCCTCATCCTCCCTCTTTCCCTCTCATTCTCTTTTTCTCTTTACCTCTTTCCGTTGGCGTATAGCTGACTGAGATTTTTTACGACATACGCCTGAACGAACCGCCTCTTGTGTATGTCATGCGGGGGTTGTAGGCGATAAAACGCTCCTGTTCGCGGGATTAACGTCTTCGTGAGGTTCATTAGCCCTGCGCTAGGAACTCGCGATACTCTACCCCTTGTACTATCTCTATCTCTCTTTCTCTTTGTATCTCTTTAACATACATATATCTCTCTCCTTCCCTTGGTCACGGGACGTACCGATCGATAATCGAACAACACTCTCGTTCTCTCGGAGCTCGAAAGACTCAACGATACTCGAGCTCGATTTCATGTACGTATACTTGAAGAGAGAACCCTCGAGGATTAAATTAATATTACTCAATGAATGGTCTACCATCGAGACCAGATTAATAATGCTATTTCATTTTCCAAGGCTGCTTCACAGACTTTTACATTTTTCGTTCCTTATATTTTTTTTATCGTAAATATAAAAATTTACCGTGTTATTTTCCCGATAAACGTTAGATACTCCTGATTAAACGCTCGTTGGATATTTTTTCTAGAATTCATCATCAAAACGGTCTACGGCTTTGTGTAGAATTGAAAATTAAAAAAAAAATCAGGGTTGTTATTATTCAGATGTCATTCTCTGGACAATAAATCTTTCAAAACCTCCTATTCATTGAATTTCATAATCATACACATAAGCCGATTTACATCAAAGTTGATATACATAGAGATATTTAACAGCTTCATTGAACTACAAATGCATCCGACAACAGGTTTCCACAAAAAGATATAGAGAGAGAAATTGATATGTACCAATTTATCGAAATCCTCGAGAGACCTGTCATCGATGAGCTCCTGATGAATTTAATTACTGATTGAACAAACCCAGTAACCAATGAAGCCAATAAAGTCCCTTTCCCACTTCTCCTTCTGCCATTACCACGAGCTCAATCAAATTTCCGCACAATTCCACCCCTCGATTATCGATGAGAAAACGATAGGACTCGATGACATAACGCGGTCTTACAATTACTCACTATAACTACATATTATTCTTACTAAGAACAACGGATTCATCGAAACGGAGTTAATTTAATTTCATTATATTGTGATATTCAGTGAAATAGAATGAAAATTTACAGCGAAATACTCGAACTCTGAATGAATAAATTAACATATTCAACGATAATTTAAATAGTATTTTGTAACTTGTTATATTTTCGCAAAACAATTATTAACAATATATTTTCGTACAAATAATTAATCCATTGATTGAAAAAATCTAATGTAAATTATTTTTGTGTTACAGGTGAGTCGAAAATCGATGTTAACACATTACTGGCACTTTCTACCAGATCAATAATTCGTGAGTACGAAAAAGCGATTAAAAATGCTGTAAATATTTAGTTCGTACGAATATAAACAAATCTAGAAATATGCATTAAATACGAAAATGAATGATGCAACGTACATGGAGGAAAGTCCAGAGATGTAGTGGCACGTTCCTTTCCTGCTCTCATTTCATAATTAATCCCACAATTACCGATCGCGCCCTAGGGCTGGATAACCAACTTCGAGGAAATCCGGAGCCTCAAGGATTACGCTGAGTGTGGTGAAACGAGTGAGAGAGAGAGAGAGAGAGAAAAGCATATATGGACGAGTATATAAAGGGTAAACTGATACGGACATAGACGAACACGTGTAGGACGAATGTTCATGCACAGAGTACAAAGGTAGACATATATAGATAGGAAACAAGAGATTCTGTGGAAGAGAGAAGCTCTCGAACGATGCCAAATGGATGATCATGGGCTGACGTTCCATATATATATATATGTATATTTATATGTTCTGAGCATCAAGGGTACAAGTACGTGTGACTCAGTTGCGGTAAAACGCACCAAGGCGAAACGGATATCGGTGGAGAATCCTTAATGCTGAAAGTGTTTGGTTGTGTATGTAGTGTTAGAATCGAAAGGTGGACGAAGGTCCTCGATAGGAATGAGTTCAGCGCGTTAATGTACTAATCAACCCGGTCGAATGTAAATGTATTGGATCTTCCTGTATCGTACATATATTTCTGCACGGTATCATGGACATCGAGACACATACACAGACATAGACACAGATATATCGGTATTATCGTTGGATAGAAACGGCCAAGAGGGATTTGGTTATAATCGACGGCTGCTCAGGGGCATCGAGAAGGAGACGATCAAACCCGATGGGGATATGGGGGTGGTACCTCCTAGATGCTTTACGAGAGAGATGCTTGGGTTGGACGAAGGGATTGGGAGGCGAGCTAGGTCGGGGCCAAGAGTTGGCTAGAACGAGGAGGGTTGTTGCGGAAGGTGAAGTTGAGAGAAAGAAGGAGCAAAGAGAGAGAGAGAGAGAGAGAGGGAGAGATAGAGGAATTGATGGGTACACTACCATCAGGAGTTGCCCATCCTCACGCCTGTATATACCTTCGACATTCGTGTTGTGTGTAGTATAGAATGTAAATTTTCACCCGCACCCAACATATCTCTCCTGAACCTTATACCGGATTGAGAAAGGCAAGGGGGTGCGAATGGTCTCTCTTTTTCTCTCTCGCTCTTAGCAGACAAAACGAAGATCAGAATGAGAGAGAGAGAGAGAGAGAGAGAGAGAACAGACGGGCCGCAGTAGAGAAGAGGCCAGAAGCAGTGTATCGCCATAGTACACCGCACACGAGAAACCCTCCGTGAACCTGATGCACCCCTTCTTCTCCTGTAACTCCTCCTCCTCCTTCTTCTTCTTCTTCTTCTCACCCTCATGGCCCCTCTAGTGTACGTAGAAGGAGTACCCACACGATATAGAGAGGGTGCGGAATCAAATCGATAGCAGACTAAGATATACCTATCAGTCTAATTGTCAGTACAGAAAGACTGAGCGAGACAGTGATATCGGAAGGGTTTCACTCGCCGACGATTTTGTATACACACATATATAGATATGGCAAGAGCTTTTGTGTATTTGTGTATGAATATCCATGTATATATTAAGAGTTATGTGGTATATGGGTGTGTGTATCGAAGGATGGTTGGATATGCTGTGGCGTATAGCTTAATCACCCTCCCCGAGTCTCCGCACGACCCTCTTCCTCCACCTCTTACAGCTACTGTGCTGGGGTAAGTTTTCTCCTCTCTCTCGTACACTTTCTCATATACACTGGCCCAACGCCCGTTCTTCAACCCCTCTGCAAATCGAAGCAAGCACAGAAGCAACGTGGCGCTCTGCTCTGCTGGTACCAGCAAGGCAGAGCCCTCCACCGTCACTGGGTTCTCTCTAGCCACCGAATCCACCTCCACCCACCGATCCCAAAGCCCTCTTCCTCTTCCTCTCTTTCCGATACCCATCTCTCACTCACCGCTCGTTCATCGTATTCCACTCACTCTCCTTCCACATCTCCGTCTCTTCTCCCTCTCTCTCTTTCCCTTTCCCTTCCCATGCATACTTGGCCGCTCTCTTATTCGCTTTCTCTTCGCCTCTCAAGCTCACCACCGCTTTCTCTATACCTAGAACTGAGTAGCCGCGCGGTCTTTCGTCCTCCAATAATCAATAATTATACTCAAATAAAGAGCAAGAGAGAAAGGCAGAGGGAAATAAGCTCAGCTCGCGTATAGAGAACTGACAAGCAACGGGGCGATCGACAGAAATGGAACTACCCTGGCAAAGGGTTTTACCAATGAGGACATGTACACATACGGACCTAATGCACATCTTCCTAGACATTTTCGACGCTAAGATCTCCATCGACATCCTACTATAATTTCCTAAGCAATCACACAGAACTCTAAGAAAATCTAGTTCAGTGGCTTGGATATAGATCTTCACTCAATCAGGACTTATCGTATCAAGTCCATCAAATTATTACCAACGGACGATAAATACCTGCTTTTTAAAGGGTCAATAGTCTTACGGTTATTATATGAGAAACTAAGGTCAACGTCGTCTTAAGCTCAATCTAAATTGATCATTGATTATAATTCTTTTTCTTTCATTTTCTAAGTAACTTCTTTTTCAATATATAGTTAGGATTAATGCATCCGTACAAATTATCACTATATATGATTTCTGGAGAATATTCATGTATAGCTCAAATGCCACAGCATTAGACAGAATCTCGAAGCATCGATGCGGGCTCCTGTCTCGCATTCGAATTATGCTGCATCTTTCTCTTTCAACGAGAGAGTCATCAGTATCCAGAAGCTTCATTCCCGGGACACTGTCTCCTCTTTTACATTCCTCTCTCTCTCTCTCTCTTCTTGCTCCTTGTTCTCCAGCCCCCCGCCCCCTTGCTCTCTCTCTCTCTCTCTCTTTCTGTCTCCACTGCTGCTGCTTATCTCCACTGACGTGGAAATAATTCGGGCTCGAACGTCGCTCAAGTGTCCTCGATCCTCTCATCTCGGTCCACCGCTAAAGCAATACGGGCTCTGTATTGCTTGGATGTTTCGTTCACCAAAAGTATATATATTTTGGAGGGTTATATATCGGGAAATCGAGTGACTTTTCTGGCCGAAAGACATGCGGGAATCGGAATTTTTGTTTATTTTCCTTTTTTTTTTTTTTTTTTTTGTTTGAACGTTGAACGACAAGGAGAGTTTGAAAAGTTTTTTGGAGTTCGTTAGAAATAATACCAATGAGATCGATCGATTAAGGTTCGTTTGGTTGGAAATTCTGGCTATTGGTGACCGAGCAACCAGAATGAGTCTTACAATTAATCAGTTCGGTGGAATATCCAATATATACTCGACTCCGCGGGTCCTAAAATCCTTAATGTCCTCCTACTCGCCATTGTCGTCTATCATCGTTGGCACAAGCTTCCTATTCTACGTGTAGTTTAACTCCTTTGCCATATTCATCGCAAGATATGTATGCGTAAATATATATGTATATTATTTAAGTTTATATAAAGGAGAACCCCGCCAACGACGAGCTTTGATTGTACGAACACGTACTTCGAGGAACGAAATTAATCGCGATATCTAAATCACGCTCAGGACGACAGTGATCGACGAGCACGCGTCCGCGTCTTCAACGTCGGGGAAGCTCTCGCTCGGTTCTGACCGAGGAATCAGGCCGTTCTCCTTTCTCCGTATTTCCTTCGATTCTTGCCCCCCCCCTCCCCTCCCTTCTTCATGCCTACTTTTTTCCTTACTACCTTTTTTCCTGTGTTTCTCCATCCATATTTCTCTTTTACCGCACTCTTTCAATTTCAATATGTATACAATGTCAAAGTCAGAATTTCAATGCGATATAATAAGCGACCAGCGGAGACAAATGAGTATGTTAAAGAATTACAAGTTTTATGCTTCTTGCTAGGGGTCAAAATTCAATATTTTTACATTCCCATTCGTAATTTGTCAAAAAAAAAAAAAAGCCTTTCAATTTCAATACATTTGCTATCGTTTGCTTCAAATAATCTTAAACTTCAAGTAAGATTTTTATAAACAGAAAAAAAACGTCCTTCAATTCTTTCGACTAATTATTATCTTTAATATCTATTTGTTTCGGGCTGTTTTCATTCACAGGATGAAATAATGAAAAATTAGCTTGATCAATCTTCGTAAGCTGCCTCCATTGACGCCATGCTAACGATATTTTATAGCTTCCCAACGTAACATTTATCTTTCTTTTTTCAATGGCAACCAATTTTTTTTAATATTTATTTCACCCCACAAAAGTGCTGTGTATATTACATAGATATACGTTGCGTTTTTTTTTCTTTTTTTTGTTTTTCCATCCACGCTAATGCGTCGCGATGTATATTATCCAATTTAGTTTCTCGTTCTGTATGTTCATCTCGCCCATTCTTTTTTTTTTCTTTTCGTCCCATCAACAACCCTCGATCCTTCTTTCGTCGTCTCTACCGTTACACCCTGCAGACGTGCGCGCATACCTGCACGCAAATGGCGCGTGTCGTACACGCTTTTTCTTCTTTTTCTCTTTCTCTCTTTCTCTCTTTCTCTCTCTCTCTCTCTCTTTCGCTCAACTATACATTGTTCACATGTACAAATGCCAGGCACGTGTAATACGTGGCATTCGAACGCGACAACACTATGTATTTTGTATGTCTATATATTTATATACATAGCGGAAAGGTATTATAGGAGCTCGCAACCCTCAACCAAAGCATCGAGGGTGCAACGCTGCTGCTCGATCTGTGTCAGCCGATAATCACGTCCTAGTTAAACGGGCTTGCCGTTATACAGCGCAAGTGGAAACACCACAAAGCTCACTTTCACCCCTTAGCCGCTACTATACCACCCACGAGCAAAACATCGAGAGTAGCGCCATGGTCCGACACCTCTGAACGGGATAAACAACAAGAGTGAAACTGTGTTGGAAGGGATGGAAAGTGAGACAGTGCTAAGCGATAATGAACTCTGGGTTTGAGCACGTTCCTCGGGTTATTGTTCCTTAAACTCTCTCTCTGTTCTCTCTCTCACTCTCTCTCTAAGTTTAACACTACGATAAGATTACATTGAGACTAATCCAACTTTTTCATAACTAAGGAAACTTTTTTAAAGACCAGTAAACACTCGAACTTTCTTACGAGTGAAGACATTAGAACTCTGTAGAGAATCAAACAAAACTAAATATCTATTAACGAAATATCGCGCATTGAGAATTAATTGATTGTATGAAGAGAATGAAATGTTGTTGGAATGTTATATATACACATAAACGTTTGTATGGGAAGTGTATGACGCAAACGTTGCGGTGGCAACTTACTGCTCAAAGGGGAAGATACCGCGGTTTTCATTCCTCGAAGTTGGCTCTTCGTAAGCGGGTCAGAAACTTCTTTCGACCCATCTCCAACAGATCGTCGAGAAGTTGGCTTAGGTTAGGGAGAGACGAGCCCCGTGCTAGTGGGAAAGACCCACGCGTTTGCCGGAGAAACCGAGACGCTTTGCTCCCTTTCTTTGTCGAAAAATCTCCCATACTACTTAGCTCCGAATCTCTCTCACTTTCACTAGTGCTTGAGTGCTTTCTCTGCTGTTCTTCTGCATTTTTAACCCTCACCACCAAAAGGCCTCTGTCCCGGCGAGCTGCGCTCTCGACAACGCTCTTTTTTTTTTTTATTCCCACCCTCTGATTCTTCCACTGTATCCAAAAGTCGTCCCCTCGAACCTGTTGGTTTTCATTCCCGTCACGAAGCTTTTATACTGTCTACATATAGATATAAATAAGATCGAAAAGGTGTTTGACAAGTTCAAATTGACACAGTCACGTTCAGCGGAGATGCGTCATCACTTGGAAAACTTTTCAATCTTCGACGTGGTTTGTTGCTTTTATAGTGTGAGGCAATTTTATTTCGTTGACATCTTACGACTTCAGGCGTTGTTTTCCTTTGACACTTTAAATCAATGAGAATGTATATGCGACGAACAAGAATCTTCGGAAAATCATTTCGAAGGAATTCTACATAATGAATTATTGTTTCGTTGTGATAGTGAATTCCGTTCAATTGAAATACCTCTCATTTGATTGTTCGACATAGTGTTCATTAGTCTGCTGTACACTGGGCCCTAGAACTTCAACTGTATTCGGTGACATTCGTGTTTTCTTAACTGAGAGTAAAACTTCAAAGGGAGTGATGGTGCTCGATATTGAAATTATAGAGATTCGTCATTTGCGTGCATGGATTTGGTTGTGGTTGAAAGGGAGAACATGATTGAGACTATAGTTCCGACTCCAAGTACAAAGGCTGTAGAGAGGGATTGATCAAGGAGGCCGCAAGTTACGGGGGATTCGGGATCACATTTGGACGTCGGTAATATTTCAAGTGGTAAATGTCGTCGAGAATAGGCAAAAGAGTAGAAGGGGTCGAAGACCACGTTGGATCAGAGAGAATATCGAAGGGGTAGATTTTGAAGCGAGTTTGAAGGGTGGGTGTTGCGATAAGGGGTTCCTCGTCACGCCGGGACGTAGTAGAGGACGATATTCGTTGGCAGATCCTCTAGAAAGGAGGGTTATGAAGAACAATACAACGAAAATTTTACCAAATACACGTATACATTGTATACATAGACGGAAAACTAAAGAGGGAGAGGATTGATCGGCGATAGGGAAATTTCGTTAGTTTCAGTCATAAAAGGTGGAGGTGAGAGAGGCCTAACTAAGGGAGAGAATATATGCGAAGGGTGTTTTTCGTGATATACATGGACATGCAGCGTTAACAAAAGTGAGAGACGGAGATAAAGATAGTAGAAGGGATTACAAATGAAAGGAGACGATCGAAGAAGGAGGGGGTTGAAAAGAGAGGCACAGAGGGCGGAAGAGAGAGTGAAAGAGTTAGCGTGCTAGCCGTCGAAGCCTCAACGCCACCCTTTCGTATTTCACCCCTTCTGAGAGTGAGACGAGGGTGCAGACGAAGGAGGGCTACTACGATGTATATGCAGATTGCTCAATAGCGAATCCAGTGATTGCCAGTGGGCCAATAAGTGGCTACTTATAATTATTGGCATACATGAACTAAATATTTTTCCGGTAAGAAACGAATACAGTAGTATTGACAATAACCGGTTTGTTGTCCGGTTATTAAACTGCCAATCGCTCATAGCCTATCAGATAATATGTGTTATAGAGTATTGTACGAAGAGAGGCCTGAGAATCGCGATGGAATCGGCGCATGAAAGCAGCACCCATCAGGGTATTAACGAAAATTTTAACCAATCAATGAGAAGTTCATTAGCCCGTGTGCTGTGTGGCATCTCCTACAAAACCCTTTCTCTCGTTTTCTCTTCCCCTTTTTCTCTCTGTGTGCGTGAAAGCACCTCCATCTCCAGCATTAAACGAAGAGCTCACCTGAACCACCCCATCGCAACGCTCACCATTCTGCTTCACCACTGCTAAGCTTTCCCACTACCAGAATCTCACACCCTTTCTCTGACCAGCCATCGAAAAGTTGACTATCGAGATCGTTTCTCAGGGGGGAGTCACAAGTCATTGATCCGAATCAAGAACGTCGTGGTTGTCTGCACTCTTTCTTAAATCCTTTCGACCATTGAATTTCGTTCATTTTTTCGGTCACATTATTATTACTCGATGCCTTACACAAAATACGAGAATTTGTTGTTTCTTTTTTTTTCAACTTTTACAATTCTTTTGTTACTAGATACTAAAAATATTCATTGTTTGAAGGTGATAAAAAAATTCTCATCAAAAATAGAATCTTGTCTTTGTCAACGATTCTGGTATGAAAAGCTTTATTGGTATTCTCAACGAAGCTAACGTGGGACGTTGTTTGCTACGATTTATACATATATGTAGATGAGAAAGTCATAAATACGTAGCTATATATGCATATGTGTGATGTATAATTTTGTCTCGCTGTGCTAAGGGTCCGCTATTCTGATTCTCACGTATGCATTTTTTTTGTACTGTCATTTGTCTCCAATATCTCTCGCGGCGGTCCAAGCGATGTATGGACCACCCTTTTCCCGGCTTGTAACGCTGTCCCGGGGCCGAAACGGATACAGGAAGAGCGAATGAGACAGAAAGAGAGAGAGAGAGAGAGAGAAAGAGCAGCTCACTTGCCGAGAACCGGGGGACAATATATCGAATAAGCCACAATGACAAAAAGAGTTGGTGTGCGAGCAGCTACGATGCGAAAGAAGGGTGCGGCTATATCCGCGAACATATCATCTGCATATACACATATATATATATGTACACACGTTTATACATATATATTTAAACACATAGAAGTATATATTGACAAAGTGTAGTGTCGCGCTGGTCGTAGATGGTTCGTGGTGGAGAAACAACGGGGTTCTTTTCTCCCGTTCGTGTAGAATCCCGGTTTGGCCGTTGGCGAACGTTGTAGAAATGAGAGATCGGGGTCCAGAAGGAAGGAGATAGACAGAATTATTTTTGTATATAGATACGAGTGTCCGCAAAGCTCCCCGCGAGTCTCGTCGTCGCCCTTGCGGATCGGCAAGAGTCAGTAGAACGAAGAGAAGAGAAAAGAGAAGCAAATGGGTGGCAGGGGAGAGAAGAAGAGGAAGGTTTAAAATAGAGAAAGATGGAAAAATTGTGGCTCTCGAGGAAGATAGATGGAGAGATATATGAGGGTAGAAAGGATACCATTTAAAACGGAGACGCGCGGAGAAAAAGAGATTTGCATTTGCGAGGGTGCGAGACACACGCGGCCAGTCACAGCTATATAACTCACCCCCTTCCTTCCTGCCTTTCTCCTCCGTCGTTCTTCATCCCTAGCCAAAAAAGGGTGATCGAAAGAAGCTAAAGAGTAAGAGAGCGAGAAATAAAACCTCGGTAGTAATATGCGAGGTGCTGGAAAATGAGAAAAAGACCGAGAGAGCCTGCAATGGTAGGCAACCCTGGGCGTGGAACGACACGTATCATACGTGGTTCCGTACAACGACGGACACGTACGTCGATATCACAAAAGTTTTTTTTTTCCTTATTCTTTTTTTTTTATGACCGCCAAGTTTTTCTCTTGTGTTCCTCGTACCAGCTCTAAGGGGAGGGGGGGGGGGTGGTAAAAGGGACAAGGGTCTCCTATACCATTCTTGTGGTTCGGGTAGAAGACCCAGTGGTGAACTTGGCGGTTTCAAAAATAAAACCATTTCACCCTTTCGTCTCATTCCTTTTCGCTTCAAACAATCATACACTTCCGCATCTTATAATATCCTTCGGTATATAAAACCAAGGTATATTCATACCAATGTACGGATATAGTCAATATGAATAAAAATACGAATATACCACGTGTGGGACACTGCATCTTTAATCGATAGGTCCGTGACCCTCGACCCTCCTACTTCTTTTTATTCACTATTTCTTTTACATCTCTGATTTTTAACCCCACTACATATGAATTCTCGTGTATGATTTTTTCGAGAACACGATCGATGAAGAAACAAAATAATACCATCAAAATATTCAATCACTGGTTACTTTTGACAGTTTTTAATTTTAACTCATTTTCTGCTTGGTCCACTAAAAAAGTGATTTCTAACGTGTCCCTAAAAGTTTCCTACTGAAAATAATGTTGCATTCTCTAATTCGTGGACTGTTACCTATTTTCTCTTTCTTCTCTTCGCTCTTCCATAATATTCCCTTGTCACATGTTTGGTCGCTTTAATCGTCTCCGTTGTAAACTCTCCTCTCGTTTTATCCGTAATTTTTTTCTTTTTTATCTATCTCAGTTTGTTATCCGTTCTATAATATGTCATTAAGAAACTTTGGAAAGCACATATTTTGATATGCGTGTAAATATATCGACACGAAATATAAATGAATGGCATAAAATAAAGGGTTAAACGAAGTGGATAGGTCCTTATGGTACGCGGATAAGCCAGTAGTATCGATAAGTGTATGTGAGAAAGAGCAAGGTCCAGAGAAACTCACAACTTTCTCATTAGCCAGGGCGACAATGCGGCAACGTTAACGCCGCAATATATCTGACGTAGTATAATAATGTGTGTGCGTCAGACGATCGGCGGTTGTCTGCCAACAGCTCTCTTCTCTCATCCCTTGAGTCGACTCTTCTCATCTCTACTTTCGAGAACCAACCTCTCCGACCTCTCAGCACACATATGATACATCCCATATGCATAAAACAATCATAAATTCATATACACATACGATATATCTACACACCCTTAAGGAACAAAGAGACTAAATCGTAGCAAACTCCATATATAATATATTTAAGGTTACATATATTACGCCCTTTTGTTATCAAGCTCTAGATATATATTCATACACACAAAACACCTATCGCGCCTAGATATTCACTCTTCAGTAAGAGAGAGAAAGAGAGAGAGAGTATGAAACACACTATAATAATACATCGATATGTAAGCTCAAGCACGTAATTCTAGACACAATCGTACAACACTCACACCACTATACACGTTCTTTCGGAGGAGCCCGCATAAATGTCAGAGATTAGCGCGAGACTGAGCGTTTCGTATCGAGCTATTCTGTCAATAATGCACAGCAGTCACAATGGCAACGATTCGAAAGCTGCTGATTGTGAAATAAACGCTTGACTCTCGCGGGGTGCTTTCCCTCCGCCGCCCTCGCTCTCGCAGCATCCGCAGGGCAACACACACCCCCTTCTCTATACCTCTTCCTCCTCCTTCTCCTCCTCTTTCAACCACTTTTCTATCCCTTATACATATAGGACACATGCCTATACCGAGACTTTCGAAACCCTCTTCTGCGACCGGCAGAAATCATCCCCCTGTAGCACTTTCTCCCCGATAGCTGTGGGCTGTTGGGCTTTCAACAGCCACCCAACTCTTCTTCTCTCTCTCTCTCTTTCTCTGTATCCCTCAGTAACCAACTTTGAGATCCCTGTTACACACATGAAACGTTTGTAACATGAGAAAGAGAGAGAAGGATGTAAAGTCACACTTGACGCGACAAAATGTAAAACGATGTGGTGACTATTAGCTGCTATCTTGCTGATGCTCTTTCCCTCCTTCTTCCTCTCTTCGTCTCTTCTCCGTTACTATATATTCTTGTATTCTAGTGGACGAGTTAGCTATCGGATGAGAGGCAACGACGAGACAGAGAATAATCGTATAAGTGGATGTCAGAACCAACCGAGATGGATTTCGAGACGATGAGAGTACATTTTTCTTTTCATTTTTGCACAAAAATTATTTCACGTTCCAAATCCATAGTAAGGAACTTATTGGAAAAGAAAAAAAGCAAGTACAATTGCATAAAATGAGAAAATCGTACTAAAATTTGAACGCTTCATTGTTTTTTGGCCTTTTTTCAAAATTACAAACTGATAATTTTCATGAATATGTTGTGATTAATAATGTTTCGATAAATAATGTTTCTTCATACGTTTCCCTAATTACGCGAAACAACAAAAAATCCTACACCGTTAATTACTATTTTTTTTTCCACCCGTATAATTATGTATCGTATCTGCGTTGTCCGAAATTACGGATCAGAAGGTATAAGGGAAGAAATTTCGTTTTTATGTTCTTAATAAAATATTATTTTTCCATACATTTGTATGCGATTACATACACAAGCACTATATAGAAACGTTTCTGGTCAGTTATATTTCCGTAGGGAAATTCTTTATACGTACAGACCTCGCAGAAAGTGTTTTCTGTGCTCTTTGCTTCGTTGAGCGCTCATTTCCGACCACATCGAGCCAGAGATCTATTTTTTCGCATTTCATTGTTCACCTTTTTACGCTTTCTTTCTTTTTTTTTGTTTTTTTTTTGTTTTTCGTTCACCATTATATCTTGTACGGGGTGAGTTTGGTAAAGGGAAGAACGAGCGTTCGGCCATTACAAAAAATTTTACGGAACATTACGTGTGTTCGAACGGACATCGCCGGCATCTTTTTCCTTATCGTCCCCTTTTCTACCCTTCGGGGTTTTCCAACCATTCGACCAACTCTTTTTTTATAATTCTTTCTCGCGGCCTTTCCTACATTCCTCTCAGTTCAATATTTCTCTCCCATGAACGTAAAGGCTCTTCCACTTAAATTTTTCCCTCAGCTCGTAACGTTGAAACTTCATTTTCCGTCTCTTTTCCTTTTTTTTTTTTGTTTATCTTCGTTGCGTTTTACATTTTACAGAGTGGACGACTTTGTAAATATATCTATATGCCTCCATCATCCGTACGTCATGTGTGCTAACGATTTGCCATCCGTTGCGTAATCGCAATGCGTATAAAAGATTCATTTCGGGCTTTACATCCAAGAGCTTGCAAGAGATATTGTTTCGAAACATTAAAAAATATATGCAAAAAAAAGTATCAACGAAACTTGGTCTCGTTGAAAAGAGCGCGAAGGTATCGGTACTGAAAAGAAAAGAAGAGTCTGGCGGGAGCGATTATTGCGCGCTTGAAGCTCTCGCGAGGATGCAAAGAACAAGGGAGGATTCATCAACAATATATTGAAATTATATATTCTCCGTACATGAGTTTAAAAAAATGTTGAACGTATATAACGAACCGTACTTCACTATTCTTCACATTATTGTAAAGAAAATTCACACGAATTATTTGATTATAGAGTTCATACATTAACACACATATGATGTTAACATTTTTCACATACTCCGACTATTTTTCTTTTTAATATAATTCCCCGAAGTTTTCGGATTTGTTTTATAATATGAATGAATGAAGAATGAAACTATTTTGGGAGATGTAAGGTTTTTCAACAATTAGGATCGTAAAAGATAGGAACGAATTCGAGGATATGGTTCATCTAAATATCGAATGCTAATAATCATAAGAACGTTCGGCATATAATATTCAAGATGGACGACCAGGGTACACAATGTTTTATGGATATTAAACCATTGGTATGTCCAGCACAGCTTTACGCGTGGACGAGTGAATATGTGTGGAGCAAGAGTGAAGCATGAGCCAAAAAAGCAAGAATGAAACGAGATACAGAGACAAAGAGAGAGGAAGAGAGATGCTTGATCAAATCGATTTGGGTATTGGCGGTGAAGCGATGGTCCTCGAATCAGAAAGGAAGAAAACAGTGGATAAGGGAGGCTAGTGAAGGTTGAATGAGAGCAGGACATCGTAAAGGAAAGGGATGGGACGGCGGGATGAGAAAAGGAGGAGATGAACCGGAGAGGTTGGCTGCCGCTTGACTGGGCCTTGCTTGATGCTGCGCCGCTGTTCGCTGTATAATGCGAGAAGCAAGAGAGAAGCAAGAGAAAGCAAGAGAGAGAGAGAGAGAGAGAGAGAGATAAAGAGAAAGAGGGAGTAAAGGCGAAGGGAGAGATGAGAAAGGGTTGTGCGGGACGGCTCGAAGCGCCCGATCAGTCATTAGACAAGTGGGTATTCACATATATCGAGTTGTAAAATCGATAGGGGTGTCCGTTAGCCGTGTATCCTCTAAGGAGAGGAAGGGAGGGAGAGGTGTGTATGAGAAAGAGGGTGGGAAGGGCGGGGGGGAGGAGGGGGTTGAGGTGAAAGGGGATGAGAGAGCAGTGCTGTGTAGTACCGCTTCTGCTTGGTGGCTACGCCATCAGAGCTTTCCGTAACTGCCACCCCACGTCCTCATCCTCCTTCGCTTCATTCTCATTCTCCACCTCAGCCATCGTTCTCTCTTCTCTATATTTCCCCTTCGACCCCTTTTGTTGCTTCGTTTGCCGCGCGCGCCCAAACCCCGCGGTCTTCTCTATCATTTGCTTTCTCACTTACACCTTGTGGACGGACGATACCACGCGCGTTCATGTGTCTCTCTACGTATATATTTCTACATACATGCGAATACGTGTGTCAGGACCAGTGGATGTAGCATGAGCACACATCCACATAATATCACCACATCGCTGCCACTCGCCTAACCCCCTTTCCTACTATACTTTCTCATCCTCCTTTTCATGAAACCAGGAGCCCAAGCAGCACCACATCGCCGACTCCGCGCGCTCGCGGCTCTCTTCTTCCATCCTTCTCCGTAAAACCTTCTCATACTGCCGTCGTCTCTTCTGCTCCCTGCCTCACGTATCCAGTCCTTGCATATTAATCCTCCCCATAATTCCCACTTCCCAGTTTGGGCAACCCTTCGCTTGCCTCACCAGCACACGCCGTCGCGAGACGAGAATACTTATATATATATATATTTATACGTATATATAAATCTATACATATCTATGGTAGATATGGCCACGTATAATATAGCAATGAGAAAGCGAGATGGTGGCTCGTAGCAGCAGGCCAAACCGGCGGCAGCAGCAGCAGCAGGCCGCTTCCTATCGATTGGACTTTCTTTCCCGAGGCCCTCTGGCTTTTAATTGGCATTCTCCTGTGGCGAGACAGAAAGCGAGATGGATAATATGAATGCATGAGAACACCGTTTTTCAGGGAGGTTACAAGACGTTTATACGTTATATGCGTATATGCTCGCGCTTGTATGAGTGCAGAACCACCAGATTTTCGATATCCAGACAAAATTTCTTTATTCCACAACTCCTTCTCCTAATCATCCCTTAGCCATCAAAAATTTATTTATTGAAGAAAGAAAGAAAAACATTGAACTTATAGCAAACGATGGAGCTGGAACGTAAGATAATTATTTGCCAACCAGAATAAAAGTTTTTCGTTGATTCACGAGTTTGAGAATAATTTCGTGTTTTTTTTTTCTTTTTTCTTTTTTTTTTAAATATCTGATTTTAAAAATTGTAAATTCGTCGAAAGTTGGCAGTTTGGATCTTAATTCGTTCGTACTTCGTCAGAAAAATCGTGAGTGTGTTAATATAAGTATATGTGTTTGCAAACTCGTGCGTGATCCACGTAAGGGGTTGTTTTCTCATTGCCCGGTACACATGTAATAACCGACCTACCCACTGTGTGTACGCCCACACACGTATGTGTAGGTGTCGAGGAAGGGGCTGGACAGGGGGTAGAACCGAGGGTGAATGTCGTACGGAGCCGCGAGGAGATTGATTATACCACTGCAGGGAAAATGTGATCAATATATAGGAAGCAGCAAACCGAGCAAACAAAAGACCGCGACGCGGCCATAATGCAAATAGGAAAAATCAGCGAGGATTAAGGCTATCGGGGGTCTCTCGGTTCGCCTTTTTTTTTTTTCTTTTTTATTTTTCCATATACATCTACATACAATAATGGTCAAATGCAAAAAGGCAAAATTCAAACGGATATCTACTCCCTCAACACAATGAACGAAAACTCTAGAGACTCAAGTCCAAATTTCAACCCCCGTAAAAATCACCTTTTCACTCAATTTCTCTATATACTCAGCCAAGTTCTCTTCCGGACTGTTCAAAGGCTTCCACCGTCCAACCATCTCGTTCGTATACACACATTTGTATATATATATATATGTGTTTGACATACTGTGTAAGATTTGGCGTTCATCTCTCGCCAACGCGACTCTCCTCTCGTCCATCAATTCCGTTCATCCACCCTCTCAACCAAGTTCGTTGTTTTTACTCGGTTTACTCCTTCCTTCCTATGAAAAGGGGTGACCTCTTCACTGAACACCCTTCCAGAACTTTCCTGACGCCGACGCTCAGTGTGCTAATTCTCGAACCCTGTACGCGATGACCTCTACCGTCTAACACATCCCCCTTCAACCCTATCGTCCACTAACGAAGGTTCCAGCGCGATCTTGCCTTTATCCCTTCCCCCAAAATTCTCATGTACACTTGAGTATGAACTTTTGTGGATGTTAGCATCGAAAAAAAAGAGAAATTTTGAAAACTCCCTCTTCTAAAAGAAAAGTAAATCGATAAATTGTTATCAGATCTTATTTATTTTTCTAACGCCGTGTCATATACTTATTGGCATTTTTCTATTACTTACAAATGGAGAAATTCATTCGAAAACTTGTGTAACTTACGTTACAGGTTGAGTTGTTGATGTAAATAATTTTCTAGGGGGTTTAAAGGGGTGTAGAAATGACCCATAAGCTCCAGTAACAAGACAAAAGTTCAATCTCGATACATTCGAGGCAATCATCCTTCGCCGGTTGCGGTATAACTGCGGGCAGTTACGTTTGTGCGAGAGGGTTATACTTTTTATGGACACCCAGAGACATTAAATTTAACAACCTTGGACCGTATATATGCGACAAAAGTTCCGTAGGTAGGATGTAGGTTGGAATTGCGGATAAGAGCGAGTCTTCGGGACGCAACCCCCCATGCAATTTAATCGAATAAAGTCATGTGGCATGAGGCCTTTTGTTTGTTAACTGTCGATGCTGCGCCCTAGAACAACGTTGGACGATCGTCCGTAGGTCGAGTGTCCAGCTTGGATTTTAATGCATTTAATTATTGCAATTAACGGATTTTAATTTATTTTTTTTCGTCATAAAAAAGAAAAAAAACCTTAAGATCATATGAAAATGTTGTTGCTATAAGAAGAGATCAACATCTTATTTTTCAATCCTATGGATCAAGACGATAATCGCTAAAGTGAGAAACAATTTGTGTCACGGGATTGAAGTTCTCTGGTGGCTAGTCGTTGCTGAAAATCGCTTTTGGGTTGGCATTGGTAAGGAACGAAGGGAGAAGAAGCGAGATGGAGACAGGGAAAAGGAAAGAGGTGGCAGCACGTCGATTGTCCGTAAGGGTGTTAATTCCACCTGTCCTTCTATCGGGCTTTCCTACACCTTCCAACTGGCGTTAAGCTAAAACTCACCCTATCGTTCTCGTGCACTAATGACAAACACTATTACCCCTCGACTATCGAGAATATACATAGATATATATATACATATATGTAAACGTATACATGACTGAAACCAACTTCGAGAAGTGAAGTCTACTGTCCATGAAGAGGGGCAGGAAGAGAAGTGAGGGTGGCTGTTATCGAACGCCGATTCTTGCATGTTTCACCCTTCGTACACATCCCTATCAGATATATGGGTGATTTTGTGCCAACTTAACCGACACCCCGTTCCCTCTGATCCTCGATTAAAGTCTCTCATTTTTTCGTCTCATTTGGACTTTGATTTTTTAAGCTACGATTCTTAATTCACTCGAGATGTCCAACGTTAAGAAAAATTATGATTAACCAACGGAAGAATCGACGCTTTCGTTCGAGTTCGTTCATTTATTAACGAATATAACTTATGAATTATAATTAAACATTAATAAAACCACGAGACTCAAAAATTCATTAGTTTCTAACTAAACAACCGACGTGTTTATTAATATATAAACAGACTCAATAACGTATCATTTGTTCGTGGAAGAATCGTACACGCGTACATCGAACTAGTGAATATAGAGCAAGTATTATTGCTATTGGTATGTGTTACTTCGATACTCGGGACGACGAGAGTTACCAAAGCACATATATTAGGCCAGTTACAAGGGTTCATATACGTATAAGTTAGACATAGTGACTTCGCAAAGCTATACAGTATCGATCATGGGTTTAATAAAAAAGAGAGAAAGACCGAGACCGCGGACAATCGACAGGTCAAAGTAGTCAACCCTCCCGCACATCACGACTTGACGACTCGAATAAATAAACCAACGGGGTTGAAAAGGCAAGTTGTTTGGTGCGTCAAGGTTCTTCGATCTATCGCGCCCATTAAACGAACCCATATATACTGACAATACGCGAATATCGATGAGATATCGTCGTTATACTTTTCTTTTTTTTTTTCAATATCCACGTAATGCCATATTTAACATTTATATTTACGAGTTACTTTCAGATAAAAAAGAAATTTTTATCTTTGTGTACTAAACAAGTGTCGATGGTTGTGCCATTGAGTTATTTTTTTTTATTTTTTTTATGAGTTTATTCGAATTTGGAGCATTACGAAGGAATGAGAAATCATAATGAATTAATATATATAAAAAAAAAAAAGAGGGCAGCATACATGATTTTTCTATATATGAACATAAATTTACGAATATTATTTATATAAAATGAGCTTGGGGAAGTTGGAAGTATGTCATAAATAGTAAGAAACTCGAGTGTTCTATAGATGGATTGATTTCTACGTAGAATTTTTCAACTGAATGTTATGTCGACCACGATAAATATGAATAGTATAACGTGTGTGTCAAATCGGTAGGGAAAGTGAGAGCGTCCTCTTTCTCTCCCTATTGTAATTCGTCGATTGATGATAAAAGGGTTGAAAAAAGGGGATGAAAACGGTACACGAGAGCACACGGTGGTAACGCACGAATAATTGACTCTCCACTGTTGTACGAATAGGTGAAGAGAATGAGAGAGAGAGAGAGAGATAGAGAGAGAGAGAGAGAGAGTGAGAAGAGAAGGATAAGAGGGAAAAAAGGTTACAATCGACCGATCGTTTTCATCCCGCTCGAGGTATATATGGAAAGGGCCTCATGCACAAACACTCCCGAGTGCGAGCTGATGCTCGTTCATGCCTCATACCACAAATATCTCCGAGTGCATTGCGCGACCGAGCGTTTTGCCTTTGCAGTTTGCCGCCGATACCTATTTCATATACGTACATAAAGATATCGTTATATACATACGTATATGTGCTGTTTTTTCTCTCCGCAAACGTGTAATCGGAGGTGGCCGATTTTGTCTTCTCGTTTTTTTTTTTTTTTTTTATTCTTTTCTACTCTTTTTCAAGGGTTTGAGGATTAAAAATGTGTTTGTGAATACAAGCGAAATCTATATTCACAGTGATCGTGTTTCGCACGTGTACATCGCAATTTCTTTTACATGCTTTTTCTCTCCAATTTTAATAAATGTGTGGATAAAAAAATTCGAGTGTTGAACTTCGATTGATCATGAATTTTCGCGTCAACGACGATATATCCGATAGCAAAGGGGTAGTTAAAAGTGTTGCAGTTAAAATAATACTATATATATAAGGAGCATGTATACAGGTTGTAGAAAGTTAGTGACGGGGCAATTCTTCTTTCTTCATGCACCCACGTGCCACCGATAAAGGTCTCGAGAGTCATCGAGAGGAGGCCCCGAGAGAAAAAGTTTATAAAGGGGGTGGTTTTCGTGTGATTAATAAACCCACTCGCGTAAACGAGACAAGGCGCAGGCATTGATCAAAGGACTTTACCCTTACCTACGTGTGCACTCTCTGTACTCCATGTTTTTTTCTTTTTTTTTTTTTTTTCATCCCAATATTCCAGCATGCATTCGCATCTGCAGTTATTCATAATGAAAGACGTTTTGTGCGCTTCATCAATTCGTACAGACTTTATAAAACGGTAGACGAGAATCTTTGATTTTTTAATTCTCCAATTGCATCAATTTCATATCGTATTGCATTATGAATTTTCAATGATTCTTAATACACGATTCTTTCTGATAAACATTCATTTCTTTTAATTAGTTCTTTAAAAAAACAATTGACAATTATGAATCATACTCTCTGCAGTAAATAAATCACGAACTGATTCACTTCCAATCGAATTTTCATTGCATTTTTTTGTAATAAAACGATCATTTTTTTTTTCTATCTTTTTATAAGATATGAAAAAAAAATAAACACATTTTTCTTCGAACAAGCTATTAAACGTCAAGGAAAATACTCATATTTGTTATTCAGCTCACAGATATAAATATATATCTACTAAAGAAATATCATTTATAATTCACGAGATCAACGGCGATACGATAGTTCGTGTATGCAAAGAATCATTGATAGCACCATCATTACCGGAGTTCATTATTTGACCTGGTGTACAATCCAACTGGATAATGACTCAACGATATATATATATGTACATGAAACGAATCCAACGAAAGAACGATTAATATATAATACATATTGAAGAATATGGTATGGAAAGGGTATAATAATCGATCGTTCGTGTAACCAAACATTGTGGTCACACAGCAGATGATTGGAGGGGGTGAGAAATATACAGTAAAGAGGAGATAGCTCGTGCTATGTTTCTAATAAATAATTAGGAGCTGATCGCGGTTCCAATGGCCTGCTCGGCAATTTGCCGCGGCCAACCCGATCGGACGTTATTTAATTTAATCCCTGATAATTACATTTAGCAACGGCGATTAACGAACACCTCTCTCTCACTCTCTCTTCCTCCCACTATCTCTTTCTCGCCCGCATTTTCCTCTTCAACCCCCCTCGCTCGCTTTTACTCCTCCCATTACCCTCTCGATATCGTCCCAAACTCTCTATAGCCTCTTGATCTTCCTTTCTCTTCCTCTTTCTTTCTCTCTCTCTCTCTCTCTCTTCCTTCTTCCGAGGTTGTACCTATCTTAACGCGAATATTATTATACGTTCTCGATATAATTGATAATGAGAATCCAAGGTAAGCTCCTTATATTAAGAAAACTCCGTGAAAATTGAAACTAGTCGCATCTTATCAATTCGTAATTGATTCTTAATATAATTCAATTAATTAATTTATATCCAGCTCGTCGAGTATTGATAATGATTTTCGAATAAGTAGAAACGTTGTCACATACACGTTAATTAATCGTCTAGAGTTTCTTAGTTCAGAATTCATTTGAAATAATCAAACACGTTTTGTTGTTTGTTTGCTTTTTTTTTTTTTGTTTTTTCATACGATGTAAATTTTCATACGATTTTGTTTTTATATTCAAATTACAGATCAGTCGATTGGTCGAAGAGGTCGCGAGGTTACAGCAAAGCCTGCAGCGTCTTCAGGAAACGAGCTCACAGACGGCGTCGCGCCTCGAGGAGGAGCTTGAGGCACGACGACAACACACCGCTCGTTTGGAGAGCAAACTCGAACGTCAGCGTGACTACGACGATATCAAGCGTGAGATAAGCATTTTGAGATCGGTAGATCTCTCGCAAATACCGACTGGCGAACCTGGCAAAAGCCTCGAACATCTCCTAATGGAAAGGTCCAAAGCGTTACAACAAGCCGAAACACTCAAACCTCCAAGCACTCCCGATGCACTTGGTAAGTTGAATTCCTTCCTCGTTTACCACATTTTGTGTATAAATATATATATATATATACATAAATCGACATATATACAAATAAATAATAAATAATCATTATCATTAAATTTATGAATGAGAATTCTTAAACAAAAGAAAACAACAATTTCGATATTATTTATTTGTACATATGTTAAACATGGGCATTGCAAAACGCTGTCTGCAAATTTGTGCAATTAATACTCGCATCTATCGATTCACCACGATCTAACGAATTCATCCACTATAACATAACGATCAATCGAAAAAAAAAAAAAAACAAAAAAAAATCAATAAAACCACATAATTTTTCTCTCTTAATTAATTTGCAATGAAACTTTATATTGGCTGAAATTCACTCATGTGATTGCGTACGCAATATATGAAATTATTAATTATTGTTGGGTCCTTTGTTCCGTATTAGTTTTCTCTCCCTATGTGTATTCATTTATTTTCGCGCTCGCGAGGGTCGTTGACTGTGAAGGAAGAATAATAAAAAAAAAAAGAAAAAAAAAGGAAAAAAAAAAGAAAACAAGTGAAGAAAAAAAGGTTCTGTTGCAATGTTCTCGAGCCCGCGATCCCACGTTCACGTTTCAATTGCTCCGGGTCTCTCGTTTCGCGGATAATCTCCAGCGATTTCTATCGGCTTCTATAACGTCAGCGTGCATAGAATTTGCTGCACCGCGAGCAACTATAAGTGTCTCTCGTTTCGCAATTGGGCAATGAGAACCGAGGGAGAGAGAGAGAGAGAGAGAGAAAAACAGAGAGAAACAGACAGAAAGATAAAGAAAAAGAGAGCAAAAGAGACAGACATGGAGAACGAGTTCATCGGCTCGAGAACTCGCGCCCGCTCGTCTATATAACGACGTGCGTGACAGGAGGCCAACGCACGCGAATATATGGGATCTCCCGGTCTCCGGAAGAGCGTTATACACTCAACGCGTTTACTCACCATATATTTTGACAAACAATTTTATTTTACATTCAAATACATTTTTTCTTTCTCTTCTTATACATCGAAAATCCGCTTCGATTTTTCACAAATAACATTCCAACGTTTTTCTATATTTTCATTATTATTTCACCTTCAACGAATCCCATCTGTTTGGCGAATTAAAATTACTACGCGTAAATGGCACAAGTGAAAAAAAAAAAAAAAAAAAAAAAAGAAAAATCGAAAACCAAACAAAATGCACTAAGAAAAATAAAACGATGGTAGATAGCGAAAAATTGATGAGCTGGTGGGTTCGTTATTCGATTGATGAATCATAGGTAAAGGTATGCGTTGCAAGCTCTCGTAGAAACCAACGCGAAAATTAGTCTCTTCGTACTAATGGTGGCAATTTTTTTACATCAAATATAAATTATCCACGAGATCGTAGTTTTTTACGAGAGCTTAGATGGCATACGTTTGTAAGGATGTAATTATTAGATAATAAGATGATGAAAATGAGCTGACGACCGGTCCCCCCACCCCCTTGTACATCCTCAATTATATACAAATTATACATATAGATATATATTACATGCATATATATTTGTAATGTATCATCGCATACTAATATTTTCACATTTATATATATATGTATATGACATTATATGCTGTACTGCTCTTCGGTCCTGACTCTCTCTCCGAGACTCCATGTGTAAAACAACCCCTAATCTTCCATGAGTACAATTAATTATCGTTTCTTTTTTTCTTTTTTTTTTTTCTTAATTTTCTTTCGTTTACATATTGGCTGTAATTCATTTCGATGAAAGATCTCATTGAAGCAACCGGACTAGATAATATTATAAAATGAAAAAAAAAAAAAAAAAAAAAAAAAAACGAAAGATATACTTCATTAAAATATTAAATAAAATGAATTAAAATCGGTGATGCTCTTTCTCGACATGTAACCCCGCTTGTCATTGTGTTTGCTAATTAAATCATTTTCAAATTTCGTCTCTTACATTACTCATATCTTTTAAACAAATATAATATGTGTATCTGGATAATATATTTGTTACGAATCACCCGCAGGCTTGCAAATACTCTTTTTCTCTTTTTCTCTCTCTCTTTCTCTTTCTCTTTCTACCTCAGCCTTTCGTAAACTTTTTTTCATGAATTTTCGTAATCCTTTCGATCCCCGATATAATTCATGTTTTCACTCTCACACATACGTTCTCTTCCTCTTTCCCTCTCTCTCTCTGACTCTCTTATTGTTTTCCGTCTTTGCTTAGGCTGCACTTTTTATTTTTTCCCAAAAAACAAAAAAAAAAAAACAAAAAAACAAAAAAAAACAAACAAACAAACAAACGACCAGATTCGTCTGCGATAGTGAGTGCGAGACTATGGAAAGAGGGAGCGAGGAACGGGTGAGGGTGGCTTTGCGTGTATATTTAAATATATAGATACATGAATATCTATATATATAAATATATACACATTGTATACTTTCGCGTAATACCATACACCTGCAAAGAGAGAGAGAGAGACAAACTGACGCACACCAAAAACATAAGCAGTTTCTCCCGCATCCGCCTGTGTACACTCGAAGGTACATCCTCACAAACCGATCCTCAGAATCACTAGCTTTCTCTCTCTCTCTCTCTCTCACACACTCTCTCTCTCTTCCTCTCACCATTCTCGCAATCATCCCTCCGACCCCCCTTAACCCTCCTTTGCCTAGTACACGCAAATTTGTGGACGATATTCGCAATATTTGCCCAGACCCGGGCCATTGTTTCAGGGGGAGGGGCACAAAATACCCCCATTCAACCACGACCCCCAGCCTGCCCCTCCCCCTCAACCCCCTGCCACCCTGGAGAGTTTAATATGAATCGATTCAGAACGAACACGTTGCTGCTACTGAGAGTGCTGCTGCTGCTGCTACTACTACTGCGACTCAAGAGACAGATATATATGCATATATAAATGTACAACTTTTATATATACATATATATATGCATAAATATAAATATATATATACAAAGATACACTGAAAGATTGAGAGACAGTGGCTGTTTACATATATATATATATGTATATACATATGTATATACATAAACATATTACGTACAGACCAAAAGAGAGAAAGAGAGATGCCAGAACGATACTGCAACGTCATCCCCTTCTGAATCAAACCAACGAAATCCGAGTACCTCCAAAATCCTATCTATGTGTGTGTGTGTGTGTGTGTGTGTATGGGTGTGTGTATCAGTGTGTATGTATATTTATATGCTTGTGGCACCATTCCTCATTCCCATCATTTTGCCCTTCGAACACGCCGACGCAACTGTTCCACCTTCCATCCGTTACCCCCCCAGAGTCAACTTTGCCTTCGAAAACACTCGACCCCCTCCCCCCTTTCACCACCCCATAATATTGCTGTTGAATTCTCAAGCCTGCGATTGCTCTCGTTCACATTTCTGCCGGAAAAGTCAAATCACCGCGAAATGTCATTCTGATATATATATATATATATATATATATATATATATTTTTTAGGACATTGTCCCCGGACAAATGCCGAAACTTAATTGCACGTAGAAATCTTGGTTTGTTTTATTTGATTTTTATTTTCTCTCAATCTTGTCCAACGATTCTTATTTGGGCCGACGCTATTTTTCTCGCGTAACTTCTTTAGTTTCACCCTGTGACAGCGTCGCGATTCATTTTTTGATCAAGCTTCGATTATTTTCCGTCGATTGCTTCCCGCGACTCAATACCTCGACATTTTGCTTCACGCTCTTTCGTGCAGCAATTAAGATCCAGATATTTTTGATTTCTTAATAATTTGGTACGTAGAATCGCGTAAAATCTCAACCAAAACTCGTTTCTTCCAGTCAAATTGACGATCGGATATTTCTGCTCCGTTTACTTCAACATTTCGAGCCTAAATACTAGGAACCTTTGAGAGATGTATATTTTCCTATTGTTTTATGTACTTCTAATGATCCTCCTAAAGTTGGTATGTTTTCAACCCTTCTCGTATTATTGGTCTCGCTCTATAGACAAACATTTTGTTTTTGTTTTGATGTAACGGAGCTTTGAAAGAGAGTCTCGAGTCCCGAAGTAGTTACCCTTTTCCATTTGATAAATTTTTCAAACGATATATATGTATAGATATTTAAAAAGTATAAAAAGAGAGAAACTGGCAGGGTGGGGGAGGGGCTGGAAAGTCGTCAAAGGTTAATAGATGTATTGAAAGAAAGTTCAAAGACGGTGAAGCCTTGAATGATTGACGACAGGTCGAGAGTTTATCGTGCGGTATATGACGGGTGGTCCCTCGTTTGTTTTTCGTGGTTGCAGGTGGACTAGCCTCACCCCTTCAGCGCACCGCGACCGCTTCACCCCACGCTCTTGGTGGTGGTGTAGGTGGTGCTGCCGGTGTCGTGATTGGTGGGAGTGCTGCACCGCCACCCGCGTCCCTCGTCTCCTGTTCCCAACAAGCAATCCCGAGTCGCTCGACCCCGACACCCTCGTCGGCTACTTCGACTGCCTCGAGTCTCCTGTTCCCACCTACTCTCCAGAATGTCGAAACCTTTGGCTCTTTCCTCGGCGAGGAGATCGTCGCCAACTGGAGGCGGTCCCTGGAGAGGTCAATCATAAGTCAGCAGCAGCAGCAGCACCACCAACAACAGCATCAACATCAAGCCCAACAACAACAACAACAACAACAACAACAACATCCTCAGCAACAACAATCGCAACTACAGCAACAACCACTACCGTTACAATCACAAAACCAAGCTCTCTCCCAGCTCCAGCAGTCACAGCCCGTTGTTGCCGCTGCTGCTGCTGTTGCAGTGCATCAAGCATTGCATCAGCAACAATCGATGCACTCGTTGCATCAATCAACGACAACAAACCTAAATCACCTTCCATCACCAACAGATAACCCATCGTCATCAGCCTCATTAACGAACACACCAGCCAAGTCGAACACACCACAATTGGGGGGCAGCAGTCTCATGAGTGGCGGTGGTGCCAGCGGTGGTTGCCTAGACGCTACGGAAAAGGCACCAACGCCGATACCCGGTCACGAGACACCCGCACCACCAACACCTTCCTCCACGGTTGCGCTGACGTCACCCTCGATACCGATGGCCGTTAACGCACTCCAAGCACCACCACATTCAGCATCGACTGCGACCACAACCATTCTTGACACGTTACACACGACCAACAGCAACATAATGAATGGTTCGAGCATAGGAATGTTACCAAGTATGGTGCCAACGTCGCTTCCGCCAAAGAGTCCTCAGGAGGAATCCTGTCACAACAACAACAACAACAACAACAACAACAATAGCCATCACCTAGCGAATAACAACATCGGTGGTCTCAGTGTCCTAGACACTTTAAAGAGTCCTTTTCGATTCGACGACCGAACGCATCCGTTCAGATTCGGCGATGAATTTGGAGCTGCAGGAATGGCTGGACGACTTGGAGAATCACTTATACCAAAAGGCGATCCTATGGAAGCCAGACTCCAGGAAATGTTGCGTTACAACATGGACAAATATGCCTCACAAAATCTTGACACACTTCATATCGCGAGGCGAGTAAGAGAATTGCTGTCGATACACAATATCGGACAGAGACTCTTTGCGAAATACGTTCTTGGACTCAGCCAGGGAACGGTCAGCGAACTTCTCAGCAAACCCAAACCCTGGGACAAACTCACGGAGAAAGGACGCGACAGCTATAGAAAGATGCACGGATGGGCTTGTGACGAAAATGCCGTGATGCTACTCAAATCCCTCATACCGAAGAAAGGTGAGTTCAAGTCCGTCATTAAGCAAACGAACAAAAAAAAAAGAACCCTCCTCGCACGAACCCAACCCCGGAAGGTACCCTCTTTTTTCTTCATTATTGGCACTGGTTGGAACATCCAAAATTCTTAGGATTCCATGGCATTCTTTTATCATCAGCTAATATGTGCAGACTTTTTTTTTTAAGCTAATACTCTAAGTCAGGTCAATTGACACTTGAATGATATCTGGTGATTTTCCAACCTCTGCCACAATGTTCAAAGGATCCCACCACTACGTATACCCCCGTTTTTTATTCGTATGCTCCATATACTTGCGACCCTTATCATACTTATGTCTTCTTTCGCCTTTCGCACTGCCATATTAATGTTTCATTATTCATTTACTAATCACGAGCGCTCTTTCATCTGTAATTCTACTACCACTAAAACAACTACTTACTATCGTTGCCACTCCTCAACTGCTGCAACCACCGTCGTCTAATATTCCGTGGCTCGTTGGTACTTATAGTCATTTCTTACTTTCATCTGTTTTGTCTCAATAACGGTCTTTATCGTTTACCAAATACAAATTAACGCCTGACCCTCGTGAGTATGCCATTGAGGATGCATTCCATCAAGTTCAGTTATCACTACGATATCTACGGATTAATAGAGAAACAAAAAAAAACGCCTTAATGCAGGCTACTGTTGATGATTAAAAAGTTTTCACATATTATTAAAACGTACTTGACGTAATGAGCCAATAATTACTGATGCATAGTAACTTTTATTAGGCATTAAAAGTCTGTGGAATGAAACACGAAGGTACAGATTAGCTTTAATTAGAAAATTTAATTATTTAGTTAATTAGGATCTTATACATATTTCAATATTTATCGTATGTAAATTCGTACTTATTCAATATTAAATTTATTGTTTTTTTTTTTTTTTTATTCGTCTAACGAGTTTACCTATAAACTTTAACGCTGCTCGATTATTTAGTAGAATCTTGATCATAACGCCGATTATTGTACAAAACCAAGGCAACAGGCCGACAATGTTGAACGTACTATCTATACAGCCGCGCCTTTTGGACGCTTCTCAACGCGTTTCGAGAGCGCGAGAATGATATTAATTACCTTGATTAAATTACACAGACGTTGGAATATAGGGAGTATACCTGGTCTGTATCGATTGTTCGCTGCGTTTGGCAGCCATATTGTTTAGACTAATAGCTCCTGGGAATAGGATCCCCGCGCGAAGCGAAGCATCGAACATCCCCTCGTCCTCGACATCATGTACATAAGGAAGGGTTGGTTGCTCAGACTGCCAACGACGACGACAATGAGGAGGCATTTTAAATAATATACATATATATATAGAAAACAAAGAACAGTGAGAATACGAACGCTGTGTTCTAGCGAATGAGAAACCAGGAGTAAGAGCGAGAAATTCAGAGAGAAATAACACAGGGGGAGAGAGAGATAGAAAAAAGGGTTAGAGATATTCCACAGAAAGGACTATCTGTATACTTGTCCATCGAAACATTGCTGAATACACAGTTTCTAATTCTTTGAGTTCTGCAACGAAAATCATTCGATTCTCCGCGATTTACTACTAAAAATATAAAATTCTTGAAAAAAAAAAAAAATAAAAACAAATTAAAACAAATACGTGTCACACGCTATTTTCGGAAACGAACATAGAGATTTGAAAATTATGCTGTTCCGGGGAATTGAATGATTTGAATGTATGACCATTCGGGCATACACTATGATCACATGTTTCTCCACGCATCTCGATGTCGGGGAAGCGTAACGCTCGTGACTCGTGGGTTATTTTATTTTATTTTTTTATTTTTTTTTATTACTCATTTTTCAGAAATATAAATATCGATGGAAAAAAAATTGAGAATAAATAAAGGGATAAAAAGAATGCCGGTCGGTGAGGACATGGGATCGCATGTAACAGGGGTGACGTCCTCAACCGGCGTCCGGTCGTACAGTGTGACCACTGGTGGGCAAAATACAGATATATTTTTATTATACCCATATTATAAAATATACATAAGATTGATATGGTGTCTGTTAGTTTGTATATTAATATGTGTTAGCGCATATATACAAACTGTTGAATAAAACGTGAAATATTCAGTAATTCACTTTGCGGTGACAACGAAACGATGCCAGTGGAGAGACTGGTCGTGCATCAATGGGTTGTCGGTTTCCGTCGGATCTCAGTGGCCGATAATCACGGGCTCTCGTCGACGAACCGTTGCGAGAAGCTACGTCAACGAGCTACAGAACGATATCTTTTGATACGTAATAAAAACAAACTTTGCCGCGATACGGTGTACAAAAATAGTCACATTATTGGCAAGAGGGGGAAAAACAGATTGAATACCATAGAGAAAATATTTGTGGAGGGAAAAAAAAAAAAAGCCTCAGAGGCGTGACCCCGAGTGATTTTCTGAACCATGAAATTATGGGGGTGGTTATGAATTCTCTTGGACTATCGTCCGGCTGTTCAGTAAACAAACGTTTTACAAAAAAATTCGCTCGAATGATCTTCCATTGAGGGTCATTCGTCATAACGTGTCGTATTAATCAGAAATGATTTATTTTTCTTCTCACATAACACTCTATTGTCCTCTCGTAGCAAAATTTCAAAAATCGTCCCGAGTTTCATCGTTTTCATGAGTTTTCTCAATAGCGTTAAAAAAAATGTGACTCCTGCGTAACTTTTTAGATTATATCATCTTTTTTATTCTCGCGTGTGAAAAATTGTACAAAAAAAAAAAAAAAAAGTAGCAAACTGAGTATCGGCAAGAGACGGTTTTTCTCCGAGACTCTATCTCATGCTTACTTCGAAACAACCGGTTAAACAAATATAACAATGAACGACCAAACGTTTCGAGATTATTTCACGCGACTTAAGTTTCAACTTACGACGATGCGAAAAAAAAAAAAAAAACAAACAAATATATATTTGTTTATTTATGTGCGTAAGTATACGCAATGAAATAGTAGCAACAATCAAGATTTCTCAATAAATTCAAACACATCGTATATCTATATTGGGATTATTGTATATAGAAAAATTTTCACACGAAACGATTTGTCGAATTTTGTAATGCCAGGATTTTATACGAGCAACGTTGCACCATTGTTTAAATACGTGTTACGAGCCCTCACCAACTTTTATAATCTTTGCGTCGTGTGTGTGTGTGTGTGTATAGTAATTTTTTGTTCTTCGAACTGTTTTCATGTCGGGAAAGTTTCGTCGCGAAATAACGCGTTACATGTCGTTACTGAAAGGCAACAAAAAAAAAAAAAAAAAAAATCATCATTTGTTTTGGTGAAGTTAGGATGGTGCGGAGCACGATTTTCACGAGGATGTAATCGCCCAAGAAATCTCATTTCCCTCGTACACCAACAACAACACCATGTTAAATCTTGTAGCAAATTACCGAGTGAGAATAAATCCCTCGTATTTTGCGAAAGGTCTTAACTTTTGTCGATCTTCATTGTTAAAATCATGCTCTCGGGCCAGTTATTGTTCTTTGGATATTTTCTTTCTTGCCTTTGTGGCTTTTGCAACGATCCTATACACTCGTTTTTTTTTTTTTTTTTTTTCACACTCCGTATTTCGTTCATCCGCACAATCATAAGCGAAGAAAATCAGTTGCTTCGCTATGACAAACTGCAATATGACGTAATTGGCAAAAATAATTGGAACGAAGAATAACGAAATGAGGTTTAAAGATTTAAAGAATCATCTCGCACGATCAGAGGAAAAGCATCAATTCAATATTATAAATCATTTTCATTTATAATCATCTTTCATTCTATTTAATTGTTTCATCGATCAATCGAAATACACGTGTTATTTCGTACTGGATTTTTTTTTTTTTTTTTTTTCGCAACAAATATCCTTCGGGCAAAACCGATAGCAAGATTAGCCAACAACTAATACAGGCAACTAAAAAATATATGAAGACTCGAGTACCAACGAGTAAAATAATATAATTATGTGGGTAGATCGTAATTCACGTGGTGTGAACACACTACTGGGAACTTTGTTTCACCAGGAATTATACTATAGCCAACGCGAAAATAGAAAGCCGAGCGATTGCTGCGTGATGCACGAAACAAATGTATGTGTAAAGAATCGATATACGCGTACTACTAAATAAATATTACGAGCGTAACGATATTTCGATGAATCGTTAGAGAGAAAAATAAAAAATGTGCTTAATATATCGTAATAAATAAAAAAATAAAAAATTTTAATAAACAATAAAGAGGAATTAATCCTATAAACTTTTTTTCGTTCCATACATTTTATAAATTCATTTTTTATCAATTTGATAAAAAAAAAAAAAAAAAAAAAAAAACGAGTAAAAATGATAATAAAGTCGATGAAAATAAATAATCGATCGAAATAGAAAAAAAAAAGAAAAAATTAAATATATTTTCACGATATTCAATCACGTCAGTAAGTTTTGCAAGATTTTTTTTTCGCCTGTTCTTGACTATAATATCTTGTGTTGCACCGAAGAGAGAATAAAAATAAATTTAAAAAAAAATAGTTTTTTAATCAAGCTTTACGAAGAGTCGATGTATATCTGTATATGAAATAACTAGACGTCGTTGTTTTCGCTTCTATAAAGTAAATAATGGAAGCAGACGGTACATCGATAATGCATAATGTACAATTAATAAAAAATGAAAAAAATAAAATAAAAATAAAAATAAAAAATTGAAAAAATTAAAAAAAAATTCAATAAAATATTCACCATCGCCAAGTAAAACTCTTGCTCTCATACTCCTTCTCAGCTACTTTTTGTTCACCCCGAGGGTTCACGATAAAAATTGTTTATCGGAATTTAGTAATCCCTTTTGTTTAAATTCTCGAGAGACGAGAGCAGAGTTATAGATAAGCAGAGGAGAAAGAGAGTGAGAGAGAGAGAGAGAGAGAGAAAGAAATAATAGGGAGGATGATAAAGCGAGGACGAGCGATGAACGAAAGAATATCGATATCAGACATGCCCTTCCTCGTCTATCTCTGAGAGACCGGACGTTCTGCACACATGATTTCCTGTCCGCAGGATTTTTTCCCATAAGGAAGCAAATACGTTGAGGAAAAATGTTGAATTCATGAAGATATATATATTAATTATATATCGATAGCAAAGGCTCAAGAATCGGAAATCCAGACTGACGATAAAATAAAAAGAAAGAAAAAAACCACATTATTCGCTTGCCGGACGAACAGTGGTTTTTTTTTTTTTTTTTTCCTTTTATTCCCACATCCAAAGAATTCAATAAATATAAATATACTGTGAGCCTCGGTTATAGTTGATTCTCGAATGTTAACAATTTCCAAGAAATATTGGGGTCGTTTGACACGAGTATTAAAATGACTGCAATATTTTTTTCAACTACAAAAACGTTATTACAACGAAACGAATAATACATCGAAATTGCGAATCGATGGTTTTTTTTTCTTTATACAGCCTGATTGGCTCGGTTTGAAATAAAAGATAGAAGAAATAAGGGACTGATGAAGAAAAAAAAAAAAAAAACCATTTTCATTGAATAGAGGCACGAATTGATAAAGAAAAAAAAGGTGTGAAGAGTGTAAGTAAAAAAAACTGATGAATACGTTCGAATATCTCAAATAATATACACGCACACACACACGCACACGTATTCACACACGTATGAATACATAATGGAAGAAACAAGGTGGTAGTGGAGAAACGAGAGCAATCAAAGGCACGATCGATGGCTGATTCATCCGAATCTTGCGGCTGATTGGTCAATTAGACGAGAAACACGTAGAATTTAGAGGACACATATTTCGTGGAGTAGGGCTTGAAAACGAAGAGGCAAAGGTTTACTGAGGGAATGGAAGAAGAGAGAAGATAAAGAGGATGAGGGGGCAAAAGGAGGGTATTTTAATTATCACTGTTCCACACTCGACTCGTCTCTTCACCCTATGTTCTTACATGTTCCACATATAAATATATATCTATATATAACCATAGTTATATGTAAATACTCTCTTCAAAATTGATTTTAACGTACACGCACACACATATATGTTTAAACTATGTATATGTCATATGATCTTAATTGCTTCGTAAGTTCCGATCGAACCTCAACTCGGTGACTCACACGCCCGAGCCATTAATTCAGATTGATATTCGTCAAAGTCCGTATCCTATACAATATTGGAAACAAATGTGAGGAGAAGGATGGACAGTGGGAAAGTAAACCATCAAGAACTTGAATTAAATTCGTTGTGGTAATTTAATACAGTTATTATAATCAAAGAAGCTCGTACGTTCAATTGGTCGTGTCCATATTTCAGAGTTTATAGATTTATTCAAAGATGTCGAAAATATTCGTGTTCCGTACTGTTACTTTACGTCCATCCTCATATTCTTCTTTGTCTTATTAAACTTTTTGCTGCTTTTCTCAATGAGAAAAGTTACAAAGAAAACGATGGCGTGATGTCGACGATGACGATAGACGTCTCCTCGACGTCTTGGAATTTTCATGACAACGAAAATTTGTTTCAATACTTTTTCTTCGACGGAATTAAGGACGAAAGAGCTCTCGTGATATTTAAAAGGTGTTGGAATTTTCAGCATAATTATTCCTTAATATTGCAAAATCATTTATTATTGTCTTTTGTTTTGTTTTTTTTTTTTTTTTCTTTTTTTTGCGCCAAGAAATTGGCGTTATTTATACAAAACTTCAATTTTTTTTTATATTTTCATTGTTTCAAGTGCTTTATTCTTGCCTTTATATATTTATTTTATCAACCCGCAATTCTCGCTGAAAAAGCGATAGTTTAAGTGACGAAAAACCTTAAGAACACACCACCAATCGTGCCCTCACCCGTAGAGTATGTTTCAGGCAAGGAGCAGGGTATGCCAGCTTTTGGACGTGCTCCACAGGATGGAAATACCAATGACATGAGTGACGAGAGGCTTGCACATATACTCTCGGAATCAGGACACCTTCAGATGAGCAGAAGTGAGCACGAAACTTCAAACGATGCAGACAGCAAGAGTCCAAGTAGACTTGGATGTCCCAGTCCATTTGGTAAGGATCGAATGGACAGTCAGAATAGAAGACTGAAGAAATACGAAAACGACGACATTCCCCAGGAAAAAGTTGTACGAATATATCAAGAAGAATTGGCTAAATTAATGGGCAGACGACCTGACGATCTTCGAGGCCCACGAGATTTCACACCGAGGTAAGACATCCTTGTTACCAAATTATCGATTTATCATCATCCTTCACTCCTCCAACATCTATTTTACGATTTTATTTAACACTATTATCAACAATGTTTTATCAAAAAGTATAAATAGTACAAATAAATCAATTTCAACAGAAAAATAGTAAATTTTCCATTTACCCATCAAATGGGCAAATAATACTGCACTAGGTTCGAAGAATTTCTTGGAAAAAATAAATAAGCTGCTCGTACACGAACTATAAGTAAACCGGAAATTGCACAATTTTATTTTCCCCACGACTATTCACAATCGAGGATTATCATTTCTCAAGAATTGCAAGTCCTTCCTAATCTTTTCTTCCATTTCGTATTTAAACTTCTACTCAGTCACACGTATTTCGGTATTTGCTGTATCTCGCAAGCTCGAAAAAGCTAAACACGATTTGTGTGATACACGCGAATTCACCAAAAGTATAGCGTGAATCACATTGATCCATCTTCCAAGAATAACGATGGAAGTCTACGCGAGAAACGATTTCGCGCGAAAATGCCATGAATCGTGACTAACTTTCACCTCATACAGCACATTAAGACACGTTATGTGGAGTAAATTTTGAGAAAACTAAAGTATATATCGTGTTTAAAGTATAAGAAATATACATGAACTGTGAGAGACTTCAACGACCGTACATTAACGACGCAAACGCTAATGAACACGTATCTTGATTTTCCGTGACCAAAATTCCACCGCTCTCATTGTCATTATAAATATCCACGTTTAATTGTATTTCATCCTAAGCTCATTTTGCACATTCTTCTTCTTCTTCTTTTTTCTATACCGTTATCTCGTTTTGCGATTCACAAAATCTTTACAGACTTTGTCTTACAAATATCTTTGTTATTTATTTTTTTTATTTTTTCTATGTATTTACCTTTCTAATATGACTCGAGAATTACAAAGAAAGAGCGTATCTAAATCAAATTGTAAGATATATACGAGATTTGGTGTAATCATTGAACTGGCTAAATGCACGAATCACCATTTCACTGTATAAGCTCCAATAGAAGATTTTTTTCGTTTCTTTGCCTTTCTATACACGAGACTACGATATTTCCTATTTGTTTAATTCCCTTTTTTTGTTAGAAGATAAATGAACCGTAAAGATTTGAGCCCTAGATACTGTCGACACGAGCATGTGCAAAATTTCATTTGTCAAGAACGATTAATTTCTTAATCAAATTTCGTAAACTCTCACCAAAAACGAAGTGTCAAAATTTTTATAAACGTAAAATTCATGCATAAAATTTTGAACAATAATTTCTCCAAGAATTCAAGAGAGTTTCTCATTGAAATAAATTTGAATGATCAATTGCAATGATTGAATTTTCCAAACTTCATCGTCGTACGAATGATTGATAAGAAAAAAAAAACGAAATTTTGCTCATTGTTAAATTCGCAATTCCCAAACCCTATTGAATTTTATTGAGGACAGCAAATAAAACGTCGATTGATGGTAGCGCGATGTTTCCACATTTTTTCAGTGGTGCCCAGGGTCTTCAAGGAATAGAGAGAACGCAGGAAGACATAAGAATGGCACTGGACGCTTATCACCGTGAGTTACAAAAATTGAACGTAACAACCGGTCAAAATGCTGGATTGGCTGGTTTGGGAGGTTTGCCAAACATACCTGGATTGTTGGCTCTTCAGCAGCAAGCATTGCAACAGCATCATATGGCAGCGAATGGTGGTGTAGTGCAAGATTTAAGTTTAACAAAAATGGATCCTCGTAACAAGATGATGAATGGAGTAACGGACGAAGAGAAAGATAAAATGGAGGAAGCAATGAGGCACGCAGGAAGTGCATTCTCGTTGGTAAGACCGAAGCAAGAACCAAGTGGGCCTCAATCAACTCCCGGTGGCTCGAGCGCAAGTTCACCACTTGGAAATTCCATTTTACCACCAGCAATGACACCGAACGAAGAATTTTCGGGTGCAGCTGCAGCTAGTCCGCTCCAGAGAATGGCATCGATAACCAACAGTCTGATAAGCCAACCTTCGACACCTACGCATCATGCGACTACGCAACGACCTCTAAAAGCCGTCTTACCCCCTATAACTCAACAACAATTTGACATGTATAACAACCTCAATACCGAGGACATTGTAAAAAGGGTAAGTAAAACGGTACGTCCTATCGTCGCGACTAATCCGTACCAAAACCGAACTCATACATTTATTAATCATGAAACCTCTTAACTCTATGCTTGCAGGTAAAAGAACAACTCTCGCAGTACTCGATTTCTCAACGTCTTTTTGGCGAATCCGTGCTTGGTCTCTCGCAAGGTTCCGTATCGGATCTTCTTGCTAGACCCAAACCCTGGCACATGCTCACGCAAAAAGGTCGAGAACCATTCATTAGGATGAAGATGTTTCTGGAGGATGACAATGCTGTGCATAAATTAGTCGCTAGCCAGTACAAAATTGCTCCGGAGAAGCTAATGAGGACCGGCGGCTACGGCGGCCTGCCTCGTAAGTTTAACTCAGGTTAATATAGATGTTTTGTTACTATTTTATTCCATTGGCCAAAAAAAAAAAATAATCGTGTGCAACGTAGTCCGAAAGCTTGCAATTTACAAAAAAAAAATCATTTTTATTAAAAAATAAATTCGCTTCAATTTATAACAAAAATTCATAAGTTTTATTTAAAATTCATCGATTCAAAATCAAAAGTGTTATCGGCATGATGAAAATAAGTTTAAAATAAATTAAAAAAAAAAGCTTTCGGATTTCCGTGATTCTTCGAAAAAGTCAAACAGCTCGAACTAATTTGTTTTTTTTTTTCCGCAACTTTTGTGTTCGCAGCTTGCGGAACACCAATGAAGCCTATGCCACCGACCAAATTGGTGCAGGAACAATTGCAAAACGCAGCAAAGGCTCAGGCAGCGGCTCAAGCGGCAGCGCAGGCAGCAGCGGCAGCGCAACATCAACAGGAAAGTCAGATGCAGCTCGGTCCGCCACAGCCTAATTCACAACATCCGTCACTTGCTCAGCCACCAACACCGTTGATGCTGACACCCCCGGGTCCTCATCATCCACATGGTCAACTAAGCATACAAGAGTTGGCGAAGAAGCAACAGCAGGTTCAGCAACAACAGCAGCAAGCGGTACAGCAGCAACAACAGCAACAGATGGGTCTGCATTCGCCACATCATCAGATGGCGCCATCGCCACTGCGAAATCTTCATCAACACATTTCTTCCAGTGTTTATGAAATGGCAGCATTGACTAACGATCTGGACACCCAAACGATCACGACAAAGATCAAAGAAGCTCTTTTGGCGAACAACATAGGTCAGAAGATATTTGGCGAAGCGGTGTTGGGCCTCTCGCAAGGTTCGGTCAGTGAATTACTGAGTAAACCAAAACCATGGCACATGCTTAGTATAAAAGGTCGTGAACCCTTCATAAGAATGCAATTGTGGCTTTCGGATCCTCACAACATCGACAGACTGCAAGCATTGAAAAACGAGAGAAGAGAAGCGAACAAAAGACGACGAAGCAGCGGTCCCGGCCACGACAATAGTTCCGACACGTCGAGCAACGATACTGCTGAATTTTATCACGCCTCCTCGCCCGGTCCCGGACCACCATCCGCCAAAAAACAACGAGTACTTTTCTCAGAAGAACAAAAAGAAGCTCTGAGGTTAGCTTTCGCTCTTGATCCATATCCGAACGTTGCTACCATCGAGTTTCTCGCTGGCGAATTGGCCCTCTCGTCAAGAACAATAACAAACTGGTTTCACAATCACCGTATGAGACTCAAGCAACAAACACCTCATGGACAACCGGAACCACAGTCACCCCGCGAACCCGGACAACCTTTTGATCCAGTGCAATTTAGGCTACTCCTGAATCAAAGACTGCTCGAGATCCATAAGGAACGTTTGGGTATCGGTAACGTACCCATTCCCTACGGACCTTACTTCAATCCTAACATCGCGACGCTAATGAACAACGCCCTCAAAGAACAATGCTCCGGACTCGATCTTTCCATGGGAACGTTAAAGCGAGAACCGAATCAGGAATTTGAGGACGAAGACGCGGACGATGCGATGAGTAACCTTGGGAGCGAAGATTCCGAGGGATCAGCGGGTAGTATGAAACGTAGTGATACGACGGATTTGAGTCAACAACCATCGGCGCCAACGACGGCGAGATCGAGCAGAAGAAAGCCAGCAGCTCCGCAATGGGTCAATCCAGAGTGGCAAGAACCGGCTAGAACGGGTGACGAAGTTATAATCAATGGTGTTTGCGTTATGCAGACAGATGATTATGGCGTAAAGAGGGAAAACGAGGAGACTGTGAGAGTCGAACCAACGCCGGTACAGGATCGTTACGAGGAGGATGCAGCGAGCGACGTATCATCTGTTTCCGCGAATAACGGCCAGGACCGTGAGAGTCCGTTGCCCAGTTTGAAATCGGCTCAAAATAGTCCTCCAACGTCGCCCAGGCCACCGTCCACGTCGCAACAACAACAAACCCAACAAGTTACCGACGACGAGATCCCAACAAAGGACATCGTTAAGAACGAGCCTGAAGAAACGTGGGACTATTAAAAGTCACGTGTGTTAATTCATTGAAATTCAAATGAAAATATCAACGAGTTGGCCAATCGGGCAAGTTCCAAATCACCGATTAAACAACCGTGAGTTCGGGTATCGCTTGTTATTCGTAACAAAAAACAAAGAAACAAAAACAAAACACTTTGCCAAACGGACTAATCGATGAGTTTATGTGCGAAATGAATGGAGCTTAGAATTAGGATAGTATCGTTTTTTTTTTAGCCGAACAGAAGCCAGCGATAGGATTCGTTGTAGGACAAAAACGAGTCCTGCCTATCAATTAGGGGCATTATTATTGTGGATACCCCTGTGGTGTCAAGAAACAAACAAACAAACAAACAAACCGCTCCAGCGAGTGTGAAGCCGCTATATTTCGATCAGGAACTTTGACCGATTTATTTCGGCTGGTGGATGTGATTGACAGAAACTAGAACGATAGCGCCAATAATGAAAACAAAGTTCCCGGACGAACAGAGCTAAATCAAAACAAACGAACAAACGACTTTGAGGCGTTTAGCAAAGAGATACAAATAAAAAAATTTAAAAAAAAAAAGGGAAAAACAAATACGAAACAGTGAGCGACGAACAAAAACAAAATTAAACAACGTATAACGTATTCATATATATATATCTAAATGTATATATATGCATATGTTATATACACAGTGTCGGTGTGCGTAATGAATCGAAGTAAATTATAAGGGTTTCCCCTAATGTAAACTCCAGGAGATAGAATTCTATCTGCCTGTCCTGTCCCTAAATCCCGACAAACGTTTGAAACTTCGTACTCTCGCTGTAAATTTTGTGATTTTGTGAAAATGTGGTAAAAAGATATTTGAGCAGTGACGAATTTTATGACGAAACGCTGATCGTGCGAAGAGAATAATTAACGAGAACTGGGGTTCACTTTAGTGCAATCTTTTCCTTTTCCCTGACCGTTTCCCTCCCTCGTTCCCCTCACTCGTAATTCATTGTTGAAAATCGATCTTATTAAATTTTTTTATTTCATTAAAATTACGATCAACAAGAATGCTCGTGAGTGTGCGATAAACAATTGCGCGAAAAGCATGCAAAAATGAACAAAAAAAAAAAAAAAAAAAAAAAGTAATAATAAAAATGCTGCAAAATGCGAAAACAAAAGCGACAAGAGTGAGAAGTAAATGCAATCGTGATTGATGTTATCGTTTCTATCACACTATCCTCTCCCCTTTTCCTCCCCTCAGCCCTTAGACGTTAAGCTGTTGATGTTAAATATTTCTTACTCGAGTCTAACGTACTCCAAAATCTCATTTCTTCGTTTTTTCTCTTTATTTTATTCTCTTTTGTATATTACAATACGGTCCAAGCGCGCTTTCTCCTTTTTTAAATTATTCCGCATCGCTTGTCCGTTAGCAAAACATAATAATAATAGTGAATTTTAAACGAAACAAACAAAAAATCATTAATGGTTTTATAAAAGACGAAAGAACAGGAATGGAGATTGCAAGACGAAGATGCAAGAAAGAACAAACAAAAAATCACTTAAGACCGTTACCAATGTTATTATTATACTATTGATGCGTATTTTATTACTAATATTATTATCATTATCATTATTATTATTATTATTATTATCATTATTATTATTATTATCATTATTATTATCATTATCTTTATTATTATTATTATTATTGTCAACATTATTATGTATGATTAATTCTTATTGACTATTACAATTAGTTATCGTGTGACCGTCGTATATGCGCGAATTGTTATGCGCCCGTACGAATGGGAGCACGAAATGACGTAGCCAAAAAAGAAAGAAAAGTAAACAAAAAAAAAAAAAAAACAAAAAAAATGTAAGAAACGAGCAGTGATCGTTCGACGTAATATCATTTATATTATTCTTCCTTTTTTTTTTTTTTTGTTTTATTTTTTTCTCTTGTTCTAGGGGAGGGTGAGGGGAGAAAAAAAAAAAGAAAAAAGTACGATTACGTTTTTAATTACCGTATTAATATTAATGGTTGGAGTATTTGGTTAATTTTATCATTATCATCGATTTTATTATTATTATTATTATTATTATTATTATTATTATTATTATTATTATTTTATATTATTATTAATTATTATTATTGCTATTAATTATTGATTATCTCGAAAACAAAACGGCTTGTAAAGCCAATGTGATAGAGCTTACGTGCGACGAGAGAAAGAAACAAAGATGGGATTGCCAATTCCACTGAAAACAGTATGTGTGTGCGTGTGACTATGTGTGTGTGCCCGTGTGTGCGTGTATGTGTGCGTGTGTGTGTGCGCGCGTGTGCGTGCGTTTGTATGTATGCGAAAACGTCGAGAGTATTCGTAATTTGCGTAAAATTTGATTAAAACGCTGCACACCGATATCTCTCTACGTATTCGAATTTTCTTTGTAAATAAATTGTACAAAAAAAAAAAAAAAAAAAAAAGTATGAAAAATGCGATAATTAAAGGGATGAAGAAAAATTGATAACGATGAGAAAGAAGAAGATGAGAGACCAGAGAAGAAGATAAAAATCTCAGATACATACACGTACACGAATACACTCAATTGTATATTATATTTACTTATCACATTTAATCCTCCATAGGCGTAAATCGTGTGTGTGTGTACATATATTTATGTATATATGTGCGTATGCATACGTCAAGTGTTTAAACGACGAACGAAAAAAAAAAAAAAGAAAAAAGAAAAAAAATACAACAATGAATAAGAACAGAAAAAATGAACCATTAGCCCCAGTATACATCGAGATAAAAAATAAATAAATAAATAAATAAATGAATAAAGGAACCGAAGACAATTTTAACGTACCAGAGAATGAGACTTAGGCCTACTGGACGGAGAATTAAAAAAAAGAAAAAAAAAAAAAAAACAACAATTACGAGCAAAAATGATCATTCGAACTATATATATGAAATATATATATTTATCAAATGAAGATCGTACGTGTAATAAACGATCAATATGTTAAAATCCTTTGTCTTGTTTTGTTTTGTTTTTTTTTTTTTTTTTATTATTTGTTTCTTGAATGAAAGAAAGAGAGAGAGAGAAAGAGAAGATGTTTGAAATTTCCAGTACGATGAAAAATCGTGTATGAATGCGTAGCTGTGAGTGTGTACAAAAAACCATTTAAAATTCGTATGTTTGTGGGCAGAGGGTAGAGGGTGAAGGGGAGGGGGTGGTGAAAAAAAAAAGACAAGGGTTTATCCTCGATATTGCAAATCAAACACTAGTATTTATCCGACTAAGCCGCGGTTAATCTCCGATTAAATTCTAGTCCGCAATTTTAATAAAACGAAAAATAAAGATTAAAAATATTGAAATGAAGATTAGAGAAAAAAAAAAAAAAAAAGATGAAATAATTTAAAAAAAAGCTTATGAGGAAGCTGGTTTTTGATAAAGATGAGAATTACTGAAGAAATAAAGAATTAATAAAAATTAAAAAAAAAGTAATATAACAAAAAGGGCATTGCGAATGAAAGACCAGTGACATTTCTCTATTCGTTTAAGTTCTTCTCATTCGTTCGTTGAATTTTGTCATTTTTGTTCGTTTCCATTTTTCTATTCGTCATTATCACGATATGCTAATTCAATTTTCATAGTGAGAACGCTCGTAATGAAAAAAAAACATTAAAAAAAAAAAACAAATGTACGTCGACTTGCCTAACGAACAAACGAGCAGTTTTTTTTCCTACAACGAACCGCCCGACGATTGGCGGACTCCGAGCCCATGTTAATAATTTTTACGATGACAAAAAAAAAACAATGATGGGTTTTAATCGAACTTCGCCGATCGTCCGCTATTTCGGATAATTCATTAACGAAATTCGAATAAAAATCGTTAGAACAAGATGCCGCGATCTCGTAGTCGCAAACGAAAAGTAAAAAAAAAATACGACGTTGCTTGAAAATACTTGTTTCAAATTATCTACAAACATTGGCTCGTTCTTACGTAAATCGGATTAACTTCTTCCAATTTATTTTCATTTATAAAAAAAAACAAAAACAAAAAGTTCAAAATCCGCTGAAACTTTGTACGAGCGAACAAACGAAATTTACATTACGTCGAGCGAAACGTCATCAAATTTATCAAAAACGCAACATACGAACAAAGAAAAAATCGTCAATTTATATTTGCATATAATATTTACGGGACACATAAATATATTCCTTCGATCCTGATGCGTTTCGGAAACAAAAGTTATATAAAATTGAGAATTTTTATTGCATAGCATATTTCTAATATTACATGAGATTAAAAACGTAAAAGCTCGGATTTAAAACGCGTCACATCGGCCAAAAAGTATTGTTTACGTGCGTTTTTTTCCTTTTCATTCTTTTATTCGTCGTTTTTTTTTTTTTTCATTTTTTTTTTTTTTTTTTTAATCACTTATCAATTTTACATTCACCGAATCAACATAACTAGGGTCTTGTAGATATTAAAAAATAGAAACGTATAGGATTATACGATAGCTTTAATTATTTAAACGATATTGCTTGTAATCAAGAGCAGATTCGATAAGATTATATAAACATGAGAGTGCGAATCAGAGAAAGAGAGAAAGAAAGAGAGAGTGCGTGTGTGTGTGTATGTGTTGGGAGCAAAGAGAGCGAGTAAACACGAGAAAGATCGAGAAGATGAATATTAAAAAACAACAAAAAAAACAAAACAGTGTGCGAGAATTAAAGAATGAAAAAAAAAAAATGTAATATAAAAGTGATGGTGAAATTCATAATCTTGGTACGGATAAATGTTGAATCCGTTTATTGATGAAGCAAAAAAGAAAAACAACAAAAAAAAAAAAGTACGGAAAAACGGTGAGGAGGAAAAAAATCATATCGTAAACTTAATAATGAATATTTTACAAAATAAAACTGTAGATAGACATTCAGAAAATTATCGAAGCCCCCTCTCAAAACCCCCTCCCCCTCTGGCCCTTCTACAAGTGCGAGGAAGTAAAAAACACGCAAAGAGACGACGGACGGAAACGCAACGATGATACAAAACAAAAATAAAACATTCTTCCCGCAGGAGTCCAAACCACCTATGTTCCCAGACATATGATAAAACAATACGATGCGTGACAAGAAAAAAATATATATATATAACGCACGATCTACGATCAAAAGAAAAAAAAACAAACTCCGTCATCCAGTAGTGAAAATGAGGTATTAACAAGAAAAAAAAAACAAAACAAAACAAAAAAATGGAAGATAATGAAGGAGACGAAGAAAAAAATGATAACCTAAAATACTGGTTTATTAATTTGTATCTTTTTCTTTTTTCCGACTGTATTATAGCATATAAAGAGTATCCTGTACATTGCATAACACATGAGCACTATTGTTTTAAATTGTACCTTTATGATTATTATACGAAGATAAAAAGAAAAATAAATAAGATATACAAAATATCAACACCACGTGAGTCGTTCATTAGTCTTTTGCCCTCGATATTCGTCGACTTAGAAACCAACATTTCTTGGTTGTATTATACACGTTATGCTTATTTTGTGGGAGTGACATAAATATTCAGTATTTAAGAATATTCATAAAAATTCACTTCCCAGAAAATTCATTACGTCACAGCTCCTCATATAATAATTCAAAAGATACGTACAAACTGTCAATAATTTTTATGGGTTTTATAGGTTTTACGTGCAAATTTCATTACCGTGCCAAATCGATGCTCCCAAGTGTAGATCATTTCACAAACAATTTTCACACTATATATATATGTTAACTTTTTTTTTATCTCAGGTTAAGACAACAGTTGCATTCTTTATTGAACACTGGTAATACTTTTTGGTCACCATTCTTCATAACCCCCAAGAGGATAAAAATCTCCATTTTGCGGTTAGCCAACATGACACAGTTGTACGTCTCTACCACACTGATTGTACCGTATGTTGGTAATTCAGGTTTCCTAAAATAATATCGAAATTTTTGCTGGCGTATGGTAAGCGTCGTATGGCGTGCGTATGGTAACCGTACGATATGGGTACATCGTATTTTGGTACGCGGTATTAAGATGATCTGTCAGTCTCGCGATCGGTAACAAAGTAGATAGACGTTTTTCTCGGACACACTTGATATTTAAAGAAGAAGAAGACTTACACGTTATTCTATCTCTAAAGAAGAACAACGTGTAACTCTTCTTTTTCTTTAAATATCATGCATGTCCGAGAAAAACGTGTATCTACTTTTCAGTTATAACACTCGGTCATAGCAGTACGGTGTGTTCTCACGGTACCATCAGTACGTATGGTGGACTTTACAGTATAACGTAAATAAATTTAGGGCCATCCTAATTATGTCAGTACACCGTATTGATACAATTATATTATAGTACGTCTCTGCTACGGATAACGTCTTTGCCTTGGTTAATACGTTGCCCTGCCGTGGTAATAGTACGGTGCCACTACAATATCGACGGCGCAGGGATCTATCTGGCATTCGGACCACTCCCGAATTAGCAGCCTTAAGTCAAATGGATTGATTTTTTGAAATATAAATCATTGGTGGTCGTACAGTGGTTGGTGGTAGCGCAATTATATCGTTCAGTGATGACCCATATTCTCAAAAAATGAATTATAAAATTTAGCCCCCGACTTAGCCCTCCCAAGCAAATAAATCGACTTTTATTTTACGAATCTCTTGAGGCTCATCTTTCACATGACCCGGGAAATAGTTTGATGAATATGTAGAGACGCGGCCGCGTCTTGACGCCAAGTATTCTCCACCGACAAACGATTTCGCGTCGAATAAACCCCTAATAAACTTTGCTCGCATGAAAATTGAAACTTCTCGAACTGTTCGAATGGAAATGAAATCGTTCGCGAAATTGAAACAGTATTTACGATGAACGGACGAATCAATAATTCATTCGATTGTTTGTCAACGCGATTATTTTTTGAATCGTATTTCTTCGTTAATAAAATTTAGAATTTGACAGCTTGGAAAAGAAAAAAAACTTTTATGGATCATTGTTGTGTATTATGTATGAAAGTACAAATTCAATCCATTTTTCTATTTGTTTCTATAAAATGATTATATATTTTTTATGTTGTTTCATTTTCAAAGAAAGCCCTAGGGTTGTATAGTTATTCTAATAAATTGAGGATAAAATAGAATCCTTCTTGTACTATTATATACTTCATACTGTGAAAATGTATCCGCATCGAGGAACGATGACGCGTGGCGTTTAATTCACCGACTGACGCTCAATAAATGCGATTCAAATGAATTATAGTAGGGTTTATAGAAGAGTTATAAATGAATTATGTAGGAGTAGTGAATTAAAGACGCTGCCGCGTCTCTAGATGTGTCCTAGAAGTACGGCGTACGCTGGTATTTTGTCGCATCACGGTGGTAGCACCGTGGCAGTAACGTGATTTCGGTATCTGGGTTCAACTTCTCTTTCGGCTCTTTCTAACGCGCTTATTTTATTTTATTTTAAAATTATGATCAAGCATATATTCTAATTTATTAAACAATTAAGAACAAACGACGAACGAACTAAAAAAGACTGTAAAAGTTATAAAGGCTCGGTCAGTTTCATATAACTTCGGAACTCAAAATTAAGGTTGCCTTCCATCAAATTTTACATCGCGAAGATACAATCGACTCAATGCGAATCTGATTGGTTTACAAAATTCATTACCAACATTCCAATAATCACTGACCAATCAGCTTTCTCGAGTCTCCTTATGTCCTTATCGAATTAGAATTAAGAAAAATACGCATGGTGACCGGTCTAGAGTAGTGTTTCGTAATGGAAGAACCGAATCGACGATAACCTTGTTTCATTCGGTTAACCGTGCACCGCAACGTTATTTACAATCCCTTTTTTTTATTAATCGAATGACAGCTTTGGGGTCTCGCGGTGTATCGGAAATAATCGAATTGTCGTGATTTCAGTATTCAACAGTGCTTAACGAGACAATTTCAATTTAATTCGTACTATTGTCATACCGAGTGATCAATTTTTTTCTCTTTTTGCATTTTATACGAAGAATGTTTGTTCAGTAATTGTTGTTCTACCAAAATAAGAATGGCATCGTTTTTTAAAGGTCGTGGTACCTTGGGCATCGTCAGCAATTTCTTAAAACCCAGGTAAATATAAATTTTTCATTGAATCTCAGTCATTCAATTTTATTAAAAATCGTTTGGGGAAAAAAAAAAATCGGTGCACGAATTACTTTCTTCCTTACAGATTCGAGCTTACAAATGTACCTAATCGTGCAGGACCTCGATTGAATAGGCCAAAAAAACAGTATCCACCATGGCTACCAAAACAACATCGTGTGGTACGCTAAATTTTTATTTCTTTTCTCTTATTGTATGATTCACCTGTCATTGTTTCTATTAATGTACTTGCAACGAATTATTATGATATGGTAAGAACATCGAAGCGTGCTGTTCAGTGAAATTGTAAAAAAATTGATTTCTCTTGCTTATTGCTACCCTAAAAAATTTCATTTCAACTCCCTGTTTATTTAATCGAAGCTGCTGCAATACATCTCGTACTTACGATTTTAGTTTCATTTTTCCAAATCTAAAAATATGTAAACAAACGAAAAAAATATGTAATTTGAAGCTTGTCGTTTGAAAAATAACTTTCGTTGCGTCTCCTAATGTTCATCCACACTGTCTATCGGTGTATCACCAAAACTAAAACAATAATTATGTCCATTCTTACTTAACGAGGTTCACGCGGTAGGCATGAATTAAACAAATTCCTAGTTTAATTGTTTAAAATCTGTATGAACATTTTCAACAATAATACTCAACTGTGGGTAAAATTTGAGAAAGTTTTACTATCCAGAAATTGAGTTATTTGTTGTCAAAAATCGTTTTTTTTCGTAACTCCCCACAAGACCTCATGTTAAAGTTGCGATTTTAAATACTGAATATCTCGATTACTAGACGGTGAAACCTTCTCGAATTTTTTACACATTATTATATGATACTCAAAAAGATTCATGCAAAATTTACAAAGTTATCTTGGAAAAAATTGTAGCTGATGATTCTGCCGTTACTTTGTATATTCTATTATGATTATGACGCGTGAACCTCATTAAACTGATAGTCTGTAAACAAAAACTTTCTTTTTTATATTTCAATAAAGTATCTTCAGTGTTGATGCGAGCAGGGCAACGTTAGAAGTAAATTTCTAAAAATGTCATCTCAGTTCCTGCTGAAAAATGTTTTTCCAGAAAGCATTAGTTCTGCATTTTCTTTTCGTTCTCTCATGGAATTATAATGACGGAAAATAAATAGACATTTGCAAATTGGATGGGAACGATAGGATAAGATTTTTCAAATAAAATTATTTATGAATGCGTTGATCGATTTTGAAAGATTAATTTTGTGCAATATTTTCGAACCTATATTCACAACTACAGCTTCACAAGGAAGAAGTTACTCGAGAAAATACCAAATTTATTCAAGAAGTAATAGAATCCAAGTGGGGCCCAAGAGACGTTGGTCTTGGTATGACAAATCACAATTCACCACTGAAAGTTCAGCCGATCGAGCCACAATTGAAATGGGAAGAAAATTCCACCCGCACTGGTGTCATAGCTAAAAAAATTGGTATTTACCCAATGTGGCTGAAAAATGGCAAAAGAGTTTTGGCCACGTTACTACAGGTAATAGGAATATTAATAATAACTATTTCATCAATTGATTAAACAGAATAATCTCCAACTTTCCAAAATTTTCGAATTCTTTACATATTTTAATCTTGGATACCACAAATAAAAGATTAACTGTCACAACACGAAACGGCAACTTAATTTCGGGCTCTGCTGTAAAAATATTCCTTACGTTTCGTTCCAAAGATACAAATTTCCATGACTGTTGGGTAATTTGGATCCAGGCCAACATTATTCTCGACTCAATTATGATAAACATCTTTTTCAAACTTCAAGCGTAATGAAACAAAAAAAGTTTGCAACATTGAGACTGGAATGATTTGCATAGTCAGAAGTTATTATATTGTAAGAAAAAATTCATAGAAGCTCAATAAAACGAAAATAACTGAAGGTTCAGTTTTAATAGTCAATTTTGTGAACAGGGTAGAAATTTGCAACAAAAACTGGACACGAGTGTCTTGAAGTCTGTGCTATAGAAATTCTCTGAATATTTTAAAAGCAATTTTCTGTAAAAACGTTGCGAAATGATGAAATGAATAAAGACTTGAAGAAATCATCGCTTCCAGGTTGTTGACAATCATGTTATAAAATATATTCCACCGGAAGATTATAAGCCCATGATAGGAAGGGGACGACCAAAGAGAAGACTCGGTTGCATGGTTATTGGTGCGGAAAGTACAGATCCACAAAAAGTATGTAAAACTTTATCAACAAATTGTAAAAAAAAAAAAAAAACACCTTCTCCATTCAAGTTACTCTAGTAATAATTTTCGTGTTTTCTTTTTTTCAAAACGTATAGTTCACAAAGGAATATTGTGGAATGTTCTCGGACGCTGGTGTAATGCCAAAAAAATTACTCGCAAGATTTATGATTACACCTAACGCTGCTTTACAGCCTGGCACTCCACTGTTCGCAGCACATTACAAACCAGGAACTTTCGTTGATATAAGAGGAAAAACGTATGTACAGGAACTTCAGGTTTTAGTGTTCTGGGGCTTTGCACGTTTCTGTTTGGAACATACTTATTGCTGGCTGCTTTTTCATGTACTAAAATAAGATATATAAACAGCAATTGAAATTTGAGCAAAAAAAAATATGCCGAAAAAAGAATGGATATAAATTGAAACATAAAAAATACAGAAATCCGGTTGATCATAATTTATAAAAATACGAAAATGTCTTTTAATTGTTTTAGAACGTCTAATTTTTAATTGTTTGTATTTTTAGTGTTGACCGAGGTTTTCAAGGAGTCATGAAGAGATGGGGATTCCATGGAATGCCAGCAACTCATGGACAAACAAAAACTCACAGAAGACCAGGAAACATTGGTTCAGGTGGTACGAAAGCTCGTGTTATGCCAGGAACAAAAATGCCTGGTCACATGGGTAATCGTTATCGTATTCTTCGAGGAGTGAAGGTAATTTTTTGCAACGTCACTTTTCTTTCAAGTAAAAAGAACATTCATTTATCATCACGTCTAATCTTGAATGCTTTTGTTTGTTGTGTTTAGATTTTACGCGTAAATACAAAATACAACGTTTTGTGGGTACAGGCACAAAATCTTCCAGGCGAAACTAACACCTTACTACAAATTTATGACACACTTTTGCCGGTTAAAAAAATGAGAGAACCCTGCAATTTTCCAACGTACATACCCAAACCGGACGAACCTTTGGCGGAAGAACTTTACGCAGATGATGTTCATCCCTTCAACGCACCCTCGATAGAATTCAAAGAAGCGTAGCTGTGTATAAGAATCGAATAAAACATTTTCTTCAACGTTAAAACTGTGAAATTTTATATTCTAATGATGCTGCAATGCTTTCCACTTACTGATATCCCTTGGAACTGGACATTTTTATGTAAAATTCTCATTCTCAACTTCGAGGGTAATGGACATTCACGACTTTTCGTTTATCAAATGTTATAAATAAAATAAATTCATCAACTTTTCAAAAATTCAAACAAATCATTTTTTTTTCTCTAAAATTTATTGAAAAATCTAACATTGTTTTTGGAAAATTAGAAAATTTGACTTCACATCATCTGTTTTTCGTAACGTCTTTCAAGCCAATCAGTGTATTTACCTCACAATTTTATAATGGATGAAAAAATTAATTTATCTGTCATTTTGTAAGAACAAAACGATCAAATTAAAACACATTTCAAAACCCGGTTGTAGTAGCAATTTAGTGCAAACCTCAGATCAAAAAACCTTTGGGAATGTAGTTTTGCGGATGAAAACGACTAATTGTTTAACAAGTCGTAGAAAAATATAAAGGAAAATAAAGCGGTCAAGGATACGCAGTAATAAAGGTGGTTGTCTCACTGCAATTATTATGAAAAGTTTACTCTTTAGTCAATGTATGAAATTTTGCTAAATGTGCGAAATATTCTAATAATTTTGAAAGTTTATTTCTATCATGGAACGTGACCAGAAAAATGCTATTGTTTTTTTGTTGTTGTTTTCTATACTTCAAAATACCTCAATTTTTAATCACGAGAATTTTGAATTTTCAATTGCTCTACATAAGACGAGGAATATGATATAAGAAATATCTCGAAAGTGCAACGGTGAATTCTTTTATAAATTGGCGAGTAATTACATAGGAGTGTTCTGAATATATCTCCTGAATTGAAGAAAACGTAATAACGTTCTTGAGCCTAAGCGGTTTTTGTCATTTTTCGATTTCGTAACTGTTGAATAGTTTTTCAAATGGTTTTAATCCGCAATATTTATAAGAAGTGAAAGAAATTATAAAAAAATGAACGAAAACGGTGTTATTAGAAGAAGCTACACTGACTTTTCAAATATAATTTACAGTTGGAAATATTATTTGGCCAAATTGATTGATAACGTATGATTAATGCTAAATTAGTTTTTCTCTCTTTTATTTTTGTCGCTTGTTCCGTACAGAAGAACGTGTTATCATAGTAATTAATCGGTACTAATGAAGAAGTAGTCAATCGATTCATTTATTTAGTAATCCAATATCACTATAAATTTGACTTGCCTAAAATATACACGAAACGTTTTTGTATTGAATTGTTTTGTTTTATCTTTCTTTCAAAGTAACACGATTAACCAAGACACCCGATCCGTACGAGCAGTCGATAAAGCATCATCGACAAACAGAAATTTTTTTTTTTTCTTTGTCTAGCGTGCAATTATTAAAATAATTAAAATAATTAATAATTACACGTTTGTTTTCGAATAGGAATACATGGGTGTCGTCATACATCTAGCATCAGTAGTTTTTATTCTTTTTTTTTTTTCTGTAGACTTGTTACTTCGATAATAATATGCAATAAAAATGTAAGGTTTACCAGTAAATTAAATGGAAGAAGAAGAAGAAGAATAAGAAGAAAAAGAAAAGATGAAAAGAACAAAAGACACGGTCGATTCGTAAAGTTTATGATAACTTGCTCCTTTTGTAAAACTTCGCGTTCATACTTTCTCGGGGCTTTTATCTCGACTGATGGCCACGGATTCTCGTTGTCGTTCTTCTCGGTGATACATGCGTTCAAGAAGGCCCCCGATTTCTTATTATCGATATTAATCTTTTTGTGTGTGTTTGTTTGTTTGTTTACCACCTATGATTTTTTTTTTTTTAGTCGTTCTTGCTATTTATTCTCACAATTATTTCATGCGTCGATGCATGCATCGAACGAAATGAAACGATGAGATTCTTCGATTCTCAATTGGTACGATGGCCGTGGCCGTCACTTTGTCATATCATCGGAACAAAGACTTCGTATCGGTGAAGGAAAGAGGAAGCAAAATCGCTCCGTTGTTGTGATGATGATAATGTTTGTCGGGGGACGGCACGATTGGATAGGGAACGATGAGGTCGTCTCAGAACTTAAAACCTTCACTTGGAATAGTTGTCGTCGGATCGAATTCGAAGGCCCCTTCTCCAACCGGCGGTGCAAGATTCGTATCGTCAGCCTAGAAAAAAAAAACACAATTTAACGATAAACTAACGATTTTTCAAAATGGCAACGAGCTTTAATCCACCGGAGGAATTGAAAATATAATCGACTCGAAAGTTCATGACATTGCGACCTGAATGTCATTTTGGAAAAAATTAAAACCCAAGACACATGGATTTTTATTTTTTTCCCATAACGTAATATTTCCTGGCGTTTCAGTGTATTTCTTACCTCTTCCGAAAAGTATTGTTCAATGATATCGTAAGCTAATTTGTAAATGTCTACGTTTTCGTGGTTCTGCAGTGCTTCGATCTTGTCCAAACCTAGAAAAGCATCGAAGAGTTATTTATTGCAAATAAAAAAGCATTGTTATTGGCTCGTAAGTTTAATTGAAACGTCAACTAACCGGAACATTCCTCGATCATGTTAGCCAACTGTTCGACTTCCGGTCCGGCGAGCTTGAGCATGTTATTGATACCATCGAGAACTACCTGTAATACCTGAACGTCTTTGCACGAGAGAAGCTCGCAGAAAGGTTCGATAACGCCAAATTGTATCAACCGTGCGACCTGGTCCCTGTTGCCGCTTATCGTCATATTGCTAATTGCCCATGCTGCCTCCTTTTGAGTTTGGAAGTCCGACTTTTGCAAGAAAATAAGTAAATCGAAAAATAAATAATCCGAAGCTTGAGAAGACCAAGAAAAATCAATGTTTACGAAAATATAAAGAAAATATTAATACCTTGGATAAGTTGCGTATGATGAGTGGCAAAAGACCTGCTTCTAGCACAGCCTCAACCTGCGATTGATTACCTGCTGTAATGTTCGAAAGGAACCACACGGCCTCTTTGCAAATTTTGTCCTTCGAGTGGGTAAGTAAATTCGGAAAATGCGAAAGTGCTTGACAGTTCAAAACTGTTTGAGTTTGTTCGTCAGTGCCGGTTACGATGTTTCCAACTGCTCTGAGGGCAGCGGTCTGAAGCTTTACGTCCTTGTGCGATAGTAACGGAATCAATTGTGGAACTACTCCACTGTCAATAACCATTTGAATTTGCTCGTTACCACCGTCAGTCAGGTAACTCAGTGCCCACACCGTGTCGACAAGAATCTACGAGATTCCGTTAATGATGTAACCATTTTTATGATATAAAGCTAATTTTTACAATTCCTTCTAAATAAAAATACGAAATTAAATAAAAACAAAGTTTCATCATAATCAAGTTCTTCTCTCAAGTTCTGTTCATATTATATTTTACATTTTACATTCTGTTGCTTTTTGTGCCAGCAAACATGAACGTTGTAATTGGGTTTTTCCCGTGCTTATAAATAAATAAATAAATAATTATGGATTATAATTAAGAATTTTAAAACAATAATCACTCATTGACTCACATTAACGTCCGTATGGTGAATGAGGATGTTAAGAGCTGGCAATATTTCTTTTATCGTTTGAACCGGTGGTGGCGGATCTTTATTTCTACATAAGTTTACGATGACCCATGTGACGTTACGTAAAAACGTTATTGGTATGTCAGGCTTAATGAACGTTAACAGAGGTTCTACGACACCAAGATTAATCACGTAATCTCTCGCCGCCGGTCCATCACCGATAATATTACCTAAATTATTTTAAAAAAAGAAAACATTTTTTTAGTTTTATTTTTCAAGTCATTTCATTGCCAATATTTTACGTGCTTTTTTTGTATGTACATTTTTGGAAAAAATAAGAGAATCAATTGCTAAGTCAAAATCGTGGCCTTTTTCATTCTAACGGTACTAATTTTAGTGTTGAACGTTTGAAAAATATGGAGAAAATACCTAACGCCCAAACTGCCTGTTCACAAACATTTTGTTGACTCGATAATAGCAGATGAAGGAAATGTGGCACAGCACCGGCAGCTACGACCGCTTGCGTTTGTTCCGATGTCCCGCTAGCAATGTTCGTCAAAGCCCACGCAGCTTCAAACTGCAGGGAAGGACTGAAACATAATAAAAAATGTTAAGCAACTCTGTTGTCAACGAAAATAAGTACAAAAATGAATGAGCGAGATGTCGTAATTACATGCCTGAAACACCTGGAATTTTTATCAATTTTAATCAACAATACAAATACCAGAAATGCCAATGAATAAACAACAGAAAATTAAATCTCAACATTTGATGAAATATTTTTTAAAGTTACGATTTCATTTTGAAAATATTTTTCTTATAAAAATAATCGAATATCAAGATCCTATTTTTTTTTTTTTTTATGATGAAAAGGAATTATTCTTCAGCAAATGAGATTTTTTTACTCAAAGTCTTCCTTCGCACATTTGAAGGTACAATGACGGAGTGAATAATTGACAAGTGCAAAGCGGCAAATATTGTAGATTAAGAATTAATTGGCATCACCTATTTTCCTGTTCAAGGCAGTGTACCAAAATTGGCAATATTCCACTCTCGATAAGCGGATCAATTGGTGGATTCCGATCTGACGAAAGTATCTTTCGAACCGATTGTACAGCTTGCAATTGTTCAGTCGGGTTTGAACTTGCCGCTTTCGCAACAAGTTCTTTCAGGTTGATCTTTGAGAGTGTTCTCTCAATATCGTCTTCATCTGATAAATAATATTTTTTTCAGTTCCAACGTACTTGAGTTAATTTTTAAGGTATTGAGAATATTTTATAATTTTTTGAATACGCACCCGTCGAGTCTGTAATAGGTACGTTTCGTCGTTTTTGAAGAGTCTCCTCGCGTTTGTTTTTGCGCAATTCGACAGTCACTTCGTTTCTTCTTCTTCTCATCTCCTGCAAATAAATTAATTGTATGAGCATCTGTTTTTTGTGGACGTTGGTAATTGGATTTTTCATGTATTTTAATGAATCGTTAACACGCAGTTTTTATTTTTTTATTTTTTTAGGATGAAATTACAATGGCATTCGATCTCGTAAAATTCATTATGAACGAAAACGGTGTTATTAGAAAAAGCTACACTGATTTTTCAAATATAATTTGCAGTTGGAAATATTATTTGGCCAAATTGATTGATAACGTATGATTAATGCTAAATTAGTTTTTCTCTCTTTTATTTTTGTCGCTTGTTCTTTACATTATATTACATTATGTCCATTCCGTATATTATATTATAAGTGTTTTTGTCAATGTTTCTTCAATTTACTACTATTCTGAAATTCTCATTGTTAAAATTTGACATTTTTTTTTTTATTCCTTAATATAGCTCCATATTTATTTGTAGCGTTATACTAAAAAAACTGCACCATCATTACTAGAGAACCAAGAACCAAATCTCCGAGACAAATTAGATAAATTTGAAAAATAAAATCACGTTAATCAATGAGAATAATTGACAAAGATATTAATAAATACTAATGAACCAAAATGAGAAATTGTTTCAAAGTTTATGAAAAATTCTCAAGATTGTCAATGCAATGCTTCTCTATAAATAATATTTAAATAAAAACTTTAATTGAAAGGAAAAAAAAGTATAAAAATACAAGATCGGTTTTATGTTTTGATTTGCTTGAATTATACAAACAAGAAGACTACAAAAAAAGACTGAATCAATTTTTGACAACTCTTTTCTTTCAACTCGGGTACAAGATATTGTAATAAAATTTAATGGTTTGGAAGTTTGTATCGTTGAATTGGTAAAAAAAATTATATTGTTTATTCATAAATTTATTAATATATCATTCCGACTCAGATTTTTTCACAGATCTTGTTTTTTTGATAAAAAAAAAGACAATCATCCAATTTTCAGAGCCAAACACTGTCAATAAATTTTAATAAATTTGCTTTAATAATGTTTTTTTTTTCTTGATTACAACAAAATATATTTGAAACAGCAACGATATGCAATTGTCAATTAAATGGAATGCGATCATTAAGAATTTTGAGTTGCAGCGGAGTTGATTGAAAAATTAGTAAAAATTAACCGCCGTAGCAATTTTTTGTCTTGCGAAAAGATTAATTTCGAAAATGGTTGACAAGAGAAAAAACATTGCTTTAATTCGGTCATTCGGCGATAATAATGAAAATTTCTGCGAAAAATTTTGAGACACATGACTGTGGGCATCTGTGGCATTACTCAAAATGGCACGCGATTTCGCGGATGCTTGAATTTTTGTGTTCTCGAATGCACGGGGAAAGAGGATCGAGAAAATCAAGAAAAAAAGGGAAGAGGCTTGAAATGAAAAAAACTAAGAATCTGGGGAGAGAGAGAAAATAAATGATAAATTGTATATCAGAAATGAAAAAACGCGAAGTGCGTATTCGGTAGAAGAGCGTTGCGTGCTAACGAAACGTGAGAATCGTGTGTTGCGAACGCGACACGGGAGAGTTTGGTGAGCGAATTTTGAGGCGATTTTGAATGGATGTAAGAAAAGTAGTGCAAAATAATGTTAGAAAAAAGTGAAATTTGAAATACTTACATCCTGATCTTTCCCTTTGTTCTTGAAAACCATCATCCGATTCTTGTTTTGCATTTCAGCCGCCATTTTTTTTTCTTTACAATAACCAATGTCGTAGTCAAGTATGTGAATTGATATGCCGGTTACACCGGAGTTTTTGGGAGAGCACGCACGTCTCCGTTATAACGAACACCACCTCCGTCGTCGATCGCTTCGCGCACTATATCCGTTTTGTACTTTTGGAATACACACGCGCGCATAGACACTTCCTTTCAACGACGTATATTTCTATTCGTTTTTTTTGTCTCTTTTTTACCAGCGTGTCGCGCTTTATCGTGCCGTTTTACCTGTTTCGCGGCGGCTATTCCCTGCTTCAATGTCTACCTATTTTCGCAACTGCATAACTACCACAAAGTCGTAAGTGTATTACGGTTAAAGTGTCAGCTCGTCTAAGGGACAGTCTCCTATGCAAATAAGATGCATACATGCGTTTTTTTTTTAAACGAATTTCCCTTGTCATTCACTTATTTGGCGAAATGGTTTTTTTTTATTCGAGTCACGCACGTTTTCAGTCGCTGTGTAAAAGAATCTCCCGGAAACCGCACGGTTTTTAGACCCCACGAGCGCCGTGGTGTCGAGAGAAAAAAAAAGATACCAGACGCAATCGAAAAGGCGCCTTTTCAACGCGACCGATGTTTCTCGACGTTTTCCACCCTCCTCCCGCCCTCCTATCAAGACGAGCGCGGGAATGTGGTCGCGCCGTCGCGCGCGTCTACAAAAGTTCCTCACTGCTTCATCTATTGGGTGTCACAAGCGCTACATCGAGCGTTGGCCGATATGTTTTTACTGGTGGCCAAGTTGGATCGCCCCGACCAATGGCGGGCCCAACCAACAGACAGAAAGAAGAAGAAGAAGATCTATTGGGTGTCAGCACATTGACTTTGACGTTTTGGACCATGATTTGAAGTAAGTTAGTTTGGAAATGCCTCGCCTACGCGGAAAAATAAAACTTTTTACCGGACAAAAAAAGAACTGTTATTGATTACGTCATTTATTTATAGTATTTGCATTTGTACCAAAAAAAAACACCTTCGATATGTACGACATTGAAATAACGAATCAAAAAAAAATTAGATTCGATTGTTCTTTGTTCAATGATGGTCACATGACCGTTATTTTCTACATCAGGGAAAAACGTTCGTGATCGAGATACCAAAACTAACAAGATAATAAATACGATCACTTCTGAGATAAAAAGAGATAACAAACTTATATATGTAAGCGAATCATTACAAATGCCATTTATTTTCGAATTCAGTGGACAACATACAGGATCAAAGTTCTGAAACGTCACTGTTATCATGACCAATTGAACAATAAATATCGCAATTGTTATCGACGCTGTTCACAAGTTTCATTATGCCATTGAAAAGGATTAAGGTGTTGGAGCTTGCTGGTTTAGCTCCAGCACCTTTTTGTGGCATGTTACTCGCTGATTATGGTGCTTCGGTAATTAAAGTTGAGAAGGTAAATCGTTAACATTTTTGCATTATTGCTACACTTTAATTTTTTATTGTTAACATAACAAAAAAATGATAAATAATCCAAAATTCATCAAAAATATAGACCGAAACTATCGGTGGATATCCTGATGTTTTGGCACATGGAAAAAAATCCATCGCATTGAATTTGAAGACCCGTAATGGTGTTGAAATTTTCAAAAAGTTGAGCGACCGCAGCGATGTTGTTATCGACCCATTCAGACGAGGTTTGCTTTGCTCGCATTTAAAAAGCTGATTTTCTTGAACGAAGACGAATATATCTTATCTCTGATTCTTTTGATGTTCGTTTTCTTTAAAGGCGTTATGGAAAAATTGAATTTGGGCCCTCAGGACTTAATGGCAAGAAACAAGAATTTGATTTATGCCAGATTAACAGGATTCGGGCAAGACGGACCATACGCCAATATGGCCGGACATGACATCAATTTTTTGAGCTTATCCGGTACTCAAACTTTTCATTTTTCAATAATTTACAATGGTGACGCACTCGCAATACAATAAAATAATAAAAACAGTTTTTTGCATGTGCTATGAAATAATTAACAAAAAAACTGATTCTCGAGTGTATTTTTTATTCCACAAAGTAAGGATTGTTGTTTATTACATGAAATATTACTCAATGTTTTTCCTTTTGCACAACTGCTTACAGAGATTCATTCATAGCAGAATGAAGAATGATTTAGCGTCAAAATGACAAAAAGTTTGGATAATGAGAATTATTACTTTTTTTCAAGGATTATTATCATTGTTTGGAAGACAAGGTGAAAAGCCGATACCACCGGTCAACTTGGCCGCTGATTTTGGTGGCGGAGGATTAATGTGTGCCTTTGCAATTGTAATGGCCCTTTACGAACGTTCGCAGAGTCAACTCGGCCAAGTGATAGATTTATCGATGACGGAAGGTGCTGCTTATTTGGGCAGTTGGTTGTTCAGGTCGCAAAAAGTTCCAGGACTTTGGGGCAATCCTCGAGGAAAAAACATGTAAATATCAACCTCTAAATACAAGTTGATAACAAAGTACTTTCATGTTACGAAATAGCAACAAAACAGAAGTTTGTCCATTGATCTCAATGAAATTTTCAAATTGTTGGGTTTTTTTTTTTTTGTTAAGATATTAAGATAACTAACTGCAGTCCAAAGTGACTTTATAAAGGCTCATAAATGTTTGAAAGCTCCTCCTATCAATTTTTACAAATTACGGTAGGAATTTTAGTCCCTGAATCTCTTTTTTTTCACTCATATTATTCATCCATGTTTTTTTATTTCAGATTAGACACGGGAGCACATTTTTACGACACATACGAGACTGAAGATGGAAAATACATGGCAGTAGGGGCGCTAGAGCCACAATTTTACAGCGTGTTGTTGGAAAAGCTTGGTGTGTCTGACGACGAAGTCCCGCAATATTCCGATTTCGAGAAAAATCGTGAAAAGTTTGCAGCTCTGTTTAAAAAGAAAACACAAAAAGAATGGAGTGCGATATTTGATGGTACCGATGCGTGTGTCACACCGGTTTTATCGTTGAACGATGCATCGGCCAACAAACATAACAGGGCGAAAGAGAGTTTCACGTTTTCGATCGATAGCACAACAATCCCAAATCCTGCTGCACGCTTGTCTCGAACACCTGGCTCTTCTGCAGCCCACAATTCCAATCCCACCACCGGTGAACACTCCAGAGAAATTTTAACCGAGTTCGGATTCAGTGCAAGAGACATCGATGATGCTGTCGCATCCGGTGTCGTTGAACAAGCAAAGAAACGAGCAAAACTTTAATTCCTATGAAATCATGGAAAATATTTAAAAAAAAAGAGCAATCTTGCAGAGAAGTTTATGGATTGATTAAGTCCAACGTTAAATAGTTCTGATAGAACCCTGAAAAGTGCAATGTATTTTTAAAAATATCGTCTTCCCAGTGAGCTTATACGATGGCGAGGCTTTTCCTTGCCTCCTGATGTTAAAAGTCTACTTTTCTCGATACTGCAACGTAACTCCATTACAAAAAAAAAACGGCCTAGAGACTGTTTCAAAAACGCGTAACGAAAGTTTCATTTCAATGAAGTTTCATCTCATATCTCAAAAAATCAGCAATCTTTTTATCATTTATTTATACACCATTAATACTTAGTTGAGTTTCACGATAGATTTGGAGTTTTTACAATTGCATGACTACCGATTACTTCTAATTTGAGGTATTTCTTTTGACAAATCCAAACATTTTATTATTAGATATTTTTTCGTGCAATGAAGTAAATATACATGCCATTTTATTGTAAAATTATTGAGCCCAGTTTAACGTTTTTGTTCATATATAATCATTGAAGTTTTTCCCTGTCACAGTTTTCGCCAATGCAGTTTCCGACATTGATAACCGGACAGAGTAAATCAAAAAGTCGTATTATTTTTTTTTTTTCTTTTCTACAGTTGAACGTATTTTTTTTTGCATTTATTAACCAGCAAGAATTGTTGCTTTATGTAACATTACAAAAGGCATTATTAGATTACAAAAATATTGTATAGATGTTTGCATTGTATGGAGATATATTATATAACCACAAAAATTTTGTGGAAAAGTAAATACAGAGGCATTTAACAAGTGAAAATTTAACGCGCATTTATCTCCTAGTATAGCGAGATAAATAATTTGATAGAAGTTTTATCTGAGTTTATAAATGTCTTATTTTAAAAATAATCAAAGAACTGTAATCAGCATGGATTATTTTATGGGTAATTGTATTTATATTGTACTATTTTTATAATAGAATATTGTTTATGTCTTTTGAATAAAGATTTATATTGTTGTTATAGAGAACAAAATTTTCCATGATTTTTGTCCCTGTCAATCGTTCGAACAATTCGTAAGCATCGCTCGAAATCGATAATAATTTTTTTTACAGATACATAATTAGCATTAAACGACGATAATACAAATGTCAAAGTTCGATATGGGCTCATTGAATTTTAAATCGAAAATCGTTCCCATAATATGTCACATAGAATTTGCTATTTGGTTAACAAATCTAAAAGTAAAATCGCATTTTCATTCGTTCAAGTTTATCTTTGAGATAATCGGCTCAACCAATCCTGGAACGCGGACAACAGCAGAAACTATCGCTGCACATTAGAACGCGTCGTTACCGACTTCGTTTACATGGTCAGGAAAAAAAGAACATTGAAAACTCACCACCCGGGTCGCAGTGAATTGACAACTTCCAACTGTGTGGTGGCTTTTGTCGGAAATTAAGGATTCCAATTGAAAAGGTGATGATCTGAAACTTCACACTAATTCGCTAATGCAAAAACTTATTCATTTTTTTCATTCATTTTAACATTTTCACGTCGGTACGTGGAAACAAAGAGGTGTTTTTACAGATTCCGTTTAAGGTTATGTTGTTCTCCCTCAAAATTACAAAAGTCATTTTCCTATAACGATTGCTGCATTCACTTTTTAAAGTTTTGTACAATATATTCTATCTCCAAATATCAATAAGAGCTCAAAAGTTTGGATCTATTTGAGACTTTTTACTGGTCATAAATCGTCGTTGGTAAATCACAAATTTCCATGAAAAAACCTAATATTTAACAACAACATCCAAATTCGAAGTTTGCATAAAATTGTTATTGTAGTTAACTTCAAACCTTTTTTTAAAAATAAACCCAATTGCCCAAGTGTTCAGTGAATCAAACAAATAAGCAAATGAGTTGATTTAATGTTGTTTATGAGTCAATTAATCTGTCGTCAGAATGCCATTGAAAAACTTATAACCACAAGTGTATTAATTAAAATTAGTCAAACAATTAAAACCTAATGACTTTTTCTTTTTTTGCCTCCTTAACACTTACTAAAATCTTTCTCTGATTCTTCAAAATAGAAAATTAAAACTGTCACAAAAGATTTCAATAATTCAGTTATTTATTGAATAAAAAAAAATATTTCCTTTTTCAATAAAACTGATTTGAAAATGATCTGGAAATGGATCATTCAAAATTCATGAAAATTCATATCATTATAGAGCAAAGTTTTAATGGGTTTTGTATGGAATCTAATTTTAAGAAATTGGATAAATTTTTGTGAATAATTTGTGAATTTTTTAAGAATAATTCATAGAGTGTGTTGATAATGAAAAAATTGTATTCCAGCTCCACCGATAAAACACGGCCGAAGATTAGAAAAATCTTGAAAAAAAAAAGGAGTACAGTAAAATGGGTGTGCCAGGTACGAGAAATCCAGAAGCAATGGAGGTTGAGGTGGCGAGTACGGATGTGGCGAACGGAGACGGAGATACGGGTGACAAGAAAGACACGGATTTAACGACGATTCACGATTTGCGTGAGCATACGAGACAAATAGAAAAAGCAGTGCAGAACAAAGAGCCCAGATTTATATTGAGGGCGTTGCGAGCTCTGCCGAACACACGTCGCAAACTAAATCCGACTGTTTTGCGTGGAGTGATTGGTGGATTTTATACAAGATCAGCGACGGAGAGAGAAGCTTTGTTAGCTTGGGTGGAGGAGCCGATGGATATGGAAGGAACTCAGGCTGCGATTCAACGTTTCCGCAGCTCCGCATTGCCTCTTTTGCCTGAGATTGATGCGTACATTCATTTGTTGGTACTGGTGCGTCTGATTGACACAAGAAAGTACAACGAAGCAGTGCAATGTTCGGAAGCTCTGGTACAGAAGATAACTGCCCAGAATCGTCGAACGATAGATCTCATAGCAGCAAAATGCTACTTCTATCATTCTCGTGCTTACGAGCTAACTAATCAGCTCGATAAGATTCGTGGATTTTTACATTTACGTTTGCGCACTACGACCCTTAGAAATGATTTCGAAGGTCAAGCGGTGCTCATCAATTGCCTACTCAGAAATTATTTGCATTATAATCTTTACGATCAAGCCGACAAGCTCGTGCTTAAATCGACTTTTCCCGAATCTGCAAGCAACAACGAATGCGCAAGATTCTTGTATTACGTCGGTAGAATAAAAGCCGCGAGACTCGAATATTCAACCGCTCACAAGTATCTCGTACAAGCTATGAGAAAAGCCCCGCAAACAACTGCCGTTGGCTTTCGTCAAACCGTCCAAAAATTGGCCGTTACCGTTGAACTTTTGCTCGGCGATATTCCTGAACGTCAAATATTTCGACAAGCTGCTCTTCGTCGTGCTCTCGCTCCTTACTTCCAGCTGACTCAGGCCGTACGCCTTGGAAATCTTCAACGTTTCGGTGAAGTCCTCGAAAACTTTGGCCCCCAATTTCGTACTGATCATACTTTCACCCTGATTTTACGTTTGAGGCACAATGTCATCAAAACTGCTATACGATCGATCGGATTATCTTATTCGAGGATATCGTCGGGTGATATCGCAAGGAAATTAGGCCTCGATTCCGGAGTCGACGCTGAATTTATCGTCGCTAAAGCTATTCGCGATGGCGTTATCGAGGCCACTCTCGATCCTGAAAATGGATACATGCGCAGCAAAGAAACCACTGACATTTATTGCACTCGCGAACCTTTGCTTGCTTTTCATCAACGCATTACTTTCTGCCTTGATCTTCACAACGAAAGCGTCAAGGCCATGCGCTATCCGCCTAAATCTTACGGAAAAGATCTCGAGTCTGCTGAGGAACGCAGGGAAAGAGAACAACAGGATTTGGAGCTTGCTAAGGAAATGGCTGAGGAAGACGACGATGGATTCGCTTAAATAACATTTTTACATACCTTATAAATACACACGTGAATCACAGACACAATTTATTGCTATCATCGAGATACAGCACTGCTGGACTTACAACATTATAGTTCGTTGCTTGCTGTATCAATATTAAGATATTAAAATGAATAAAAATCCATTTCGATATTTCGTCGTTTATAAATTTAATATTTTATCCTATTTTCGATGCAATTACTCGGCGAAACTTTTTATTTTCGAACCAACAACATGTTAATTTTACTAAAGTTGCAATTCGAAGTCAGGGAACAAGATTCTTCGGATAATTCAGGCGAGGATGCCGAATCGTACACAATTCTTGCAGGACAAACAACTTTTTTACTCGATGGAGGAGTCTTTTTTGATTTTTTTCTTGACCATAAAGGAAATTTCAGCAAATAATTTCTTTTTGGACGATTCGTGCATACTGTTCTTCTTAACTGCTTTTCCTGTTGGTTTTTAGAAATATTGAAACATTTTTTTCGACCTACTTTTGTGACACTCAATTATTCAACCTCGTTCACCATCAGGTTTTGATCATTCGAAAAAAAAAAAACAAATCTTTTATAGTTGGTGGTCAAAATATTCGAACGATTGTGGCTCAAAAATTTTTGGCGCTTTAAAAAAAAGCGAAAAATCATTATTTTTGTTAAAATTAATTCAGATTTCGACTATAAACATTTGAAATATATGAAGTGCAATCTGTTTTTTTTTGTTTTTTTACGAATTTTCAGTATTTCCTTTATTCAGTTATTATTTTTATTCGCCTCACTTGACTTTTATTTTTTTAATTACCGAATTCAAAAAAATTCGTTCCAAATGGTAAAGTCACACCACGCTATATCGATATTTTGATGAACGAATTTCTTTCTCGTTCAAGGCCGTTGTATTAAATTCACTAAAGTCGTTCAATCGTATTTCGAGAATTTAGATGAAAAATTTTGCTATTCAAAGTTTTCGAAGTTTAGAATTCTAAATTTTGAATTTTGATTTGACTTTGAAAACGGTGATTTATAGACAGAAAAACAAAGGAGTGTGGAGTCATTCATACACGTAGTTGTAAGTTGATCACCCATTATGGAAGAAAAATTAAAATATCGATATATTACCTTCGATCGTTTTTTACAATTCGAACGTAGAATATTATTGTCATCGAGCTTTTGGCAAGTGGTAGTGGAAGAGAGATTTTCGTGTTGTTCAACAAAATCTTGATTGACTTTCCGATCATTTTTTGTGGATGGCATTTCTGGTGAAATAACGTACGTTCGCTTGAGTCGGTTATTCGTGACTTGCTGGTCACTCGCTAGTTCAGCGATTGACATCGCTGACGGTTCTCCCTCGTTCCAGTTCGTAGAAACAATATTTGCTTCCTCACAAGTATTTCCATTTCCGGTTGGATCACAAACTCTTTTCATCTCAAATGTTATTTTTCCTTGGTCAGTACTGTGGCGAATGATCGGTGATGTTTCTTCGAAATGATTCGTTTTCACGGGGAAATAATTGATTGTCATTGGTGAACAAGAAGTCAACGATATAAAACTTTCACAATGTCGAAAATCTTCAATTTCATTGGATTTCAAAAATGTCTGAGTCTCCTGGCTCTCCAGTTTCTTTTTTTTAACTTTATTTTTGTAAATATCGTCTTGAGCCACGTTATTGGTAAATGTATTTGTCGAAATGTCTCTTGGGGATGATTTTGGCTCTTTAACATAAAGGCAGTCCGGAGAACACTGAGGCAATGTTAATTTTTCGTCATTTGTTACATTCCTTAATTTCAGTTTTTCGTTTGGTCTTTTTTTGCTTTGTCCATAAATGATTTTACGAGGTGGAATATGATCGATTGACGTTTTACTTGTCAATTGACAAGAACTTGTCGACGATTCTTCAACCACAGCAGCAACGCATTTTCTCTTCTCAACATAATTAACGCTTGGTATTTTATTTCTACAACGCGAAGGATATTTTTCATGAACTTCGTTTTTCTCCCACGTACATTTTTTTGGCGCTGAAATCGAAGTTGCAGCTCCAGTGGTTTTTTTACTTTTCGTCACACAATAATAGGGTTGAAAAGATTTTTCAGTTTCGCATAATTTGTACGAACGAGATTTCTTCAGTCTCGAACCTCGTGAGCTACTCAAACTGTCGGTCGAAGACGTCGTTGAAACTGCCGTACACTTTTTAGGCTCATTACTAAGATTCTTTATACATTTTCTGGTTGATTTTGATGTTTTTTTTGCGCTTGGTTGACACATTCGTTTGACGTTGGATTCCGGGGTTTGACAAGATACGTGTTTACGATAATTTTTTTTGGTAGAAAAAGGAGAAGCGGAGGATTGACGAAGCGAAGATTCTTGGAAAGAGAATCGCGCCGGGCACCGAACGATTTGTGGTGATTGAGAAAAAAATTGTTGACACTTTTTTTTGACACGATATCCGGTGTCTCTGGAGATAATAGGAATAACATTTTTTTCTAAACACTTTTTCAATCTTCGTAGCGCCCCAATATTGTCTCCTTTTTTTTCATAGCTTTCACAATTTACTAAGGTCTCGTCGTCCGAGCTCTCTTCGGCGAAACATGTTTTTAGTGAATCGATTTCTTCTCTGAGATCGTCCACAGTCTTCGAGAGAGCTTTCACTTGATCGATAACTCTGTTCAACTTGACCTTGTCGCAGTTGCACAGCCTGAAGGGCATTCCTATACTTCATCATGGATTTAATCAGCGAACAAATAAATACAAATAATTTATAAGCTTCCGCGCGTTTCCACATTCGATTATAGTCTTTCATGATTTTCCGGAATAAAATTCGGTATTTTTTCTTTATAGGTTAAAACCTACGTCAGCCACACGATTTTTTATAGACTGAAAACAATTTCTCAGACGTTCTGAACAAAGCCTCGAGTTATATTTTATCGAATTTTGTATCCTCATTATTCAACTGAAACCAAGAGAAATAAAAATATGAAAAAATTATTTTTCTACGATCGCTTTATCTTCTTACGTATTACTTACCTTTTATCTTCTCAGGATTTTAATACAAAGGACTTGTCAAGTCATATCGAAACCAGGACGAATAAAATTTGCATTTTCAGATACGTTTTTTTTTGTTTCTTCTTTGTTTATTATCAATTATCAATGATTCTTATTCATCGTACGTTCTAAGGTACAATCGTCATCAGTCGTTGTCGTGTATCATTCGGACTGTCAATTATTTCAACGATTGCAAGCTTTCGTAATACCAAAAAAAAAAAGCTTTTTCATTACTTTTATTTTCTGCTTATATATTTATCTCTCATCGTGTAATTTTCCTTTGATTTATCAAATTTACAGTATTCAATACACTCAGCATTCGTTCAGGGTTATGGGAACTTGAAAATTTCATTTTACTCGATTCTCTCTTACTCGCGTGCTTGTTACTTTTATTTTTTTTCTAGCTTTGCACTTTCGCAGCATTCATCAATAAACACAAAAGACAAGAAAACACATGTACCCATCGACTAATCAAATTCACGAGCTATTATTATCGACTGGAACAATTAAATAAAGAACGTAAAAAAATTGATGTACATTTGTGATTTGACATTTTATTTAATGCGTCTAAGAGCTCTACACGAAGAAACCTCGCGGCCAACAGACGGTTCACGATAGTTTCACCTTATAATACACTTTTTTGTAACCATTTTCATGGCAATAACGATTGACAGCTCTCATTTCTTTGGAAAAAGAACTTTCATTATATATATTTTTTTTTCACATTTTCTTTCATTATTTTAGTTTAAAAAACGTGCTGCACATTATTGTTCGTTATTTATTGTACAATTATTTTCTTCTCAATGCTGAAAGTAAGATTTTTTGTGACTTTTTTCGTAAGAAAAATAATAACAACCATTTCCTTTATCGTTCATGAAAAAATTTAGCTAATTCGTCGTATTTGCTGAAATATTAAATTTATTTTCATTTATTATAAATAATTTATAAAGAAGAGTATTTCGTTGACCATTTTTTTGAGCTCAGAAAACAATTTTTTATTTTTTTCCAAAGGAACAAGAGATTGACAATCTCGAGGATTGAATTAATCGAGGGACGATCGAATGCCCATTGTCATTTTTCCCAAAGTGTACAAAATTATTAATTTGCCTCGTTTTATCGAGGATCCAAGCTCTCTGCTACAATCGAGGTAATTGGGTTGCTCTCTTATCGTTCACGCAGCATCTTTATCATTATGATCGTTCCAACAGGGCGTTGCACGTTCCCATTCGTTCAAGCAGATGTGGCCATTACGAAAAAAAAAAAAAAAAAAAAAAAAAAAACATTTTTTTCTTCTTCAGATACATACATTTTTTAGAATCACAAGTCGATTCATCAAAATTCGACAATTAAAATTTTCTCGTCACTCATTTTTCGCCATTTTTTCACCCGTCGATTCAACGATGAGAACGTAAAGAACTTCTCTTTCGTTAAATAAAAAGAAATCAAGAGTAATACTGTCTTCGCTATGCAAGTTTGAACGCCCTTTAAAAACACGTTGTTTCTTTAAATATCACAACACTATACAACAAATTCAAATAACTAGCACCGTGAACGCGCTGCGTCGAGTTCGAAAGAAAAAAAAAATTAATCCTTCAACTAGAAAGTAAAAAAGAAAAATATTGATTTTTCAAATTTACATGATTTCCAATGCAAAATTATTAATAACTTTATAAAGTAAATTAAAGAAATTATTATTTTTACACTAGAGCCAAAAGCGAGAATTTAGAAAAATAAAATTTTGTCCTTGTTTGTTCAAACGCTTCCAACTATTTCAAATCATTGCCACGTTCTGCTCGACGGCAGACGCCAACTTTCCGTCTCATATATACAGAATTGTTTTTTTTTTTTATTTTTTTCTCATCGCGTAGATGCCAATCAAACGCGATCGATTTTTTTTAAGCTTTCATTATTTTTGTTTTTGTTTTTTCGTTAATACTTAAACGACAAATCCTTAAAGTACAAAGTCTCGCGGTATATAAATTAATAAAAAGAGAGGAATGGATGTGACGATGTGAGTCGGGAAGGATTGAAGGATGATCACTGGTAGAAAATGTCGCAAAGGATTTTGGAGGGAAAACAAAGTAAAATGACTAATAGTATATCGATGGATTTACGATTCGTCGAGTAAAAATGACGAAAACGTCTTTGAAATATAGTAGTGGTAAAAAAAAATATATATTTTCTTTTCCTAAGTTTTCGAAAGCGACGTCATGGGCTTTCGGTGAATAATCGCCAAGATTTTGTCGTCGTTTTACGTTTCAGGCATTTCTCCGTTGTGAGGTCGGAAAATGAGTTTTTTCTTTCGTTTTCTTGTTTTTTTTTGTGTTTGTTTGTTTGTTTTTTTTTTTTAATTCGCAGATGGACAAAAATGATCTGCACACTGGACACAACGAGACGACGAAACGAATATCTCGATGACGTGAAACACCATCTTCCGTGAATTGTCCTCGGTCACCCGGAAAAAAACTCCCCTTGGCCGCGTCTCGTCCGATTCTGTATTTGTCATCCTCGTGGCGACACCTCCTCGAATCTGCGGCTTTTCCTCTCTCACGGGTGATGGCGTGGCGGTATTTTATCGTTTGTTTTTGTTTCGTTTTTTTTTTTTTCAGGCAGGCAAGCTAGGTGCGGTGTGTGCTAGCTCAGTTTAGTCGGCCGGAATACGGTCTGTCAGGAATTCGGGGAGGAACATTGGGTACGGGGCGCCTACAACATAGACACATTATAAATTCAGATTTAAAGAAAAATCTACTGAAAAATAAAACAAACAAAACGATATTTAATCAAAATTTCGAATGTAAATAATTCAGAGATAAACAGATGGCATAAATATTCGTAATAAAAACAGTGCAATACGTGCTAAAACGAAAATTAAAGCCAATATGAATTTAACGTACACAAACGTACAAAAACATAACACACTCAGTGGGAATGAAAAAGTTCGAAAAAAAACTGAAATTACATTTCAAAAGTATATTCAGTTCGTGAGGAATTCATTAATTGTGCTTTTTAAAATCGTGCTAGAATAATTGTCGTCGAAAATCCACGGAGATCAAACGTTTGTTGAGAGAAAATAAAAATATGCCAATACGTATGTATAAAAATTTACAATTTTGAATTTAAACAAATAATTCACGAGAGATAATAATGAAAAAGTAACGAGAAATCTAACTCGTTACAAGGAGAAGTGACGCAAAGAAGAAAAATTGTACTGTTATTTAGACAAAAGTTCGAATAGTCAATTTTTCATTTCGTTTCCTCCACGACGAGCAACGAATTGTTTCGCATACATCAATCGACATATTTTTAAATCTCAATTCTTTGAGAGAGAGAGAGAGAGAAAAAAAAAATTGTTTAAACCAAATAAATAATCAACGCATGCACAAGCGAAAACAGAAAACTTAAGAAAATTTCAGAGTGAACAAAATTTTCGAGAGCATTTGAAGTTTTATGCCGACAGTGTTCAATCTTGAAAAACATAATTTCATTTAACAAAAAAAATTTAACTAGGAAGAAATAAAAAAATCAATGGGCATTTGTCTGGAAAATGTTTGTTCACGTCTGAAGCAGTGGACAAGGTTGCAAAATTTTTCCATAAACATTCTGATTTTTCAGGAAAGGTTTAATAACAAGGTTTAAGGAATTAGCCTTAGGGAACGAATGTACAGGTGACTATAATGAGAATGTAGAACGAGGAGACACATTTTTTCATCGCAAGATCTGAATAAATGTGTAATCCTTCGCGCTCGCTGTCTTCTTTATATTTTTTCATCTTCTCTTATTCTTATTCATTCGTTTATATATATATTTATATATATTTACATATATACGTAAATATATATACATACATATACGTGTGTATATATATATATATATTCTATAACATGTTAATACCTATATACACATTTATATTGCAATAAACAGTGTGTACCCTTCATACATGATGCACGATTAACGTTTATCTCGCATCTTCTTTTTGTTTTTTTATGTTTTTTAAATATACGTTTCAGTGAGAGATGTTTCGCTTGCCAAGCAACCCCAAATCTGCCATCAGATTTTTGTCTTCCTTTATAATCGTTTAATTGTAATTTTTCATATCTTTTAAAACATTACAATAATGTGGTGTATGCTGCGAGGTATTTTTTATTCCAACACACTGTAAAATGATTAACGTCTTTTTAGTTTGTAATTTGCGAATATTTTGGTCTCTTATTCTGGCACTGCAGCATTTTATTTTTTACATATAAATACAAATGTAATGAGTTTGAATAATAGTTGGTTTTTTGTTTTGTATATTTTTTATTGTTTTTTCAAAGGGTTACTTGGCTCGCTTGGCATATCTCGCCCCTAAGCCAAATCTAATCGTGCTACAAGTGCTCAACTTCTTCATTTTTTCATCCGCTTCGATTTTCTTCTTCTTTTTCTCTTATTCGTCGTCTGTTTTGTTGTTTTTCGTTTCATTTTTATTTTTCTTCCTTGATAATTTCGTTTTTAATGCATCGTGTACAATAATTGATTACACTTTATCAACGCGGTCTTACGCAAGTTTTTTTCACCGTTTTCCGTTTGTTTTTTTTTTTCTTTTTTTTTCTTCAAGCTTCGTATCTAGAATCTCTTATGACATAAGGCTTGTTAGATGGAAGCATGTGTACGTAACGTGTCCTCCGCGAGGAAGATGTACGTGGTTTTATCGTTTTTTCTGTTTCTACTTTTTGACGGCATTCAATAGACAGTTTATAATAGAAATTCGTAGATAAACACAAGCGGAAATAAAACGAAATATTGTTTATTCGGATGTTGAATTCGCGAACGGCTTTTAATAACTCAGCTTATATTTATCGTTTTTTTTTTCTCGAACACACGACTCACGCTCTATACGCAAACGACTACCTCCACAGATCTAAATTCTGGTTCGTTATCTTTTCTCCAAGTTAAAATCACGAGTTTAATTGTCAATGAATGTATTCGACAAGATAAATTATCGATATCGATACTAACAATATAGCATAATAATATTGATGATAATATTATAAATAATGGTAAATATAATATTACTTTTTTATTATAAATCGTGAGTGAAACAATTGGTACGACGAATAGCACTCTCGCTGAAGTTATTTTCAATTCAATTAGCCCCAAAAATCTTGATTTATCCCTCGTATTATTTATTTTACTTGTTCCGTCAATCTCGTGCGTTGCGTAACACGCTCTAAAATTCGCAGTTATCTGCTTGGTGTGTAATTAGCTAAATACTAATTTTATTTTAGATTTTTCAACTCATTTCACCAGCCCATGACTAAAAGTGACATTTTTAACTCAGCCACTTTCTTTAATCTTAAAAACTACGTTATTATCGCAATTAAACGCATTAACGATGTTTTTTTGTCGTGTTACTTTTATCATTTCCTTTTCCTTTTCGTTTATTCCGGGCAAGGTGAGTTTTCGTTTTGTTTTTTTTTTTCTTTAGTCACAGAAGCGAGTGGCATGATACATTTTTATAAACGATCATTTCGGTGCGTCGACAATGTGGCGATGATATCAACGCCCATTATCAATATAACCGTAACGTCTTTAAAAACAACAACAACAAAAAACTATTTCGTAGTTCGATATTTCTTTGTTTCCTTTTTCTTTTTCAATATTTATCCAAATAATAACCGTAACAAAAAAGTTTCCTTCTTTTTTTCGTAACAAAATGTGAAGAAAATAACAAAGGACAATGTCTCGAACATGATCTTGGAGAAAAAATGTATGTATTTTCTTTTTTCTTTGTTTTTTTTTTTTTTTTTTTGTTAACAGACAGAAAGAGGACAGTTTCGATTAATTGACTTGCGATTATCGCGACAAGGGAACATATCTTTACTGTCCATCACAGACACGTTCCTTGTTTTATTTCATACAGGCGACGTGTCGCAAGAAATGTATGTGTATATAGAAGTAGATATAATAGCGTAGTAATGATAATAATAATAATAATAATAATAATGACAATAATAATAAGCGCCATTCGCAGATTTGTATAATTAATCGCGCCAGTCAAACAAGCTTCCATCATCGTTTTGTATTTTTTGAAAGTTTTTGTTCTGTTTCGTTGTTGGTTTTTCTTCATTAATGTGTCTTGTCTTACTAAACAATAAGATTCAAATATCCGACCATGATATTTAGTTGTAAAGTTTATTTAAACGAAAGGATGAAATTTTCGAGTTAAAAGTGAAAAGCGAAATTCATATGAATCGTTATAATCGAAAATAAAATAAATAATTAATTTGTATAATATTAATCGTTGATGAAACGAAAATAAATACGAACGTTAACCTCTCCTCGTCACACGCTAAATGCAGCTAATTGATATGCTTCTTTCAGGCTCGCTTACAGAGCGCTGAACAAATGATTAACCTTTAATTTTTATTATTTTTATTCGACTCGTCTCGTGCTTTACTTTTTAATGTTTTAAACTTCCATGTCAAATGGCTCGCTAAGATCTACCGAACGTTGGACGAGGTACGAGCTACAAATAATTCTACTAACTTAGTTACCAATAATGATCAATAATTAGCAACAATAATTATTATTATGAATAACTATATTCTTGATTTTTTTTTCCTTTTTTTTTTGCTTGTTTTCTTCACTTCCCGATATACTACCAAATCGGGCGGTTACAGTGCATGGAATGATTAAATATATACGTTTACACTGTACAGTAACAATACAATAACGCCATTTGGGCCTTGTTCGCAATTATTCTTCATATTTTTGTTTTTTTTTGTTTGCTTCGTCTCTTTCTTTGCTCTCTTTATCTCGCTTTGTCGTAATGTTTTTAATTCCTAGCACACGATGCCTTATTCGTGAATAAAAAATAAACTGGGCACAGAAAGATGAGGGCATCGACCAACGCGTTTGGCTATTCAAAGTCTATACTGAATACTTCGATACTTTCTCGATATAAATCTTGAAGAGATTCGAGGTTTTAAAAAAAAAAAAAAAGAAAAAAGAAAAGCTATTAGATTTCATTTTTTTAAGAGTCTAATAATTAAAATTATTATAGCTACGAAGATAGTTAGGCCTCGCTATTCGTATTTCGAGAAATTCACATTCGCCAAACGAAGCTTTTCACTGATAAATATAAAAGGGCAACTAAAATCATAGACTGCACAAATATTCGCAGAGATTCTTTGATTTACTTTTGTGAGGTAATTTGTGTAGCTTGTCGAAAATGAAAAATGACATTTCGATGATAAAAAGTCGATGCCCGCATCACGTTCTCTCGACACTTCACTGCGATTCAATGTTAGCGTACGATATACATTTTATATATATATAATTTTTTAAGTTTAAATAACATTTTGACACGGTGCATCTTACGAATTGGTATTAATCCGTAAATAATCATCGTATTTACATTATATATTTGATCGGTCATCATCGAGGGTATAGGAATTTTTGGAGAACGACTGAAGCCTTCGGGGTTGGAATTATTTCGAAAATTTTCTCGTTTTTTTTCTTTCTTTATGTACAGGGTTATTGAAAATCGCTGATAACAACAATTTCAGATAAATTTAACAGACAATATTGAGAGCGTTACTATTGTGGCGTCATATTTTTTTTTGTTTATGGAAAAATGTTAAATTTTGAGTGGAAAGAGGACAATAATTATTGACATTTTCACGATAAATTCGCTTTCGAATGATTTCGAGCAGTTCTAAATATTCCTGTACGATATGAGTCATCACTGTATAATATGATAATTCATTTTACGTACGAATAAAGAGAAAAAGAGATTAAAGGAGGGGACAAGGAGATTCACCAGTTCATAATCTTCGTGAAAAAAAAATCACTGAAGCTTTTCTATCACTCTACATTCTATCCTTCGTCCTAAATCGGATAACTTTTTTTCTCGGAATACATCTCACTCGAATATATGTATATAAGTAACGGTTTTTCTATACGGCATTTCTGATATCGTAATACAGAAGAAAGATTTTTAAACTTTACACTGTTTTACAAATAATTATCAAGGTGATTTCTTATGGTTTTTTTTTTCTTTTTCAACAAACACATTTACGATTTTGTTGTTGTTTTTTTTTTAAACGAGTGCACACATTTGTTCGTAGCTATGTGTGTAATTTCTGTGTAATTTTACACGACTTTTAATCGTACAACGAGTTTGTAACAACGTCGATCATCCAACAGCATGACATTTTGTCTATTGAACGGCTCGTACCGTTTCGTAAAGGAATCCAAGGTACAGTAAATGTAAATATTAATGTTATGTCTTATAGGAACGGTGGTAGACTTTTCAGGTAATTTGAAAAAATTTCCCTAATTTTGTAAGTTTTTCCACGGGGCAACTTATTCGAATAATAAATATAAATAAAAAATGGCAAGAGTAAAAAATTCAACAATGTCTTATTTATCGTGAACAAAACAACAGCGATCGAATAATTCTTCAAACAATCGCTCTTGTTTGTTCTTTTGGCAAGTACCTTGGACGATGGATTAGAAGCGAGATATGGAAAAGAGAGAAAATTTCGTAACAAGTTAGCTCGAAGAACATGCGAAGATAGAAAATGGATATAAATCTTTTGGCAAATCCGTTGCAGAGGATTAACGAGAGAAAAAAAATAACATTATTTAGTTTTAGCCAATCATCGAACAATCCATTAGTATTTGCATTCCCAACCCTGAACAGTCTACCGTCCATCACATACTACGTGGAAAAGTTGCTTTTTTTTTGTTCTTTCGTTTAGGAAATCCGAGGAATATTTTCGAGTCTTTCCTTCACGATGTAGGACATGAGACATTTCTTTTTTTTTTTTTTTGCACATAGAAAGCTACAGCATTTTTCTCTTGCACGTGTTATGTTTGTGTAATTTTGCAAGTGACTGTGTGTGTGTGTGTATTTTTTAAATATATATCATTGTTTTTTAAATTTGTCGTATTTACTTCATCCTGAATACATCCATGAGCTCGTGCGTGGCGGCATTTACGGCGGCCTGTGTCGCTGCCTGCGTCACTCTCTGCTGAATTGCACCCCCACGACTAAACACACCACGTATACACTCAGATTTTACCAATCATCTCAATAATTACGTTTTTTTTTTTGCTCTTAAGCATTTTATGTCAAAATATGACCTTAAATTAGTTTATATTTAATAATAATTGTATTTATATAGTTATTAATTCAATTCGTAAGAATGACAAATCGACACGTACGAAATTAGGCTCTGCACAGCTTAGGTCCTCATTTTTTATGAATTATATTCGATGATTTTAAGTCAACGACATATTGAGACCGTATTGTTGTCTGGAACGCTGTGCGGAAGTGATTTTCAGGACAAAATTAATTCAAAACTACCTGAGTTTATTTTTTACTAAAATTCTAAACATTTCTATGAATTTTTTTCTTCTTTTAAAACATGTTACAGTTTTGGAGGAATATAAAGTTGTTCTCACAGTTTTTTACCTTTTGGAAAAAGTAATTAATATGTGTACCGACCAATGAACGGAATCGTCAAATGTTTTATTGACAAAAACATATTTCAGAGAGAAGAATTTTTACACGTTTCTGAAGATTCGATGCATGTGTTAACAATATTTTTACAAAAGAGACTTGGAACAGTTCAAAATTTCTTTTGGCCTAAAAATCATCTCCGATCATAAAATTCTACACAACAATCCAGCCTGAAATCTCAGTTTTCTCATTGAAGCGAACACGCATGGAGAGCTCGGCTAAATAAACTTCAAAATTTTGCAGCAGGCACCGACAAATTTCGTACATTTTTCATCTCTTGTTTTTTTTTTTTTTTTTTTTTTTTTTTTACTTGCCATCACAAGTTTGATTTTGAGAAAAGTGAAACAAACTAGTGCAACGTCATGGATTAAAATTATACTTTTCAAGTTATTGTCAAGGATGAAAATTGTAAAAATCAATTATAAATAAAACCTTGTACTGGAAATTTATGCTCGTTTTGGCAACGATCAAACAAATTAGGAGGACAAAAATATTAAAGCGTTTAAATTATTTGGCATTTTTGACACTTGTTTATCATTTTGCTTTGATCGAATTTTTATTATTTAATAATAATAATTCATGATTCCGTTTTCCCAATGAAACTTTTGATGACTGTTAACAATGAATGGTTTTCGAAACAACCTTGTGACATCTTCAATGAGACGAAACTATGACAAAGAAATCAGTTTCTGAACTTTTTGAGCATGGAATGTATTCTTCCAGTGCAATAATGAATGGAAATAAAACGTAATGAAATTTTTGAAGTTTTATATACACATTAACATTTTTTTATTGTCGAAAAACAATTGAACGACAAATAATCAGACAGCAGAGCAAAAATAACGATTTGAACAATAAGATTTTTGATTAGGTTCAGAAACTGAGCAAATTGTCATAGGGATCGACGAAGCACGAAAGCGATGTTCGGGTTTTTTTTTCGTTTTTCATCTATTTTTTAAATAATGTTTCAATATTTTCATAATTCGTGAAATGTCATGCTGTTAGTGAGCGCTATTTTGAAACGAACATTAAAATCTGTGCTTTTATCTCCGAATTTTTCTTTATCGCGATAACTCAAACAGCAGAAATTTTTTTTTTTTTTTCATTAATATTATATACAATTTGTCATGTACAATATAAAGTACACCGGAAGTTACAGAGTTTCATCGTGAAAATACGTGTACAAATATACTTTTCGTTCAATATCCAGCCGTCAATGAAAAATTTTGAAAACGTGAAGAAGCAGAAGAGAATGAAAGATTTTTTGAAAATCCCACGTGGAAACGAATTGAAGAAACTCAACGAACCCATGTACAGCATTTTCTGAATTTATCGTTTTAATTTTTGTCAGCAATTGTAATTGGACCTCGTTATAATGCGTGAAAAATAATGTTGGACATTAACACAGGCATCGGTGAAGGATGAACGAATTTCTGTGGCATCGAGTCCTGTCAAAAATTTTGAAGGAAACTCGAAAAAAAAAAAGGAATGTTTTTTCATTGATGCTTAAAATGCTTCGTACTGTTTGTTTTTTCTACTTTTTGCTTAGAATAGAATTATGTGTGTACATATATGTATATTTATATATTTATACTTCATAATCAACAATATTTCATTATATAGAGGCTTTTGAGGACGTGCCAGATAAATCGATAGTTCGAAATATAGATAATAGAGGGCGAGAGAGAGAGAGAGAGAGAGAGGAGATAGTTAAAGTGAGACGATATACAATTCTCAGCAAAACACGTCGAACTCTAAATATGTTAATTAGGACAACGTATATACCGATTAGTTAGCGAAAGGATGGTTACGTGTAAGTGTTTCTTGTGTATAATGTCTTTTTTTTCTCTTATTCTTTCCTATGATTGTATATATGTATATGTTTTTTTGTTTCTTTCTTTATGTGGTTAGTGCGAAGACTTATTGTCGGCGCCTGCAATAAAAAGTGAAGTTAGCACCAAAGCCCAAATTACACACACACGCTTAATATCAAAAGATCAAAGTTTTTTTTTTAGTTTTTGCTTTTAGAAAAATAATACTTAATGTACAATAGTCCAGTAAAGAGGACCGGGGGCTTTATGGTTATTTACAATTTAGTCACCGACACAGAGAATGCAGTGCTCTTTTTTTATGTTTTATTTTTCTTTCTTTCTTTCTATGCTTAACTTCGTTTTTTCACCCTCATGTGAAATGTCCCCGAACTCACATGCTGGACTTGTCTTTCTAACGTACTGCGAAAAGTCGATTGTCCGAAATATCAATTTTCGAAAACACGCTTGGTTCTTTATGAATTGTTTCAAAAACTTGTATTTTTTTACTGATTTTTTATTTTCGGGAAAAAGTAACACCTCGAAAAAAGTTTATTTTTATCATTTTTTCATTTTTTTTTTTTTTTTTTTTTTAATTCTACTTTTATTCACTGTTTCCGATTTGAATTGTCGTTTAAGAAAAATCCTGATTACATTATTTTTTCTCATATCGTATGAGATTTTTCATAATTTTATTGAAAACTCTTGAACAGAGTTCGAAATTTTTTTGTCATTTTTGACTCATCAAATTTTTTCTATACAATGTTCGAGATATTTTTATTCATTCGGATAATCAACTCTTGCCTGTAATCGCAGCAATAATTTGTAACGAAAAAGAAATTGAATTTATCGATAAATTGTGTTTTACTTACGATGGGATGAGAGGAGGGGGAAGGCCTGGTGTGCCTCGTGCTGGTGGCGGTCCACCGGGTCCTGGTCGATTTGGAATAGCCGGAGCTGGTCTTCCACCAGCTGGGACTGGAGGTGGTGCTCGAGAACTCGCCGGTGGTGGTGGTTGAGACATCCCTCGTCTTCCGCCGCCCGGAGACGGTGGCGATAATCTAAAACAATTTTTCCATTCCCGTGACCAATTGATATGTGTTTTTCTTCTAATGCGAGGCAAATTTTGCACGTTACTCTTTCACGTTGTTAAGGTTCATCCTGCATTAATGTCTGTGTGGAAAAACGGCATAGAAATTTATAAAAATTCATTATTTTTCGCCTTGCTATTCGAAAATACAAAATTTCGTTCCGTATTTTTTACACAACAAAAAAAAATCTAATAACGATTTCATTTTTTTAACTATTGAATCGAATTTCTAAAAAAAAATCTATTTAAAAGGCTCTTTAAAAAAGAGAAACAGAGAAGAGAAAAGTGGATTCTTTGCCGTTTTTCATCGACACCTTCACTCCAGATTGCTCGAACCTATTTCATTTTGTTACTTCAAAAAATATGCTGTAAGAACAGCATTTAAAAAATATTGTACTGTTTTATGCAAATTTCATTAATTATAGTGATTTCAATTCTTAAACGATGAACTCAGGGTTTAGAATACTCCAGATTAAGTTTAAGTGCGAATTCCAACGTCTGGTCTTTCGAAATTTGATAATTTTTCATATATTTTTACAATGAACAAATATTTAAGGAATTTTAATTCACAGAATCAGAATTCCACACTTCGCAAGTGAGCAAACTCCGAAAATTCTCAGTTCCCTTTCGTACATAACGAAACCTGATTTCCAATAATAACAATCTTAACAGACTTTTTACATATTTTGGTTTCGTGGTTTTTACGACCATTTTTATAAATTTATTATTTACACCGAAAACACTTTTTTAAATGATCAGACAATTTTATTTTTTATCCACGAAATCTGTCAGCAGATTATTTTAAACGGATATAAATTTTTTTAAAAATGATTCCTTCTTTTCAGATTAACCCAAAAACTTTCGAAAAATTGATTATGTTCCATGTGATTTTATAAAAAGATTCCGAAATTCCTAAGAAATGGAACGAACCGTTTCTCAAATATCGTCTCTCTAGAAATAGTCGAAAGTTTGAAGAAAACAAGAAAAAATTTCCGAACGAATTAAAATTTTCTGAATAATATTCATCAAATTTGTTTATAAAACTTATCACAAAAAATCATATGATTATTCGTCGAGAAATTTTAGTAACACTATTCTTTAATGATTTTTTGATAACGATGAGAATTTCAAGAATCTCAAAGTTCTGAAAATTCTGAAAAATAAAAGGATTGGATTTTTTGTTTTTTATTGCAATCTGACAGCGAAAATGTCGAGAAAATGTAGAAAAAAATATCATGCTAATGCTGTGCTGCTTGAATACGTAAACTCGATGCTCTTCGAATCTTATTCAAGCGTCTAAAAGGACCTAATTTATGGATACGATCTAATGTGCTTAATATCGATAGATTTTGAGCTGCAAAATTAGGACAAGGAAAAAAGAAGGAAAGTGGAGAAAGGTGGGAGCGAGGTTGAAGAGAACGAGGTCAATACAAGATTTGATCTTACCCAAGACTGTAGCATTGACGTTTGATTGTGTGTGGTAATCACGCGTAATAAAGAGTTTAGAAGATATTTGATTAGTGATAGATCAAACGAAATTTAGGAAAAAACGGTAACTTTCGTTTTTGTTAATTTGGAGACTTTACCTTGGGTTTTCACCCGACGCTAGCCAGTCGTTTTTCACTGGTGGAGGAACTGGCGTCGAGACTGTAGCCATCGATACGTCACCGATTATTCGAAGAGCCTCTTTGCAGGCGTGATACATTCGCAACATTTCTTCTCGCTTCTGAGCCTCTTCCGGAGATTCTTCCATCATGCTCGACTGTCAAATATCATCAAAATTCATGATTAATTAATCGAATATTCTTTGAATTCGTTAGTCGTTCATTGTATTTAATGTTGTATGATTAAATATTTGCAAAAGTATTTTTTATCTTTTATTTCCAATATTTCGTTGCAAGAAAAAAATAATTCGCTCGAATGTTCTGGATTATTAACAGTTTTTTCGGTAGACCAGAAAGTCTCCTTTTTCAAACACATCAAAAAAAGCTCTTGGCCGAACTATTCGAAGTTTTAATGAACAATCCAAGCAAAAAATCAAAGATGGGATAATTTTTATTTGATTTTTCAATAAATAATTTCTTTCCAACGAAAATTTTACGTTCGAATATAATAAGTTTTAGTTACGACGGAATAAAAGCCAAAAATATAAAATTTATTGTCTCGATTGACATTTTTTTTGCCTCACTGCTCTTATTTATGAATTATTTTACCAAAAAGACATCACGAACAAGAACAGATAAATGGAAAACTTTTAGTACGTAATTGGCAAAGTCAAAAACTAGTTTGAATTCCGAGATTTTGGAAAAAATCTTTTCAACTACTGTTAATCTAATATTTTTGTGGAAAATATAAGAATTTCGAAATTTTCGTATTACCTGATCACCACTCGCATAGAGATGAGCCAGGAGTTCACCATTAATGAAATCCTTGGCATTGTTTATGATCAAATGCATGATAGTCTTTGGAACAAGATCACGAGTAGTTTTCGTCACGATCTTCATGTAAGAATCAACGAGATTTCTTATCGTCTCGACTTGACGTTCCAGCTGAGGGTCCATCGAGGATTGGCCTTCATTGCCACCCTAGAAAAAAAAAACAGTCGAGATAAATAAAAAAAAAACAGGTTAAAGTATTCTTTTGCAAAAATTTCACGATATCAAAACGTTGTGGGCATCGTTCATGTCAATCAAACGCACTGAAAATAATGGAACATGAAAATTTCTGCCCAAAACTTAATTTTTAATGATAATTCTTTCATAATGAATATTATTTTAATTGATTTTTCTATGAACGGTGCACACACGATTGCTAAAAAAATGCAACTACGAAAAACAACACTGTCTAAGAAAATGTTGCACTTAATATTTCGAGTTTGCCTCGTGTTTGTGTGAATGTGGGTGCGGTTTGTTCAAAGTGCATTCTGTAATTAATGAAAATTTTTGAAAAATCGAGCAAATTATTAATCGTGTCTCGTGTGTTGAATCTGTATCTCGTGAGACCACTAGGGAAATTCATTCAATTGTACAAACCTGATATCCTTCCTTCAATTCGTTCAAAAATTTGGGGAAAAAGAATGAATTTTAATATTTTAACGTTTGTCCAAATACGAAATTGGCAAAAAAAAAATATCGTAAACGTTAGTGAGAAGGAGCGTTAGTTTTGTTAGAAGAATAATCAACTCGTGAATATTGTTCATAGGGCAAATTTTAATGATGGCAAATTCATGGAACATGATTTATTTTTTTATGTTTGAAGTAAAAACGGTCAAACTATGGAAAAAAAGGAAAATATGATCTCACCACACAACTAACGGGACAAAACCGAGATTCAACTTATCTAAATAATTCGCTAACTCACCCGCTGCTTATCCTAAAAATAAATGAAAAAAACGAAACTCATAAGAATCAATCAATGTACGATGACGTTTCAATTCTCGTACCGATGATGCAATTTTTATTTTCGTCTAAATATTAATTTCTTTTTGGAAAAATGAAATAAATAAAAATTTGGAATCCACTAATTTGGTCATCATTGGTCACTGAGTTTTTCTCTTTTCTTACCTCGCCTTCACCGTTTGCCTGCTCCGTTGATTTTTCCGGATAAACACCGGCTCTTAGGAACGAAGCTTTCCACGAGTCAACGTCGTCTTGTGTTTCGCAACTAAGCTCGAGCTGTTTGTAATCTTTGTACACGTTTCGGCCCTCCGGATTGAAAAGTGCGAACAAGTGTCGTCGTGACATGAAACCTTGCTCGAGATCACGCAGCTTCAAACCGTCCAATGGTAACATATACTTCTTCTCACGTTCCTTGAAAAATAAAAATAAAAATATGTTAATTTTTGTTTCTCTGGAATCACCAACTTCGGTATTTATGGGTTTCGAGCTATTTTTCTTTAATTTATTCAAAATTCAATCAAAACAAACATTCTCGCATACAATTTACAGAAAAAAATATGCAAATTGTCAGAGAATTTGGAAAATGTATATTTTTTAAATTATCAAAACTAATTTCAAACAAATTGTTGTGAGAAAAATGTCATTAAATTTTCTTTTCTTCAGCCCAAAATCTTAGTCACCCGTAGAGTTATAAAACAGTAAAATTATATTGAAAACTTTTTCGATTTCTTTGAGGTTTGTCATGTGAATTACTTCCTAAAATTCCCAAAATATCCTGATAGGGTTTTATTTCAGAATTTTGTTTACGTTTGTCCAAAATGTCGTTTTCAATGATGATTTGATGATTAACATAATTTATTAATATCAAAACTTGTCAATTTTTTTCCGACCACGTGTTTATTGTTTATTAAAAGACACGTTTTTGAAACAACAAAAAAATTAACAAATTTTGTTTCACGGTTTTGTATGTTTTAGTAAAACTGTACATGGACAAAAAATTCTGCTTCAGGAGCAGAGTTGCAGACATTTTATACATTCTAAAAAAAAAAGAACAACCCAAAAATATTATTAATCTGGTGTTGTGAGTAATCGAACCAAAATCAGACAGAAAAATGTTTTTTTACACAAAATGGACATCTTTCCTTTCTATGGATCGTTAAACAAAAAATAATAATTATTTTCACTCAATTCTAGTACAATTAAAAAAAAAGTTTATTTTTTTTTAGAAAGGCATATTTTTAGTAAAATAAAAACTTGCTTGAAGTTATTTCCCATCTTTTTGTTGCTTGAAAAAATTTGTACGTGTTTTAAAAGGTGAGTTTAATAAATATTTGTACGAAAATTTAATTAAAAAACAGTCGAGTAGTTTCAAATTAATTCTATCCTCAAAACGGTCTTGGAAGAAAAAAAAAATCCAGACAAAACTTTGAGTGAATAGATGAGAGAAATAGTAAAATGAAAAAATTACCTCTTCATCCTTGAACCAAGAAATGCTTTCGGAGGTAAGAACGAACCAGTAATCGCGAGAGCCTCCCTTCATAATACCCAAATTGTGTATGCACATGTAGCCTTTACGAATGACCTGATTACCAAGGGTGTGACGTCCAGCCTTGACGGCATTTTCCGAGGACTGCTGGGCGCTGCAACAGAGAAGATGTTGTACTATGAAATTCCTTGTGATAATGTGAAGTGGGATGTATATATATTTTGTCTGTTTCTTCGTTTAATTTACTGTACGCAAATACATCATCGTAGCTTTTTTATTGCACCAAATTGCCACCGAATGTATTTTTTTTTGTTTTTTTTTTTTAATATTTCAAACATCCTTAACTAGATGAAAAAAAAAAACAGAAAAATATGAAATCTGTTGACAAGATAAAAACGTAAAAGATAACTTAATCCTAGCGTGTCTAAAAATCTCTTCTGTCATATTGAATAGATTCGATATTAAGATGGCGCAAAATCAAGCAAAAATTTGCTTTTTTAGGTTAAACAAAAAATTCAATCACTTGGAAATAGCAATTTTGTCTTTTTCGCTTGGTCTTGAAAACTCATTCATTGTCAGTTCGAGATCATTGCTCGGAGCTGAGATCTAGCGTCATCCCAACACACCGTGAGGCCTTTCACAAGAAGCATCTTAAAAAAAAAAAAAAGTGCATTTTCGATTCAACAAAATAATATGGACCAGAAAAAATATATATAGATAAAAAAAACAACAACGAATTGCTAGATATTTGTTTATTTTTCTTTTTTCAAGTATTAAAATCATCAAAATAATAAAATTTCATTTAAGACTGAACGCAATAATTCTCATGCTAATAGAAAGCTTAATGAAGGAGCTGTAAGAAAAAAAATGAAGCAAATAAAAAAATCGAAAATAATCATTATTGAAGAAGAAAAAATATAAATACAGAATAAATATATTTGCGTGACTACGTACGCTTTTTGAGCGTTATTCAAAGAACAGCTGTTTTCTCTTTTCGAGCGTGTTTTATGTGCGTCAAGAATTTGGTGCACGCATTAAAATAAATCGTTAAAGTGAATTGCCTTTTTTTTCCTTTACGAAAATATTCAAGAGAGAAAGGCCGCTTCAAGCGTGCTCTATTTGCCTGATAGCAATTTTACTCTATAAATATTTTCTTCATTAAAATGCACTCGCAAAAATTATCGATAAAGAAGAAAAAAAAGCGTTTTTTTTTTCTCACAACTCGGAAAAATCGTGGCCCAAGCAGAATTGGTGGGATTTAAAATAAGCCTCGATAGATATATGTAAACAAACAAAAAATACGACTCATAAATATTTTCTCATTTCTCTTGTTAAATCTCTCACAGTTATCGCAATCAAAGCGTTTTTTTTTTTTTTTTTTCGTTTTTTCGTATTCTTTTTTTTTTCTCTTTTTATTCAATTTTTAAATATGCACATGTCAAACAGTAATAAAACTAGACAACTACATTTGTACAAGGCAGGCATGAAGACCGCGGTCGTTAAACACTAGACTGTGAAGCATTGTCCAATGACACCAGTGATCAGCAATGACTTGTTAACACTGTGTCGTCTTAATGTGTGCAATGAACTTTATGATGTCACGAATTTACTCGTATTATGTTCTCACACAATACACATTTACAAACACATTAAATAGACATTTCCTACGGTTATAAAAAGAAGAAAAAAATAATAATTAAAAATAAATATAAAAAATCAAATAAAATCAATTGAATAAAAATAAATGCTCGAATTAATAAACCATTTCGAGTAAAATAATTCTCATCGGATTAGGCCCTAAATAATAAATATTATAAAAACTTTTTTTACAGTAGACGAGAAAGAGATTTAAGATTATCGCTTGATTGGGAAATATCAAAAAAACGTGTGAGTCCATTATTGTGTTATTTGTGTCTGTCTGTCAGTGCTCGTCGGATTTTGTTATCATTTTTTTCTTTTCTCATTAATTATAATGATTAATTTATTATCTATTGTCGATGATACTTCACTATAAGACTCGAATTTTGTAGTTTTTTTTTTTTTCTTTTTTTTTTCTTATTGTTGCGCGCGCAGATTTGTATCGATCGAATCGCCCGAAAAGCTCGTTATGGCATTGATGAGATGAAGTGAAAATTTGACAAAAATGATAACGAGTAAAGAAATCGTTGAAATAGCGCAAAAGCATACACAAAAATATATAAGGAAAGAAAAAAAAAACAAGTTAGAAGTATTAAAAGAAAGAGAGAAGAAAAAAAAACGAAGAATAGATTTTTGGAAGCAGAAGAATTAGGAATAGAGTCGAGTTTGAAAAAATATTATATAACAAGGATAAACAGCGAAGGTAAGAGAAGAAAAATTAAGAATGTAGTGTAAATTCTCCCTTTTTTTCGATGTATGTTGATGCTCTTACCTTGCATTATGGCAACTGGCCGCCGCGCTGCCGGTATAATTAAATAATTGTTTTTATTCGTGAAGTACAACATAGTTGATTCATGGAAATAGAAACATAGAAAAAATAAAATGTTATGCCGAGAGAGGGGGGCTGAGGGGTTTGGAAGGGCAAGGCGTAAATGAAGCGCAACGATCAACAGTTGATTTCATTTTTCTTTTTCTCTTTTCGTCATGAAAACATTAAGTTTTTATTTATTTATATCGTTTTGCAAAAATTTTGACTTTGCTCGTCAATTGCTAATTACGCTTTGCCCAATATTTTTTCTTTTTTCCTTTTAGCATCGATAATTTTTTTTTTCTTTCTTTTTTCATTTTTTTTTTTATGTTTTAATTCATTTTTGTTTCTCGTGTAATTTAGGTAGATTGAGCGACTGCGGATCACTATGAAAAAGCCTCTACAAACCAACCAGTGCATAAAGCTAAATTTTGCTATTAAAAAACAAAAAACAAAATTACTTCCAGATCAATCGATTTTGATAAAAGACGAAACTAAAAGATAAATAATGTTCAAGCGATTTGACAAGAGCACACAAATGATGGATAGAGCTGTCGTAGATTTATGCAAAGGTTGTTTTATCGTTCGCTTGATTTCGCACACGATAAAGAAAATACATTAAACATGGATTACGTGAAACTGAAAGAAAAGAAGTATAAACAGTTTTGCGACGGTTATTATTATTAGTTTTATCTTTTTTCTTTTCATAGGGATAAGTATGAGAAAAGATGCGTGAATGTGGCAAAAAAAAAAATTCTTTCTTGGCGCAACAAATCTAGACTAAAAAAAAAATACTGTTTATAATTTTTCGTACGATATAAATGGAGACAAGAGCCCAAAGAACCAGAAAAATTCAGCAATTGTTTTTAGAATTCGTGACCCTTAATAATAAATCATCGAATGAATTTTTTATTTTTAATCATTGTTGAGAAAATGTGTAAAATGTCTTCGAAGAAATTGGACGCGTGAAAGGGTGGAAAAAATATCGATATTTCGTGACTTAATAATCACGATAATAAAAAATTCTGTTTTTATGCATTAAATAGTCGATCATTTTGGGGAATAAATGAAAATTATGTTTACAATTTTCTTGTGTTTTAAGCTAGTTGTCTTGCTAAAGCTTTTTTTTTTTAATTATAAAAACTCAGAAGACTTTTTAAAGCTACGACTTCGAGACAATGAAAAAGACATTTTCACCGTGAAATTCACGCTAAAAATCATCGTAAGGCACTGAAACTTGGGAATAAAGTGACAAATCGTTTTAAATAGTAAGCGGAATGTAAATTTTTTAATGCTATGCATCGTTTCTACCATCCGAACCGAAAAATGTTCGAAGCTCGCGCCACAACACGTAAAACCCTTGTACGTGAATTTTTCTGTGCAGAACGATTAAAAATAAATATTGAAACAATTATCATAACTGTGACCCTTTTTTCTGAACTCATTTTCCTCTGCTACGAATTTTTCGAATAAATTTTTCGAATATTTGACTAAATATTTCAATTTACCAGCCAATCCGTTAGAACTTCGACAAAACATTTCATTTTATTTTCAACAAAATTTGCATTTTGCTGAACTTCGCTCTAAATTTTCCCTTTTTATTTCCCGGTTACTGACTCGACATATGTTTTCTCAAAAATTCCTCAGTTTTAAACGCTCTCCTTATGACGATCATTGAAAAATTTTCCATTTGTCGCTATAACTGTGAAAGTTTCTAATAAATTTGTTTTTTTGAAAAAACAAAACTTGGAATTTGACCGTTTAGTTGTGAAAAAATAGCGATAGGACGTGAAAATAAATATTCGCAAATATAGAGAAAGTTTTTATTCCCAATTGCCCACTTTTATCCTGAATATTTTTTCCAATACTTAGCAATTTTTTATACTCCCATAAAATTAAATTACAATAATTAATGAATTTCGTAAATTCATCAAAGAGCCAACATTTTAATATAAACTGTAGCGAGACAACTATGTTAAATAAATAATACGAAAAGGCACTTTAGAAATATTTCATCAACGAAAATATGGGTGTATTCGTTCGCGCACAATTAACACAATTAAAAAATACGAAAAAGAACGTTTTTGTACAGATTTTTCATCGTAAATAAATATTTTTAACTTTTTTTGTCGCGTGGGAGTCAATTTTTGTAGACATGCATAGAAAAAAAAAAGAAAACTGAATAAAGTCAAAGTAAACGTAAAAAAAAAAAAAAAAACCAAGAACCCATTGTTTTATTTCCGAAATCGAGCGACCGTGACGAGCGAGAAAAAAAGAAATACGTAAATAAAACACAACTGCGAAAAGATGTTGTCGATGAAGTATAAACTAATTAAACATCATAATTATGTATGTGTTTTTGAATAAGTGATTAAGTCGAATTGAAAAAAAAAGAAAAACAATAGTAAATAGCATGCGATTGATATTCTTTGATACTTTTTGTAACGTAAGAAAAAAATGATTATTTATGTTTAATAAAAAAAAATACAATCAAAACTTTGTATCTTCGAGTTAAATTATCGCGAAAAACATAAAAGATGGATTTATAATGGAAGTTTGAATAATTGAAAGCAACGAAAACAAGAATTTCCTCAACCGAATAAATCGACAGCGAAATAAATAATTCGTTGAAATCTCTACGATGCCGGATAATAAATAATTGTAGTGAAAGGTTTGAAGCTCAGGCACAGTTGACCGTGTCTCAGGAAATAAGGAAATCGGGATTAATTATACGCGTGAATTGATGAAAAAAAAAAAAACAAAAAAAAAATAAGATATGTGTCTCGCGAAATGACAATAATTTGCGACAGGGATTTAAATTCTACAAGCGATCACCAACGTTCTAGGACAATGAGCACATTTTCGTTTTATTTATTTCTCAAATGTGTGTCTTCCACTTGGTGCAAAATACATTATTTTTGTGAGAAAAAAACGGACTATTGTGCATAGCTGTATGTGCGAGGTATCAAGCGTGACAGGATTTATAAATATATATTTTTATTTATTTTTTTATCTACGTGCAAATTATGCTAGAAGTATTCTAATGTGAATATATATATAGTTGTCGTAAATTTCGTAGATTTCAATAATCGTGTGAAAACGGTAGATGTCACGAAAAATCTGGGAACCGATTATGACAACAACAACAACAAAAACCGAAAAATCATGTTCGATTTTAATTATCGAGTGATTTTTTCGATATTGTTTATTGAAATGTTTTTCTGCTAGCCATTTCCGGGATGCGAGCGTGTCTTAGACGAGTGTTTTGGTGGAGGAGGGGGAAATGTCAATTTTTTGTAACATTTTAACGAGCCGAGTGCGGATCTTGGCAATATTTTTTTAATAAATATTGTTACTTTTGTTTTTTTTTTTAGCAACGAATATTTCGATCAAATTTCTCGTGTTTAGAGAATTTTTAAAATATTTTCTACTTTTTAAAATTGTTTTGTTGGAGTGTAATTATCGTATATTTAGTTAATACTTGTTTATGTGCGATATTTATACACCGCTTTGGCATATATTTTATGTGAGATATTAAAATAATTATTTATCTACGAATATCATCACTTACTTGGCAAAACCAATGAAATCTTCGTGATTCGTGTTCATATAAGCGAGCTCGCAATCAACCAATAGTACCAGCTGTTCCTTGCACATTTGTTCACGTTGTCTAACGTATGTCGTTATAATACGCTCAGTCTCTTCTCTTAATCTAGGATAACGCGACATCTGTAACATAAACGTTTATTTGGCAATGTAAAAATTAACGTTGTTATAGTCAATGGATTCAAAATAAATACACTTCTATTATTTACGATACGATGCAAAAAATGTTTATACGAATATCCATTATTTATCGTCATAAAGTAAAATTCTTCGTTTTTCTTTTTATTCGGTTTTATGCAATTTATATTTTTCATTATTAAACGTCAAAAGTTTCAGTTGAATCGATGTCTTTAATCAAAACTGTGTTTTTTTTTTTCAATAAAATTAAGTTTTTCTACGCAAAATAATTCTCTGATTGATTATCTCGTAAATTTTTGGGTATATTTTTGAAAATTTTCGTAAAAAAAAGGGACTGAAAAGATGTTCAGCTTTGGGTGTTTGAAAGAAAAGAGTTTGCACGACTTTTTTATTGCAAGGAAGTTGTCTGTCCAAAATTCTTTCAGGAATTTCACTCTTCGGTAAATGCATGAAAACTTTTATATGATTTTTGACATATTCTAACGATTTTTAAATCTATAATAAAATATTAACAAATGTCTGATAATAAATTCCGAGTTTCGTAAATAACAACGTTCCCCAGGTCTTATAACACTGGTTGTTACTTTTTATCTCTTTATTTATGTGTGTCTATAATTGAAAGGTTTCTAAAAAAAAAAAAATCGTTAAACGTTTCAAGATTATAGTGATTAGTGTAAAATTAATGAGACCTTTTAATAAAAAACGAACGTAAAACTGTAGAAATTCCGCCAAGAAATATTCTGGAACCCGAAAAGGTATAAACTGTCAAACTTGTGCGAGTAATTACATAATAATTCCCTGAGGATGCGTTTTCAATTTTTTAAAATTTGATAGGAAAACACTTTGGCGAGACAACGACCTGAAAATTGTCATCGAAACATTTTCTCAAAAGTTTTAAAGTTCGACCAACTCATGAGGAAACGATGTTCAGTCATGGGTTGAACGTTGTTACGATATTTTTTTTGAATGTATTCCGTAGTGCGAGGAGATTTCATTCACAGACTCGAAGATAAACTTTTACAATCGACGTTGCACACATTTAACGCGAATTAATGATTTTTTGAGGTGAATTCTATGGTTTATTTTGGAGTAAAAAGTTGAGGAATTGACTCACTCGATCTGTACAAATACGGACGACGTTGCTTAATTCCTGTACGACTAGGTCCACACATTTGAGACTCGGCTCTTTAAGCCGATTTATTTGTTTCTTAACTATGGCCTCGAACGCCATATCAGGGGTGAATAGACCAACCCTGATACCTATAATCAAACGATTAAACGTTGAAAGCGAACGAAATTTAAAATAATTTAAAATAAAAAGTAAACTGCACTTATTATTTATTTTGTACTAACCATGAATGTTTCTAATTGCGAAAGCAATTTCTCTCCGCAATTCTTTCTCGTCAAATTCCATTTTGACAATTTCGAAAGGAAAACGTTCGTGAAACAATCGATTTATTTTTGCACCACCGCTGAGTTCGTTCGTGTTTATTTGCGCGGATCCTGAGCCCTCGATTGTTCGTTCAAAGTCCGACTGCAACGACTGGATCATCCTTTAAAGAAATTTTTTTGTTAACGAGCATGTTCGTGAAGATAAAAATAATGTCAAATAATGGAGCAGGCTTGATTGTTAGAAAAAGTGGGTAGAGAGCCTTGTACTTTGTACAATTAACAATTAAGTGTAAAATAGACGTGTAGGCCGATTGATTTTTTTTTCCAACTCCTCTGGCATTGGTTTTGATAAATTATTTTCGTAAAAAAATGAGTTACAGCGGAAACGTCTATTCTTCAAATAATAAGCAATATTTTAATAAATAAAAAAACTCAACGGAAATAAACGAAAATGCACACTTGACCTGCGCAACTTGAAGGAAAAAATTAATCGATAAGTCGTATTAATATTCACGAGGAAGCTATAAAAAAAAAGTAATCTAAATCCTCACTCAATGCACAACATGAAAAAGTGTTAAAAAAGAAAAACAAATCAGAGTGCAATCAAAAGAAATGGAAAAACGAGTTACCTACATATATAATTGTATTGATCTGAAAGCAGAAAAAAAAAATACAAACGTTCGAGGATAATATGTGGAAAAAAATAGTTTTTCGGTCTCTCTACCCATGTCGAATTACATTTGCAAGAAAAATATGGTATGAACATTACGTTCGATTGTATAGTTGGCACGAAACGACAAGAAATTAATGCCAATGACATGTATTGTGTAATTGCGCAAGTGGATGACTTGCGAACTTTAGTCATGAAAATTCGTCTCGTACTTTCGTAGTGATAGGAAAGATCTCGTACGTTGAGGAATTTTTCTTTTTCACAACCAATCATCAGCAGTATAATCACCATTTTATTTTTCATGATCACAAATTTTTTATTTTTATTAAAACATAAGATTGACTTACTGTAACATTGCTTTAGTCTTGATCGCTGGATCATCAGGCCTGAAATGTTTGTACTGTTCGACATCTTTCTCAAGGGTTAACAACTGCTTTTGTAATCTGTCACGAAGAGCCGGCAGTGTGTCTCTTATGTGATTAGTTAGTTGCTGATTGAGTACACGTTGTAAATACGGCGTTCCAAGTCTGTCTGCTATATGCCGATACGATGGATGACTGCAAGTTTAAAAAAATATTTTTATTTTAAAATGAACTTTTTTAAATAACGTACGTGTTTCATTTATACATGAAAATATTGTCCGGAGCTTCCATAAGAAGCAAAATAAGAATCCATGCGAACTATTAATAAATTACAGAAGTTAAAATACTTTTTTGTTTTAATTAAACGTTAAATTATAATCTGCCATGAAATAATTGGAGTGTAGTCGCATGGACTACAGGGCTGTGTACTCTGAAGTATAATTCAATTTGGAATTTATGTGTCGTTGACATTTTAAACAAAAATTACAGTTTTCATTTGCCTGAAAAATAATTAATTTTGGAGTAAATCTAGGGCAAAAAAATCTTTTCCCTGGCCCTGGAAACACGGCTATCATTTGAGCTTGGATTTTTTTCATATTGCGTTGTAAAACATATTTTCGCGACTTGTTGTTTTTTTTTTGTGGAATTCATTCCGAAATCAGTTATTTTTTGATAAATAAAATGAAACAAATTATACAATTGTAATTTTAATATTTTTTTACTATTTGTAAGTTTTCTTTTTTTTTATGAGTTTCGTTGTGAAATAAATGATTCATTTTTTTCTCCCATTCTTTTTACGTTCGGAAAATATAACTGCGTGATAGTTGCGTTGCGACGTCACGGCACAAACACGTTGCCCTATATTACACGCTTTCCTATTATTTTCAAGTCCTCTGGGAATGCGCTCTCTGTATCAATATGCAAATCGATATTCGCAACGATATAAAATTTACAAAAAAAATTATACTATGCAAATTCTGTGAAGTTTAGTTGTGCCCGCGAAGCGAGTTATCGATTCGAGACAGCAGTTCCCTCTCTCGCTCCCTTTCCCGACCCTAGTCATGGCATTGATCCCTAAATATTTTCTTTATCAGAAATCATTCAGCTGTCAACTTGACCCCATTATTTAGCCGAGTCATTCGAAGAAATTGCACATTTTTCAAGTATTAATCTAACATTTTTTTTCAATCTGTCAGAAAATCTGTCCATCCAGGCTCAGAGGCCAACGTACGTTGATTTTCGTTTTGCAAAATGGAGACGAGATTCGTTGGCTGAGAGAAAAGATGGACTACTGGCCCATCAATGAATTTGTGGAGTCCAAAGATTTGTAAAAACGTCAGCAATAAACAAAGAGTATTGTTTCGTAAATTTGGTTTTTTCTTAAATCAATGTCTTTTCTCACCTGAGGAAGAATTTTCGTTCAGCTGCCAAAGCGTTTTTGATGTCCTTGCGACCTTCGATGTCCCTCTGGCTTCTGTTCACTACACCTATGTAACCTCTGCGTAGGGGAAGTAACTTATTCTCTAAGATGTCTCTGGCATCAGTACCGTCATCCATAAGATCGAGTTTAGTGATGACGCCAATGGTACGCACGCCTTGAAAACAAAAAGGGTCGAAATAATCGGTTGAAAAATAATATTTATGAGTAAAAAATTTATCACGAGAGTAATAAGATTTCGTATATTTATTGAGGGGAAAAAAATAATCTACCCTGTGGATCAACTTCCTTGGCAAGCTTGAGTGCATCGCTGTTCGCGAGATCAGTGTTAGCCGGAGTTACAGCCAATATGAGACAATTATCTTTCTTGATAAATTGAAATATCATTCCTTTGATTTGCGCCTCAATGTCAACCGGCTGATCGCCAATCGGCACTTTTGTCAGTCCGGGCAAATCGATCAGAGTCAGATTCAAAACTGAAATCAAATTTTTACATTTATTATTATTATTTTTATTTATTTTCATTTTTTTCGATAAGACAAGGAAGAAAAACGATATGAAAAAATAATAAAAGTCACAACTCGACTCGCCAACTCGTCAGGACTTACCATTGGGCGAATATACCCTCAAATTAATGGGTACATTGGATATCCCTTTGTTGCTTCCGGTCACGCGATCCGTCTCGGCTTCTATTTCCTTCCTGACTTCGTCAAAGTCGACGAATTTTTTGCCTTTGCAATGTAGAAATTCGGCCGATTCTGAGAATAAGAAAAATATATGATCAATAGTACAATAATTTAAAAACAATTTATAAGACTGTTAAAAATTGAAAAAAAAAAGTTTATTCTCGAAAAATTTGGAGTTTATCTACAGTTCATAGACCCTTTCGTGGAAAAGTCGAATCGCTATCGAGGTTTGAGCGTTATCGTTGGAGCTCGGAGGATACAGGATGCAAGATAAATTTTAAAAAGTGATAATTCAGCTCTTTGGAAGAATTCTCTACGTTGGATAATTTACTGTAATTTTTTTTTAATACTTGGATATCCATTTGAAAGGTCTCTTACACAAAGTGTTTTTAACTTGAACTTGGGTCCATTTAATTCCTATCAAATGAGCTATATCGATAAGATTAAAAAGGTAAATTAATACAAATTGAGAGTGAAGGACACGAGTTTAATACGAGGGACGTGTAGGGTGCTCTTGGGATCACATTTCTTGACCGTATAATAGTACTTGTCACGTGTGTTGGCGGTGAGACCACGATAATTATTGATCATCGATGTTTACTCCTTTTTCTCTTACTCTCACACACTCCTCTGCGATTAGATTTTTCAGCATTGATAACTGATAACTATCCTTCTCACGCATCCAGCCATTACTAAAAATTGGTCAATTTTTTATGACTCACCAGTCATGCTGTTGATTAGCTGTAGAATAAGTGGTCTTCTCGTGACAATTCCTGAACCTCGAGGCAAGAAATCCCTGTAAAAAAATAAATTATCACATTTTATGAAAAATTCATTTTTTTTTTTTTCATCATTATAAAAATTATGGGACAAGAATAAAAGATTTTTCAGAAATAATGAGAATTTCAATAGTTTTTTTAAACTAGTTTTTCATCAGTTCTTCTACATAAAATTTTCATTGTACAGTCTTTTTTTATTCTCTCAAATATTTTCAGATGAAATATAAAGATTTTCATTGGTTCTCCAAGAATATGTTTTATTACTTTTTCACCAAAGACGTTCAACAATAAGCTACAGATAAAGAACAAGATTAAAGAGTTTACAATCGAAATGATATAATAAATTATCACTGGAAATTGCAACTTTGCCACTTTTTCAATTTTATGTTTGTCTTCGATTAAAGAATTTTATCGAACAATCGTGGGTTAACCAATAAAACTAAACCATTCAGTTTTCTGGAATCCATTAATACTTGAACGAGTTTAGAGTATCAATTTTTTTACGTCAGAATTTCTACGGATTGATTAAAAAAAAAAAAAAAATAACAATATTGTCAATTATAAGGTCAGATTAAAATGGATGATTGCTATAAAAGTCTTCCTTGTGAAAATGTGTCCAATTAGAGTTTTGAAAAAAAAAAAAACTGTCTGACGTGATTTTTTTCTATCGAATTGAACTAATGAATTAATAATCAATATTCAATGAATTTGCTAAGAAATGGTTGAAATTTCTACATCGTTTCTACGATTACATTTTCAATTAAGTTCGAAATTACGAATATTTCGAAAATTTCTTGCGTAATGTTTTCTTAAATATCAAATGAGTCCCATTTCCAATTAAATCTGCTAGAGAGAAATTAGAGACGTTTGGACCGAACGTTTCTGATGTTGCAAAATTTGGATAATTTCTTATGAAATTTCGTAAAATCTTAATTAATTAGCTTATTAATATCTATCAATAAAGGACTGGAAAAAACTTGGTTTCTTATTTTCTGCGATAGACAAAAAATATAAATATTGGACGTTTAGTGTTGTGCATAGTTTCTGGGCTTTTTTTTTTTTGATACGCTGTTAGCACAGTTCAGTTAAATGCAATTAAGCAGTCACATGCAGAGATTCTTGTCGGAAAGATTGATCTAATGATTTGACAGGTGATTATAGAAGCAGCGCAGCTTCAAAGATGGTAAAAGAAAAAAAATTAAAAAAGCTAGTGATGTCATAACAATGTATATTCTTGTTACAAATAGGTGCCAGTGTTGTGATGTCATTGGTTGTCTCAAGTGCATCACAACATGCTATTATATACCGCAACCCGAGTCATTTATAGTTTGCTCTCTGTGCAACTTTGATTGAAATCTTTATTGGCTTTTCCAATGGTTCATATGAATGGTATTGAAAGTCTATCAATAAAATTGTAATAAAGTTAACAAACTCAAAAGCACAGCACTGCCAGACTGTCAAATTCTCTTGTAATATTGTTTTTATTTTGCTTCAAAATCTAAAAAGATTTTTCTTTTTTCAAAACTGGGTCATTCTGTAATTGATAATTTCGAACCAATTAATTTGTTCATTTACTTTGCACTCAATGATCTGAAGTGATCGGAAAACTTGAAAATTTATGAGCCGTCAAACTTCATATTTGTAACTGGAACAGAGATTTCTTTTTTTTCCTTTTGCAGGAAATTTCAATATTTATTTTCAGGATTTAACTAATTGGCAAATCTTTTGTTAAGGATAAAAAAACTAAACTGCAATTAAGATTTTTATAAGTTTTAAATTTCAAAAAATATTCTTGTGTGGAGTTGCAAGAATGTAACGATAATATTTTTTTGGAACCTGAAAACAAAAATCTATGAGAGAAGTGCGGACAATGTTGAAAATGAAGAAAATTTTTAACGGAACAAAATATTTTATGTTGATACTGTGAAATTCAAGACATTTTTTTTGTAGCGTACAATATCAAGAATGTTTGGAAACCATGTGAAATATTGCTCAATAAAAAAACCTTTGAAATAAATGTGGTTGAAAAAAACATAACAAAAAACATTGATGCAATGTCCAAGAGATATTTGTGAGACCTAATTTCTAAAAATTTATTGTCCAGAAAAGAAAAATACTGTGAGCTACAACTCGGTCAAAACGTAATGAATTGTTTTTCCCATTACAAGCACCGACAGAACACCAGTTTTTTCAAAATAAGTATTTTTCACAAACATGATAAAGCAAGTGTCAAATTTTATTGAAATTCTCGTTCGTGGTCGATTTCGAGGAGGAATGACCCAATTCTAGGAAATTCCAAATACCTCGAATTCCCACAAAACAACAAATCTGTGTAAAATCCCGAAAGACGAGAATGAGCGTTAAATAATGACGTCAAAAATCACGGAGCAAGTTATCAAAATGAAAAGTGATCAATATGGGACTGAACGTAAAAGAAAAACAAAAAACTACATCTCAGGTTTCGTTTGACAGCTCGGACTCGTGGCATGACGTCACAGACACGACGATTTTTCGTCCGGATATTGCGAATGGTGTGAAAAATAGGAAAAAAAAACATAAATGAGACTGGAAATCCATGACTTCTCATGCATAAAACGAAACATGGGAGTAGAGAAAAAGCCGCGAAGAGGTAAAGCGGAAACGTATATATTTTCATCGTACATAAAAGTGACGAACTGTCAGATCGATATCATCGATCTGTACGATGGCTTTACAGCAGCAGGCAACGAGACCAATCGTTGCGTTGAGTGTATTTGATGAAAAAAAAGTGTAACGGTATTTAGTGTTACGTTGAAACAAAAAGAGAAAGATAAAAAAGAAAGAAAAGAGACCATGCGAGATTTCTAGTGGGATATTCGTCGCCACGCCTTGAATTCAATCTCGTAACGACATATTATGATGTTATATGGGATTTTTAGAAAAAATCTTCGCACAAAAATACGCGACAGGAAGAGGCTTTTTGTTGGAGGGGATGGTGCGGATTGTTCGAAATAATATTCATATTTCTACATATGTACACACATTACTATCTATTGTATTATCATTATTATTATTATTGTTTTATTTTTATGATTATATATACATGTATATATAGGGAAGATCTGAAAAAAGGAAAGAGGAACCGCGATCGCGAAGGACGTACTCATTGTTGGTTTTTCAACTGGTATTACTCACTTGCCAACGAAATTCTCGAGTACGGAACTCTTTCCCGCACTCTGACCGCCCACAACAGCGATCTGTGGAAGATCGAGTTGCATAGCCACACCAAGCTGGGTGAATGCATCCTGGAGTTTGTTAACGATCGGGATCAACTGCTCCATTCCCGTATTTCCTGCCATTTTTAACGGGTTTCTTTTTATTCACTGTTTTTTCCACCGGGGCTTAGCCTCGGAAAATGTGCGTTTTTTAAATTACTATGATTAATTTGTAATTTTGTTTTTTCCGCGATCTCACTTCCACGCACGCATCGACCCGCGGACGACACACGGGACGAGGAGTTTTTCTTTTTTTTGTCTCTATTCGTCCTTTCTCGCTCGTATATCGAAATTCTCGCGACCGTTGCGTCCCGTGGGCAACACCGAACTGCCACCACCTCCTATCGACGGTAGGGGTAGCTAAAGCAAGCAAAAGTACACCTACTACACGATATAGAAACGCAGATGCTCGCGATCTTTGTTTGTCTGTGTGTGTTATATGGCGATGTATGTATTCTTTTTCTCACTATACTAAAATGGCCGATTCGCGAACAAACGCGCACGCGCAGTCTTAAACACGCGCGCGAGGATGCTTATATTTACGTATATGTCTATTTGTATATGAATATAACGTGTATATGTGTGTAATAATATGCATTGTCTTTCACCGCATTTTTTCAAATAATTGTTCGTTACCGACGCGTGCCGGCTTTGAAATTGACAACTGAATGAAAGGGAGAGTGAGAGGATATAATATTGAAAATGTTAGTGTACAGGACGAGGATGCGAAATCTATCTCGTCGTTTACGCCGAAAGACACGAGACAGCGGATATAATTGCTTCGAGCTTAGCGGCATAAATGAGATCCAGCAGCAAGATTCGCCGAGTGGGAGTCGCGGCCCCAAGAACTCGGGGGAGGAGGAGCAAGGGATATATGTGTAACGTTGCAATCGATAATCGAAGCTTGCGCACTACCGCCGTGACCCACTTTTAGGACGTCTTCTACACCCCCGAGATAAAATCCATATCGTTGTAGTTATATACTCCTCTCTCGCACTCTCTCCCTCTCTTTCTCTTTGGTTCTTTCTCACTTACGTATTCGTACTGCTACAACACACATCGCATACAAATACTTTTTTCACGCGGGTGGACCACGAGTCCGACCCCGGAAGCACAGACATCTATATGTATATACCTCCGCACGAAATAAATTTATTGATTATTCACACAATCCCTCTAGTACTATAAAGTCCCGAATGTAGAACAATGAATTTTCCTCTACCAAAATTAAACATTTAGTCATTAATTCTTTTTCAAATAATCGAGATTTTTTATTAGATTTGTTATACCGGTATAATTTTTTAATTGCCTTCATTATGAATCATATTGCTGTTGTCATGTGTGTGCGACAACAGCGACGAATAGCAAGTGAAAATAAAACGGAAATTCCCTATTTTACGAACATTTCAAATGAAGAACTAGGTTTTCACCGTTTTTTAAATTCGAAGAGACAACAGTGCGAAGCGTGCGCAACTCCTTGCTCGAATGTTTTTTATTTTCGAATATGCATAGTTTACGCAGTTTCTGATTCATCGATGATTCGTGGAATTTGGTTTCGCGTTATATTGATATTCACATTCCGATTCATATCTCTATGTAAATATCAATATTCGAAGCGTTATATTTGTTGTGATTTTTTTTGTTTGTTCCCATGCTTTGGGATGATGGTTTTGTTTGTCGTTACATTAATTAAATTATTATTTTTTTATCCTTTTAACTATTTAATTAAAAACAATACAAGATCCAAATTATGTGGAAGTTTTTTAGAAACTAATGTTGTGACGCCGTGCAGTTTTGTGAACTAGGGAAATTGGATGTCGCGCTATCTAGTGTCGATAAACGTTGTTCTATTCGTGCTTCGGTTTTTTTCTCAACTTTGTGTCTATGACTTATTTTGTGGTTGTAGAAAATTTTCGATCTAACCTAAAATCAGTGCGAACTCGTCTGTCACTTTTCGATCTCTTGAATGATTTCCCAAAAGAAATCAACAGTTAAGCCGAATTTGACAAATCGCCACGTGTTCGTGAGTCAATTATTGCAGTCAAAATTCATAGTGAGACAAGGTTACGAGAAAGTTCAACGATTCGTAGACTTTTAATTGCCTCATAAAAATTTGGTGACAGATTGTTTTATTCGAATTATCATGGCCGAGGCGACAGCAACCGAGGAGCAAATGTCAGTGAGGCATAAAAAAGAACGAAAGGATTTACAAGGTACGATTTCAAAGCAGTTCCCATATAGGTACAATTCTAGAATTAGTATATTACATACCTAGGCCAGAAAAATAAGAAAAGTCTCAGATCACATGTAATTGTTGGCCGAGGCTGACAAACATGTGGTCTGAGACTTTACTTATTTTCCTGCCCTAGGTGTGTAATATATTATTCATAACTTTTAAACTTCGAAACGACATTTTTGATGATATCGTAGCACGAGAAAAACTTTACAAAACACTTTATTGATAATGTTCTTCAAAGAAACTTTTTTCTCTACTTTTCAGCACAAATTCAAATCCTGAAAAAGTCTATTTGCAAGGGCGATAAAAAAAGAAAAAAAGAAGTTGGCGAAGAGATAAATCGTCTTGAGTCAGAACTGGATGCGCGTCATGACGAAGAAGTAGCAAATTTGAAACTGGGTCGAGTCACGTTAACAGAAGCACCTGAAGAATCATTGCCTGAGCAAGAAGAAGAATCCGTTGAGAACAAAAGTATAGAACATGTTCCCAAAGTTTCAAAAGCCCAAAAACGTAGGGAGAAAAAAGCGAATGCGGAGAAGGAAAGAAACGAGAGAATAATCGAACAAGAGGCTTTGAATGTTTTTGGGAAAAGGAACGTTGAAACTCAAGCTATAAGGAAAATCCTGGTTGATCGGGATCTCATGATTTACGATATTCCCAGCGATGGACACTGGTAATTAAATGAGAAAGTTTTAGTTTTCGATTATTTAAAATAATGAAAAATCGCCTTAACAATAAATAATATCTTTTTTCCTTAGTCTCTACAACGCAATAGCTCACCAGCTCAAAATTCTTGGTGAAATACCATTAGGTCTGAAAGATCTGAGGACAAAAACGTCGATTTATTTGCGCGAAAATATGAATGACTTTTTGCCGTTCTTGTCTAATCCCGATTCTGAAGAATTGTTTTCACCCGAACAGTTCGAGAAATACTGTGATAATATTGCTTACACGAATGCGTGGGGCGGAGCTGTCGAGGTAAGAAAAAAGGGAAACCTCTAAATATCAACTCAAAGGGATAGAAATTAAAAAAATTTCTATAGAAATCTCTAAATTGTGATGTTTGAGTCCAAGGCTGCTGACTAACTATGAAATTTCAACAATCTACAAAAGCCTTTTCAATAATTCTCGCTTTTATTATCTAAAAACAGCTTCAAGTGCTCTCCCATGTACTTCGATGTCCAATCGAGGTTGTCCAAGCAACTGGAGCTCCGTATCTCGTGGGGGCTGAATACACGGATAATAAAAAGGTAATTCTCACTTTTCATCGACACATGTACGAACTAGGTGCTCATTACAATTCAGTCACAAAATTCATCAAGGAAGAAGAAAGCTGATAAGCATTAACGAAATATAAAACAAAAACATCGAATAATCAATGTTTTTTTCTCGAAATTTCAAGTTTTCAACATCAAGTACTTTTCATCATCGATTGATAAAAATTCACTAAGTGATTTAAATCCTCATAAGAATCAGAGAATTTTCTTGACAAAAATTAATTGGAATAAGTGACAACTGATTATTTTATTATAATTATTTCACACACGATTATGACTTAATTTCGACGATCGGTTTTTTCTACTGTCGTTAATGTGCAGTAAATACATCAAAGTTCTCATATTTAGCGTTGAATGCCAAAGGATCTACTTGAACTCGAAATAAATATCATATCTAATAGGTGAATCAATACTGTACAGAATTCAATAAAACTTTTTGACAAACTCTACAAAAATCGAAGAAGCCTCCTGAAAAACAGTTATTCTGTTAAAAATGTTCATAAGAAAGCAAAAAAATGTCCATGTATTCTCATGTTCAAACTTCTTGAACGCATAATTATGCACAAATTTCGTAGATCAGAAAATGATTAAGTTTCGTTTACCGATATTAAGATTCCTTCAACATTTCTTATCGTTAGAATATTTTCTATTAAATTTTATCAACCAAAATAACAGATTCTAAACGTACATCTGTACAAACGATTAATAAGCTGCCATCAACGACGAAATTAAATTTGATGTAAAGCATTGTCCAACGATTAATGAAAAAAAAAACAAGGATCACCGATAAGTGTTTCGAATTTCAAGGATCAATTTGTAAAGTTTTCTCTGACAATGAAAAAACAAAAATATTATTGGAAACTTAGGAATTTAGACGTTAACAGATTTGTAGCTCCGTTAAAATGGTTTTTTTCCGAAGAACATCAATGTTCGATGTTACGATTGATTCGATTTATGACTGTCAAAATCTACTGCCAAAAACGTAATAAATTAACAGTCGATGTCCATTCGTTAGTCCAATAGCTCTAAACTCTGTTAACGTAATATAATTTCTGTTAGAATATAAAAATAACCAATTAGAATTGTCGATACCGACTTCAAAGTTCGAAATTAGTTTGAACTTTAGCCATTAATTGTAACGTGTGTTTGATGAGTGGGAAAATAAACGTACTGCTGGTACAAAAACATTTTTTTACTCGCCCAACCAACACTTAATTCCCGTTTATCCTGAAAACCAAACTCGTCTTAAACTCATACAAAAAATTCAATACATTTTTCGGTTGGTTGAGAAAATATAACGACCATGACTTGGTCTCGAAAATGTGCAATAATTGTGGTCTCTGTGTTAAATTCTTTTAAGAAAATTAATTCGACAGATTTGCCCTAAATAAATATTCAAGATTTTCACTCATGTTTTCAAAACAACAGCCACATATTCCAATTTAAAATAGGAATAAATACAACGACTCCATGAAGTTTGTATCTTTATCCAATCGTTTTTATTGGCAATCGCGATATGCGCATTTTTTTTTGCAGATTATTTCTCCAAGTTATTAGATAACGTAGATTTGTCCTCCTCTGTTGTATCTTTGCTTTTGTTCGGCTCATCCGGTTTCATAGCCGGGAATAGCAATACCTCCTGCAAAAATTAATTCAAATATTTAATTAATAATTTCCACTTTGTGATGAAATAAATTTCACGTATAATTTTTGCTTGAGCGATAAACGTATTATTAGAAAAAACCGATTTAAAAATACGGTTCATCAAATGATTAAAGTTTCTTTTCGATTTTTGTTTTACGAAAACGATTGAAAAAACTTGAATTTTTTTTAATTTAACTTTTGATCTGACATTTAGTTGATAGCCAATTAAATAATTTACTTTAATATTGTTGGAGTCGGTGAGGAACATCGTGAGACGATCCATGCCCATACCCCATCCAGCAGTAGGCGGCAAACCATACTCCAAAGCCGTACAGAAATTTTCATCCACGAGTTGAGCCTCATCGTCACCTGCTGCTTTGTCCTTGGCTTGTTGCTCGAATCTACAGATACAAAATATTACAATTTTGAAAAATCAGTCCAGTTGCTAAAAATCCTGAGTACAACATTTGATTTGCATATTTTTAATATCTGTAATTTAAACAGAAAAATCCAGATAGTTGTACACGTTCGTTGTTGAGATTTTCGCAATAATTATTAAGCCTTATTGAAAATATGTGAGCAAAATGGAAAGGATATCTATCGAAAAAGGTTTTGGGTACAGATATCGCAAGTAAAAACTTGGAACACTTCGATATTTAATCTCAAGGCGTCATATCAATTGTAAAAGTGCGAGACGAATTGCTATTCTTCTCGAAGATTCTTGATATTTCGAGCGAAAGCAAAGTTGCACGTGATTCTTTAATGAATTAAGCGCAACATGAAATTCTTATTTTCCTGCCTGAGGTTTAAAAACACTTTTCAAAGATGATTTGTTGCTCTCACCTTTCTCTCTGGACGAGAGGATCGTTGAGTTCGGTGTAGGCATTACAAATTTCTTTCTTCATAACAAAAAGTTCGAATCTCTCAGTGAGGCCTTTAGCAGATCGATGCCATTTAGCAAGTGGAGACATGACTTGTGGATGATCGAGAATAAAAGTTGGATTTATACAAGTTTCTTCGATGAATTCACCAACTAGTTTGTCCAATAAACGAGCTCCAGTTCGAGGTGGTGGGCAGTCGACATTGTGTTTATCACAAATGTCACTCAGAATTTTGACAGCTTCGGGTGTGTTGAGTTTATCGGCTTCGGGCAATTGAACTTTGAGTTTTTCTTCGAGAGTCTGCATCATGGAAACTCGTTTAAAGGGTGGTGTGAAATCAATTTCTACGGATTCGCCTTCTGGTCCATCGGGATGATAAATGACTTTGTAAGTGCCATGAATACTTTTAACCATGCCGGCTACCATGTTCTCGGTGATGGTCATGAGGTCATGATAATCAGCGTAAGCCATGTAGAATTCACACGTCGTAAATTCTGGATTGTGGGTCATATCGATACCTTCGTTTCTGAATTGTCTACCGATCTCGTAAACGCGATCGATACCACCGACAACGAGCATTTTGTGGTAGAGTTCCGGTGCAATTCTCATGAACAAATCCATGTTAAGCTCGTTGTGATGAGTGACGAATGGTTTGGCAGTTGCACCGCCTGCGATCATGTTCATCATGGGAGTTTCAACCTCCAGGAAGCCCATTTCGTCTAAGAAACGACGCACGTAAGCAATTATTCTCGCTCTGACGTGAAATTTTTCTCGTACTTTATCGTTCAGGATGAGATCAAGATAACGTTGTCGAAAACGTGTCTCTTTGTCTCTGAGCCCGTAGTGCAAATGTGGCAACATGTGCAAACAGGGACTCAAGAGTTTTATACTGCGTGGCATTATCGAAAATTCGCCCTTCTTTGTTTTGCCCGGATTACCAACAACTCCGATTATATCACCTCTTCGAATTTTCGATGTGTCAGCGAAAAATTTATCCTCGCTTTCGTAACTTCTCGCATTTACCATCACTTGAATCTTCACTCCCTCTCCTCGAAGATCGTAGAATATCAACTTCGCACCTGATTCTCGTATGGCGTGTACTCGCCCCGCGATACTGTGCGACTCCTCCACAACTTCTCCATCTTTTAACTTTTCGCTGTATTTCTCGATGAAGCTTTCCAACGAAGTTGACACGTGGAATTTGTGCGGGTACGGATGATCGTTTGCCGCTTTTAATTGGCTTATCGCTTGCATACGAAGCTTGAAATATTCCTGTAGAAAAATTATATTTATATCAATAACTATCATGAATAACGAATCAAACGAGAAATCTTTTTTTCAATTCATTATTTCTTCCTCAAATAAATACAGCATAATTCTTTCGAGAGATTTACATTTGCAATCAGAAAAAAAAAGTATTGTGCAATAATAATCGCTGTACGGAATAACTTTCAGAGCTGCCACAAAAACGGAATTTCGTTGCATTCTAACGATGGAAACTTCAAAATCATGAATTTGAAATTTTTCATTTTAAAGCTATTGTTACTAATATCATTTTATCAAAAAAGCTTTCAAATGTGGCTTTTAAAAATTATTCCCAATAACTTTACTTGTTATTCATATTTCAATTGATTCATAAAATGTCCTGACTTATCAATCTCTTCTTTCATGGAACTTTCCAATACTTCAAAGAATTACTTCAAAACATGATATTATTCATAATGTTTATTTACTCATCACTGGACCAGCAATTCATCTTTCCACTTCTTCATTTATTTTTAATTTTCACTTTGTTTAATATCTTTTTCCACTTTGCAAGCAAATTTTGACTCAAACTTTAGATCAATGAAATAATTTTATACGAAAAAAAAAAGAATTTTACCTTCGACTAACAATAAAGAGCTTGGTGAAAAAACTTTTGGCAGCATACTGGCACATGACAAAGTTCTGATCGTTTATTGAAATATTTCAATGCGTATGGAATGTAAATATGTATAACAGAATGTCAGCTATTCGTGAACTAACAGCCAAAGTCTTTTGAAATAAAGTCTTTCTAGAGAATTGGAACCTTTCCATCCTTCACAGACGGATTAATAACTGAACCACATTAAAAATGTTGAAATTTGTATCGCTATAATGGGTATAAACTTTTTCTACTCCCTGGTAGTATCTAAAAGTTATTCGCACTTTTCAAGCGTGAGAAGTTTTTTTAATTCTTTCAGATCCGTTGAACTAACTTGTACTAAAAGAAATTTGACAAAATCAGAAAATAAACGAACTGATAAACATTCATAAGATTTTTGGTTGCTATTTCAAAATGCAACAATAAACAATCATTTTGTAGTCTCTGTGTTTTCTCAATTCAAAAAACTTGTTTAGAAAAACTTTCCATTGCTGAGCAAACTTATGAAATGAAAAGAATAAATACTTTACATGAGGACTAATGTCTTCTTCTTTAACGGCATCCTTTTTCTCTTTGGACTGCTTTTGGGGTTGAGCAGCGGCTTTGGCAGCATTTTCTATTTTTTCTTTCTCCTTTTGTTCAGCCTTGAGTCGCCTTTTAAGTTCACTGAAAAAAATTGAATTTTTAATGGGTCTTTGTTGTTTTTTTTTCTTCAACTTAAGTAGAAGCGATTGTTCTTTTTACGTTGTTTATTCAGCCGGAAAGATACGCACTTAAATGCAGGTCCGTGAACGGAAATGTGACGTAATTTCAAGACTCCATTGGATGTGGATACATGACAAAATACCGGGCGTACGGTAAACCCAAAACCTTTGGTTATAAGAGCCAGCATTTTTTTTTCGTTTGACAGAGCAATCGTGCGAGGCACCGAATTAAAATATTGAGCTCGATCGAGACATTAGAAAAATATATACAAAAGTATTTGAGCCTTAAATTCGCCGGATAATTTGTTGGTTAATATAAAATTGTTAATTGTTTCCATACGTCAAGCATAGAACCATGTGCAAAGACAACGTGGGAGGGCGACCGGATAAATCACAATGTAAAACTTTTAGAGGTTGTGTTGATAAATAACCTAACAATAGTCCATTATTATTGATTCGTTATCAATTGCGAATTATAATTCCACTGATTTTTACGTTTTAACACACAGTTTACTTACTTTTTTGATAGTTTTTCACCCGCTGCCTCGGCCATGGTGATAAACTTTTTTTAGAAAGAACACGGCAATATTGTGTTCTGTTGGTACACCTTTTGCCTTTTGGCTTCTCTGAAATATCTTGGGAGTTTTTCGGACCTTCCTTCGTACACCGCAAGAGTATTGGCGCGTTAAAGTACGATTTTTAAATCGTTTTTTTACCATGTACTTTTGTTTGAGAACAAGATTTGAATTTTAATGGATTTCTAGTCATGGAATGAATTCAATTTATTAAAAGAAAGCGTTTTGTTTTTGATTTAAAATGTTCCAGGATGAAAATTGTTTCAGGGATTCTAAGTTTTCGCTCAATAAGTAGACTTTTTGTAAAGGAAAGGAGAAATATACCATGTCCATTTCGTTACGAGTCGTACAGAATCAACTTTTTCATTTTTTTTTTTTTAAGAAAACGGGGGGGCGGACGATTTTCTTCATCGTTTTCGTGCTCTCCTTCGACCTTAAATACCTCAAAACTATTTTTTTTTATTACGATGTTTCCAACATATATAAGTTTCGAGAAATTAATAACAAGTGGTGGTCAATGAACTTTATTTTTTGCACTATAGTTTTTATGAGACAAAACTGTAGATGCGTCAAATTATCGGAAATTTCTGTTTTGTTTTTTTTTTTTTTTTTTTTTATACACAGACATCCATTTCTCTCCCGTAGACGTTTCCATAGCGATCGCTTCTTGTTGATAGAATCTTCGTTTCTCGTCACCAACGACTAACGTATAAATTTTCATCGAATGAATCTAGACGAAGCTTCATAATAAATAATTCATTTATCGTTCATTAAAGTTCGTCGAAAATGGACGGATGTTTTAGTTTTCAAGAAATCAAAGCACTGCAACAATTAATTACACCGCCGAAAGATGACTCAGATTCTGAAGACGATTTGCCTCAAGCTGGGGCTAGAAAATTGGGTGAGAGCTAAAAAAAGTAGACGATTAAAAATAATTCTTTGTATCCAACGAATCTAAACGTGCTTTCAAAAATCAACTAATTAATTTTTTTGTTTACTGAGTTGTGTTCCAAACGTCACAATTTAATTCAATCGAATCCAAGCACGTAAAACGAAACGATGTTTTCTCGCAAGCTCAATCATTACATGTCATCGTAATTTTAATTATTTTTTTCAACTTGCACTTAAAAGTTATTTGAAAATTTATTATAATAATTGAAAAATATCTATCAAATGTCTTGATATTTTCGATACGATTCTCATAAAATTAACACTAGTGAATGAAATTATAAATTTTTCTCTTTTGAGTTGAGTTATTTTTTTTTTTTAGAAATATGTCCAGTTCAGCAATAGTGATAAATTAAATAATTCAGGTTTGCTCTAATTCGATTGTACTTCGTGAGTTACCGGTAAAAACGTTGCTTTCAAAAATTGTAAGATTTTTAAAATATTTTCATTCTTTTAGGATAACGAGTAATTTGTTTCCTGTATTAACAAGCAAAGGCGAACACAAGATAATAAAAATAAAATAAAAAATCGATTAATTCGAATGGAGAAAGAAAAAAACTTAAAAATACGATGAAAATTAATGTTGAAGGACCTGGAGATATTGGTGCGCCGAAGGGGAGTTCGCAGGATCATTCAGGACCGCACGCTCCTCTGAAGGGTGAGGGCGATGAAATTTGGCATCCTTCGGAAATAACCGCGGCTCCGACAACAGAAATTCTTGATCCTCGAACAGCTCCGGAATATGAGATCAAATTTAAACAATCAGTGAGCCCTGAAGACGTGTATCTTGGGGTGAGTGAAATTAATGATAAAGTCAAGTACAAATAAGTTTTCTTTCAAATATTCAGATTTGTTGATTAAAAAAACAATAAGTTTTTCTCGACAATTCTGCAGTTCGCACAAATGCAACACAGCGAAATTTCTTTTCGTCAATTCTCTAAATTTTCTCAATTATTAATATTCGTTGGTTGCAATATTTTTGGTTTTGTGTCTGAAAAAGGCTGAAAATAAATTTAGGATGAAATTTTGTATCCTAAAAACGTGAAAAACTAGTTAGAACTTAAAACGAAGAAATTCCGTTGCATTTCAATGATGTTGCAAACTTCAACATCGTTTTTCCTCATCAGATGAGTTTTAAAACTCCTGGCACTGCGTCCTGTGAGTGGCTAACAGTGCTCGTGAAACTTCCTGGCGAATCGAGAGAGAAAGTCGAGCTTTCGGTGGAGTCCGAATTCATCGACATTCGAAGTCCCAAGTAATAATTTTTTCCATTCGTCACAATATCTTTCTCCTGATCTATCACAACTGAAATACGTGACACATTGAACGAAAATTCTTTATTTTCCAGATATAGATTACACTTGCCAACACCACATCCCGTTGATCCGAACGCTTCGTCGGCCAAATGGAATGTCGATTCTTCGACCTTGGAAATCACACTTAGAATGACGCGCGAATTGGACGCAATTAATTTTTGATACCGCAATAAAATGAATAATCGTTTGAAAACGTAATAAAGCGTGGAAAATTGTCCATTTAAGTTTTTTTGTACATTCCAGGTTACGTTTCTATTTGACTAAAAGCCTTCAAGTTTTTTCTTTATCACATTTATTGGTAAGCCTTCATCGCAGTTTATGCGGTTTCCGAACCGCTGTCGCTGTCGACCAGATCTATAACGACTGGGCCCTTCTGGCTTTCGAACGTTTCCATCGGGTCATAATATTTCAAGTAACCACAAGCCATTCGAGCCCTCTGGCACTTTTGAATGATGTGAATCTACAACAAAGCGTTAAAAAAAGATCAAAACTATTTTCATTAATTTTTTTCTCACTTCGTATTGAAATATTCGTAATTGACGTTAGGGAAATTCTCCTGGACTTGCTGAGCTTCAAAATTCTCGACTGTTTGAGCTCAAAATATTTCGAATCAAAATTGCAATCGTTTGTAAAGATTTTCTATATGAGAATTGTCGTGGGATTTGTGAAATTTTATGAACACAGGAAACATTTCAAATATAAAACGGAGAATCAATTTAATTAATTACTCAATGAAACCGTTCGGCAGTACAGTCACTCATTAAGCTGATGGATCAGTCACATAACCACACCTCAAAATTTTGAAAGTAAAATTTTCCAATACCGTTCATCCGATCGGGATAAAAATTGATCAGCCCACGCAAGACGATGACAAAAATGGGCTGATCAATTTTTATTGCGATCGGACGAACGGTGTGGAAAAATTTCCCTTTCGAAATTTACAGCTGTCTCTATCGTGCTCACGGTAACAAAATAGCAACTGATCCATCACCTTTTAACCCTAAGAACTCGTGTCACATTTATTCAATCTCCCAACGCATGACTCGGGTTGTTACCGATCCCACGGTAGTTTTGGCTGTAAAATCGTTTTCACAAAAGCAATTTTTTAAAAAACGAACATAGTGTGTGAAAAGTTTGATTTCATGAAAGTAAAGTTAGCAGAAAAATCATCACAGTACTCAAGAGTTCAGGAAATCGAGAAAAACATAATTTTACGGACATTCTCACGACGTCGTAATCGACTTTGATGATAAGTTTTAAAAATATCACGTCGAATTTTGGTGCTGTTGCTTCTAGTAAAATCTCATTGTGTTATGTTTTGAAAATGTTTGATTCTCTCGTAACAAGATAAATTTTGTTTGTGTCCTGATTTAACATAATCGGATCTTTTTCGGCGGTAATGAAGCTCAACGCTCCTTTAGACCAGGACGAAAAAGACATGAATTTCCAGCCCTTTCCGATTACGTAAAATTTAATCCCATTGTTTTGCGTTTACAATGTTAATATTAACGTTTTGTTTACGTACCGTTGCAACAATGTCGTGATTGTACTTTCGACGACAACTTGCCCCTAAGTACAGTGAATATTCCAGTGTACGAGCTATTGCCGAAACATCCTTCAAACATTTAACGTTTGTTTTCACTTCTGACTGATTCGTGCTATAATTATTCTTTAATTCGAGGAACAATCTTTTGTACGACCGCTCTCGTACCTCATAAAAATAAAAAAAGTAAATATTTAATTATTTTTTATGGTCATTTAAAGTTGATAAACGTTTAATTAAAATAATAAATTTTAACTAAAAAAATGCGAAAAACTAATCATTGTTTGACGTCAAATTGATAGCATTTTAAATTGCTTAATATTTCACTCCTGATGTTGAATAGCTGAAAAACCTGAATTAAAGAAATAAAATAACAATCACCTCTAATGATGGTCCCAATAATTCTGTTCTTTTTTGTGAAAAATTGTTGCAGTTCGATCGATTCGTAGCTGCAGTTGGCAGTTGTTGAGTTCGTTTGCGTTCCCATTCGTTAGTTATCGTTTGAATTATTTTTGAATAAAGTTCCAAAAATTCATTGATTCGGTGATTTAAGCCTTCTGGATCACGACAAACGTCGCAGGTGAAACAGCGACGGGACGCATGTCGATCGAAATAAGCAAATTGTGTTATTACACGGCATCTGAAATTTGATGAATAATTATAAGAAACTGCCGAACCCTAGAAACATCTATATTTTCATTAATCATTTAAACGCAAACTTATGGGTGAAATATATATTTGAAAATATTAATCAGGCTAATATTCTTCATTAATGTTACGATATTGTCTCCTTGATAAAATGTTACGATTTATTTTTCATTGTAATTTTGATGTTAGGATCTAACACGTACTTTTCTTCTAAGCAGTAATTGAAAAATTCAATGAAATGGCGATTCATTTGTTCCACTAATTCCACATCTTTTTTCGGACCAGCCAAAAGAGATTTAATGTAAATCCTAATGTTATCTACTTCTTCAATACTGAAATATATTCGGCTCCAAGTTCTCCATCCGTCCTGTACACACTTGCCAGCATCTTGACAAAGTTGCTGAATACTCATAGGCATGCCCCAGTGGACGACAAATCTGTGAGGTTGAAAAGTAAAAAATTGTTGAAAATTCCCACACAACTTTGATTTATTTGTTTGATGTCAATTGATTTTGAGATCGAGCAAAGTTCAGGACCTCACATTCGGCCCTCTGAGACCGGAACCAAATTTATGTGTTGTCGCAATTACTGGAATTTTGCCTGTGATCCATCTCTCGTGAATTGATTTCCGAACCTTTGCTGACAAGTCTGATAACAAAAACTCCATTTTCGTTATTAATTAATGTTAAAGTATTAGAAAATATTAATCTTGAATCTATGGGTAAATATATCGAGTGAAAGTCGAGATGTTTAGATTTGAGAATATTTTTTTTATCGGCGAAAAATAAGTTCAAAATTCGATCCGATGTGATTGCATGAATTTTTTTGTCATCTAAAATCGGTGGTTTCTGATATTTATTGATTTTCAAACGATCTCCAATAATGTTTCATTAGAAAATCGAGAGACAAAGAGCGTTGACATTGAATTATGCTCAAAGAATTTGAGATTTAAGTAGTTGAGCAATTAACTTTTAACGTGTTTTTCAAGGAGGTTTCAAAGTCAGGGTTTCTTTTGGAATTTTGAACGAAATCTCGTTAACTGTGATTAGCATAATAAACAATAGACAAATTCGCGTCAAACTCATGCACAGAGGCTTCTGTTCGAATGATAAATAATATTATCATTTTTTAAATTGCGCACAAGTATTTCTACAGAGTTACAGGAATTTTCATGTAATCTGTACGTGTCCGTCCGGACATACGAATATTCACAAAACAATTTTGGTTATCATCTGTATTTTGAAACGAAAAGAAATGCAATTTCAAGAATAAATATCCGCTAATAGATTTTAAAAGGCTTAAACGAATCGAAGCTGATAGACAAAGTTCATAAAATAAACAAAATTACTTGAATTTATAAAAAATTGTTATAATTACCACCATGATACGAAACGATTGCAATTTGAAGGGCAGATAATTCCCTTTCGAGTTTCTTCACTGCTTCTTTCTTTCTGCAAAATACAATGCCACAGTGTGGAGCGTACTGCCACGAAATGAAATCAGTTTTTTTGACAAATTGTGCGAGCAATTATTTTCTCAAAACTCCTTCAGATCTATTACCTTTACTATTCCATTTGCCAGTGGACGCAGACATTTGTGTAAAAAGTTTGCCAAATCTTCCAAAGGGTTTTGTAACGTGTCTATGAAACGGATGTCCTGGCTTACTGGCAAAACTATTTTTGAACGTATTAATTTCACATCGTCCATAGCCAGTGTTTGAATTATATTTCCTATGACCTAAAATTCGTAACCATTCATTAATAAATTATTTTCCAAATTCAAATTTTTTCACACTTTTCTTTTCCTTAAATTTTGTGTTCTTCAAGTTATTCTATATATTTTCCAAATACCTCACGCGTTGCTGTTCCTGTAAGGGCTATTTTTCGAACTTCCGCAAATTTACATGTTACTTGATTTACAACTTCATGATAAGCAGGCAGGTAATCATGGCCCAAACGACTGATGCAGTGGGCCTCGTCAAAAACAAGAAATGACAAAGCATCCTGCTTGACTAGAGTTGCTATTAAATCCTGAAAAATGAAAATTCATGTTAATGACATTTTTATCTTGGACTTTTAATGATTTGTCATTACCACAATGATTTCTTTTAAAAAAATTTGATGGCACTATCAATTCATTACTTAAATAATGGTAGAAGAAATTTTTGTAATTATAATTTCCCAGTGATTGTAAAATATTCATAAATGAATAAATTTGAAAATTTAAGTAAAAAATATCAGCGTATAGTTTCATTGACGTTTGAAAAAAAAATATTTTGTTCGTGGAATTGGATCCGTCATGGTCATAAATGCTGGAGCAGATAAGTTTTGATCTTTCATGTAAAAACCTGGATCTTCTAAATGTATGTTAAAATTTCCACTACCTGACACTGCCAATCCTTTTCAGGGTTCAAAAATAACAAAAATTGAAAAAAATAATATAAAATTCTTTCTTTTTTACCATTTGAGTCAACACAAAATTGTTTTCGTATCCAGTCGTCAAGGAATTTATCATGAAAAATTAATTGTCAAAGTTAAAAATATAGTTCATGAAATATAGAAAAAAGACATTTTTTCAAATGGATAAAAAATTTTGAAGTATGAGGATTAAAAAATTGAATGATTCATGAAAATAGGAAAAAGTTTGGCTCCCGTTTTAGCAGCTGCTTGTTAGCTCGTCGATAGCTTAATTGATGTCTACAATAAAAAATTATCTTACCTGAATATATTCTGAAATCGTTGTGTCGATAGATACGTAAAGAAACTTTAACTCTGTCGCCTGCGATGGGAAATCTTTCAGAATAGTTGTACTAAGTTTTTTATATGTACGTGGACAGAGATACTCTGCGTTGATTTTCTTTTTTTTCAGCAAATCTACTTGATTCTGGAATAAAAAAAACCAACAAAATCCATTTTGTGACAAAAACAATGTGCTCGTTAGAAATTATGATTAGTTTTTTCACATGCCATGCAAAAAGGAAACTTTGAAGCAAGACTTTATTTGGTTTTTTGTTATTATTACTATTTATCTCCAATTGCAGAGTGTTCAGCCATTTTTAAAGATATCTCTGATTTAGAAATCGATTAGAAAAAAAAAATGAGTTTACAAACCTCACCCATGGCATTTGTAGGTACAAAAACCACGGTAATGGAATTTTTTTTAAGAATTGCCGGCAATTGGAAGCAAATTGATTTGCCAGCGCCAGTTTGCAAATTAATGAGCACATCGTTTTCGCCTAAATATACATCGAGCGGTTAAAAAAAGCATGCTGGTAATATTTGAAAAAAAGATTATTTCGAGTCGTTCTTTTTGAGGGTTAAACTTTTACCTTTTAAAACTTCTTTAGTGGCTTCTTCTTGATCAGTGTTTAAAAATTGTCGATATCCCAAGGTATACTTCAACTCCCTTAACAATGCTTGCTGTACTATTTTCATTTCGGACTGCGATAACTTCGACTTTGACTGTATGTAAGTATATTTCGAGAATGTTCTTACACAATTTATCGAAAAATCAAAGGCGTCCGCAGATTGGAGTAAAAAAAGTAATATTTGAAAGGATGAGATTAAAAGGAATAAGATAGTTTAAAAAAACATAGCAACCGACTTTCGTGAGCTTACCCGAGGAAAGAATAAACGAAATAAATGCCTATCGTGTGCGCATAATCGAGAATGATTTTTTTTTCACTGTCGCCCTGGTTGCCCTGGTCGCCCCGTCGCGCGACCGTCGACTCTTCCCCTTCCCGTCCCCGTTCCTCGCCTCAATTTTCAACAGTTTCAAGCAAATGGCGTCTCACGGGTGGAGTACGTTGCGTCAAATTTCACAAATGATGAATGAATCTTAAGAAAAAGTGTGTATTATGACTGAATCAAGTTTAAAATAGTAATCGGTAAGTGTGCCGAAGGGATTGACACACTTATGGTAGTTTCCGCGGGTCTCCCGATTGAAATATCGTGTGATAATAGTGGCGCGGGTTACTGGTATGTAAACAAACATTCATACGTTAAGTTCTGTCACAAACATCACGAACCGGCCTAACTATCAACAATACATATTATTTCAATGATAAAACTCTTGCAGGCGTTACGATCTTCATATATTTAATTAAAAAATCTCTAATAATCTCAAATTAGACAGTAAAAAACTGAGTCTCTTATGGCCTCTGTTATTTCGATCGTGTTATTTAATTTTCATTTCATCATTGTTTACGCGCCTTTTTCTTACTTTTTTCGTAATTTTAATCCCAACATACTATCATTGAATACGTTTTCATGCTTCTTTACAATTATCGACGACGTTTATTGCCACAGTTGATGAGATAATTGTAAAATTTGTAGATTTGTACAAAAGTTAAAGAAACAAAAGGCATTGCAATGAACGAAGTTAGCGGAGGAAATAAAGAGGGCTCGGGTGCTTCCGCTTGGGAAGTTTTGACGAGTCAGCCGTCGTCCCCGCTACCCGTCATGCAGCAGCAGCAGCAGCAGCATCATCATCATCATCATCATCATCTTCATCATCATAATCAACTTCATCAGAGTCCTCAGCAAGATGCTAATAGCGTCGTAACTCCCGTGGCTTTAACTCTGGCCGCTACAAAACACGCAGCTCCGTTACCTGCGGTACAAGCGGTCGCTGAAATAACCCACCTCCAACAGCCTACTCCGGTAACGCAAATGATGAGCGCAGCAGGTGGATTCAACGAAGCCGAATTGTCCATGGAACTCCAGCAACAAGGATGGAAAAAATTTTGGAGCAAACGAGAAAATAGGCCTTATTTTTGGAACAAATTAACCGGAGAATCTCTCTGGGTTATGCCCTCTTTGAAGCCACAGGTATTTTTATTATCCGGCAAAATCATCAGATACAATTTTTTTCAAGATTTTTAACAACAAATAACTCGATTTTATTGTTCAGAAAGTTCATACGAATTTTAAACAATTAAACTTGGACTTGAATGAAATTTGTTACTCAATTCTTTGGTGTTGCGCAAGATTTTACTTTTCATTATACCATCTTGTTTCTGAATGAATGAAAAAAATGATTGCACATTGATCACAGTTTTATGGAACGGTGTTGCATTATTATTAATTTTCTATACAAACGTATAATAAAGCAATAAAAAAAACATTACACAGTTTGATCCTATAACGGATCCCTTGGGAATCTGTGGAGCATCTCCAGTGCCTGGCAACGGTTCGATTCCGCCCGGTACCCCGGGAGGACCTTTGAAGAGACGAGCTTCCGACGATGGCAATGTTATGCCAGTAGTGAAGAAATTTGTTCTAGCGTACGTAAATATGATATAAAATATAAATTTGAAAAAATGTATCTGTCTCTAAAGTCGTAGAGAGAGAGAGAGAGAGAGAGAGAGAGAGAGAGAGAGAGAGAGTATCGAAAAAAAAAATGGTTTAATTGAATGTTTGAATTATTTAATTGCCGATACAGTGGTCCGTGGGACTTGGAAATACCAACGAATGTAATAATATACGAGAGAGCACCGTCGAACCTATTGCACGTACATCCAGATGCGGAAGCGTTACGTTGCAGTCTATTGGCCAAGTTGCGTCAGTGTTATCAAGAGCTGTGTCACACGCGAGAAGCGATAGACGCGCCGAAGGATTCGTTCAATCGTTGGTTGATGGAGCGAAAAGTAATAGATTGCGGCTCGGATCCGTTGTTGCCGAGTCAATGTTTCCCAGAAATATCAAAATCGATGTATCGGGAGGTAATGAACGATATACCTATAAAGTTGGTACGACCGAAATTCACGGGGGACGCGCGTAAACAATTGTCGCGTTACGCCGAAGCGGCGAAGAAAATGATAGAATCGAGATCGGCAACGGCGAACAGTCGTAAAGTCGTAAAGTGGAACGCCGAAGATACATTTCAATGGCTGAGGCGTACGGTAGGTGCGACATTTGACGATTTCCAGGATCGTCTGGCTCACTTGAAACGCCAGTGTCAGCCTCATTTAACGGAAACGGTGAAGAACAGCGTCGAAGGGATTTGCTTAAAGATTTATCATCTTTCGACCGATTATGCGAAAAAAGTGAAAGATAAAAACAATCAGATACTGAAAGACAATGGTCTCGGGGACGTAATACCGCTCGGTGGGCCAGCAAGTACCCAACGCAAAGTATGGTGTTATCCGGTACAATTTTCTTTACCAGCACCGCGTTTACCACAAATTGAATATTTGCCCGAACGCGAACAAACGATGCTACGTTATCACGGTGATACAATGTGCATTAACAATATGCATCTTACTAAATTGGAACATCTATATCGTTACAATTGTTTCGATGATAAAAAATTTGAAATGTTTTTACCCCGGGTTTGGTGTATGCTTAAACGTTATCAGACTTATCTCGGTGTGAACGAGGGACAAGCCTCGCAAATGGCTCTACCGGTAACCGTATTCGAGTGCCTTCATCGTTCTTTCGGTGTTACCTTCGAGTGCTTCGCCTCTCCGTTGAATTCTTACTTCAGGCAATACTGTTCGACCTTTGCCGATACCGATTCCTACTTTGGCTCCAGAGGGCCGTTCCTCGATTTCAAACCGGTAACCGGTTCTTTCCAAGCGAATCCCCCGTACTGCGAGGAACTCATGGAAGCTATGGTCAATCATTTCGAACGTTTATTAGCCGACTCGCCCGAACCACTTTCCTTCATTGTTTTTCTACCCGAATGGCGCGATCCCGCGCCTAATGCCCTTATCAAACTCGAGGGTAGTCATTTTAAACGTAAACAAGTCGTCGTACCCGCTATGGAGCACGAATACAGACACGGCTTTCAGCACGTCATGCCAAAGTACGCCAAACTTTCACTTTTCTTCTTCTTCTTCTTCTTCTTCTTCTCAATGAATCGAAGATAAAATGATTATTATTAATTTTCAGAGGAGATGTAAATATCAGAGCAGCCCATGGAACGCTGGTGGTTTGGTTGCAAAATGCGGCGGGTGCTGCGCGTTGGGGACCGAGCGACGAACGGGTTGAATCGCTTCTCGAAGCTTGGAGGCCGGGACGAGAAAGAGAACGAGACAGGCAAGAATTGTTGTCTCCACCGAGACAACCAAATCAACAACCAATTCCCTCGACTCCTATACCCGCACCGGTGGTTGTAACACCGGCGACACCGGTCACCAGTCCTGCGACAACCGTTCCGCCTCCTCTCATGTCGCTCCCTGTAGCCCATCCTATCTGAGTTCCGTATATTTAAGAGCTTCGTGCAGTCTGGGGTACGCAATTCATTTTCATTTATTTTACCAATATTTCTTCTAATTCTCACTTGATTTTCTTCGCTGCTTCTTCTTTCGTTGGGTCAAACTCATTAGGTTAAACACTTGTTTGTTTTGTTTTTGTCTTCCAGCTCCTTTTTTCTTCAACTTTTAACCTCGCTTTTCTACAAGTATCCAAAATATAGATATTCCTGTACCCCTTGGACGTTACAGTTTTCGGATTATTTCGAAACATTGTGCCGCGAAGACGAAACAATGGCCGTAATTCGTTCGAGTAAATCTCTTAAATATTTTGCAGAGCATCACAGAAATGAGTAATGAAAAAAAACGAAAAAAAAACAAGAGAGAGAAAGATATATAATTTATGTATCTATTATATAGGTATATAAAAAAAACCTATAAATGGAAGATCCGTAGATACATCAATTCGGTCCGATCGTTCGAACTTTGTTAATTGTTGAAGATGAAAATGTATCAGCGACTAGAGAGAGAAAGTCTGCGGATCACTAAATAATAATTGGATATACTTGCCGTGCAAGCTGAGAATATGGGAATTTAGCTTTTTTTTTTTATTTAACAAATTGAATTTCAACGAAACAATAATTACACAAATAGATATATATCGTTAATATAAATTTCGATCAATGGAAAATCTTAGTTTCGGCACAATTGATGTTTAATGCAATTAATCATCCCTATCGTAGAATTTACACACCTAACAAAGTAGCTCTTATTTTTTAAGTATTCATCTGCAGAAATTTCTCGTCTTTATCATCCGTCAGACTCAAACTTTCGTTCTATCATTATTATTATCATTATTACTATTATTACTATTATTATTATTATTATTATTATTATTATTAAACACGTGACAAACAAACGAAACATGATAATAACGACGATGGTCAAAAAAAATATCGTCGCACTGAGGATAGATAAATTGTAATTATGAAGAAGAGAAAGAGAAAAAAAATACACAAAAATACATATATTTTTTTAATTGGAAAAATGTTGTTGAATCGCGTCAAACTTTTCGCGCTTATCCATCGAGTATTTTTCTCATTATTTCGATTTATTTTCTCCATTCTCCATTTTCTTTTCTTTTCGTCTTTCCTTCGTTCTGTACGAAAATGAATAGTCGACGAAGAAATTTGTTTTCAATGATTTTTTTTTTTTAATTCGAGCATCGTTTATCCCTGATTCCCAACGCGCACACAACTGTTTTTATCATTAAAAGGCAAAGCTCAAAGTAAAATTTGTGATGACAAACATTAACAGCTGAAATAAATTAAGTTACCAAAACAACTGAACTATTCTATTCACACGCAAAAGAGGAAAGAAAAAATGAAGAAAAGAAAAACAACACGCATATCGTTAAATGTGTTTGTGCGCGACCAAAGTTACAAAGTTATGCTTCACAGTAAGAATTCTCGTTGATCTGATAATGAAAAAAAAAAAAAAAAGAAAAAATACTTATATGTGTATATATAAATATAATATAAAAATCATGACATTCGATACGATTGTTTATGGAGATGGAGTATGGAATAATGCTACATTATTTTCACGCTTGGTATGTAAAATGAAATGAAAAAAAAAGAAAAAAAAGTAATACAAATGCCCTTTTGTCGTTTATAACTCGAAGTGGCATCGATTTAAAAATTTTATCCCCCCGAGACCGACGACCATATTTGTCTTATAAATTTTGTACATTTCTATTAGCATTATAGTGTAAATATTATACAACATATATGTAATGATTCTCGTATATATACGGCTATTTATAGTTAATCAATAAATAGTACGTAAAAAAAATACACAAAATCGGTAGTTTGAGAAAGAAAAAGCGAGAAAGGGCAAATAAAATAAACGTCGGATGTTTTATATGAAGGAAAGTTGAATAAAAAAAATATAGTTTTTACGTTAAGGCGAAAATGTGTAACCGTTAGACTCGTGGTATTTCAAAGTTCAAACCCCGTTACAACACAACGAAATCTTTTTATTTGTCGTTTTTTAAATTTATTTCCACGATAAAACGCCCTAATAAAATGGATCTGAAGTTCTGGCGATAAGTGCGAGAAAAAAAAGAACATCGTTAATCGGAAAAATAAAAAGCATTTCGTTGAATTCGAAGGATGCAGAAATCAACATCGTTAAAACTATGAATTAAATGATTTGCGTATTGATTTTTCACAAAAGTGCGATTTCACGGTATGGTTAATTTACCTTATTGCGGACGCACCTTTTCTATTTTCAAAACCATAAAATTATTCATTCAACGGATCGCGATGGAAAAATTCACACGTGCAAATTTCGCGCGAATGAAATATTTTTTGTTGTTTTTTCTTCTTCAAATTTATTCTATTTACAGTTTTTTCTTTCGGAAATATTGAGGGAAAAAATCAATGGATTGTATAAATGTCGAATAAACGTGTAGTTAAAGAAAATCCGCCGAATGAGCGAAACATTGTTCAAGTCCGTGGTGGCGCGATGAAATGAAAAATTGTAAATTTCTATCAAAACAATATATTTAAAGATGAAAAATGATGGAGACTACAAATTTGAATATTATGTAAATTATAATAAAAATGTTACACACATAGAAAATAAGAAAAAGACTGATTTTATTAATTTCTTCCTCATATCGGTTAATCATCATTGGATCCAGGATGATGAAGGATATTGTTTATACTATCGAGAAGATGATGAACTCGATCGGTAGGAAAAACTATCTCGTAAATTTCCTTTTCGCTACTGTCATCTATCATGTTCGTTAACACTATTTTCGCTTGTTTAAGGTCAAAGTAACAATGTTTCGGACCGATCTTAGACATTTCAAAGTTTTGGCAAACTTGGCCAAAGTTAGCCAACACTTTTAATCGTTGCTCAATAATAAAAGACAGAAAGTTGTAAAATTGTGAATAATTCATGCCGTGTGACGCCGCAAGCACCAGTTGACAATGACTATTCCAATCTTCCATTTCTCGACAATCTTCAACTTCTCTCATCACCGCTGTCAATTCGCTTCGCAACGATTGCCACGAATTCCATATGTTGCAACCGTTTATCCAATTGTGATTCACCGAGATTGTATCCTCCTGTTTTAACACATTACGCAATTCTCATTTTCAATTTAATTGTAGATTGGGTTTCATATATTTTACAATGTGACGCATCAAATTATTTCACGATTAAATTTAATTTTTAACTGTTGGAGCGTTTTCTTTCTGCAATTTTGTAAACATAAATTTTGCTTGTGTGTACAAACAAAAATAAAATATCTAGAAAGAAGGTTTGTAGAGAAGAAAAGAAACAATTTCAGAATTTTTGTCAATTTCATCGCAATTATTTGGTAAAAGGTATAGTTTTTCAAAACGCTCAGCGATGCAAAATTTCTTGTTAAAAATAATGGTACAATTTGGTACGTGTTTTTTATAATTATGCGAAAATGTAATTGTTTTTTTACCAAATTCCAAACTTGATGATGCCATCCGGAAGGTACAAAAATAATTTCTCCTTCATTTTGTACTATTTCAAAATGTTTTATAGTTTTTTCATCGTAATGTGGATACTTTGCAGAATTTTTCTCTAATACATCGGCGGTTACATCGAAACACAACTGTCCATGAGAATCCCGAAGAGTCTTTTCTTTACCAGGAGGAAAAAGAATCCATTTTTTTTTTCCAACGATATTCGCTGACCAGCTGTACGAATTAAATACATCCGCGTGGAACGGTGTCCTAAATATTTATTTTGTAAATCCATACTAGAAATCATTGATAATTACTTGACACGAAAATCGATGTAATTCACTACAACGTAAAAACTATACCATGTGCCTTTTGGTCCCATGTAAACAAACATATAGTCATCCTTGAGATCAGGATGAGCAACGTAATATTCGTTGAGCCAATCCGATGCAAAATATTTTGGTACGCTGTACAAACTAAGATTTTTATATTCCTTAACGCAGTGCCAATCTTTCAGATATAAAACTTTCATATCATCGGGATAATTTTTATTTCTGTATTCGCTCCAATAATCGACATAATTTCTTATTGTCATGTCGTTTTTCAACTGTGCATTGTAATATTGTTTGTCGCAATCGGCGACAGGCGCTTTGCAATCCCCTGAAATCATTTATTTGAGACGATTCTTCACGGAAATAATCATTCGGAAGTACGGCCTCAAAACAAACACACTGTGTTGATCCCTTTATCGTGAAACAAATATTTTCAATGTGTAATTGGAAAAAAGAAAAAAAAATTTTGCCTCGTACCAAATAGATCCGAGAGGATTTTGAAATTTGGCGCCCCATTCTCATTCCACTCTCGTCTGCATCGCCATTCACGAGTGATATTCGATTGAAACACACAGGGTCTGTTTTCTAATAGAAAATTTGTGAAAAATTCGTCGTACGTCATTAAACAACTCGCATTTATTTCCGGATTAGTTTCTCTTTTATGACTTGATAGTGAAATATTGTAATTGTCAATTTCTATTACGTCAACCATGATTTATTTTGTCACTGATGGCCAGCTGATAGCGCTAATGGCTAATTGCAAGATCGCGAGGGCGCATCTGTTGTTCAACATGGCCAATTATTATATCGATCACAGAGTTCTGTATAGTTGGCAGGTAAACAATTCTCATTTTTTATTGTTTCTTGATCTTGGGAATTATTTACGCAATTTTTTGACACTATTATTATAATTTTTGACATAATAATTTGTTAATAATACTGACTATTATTAATTAAATTATTGTTAATAAAACAAACTATTATGTCACAAATTATAATAATAGTGTCAAAAAAATGCGTAAATAATTCCCAAGATAAAGAAACAATAAAAAATGAGAATTGCTATATTTATTTACCAACTATACAGAACTCGATTACAGTATTTATCAACAATTCGGTAGAGTTTCATTTATGCTATTATCATTTATGCATTTAGATTATCATTTTTCGTATGGGAAGTTGGAGGAGATGATGAAAATGTTGTAATAAATTTTTATACTCTTTTTACTGTTCATGTGTATAATTGAAGCAATTGCGTTTTAAAACACGCGCGCATGTGTGACAGCGCATGCGTACATCAGCCTTGAAACCTTGAATTTTTACAACACCACGAACACCACATCATCGACGAGCGTCAGCGTATAGCGGGTATAGGGGTATGCGTGACATCGACACCTCGTCATAACCTCTTTCAATCCTCTCAATTGTTAATTTGACATATAGGTTGATATTTGAAAGTCACAAGCGAATTTAATAAGACGGATAAACCGTGAATAATATTCATATTATCGAAAATAATAATAAGGGAAGAATGACCATGGCGAAACAAAACGTTAAAAAGTTCAAGTGGGCGTTGGATTTTTCACACAAGTATGTATTACAAATAGAACTAGTGGCTATACGAAAAATATCTCGAAAGCAGTTTTTTCTATTTATTTTATATTTCATCTATTCGCAATATTAATAATATTCATTATTTAAGGAACAAACAAGACAAAAATGGAGATTTGCCTTCACCGCCGGGTTATACACCATCCGCGGTACTTTTGCAGAATACAGAAATGCAGAGGGATAATGATTCTAATCATTTGATCATTAAAAAATCATGGGACTTGGCGCTTGGCCCGTTGAAACAAGTTCCCATGAATTTGTTTATTATGTTTATGGCTGGAAATTCTATATCCATATTTCCTATTATGATGGTTGGGATGCTTATAACCAGGCCAGTAAAAGCTCTCTTTTCCCTTCAACAAAGTAAGCAATACTTTACTTTTATTTTTCTTCTACTAAATATTTCTCGTTACGTTACGATTAGCTTTAAATTTGGAACTTCATCGAACGTGAGCTTAAAATTAGGAAATTCACAATTCAACTTTTCTCAATACTATACATTTCCTACACATTTCAAGTCCATAGATGTCCCTATAATACTATTGTTTTTATCACCTTTTTTTTTGCTTTTCTTCCAATTGTTACCCCATTCTCATAAAATACTGTAACGGCGTTCAGCTCGTTCTGTCAATCGAAAGAAAAATGACGGACGAGGACGGTTGACGTAACAACGATCGTGTTAGGAATAAAATAAGGGAGTTGAGTTTGAGAATCTGAAGGTAATTACTGTACTGCGTACTAGTAAAATGAGTGCTAAGTTTTCAACAACCTTTCAGACCAACTTTAACGTATTGTTAGTGGATTCATATTACAACATGCCTTTTTAACGTGGAAAAATATTAAAAACGATAGTTTTGCAAAACCATTAAGGAGGGTGGCTGCACACAATAATATTGCCATGATAAAAGCATAGGAAAATTCGAAATGATTAGAATTTGATGAAATTTGGTGAGCATACTCTTTAGTATTAAATATGAATATACAAATTTTTTAAGAGTTTTCTTCTACATAGTTTTCGAGTAATTGAACACTAGAGTTTACAAGCACAAGCATAGGATCCAGATATATATATGGGTATATCTTTTGGATATTGTAAACTCAAAGTATTCGACAACTATGGAGACGAAAAATTGAAAAAAATTTGTGTCATTGTATTTGATGCTGAAGAATATTATCACCAAATTTTATTAAATTCTTATCATATTGTCGCATGTAGCCAACCTCTTTAACTGACAAATGCAAATTTCCGTGATGACACAATTTTGCAGGAATTTTTCGAAGAATTATCTATATTTATTAATCCATTTTAATGCACCATGTCTCATTTTGTTTTTCAACCGATTCTCTACGAATCCACCGCGTAGATTTCGTCTTTTTTATGAATGATTTCTGAACGAATAAACTTAGAAATAATATTACGTGGTTGGTTCGTAGAGGATCAGTAAAGAAACAAAATGAAACCAGGCGCATTAAAATCGGTCGAAAAATACAGGTTATTCTTTGAAAAATCCCAGTGAAAATGTGTCATCATGGAAATTTGGATTTATCAGTTGATGGTTTTGCAAAAGTATCGTTTTTAATATTTTTCCATGTTAATAAGACATGCTGTAATATAAATTCATTAACGATACGTTTAACTTGGTCCAAAAGCGTTTTGAAAATTTTATTAGCACTCATTTGACTAGTATGCAGTTCAGTAGTTACCTTAAAACGAATAAATATCGTATCGTCCCTACTAGCCTTGTCGTTATTCCTTCAGACGTAACAATACGACAGTGAAGGAGGGGAAGAATTTAAACATATTCATTTGTTTCAGCTTTCAAAGTAATTGAAGGGACTCACGTATTTGGTCAAAAGTTTGTATTTTTCCTGGGACAATTGGTCAACATAGCATTGGCTCTTTACAAATGTCAATCAATGGGATTACTGCCTACACACGCCTCGGACTGGCTAGCGTTCGTCGAGCCGCAAGCAAGAATAGAATATTCCGGCGGAGGTCTCGTCTATGTCTAGTCCATTGGCCGTAAGGATCAATCGGATAATCCTCGTGTTAGATGATGCTTTCATCGACAGAAGAGATGGGTCCAGGAAATTTTAAAAAATTGTACAGTTTGTAGGAAGCTTATATTGAAAGAAGCAAAACGTCAACAAAAATATACGTAACTGTAAAACTAGTAATTATTTACAATATCTTTTACATCTTATTATATCCTCTTTCCTCCTTCGCCTTTTTCGTTTCCACATCTCTACTTCTTTTTGTGTTCATCCGTGAATTCTTTTAGTCTTTCTAAAATTTTAGAAGGTTCATCCACTCTTGGTACCTGTTGACATTTTTTTCTTTTATTATCCAGAGCGCATTATAAAAAAATGTCAAAATACATTATATAATCATTTCCAGCCGATCAAACTGTGATGAATGTTGTTTTCTTTTTTTTCTTTTCCATTTTTCACAAAATATTGATACGATTGGAGGAAATGGCAAAAAAAATATATAATACAATTTTTATAGTTGTAAGTTAATGCTCGTTCCACCGATCATGGCAGTTTACCTCATAATTTTGGCTTATGTATATTCCGGCATAAACACCAACTCCCAACGTTATCTGTAACAAAATTGTCATAATGTTAATTAAAATTTGCAATGGCAAGGCTTATGACTGTTTGGTAGAATCTTTTTTCAAATTAAGATATCGGCACAAGACTTGAACAACTTTCTTTGTCTCGCAGCAAGCTTTGGCAGAAATAAATTTAAAAAACTTTCATTCTCGATCACACGGTTAAAACTCCAAATTCTAATTTCAAAAAAGATTTATACAAAATAGTGTATTTTCATATTTTTTCAAAAAGAAAAAAAAAATGAAACACTAAAGAAATCTGCCCATGTTCTTAATGTTTTGTATGATTCCTAACACATCCTAAGAGGCTTTTCAAATGAAAAATCATTTTTTTTTTTAATCGCCTTGTTGAATTATGACATTTGATTAATTGGAAATATATTTATTTTGTCACAATTTGAAATATTGCTATTTTAAGGTCTTTTGAAATTGCACAAAGACAGTAAAAATTTTTCTTCAACATTCCGAGTAAGGCTTTTTTTTTTTTATTCCTTGATAAACTTCATGTAGAGTTGTAAAAAAAATGTTTTCTAAATTAAAATGAGCAGTGTTTTGGAACTTGAAAGATAACAACAAATTGGCAGAAGCGCCTGCAAAGATTTTTACAACTAGCAATATTGTTGTACGCACTTGTCAAAAAACGACGGTACACACGTCATTTCTATTTCGAGTTTTAATTCGAGACGGAATAAATGCCATTGTTTAGCCTTAAAAATGTTCAACTACAATATTTTGGGTTACCAAAATTTCAAATAAAAGATTGAGGCAATCCGCAAAAAAAAAAAACATGTAAACTTACCAAAAATTTGAACATCTTGTGACGATGGGAGATGAGCAGCAACTTTAATCCAAACGATCAAAGTTTAAGCCTAACGACGACTTCAAAATTCTGTCTCACGCCAGCCCGTGGTGTGAACACCTGCGTCTGACAGATGATCTTTATATTGTCTTTTTTATTATTATTTCTTTCTCTTTGTTGCCCTTCTATCGAGATCTCTTGCAGTAAGCAAGAGATCTTGCGTAAGCGTGCGCGTTCATGCTGACGAGTGTCGCCATCTGTTGTACTTCCGGTTTTCAAAACTCGCAATGTTTTCATGCTTATTTTTCGCCCGCTGTAAAAATTTTTGACCAATGAGCGAGAAATTCTTTTGAAATCTTAACCAATGGCCTTCTCAAGCTACGCAACCTCAACGTATTAACGTATAACGACAATTCGGCAATGGACGAATAGCCAACCGCAACAAGCACAAGGAATCACATCTGCGGCATCTGCGATTCTGCGATTCTCGGGAAGCATTGAATTGCACGTGTTAATTTGAAACCCATTTTGTTATAACAAATACAATTTTGCATGGTGAGTGTCAGGTGAAAGAACTGGAAATTTAATTTCGTCATTCTATCGTTTTAAAAAAAAATCGGTCCTGATAAAGTTCTAGGTGATTGGACGAACGATCAAAATCGTGTTTTGTTTTAGGTTAACTTTCACGCAAAACAATGGTTCGACATAACAATCAGCTGCCAGATAATCTGCCACAGTTACAGAATCTTATAAAACGTGATCCAGAATCTTACAAAGAAGAGGTACTTGGATGAGAATACGCAAATTTAAAAAAGAAATCAATTTTTCTACGACAAACATAATCGTTTTTGTTTTAGTTCCAGCAACAGTATCGTCACTACAAATCCACCTTGGAAGTTTTTCGTCTCACTCCGGACAAATTCAACAAAAGTCTTGATGAGTTATCCATTTTTTTGGCCCAGGTAAGCGCCCTATACTTTTTTTTTCTGTTTTTTCGTATATCATTGTTTCTCGCGTTTAACAAATTCTTACAACTTGACAAAACGCAACTTTTTCCATTGTCACCGAAACCCTTCTTCACTTGCAAATCACTGCATAGTGTTTTTTTTTTTCAAAATCTCTGGCATGGAAAAACTTTTTTTTAGCGGCTTAAGAAAATTGTTCTAATAATCACTAAACAAAGCGTCTCACGACCGATGGCCATTTAAAAAAATTTGTCTGTTGTTTTCTCATCTAGTTCCGTACTAATGAGTTATTAATTATTCAAGTTTGAGGTCAAGAGCAAAGACACAAGGATAGAAAAAAATATTTATTACTCATTTTATTATTTATTATTATTATTTATTATTATTAATAGTTTTTTTTTACATACAAAAGTTAAAATATGTAGTTTGATATTTTAACAAGGATCACGCGCCACAATTATAATAGTATATACAAAGTAATGGCAAAATCATCACATACGATTTTTTCTAAGATAATTTTTTGAAATTTTGTGTCAATCTTCTTGAGCATCGCATTATAATGTGTAAAAAATTTGCAAAAGTTTCATCGCCCAGTAATCGAGTTAAAAATCGCAACTTTAACACGAGATCTTGTGGGAAGTTGCGAAAAAAGACAATGTTTCACAACAAATAACTCGATTTTTATATGGTAAAACTTTCTCAAATTTAACCCACAATTGAGTATTATTGTTAAGAAGGTTCATACGAATTTCAAACAATTTAACTTGGAATTTGTGCAACGCATGCCGAACATTTGAACTTTCTTAATTCACGTAATTTTGATGAAAGTAGGCCTAGCACCATTGTGGAATTTTTGTATGTACCAGCCACATAGAACTTTTGAAAAACAGACAAAATTATAAACGTTTGTAGAAATGTATTTTTCCTTAATCTCCAGAAGCTTTTGTCCGCTACTCCGATAGTTTAATTGTAATCATTTTTATTCTATTTGATCTCCTATCTATCCACTTTACGTGTACATATATTTCCAATTTATCTGTAGAATTGGTTTTGCAAGTTTGATTTATTACTAACGTTGAAAAAACACATTTCCGTGGGAAGAGAATCTTCTCATTTGTATTACAAGCGGTACAAAAAGGAAGCTATTTATTGATGTAAAAAAAGACAGTATCAAATTAAAAATTGACCATAGAAATATAGCGAGATTTTCATTGGTTCATCGGGTCGTTTTATCGCGCATATTTCAATATCGGCTAAAGATAATACAAAATGACTTATTATAATTTGCTCTCATGCGTAAAGTAGTGAAGATTAAAAAATGTCTCCCAAAGCTTTTTCATATAAAATGAATTAGTTTTATAAAATTATTCTCTCACCGTTTAGGTGGTATATTTCAAGTTGAACTTATGTTTACATTACATTTACATTTACATAATTATATTTACATTAACAACCATGTGCCGTGAGACGCCAAAACCCTCTTCTCGAAGACAACTTTGCTTATTTCCCTCCACAGCCAGCGGGACAACAAAGTCCTCGAGGGTTTTATGAAATAAAATATGTAAAAAATAAATGCCAAGCCCAAAAGTTGTGATACGAGAAGAATTTTCATTTCTCTTGCAGGTGTAAAAGCGGGCGTTTGTCAAGTTGGGAATCCTCGTACATTTAGCTTTAACGTTTGACGCTTTGTGAAGAAAAGCAAGAAACGAAAAAATATATATATATATCATATTGCTACGAACGTTGCTGATAAGGAGAAGGAAAATCATGATGGAGGGCGGTTGCTTATCGTTGTTAAAGAGCGAGATATTATGCAGGGACAATATCCTGAAAAATCTGTTCTCTCTTATTGGGAGAGCGGATGAGCCATTGCCAGAAAGTTTGTTTCTCTATGGTCACGTGGCCACCGGAAAATCATTGATAATCGAAAAAATGTTGAACCACATAAAGCCGAACAATCACAGTATAATAAATTGTATCGAACATCCAAACGGTCGACACATTTATGAATATATACTATCGGATCTGGCATCCTCGAAGCTCTCTCCCTTGGATTCTTACAAAGTCAATAACAAGTGCGACAATTTATTGAGTTTTATATCGCAACTGAAAGTCATTGCTTCCGAGGATGAACGTCCGGTGTTCATTGTATTTGACAAGTGTGACAGAATGCGCGACATGGACCCAAATATTTTGCCAGGTTTTTTACGACTACGTGAACTGTCGGGGGTGAACGTTTGTACGATTTTCATTAGCGATATAGTGTGGGAAAAGTATCACGTTAAAATGGGAATGCTCGAACCGATAAAAGTTCATTTTCCACAGTACGATCGAGAAGAGCTTGCACAAATATTGTATCTTCACAAGCCGACAAATTATTACGGGGAAGCTTTTTATAAAAATTATTTGAATCTATTTCTTTCGGTGTTTTTTCGATTTTGTCGAGATTTAAACGAGTTGCGTTACATGGCGAGAATAAATTTTTCAAAATACATCGAACCGATAGAAAGTGGTATTTGCAACGAGAACGATGTTGGGGCACTTTGGAGAAATATTTCAAACGTTTTGAAAACTAATCTGGAGGTTATTTATCTGCGAGTATCGAGCGACGATTTTCTTCAACGCACACAGTTGTCGCAAGAAATTGAATCGACCACTAGATTGGCTCTCAGCTTTGAATTGCCCTTTTACGCTAAATATCTATTGATAGCCGCTTATTTAGCCTCTTACAATCCTGCCAAAGAGGACAAACGCTTATTTGTCAAGCAACAAAGCGGTCGAACTAAAAAACGTAAAACAGCAAGTAAAAAAGCTCAAATAATGTATACGCATTCGGGACCTAAAAATTTTCCCTTAGATCGCATGCTTGCTATTTTTTGCGCTATACTCGACGAAAATGTTGATTTGAATGCAAATTTACTCGCTCAAATACCTACAATGTGCCAGCTTGGATTATTGGCGAGCGTAGGAGATAGCAATTTGGACGAACCGAAATTCAAGTGTTGCGTCAGTTATGATTTCGTCACTGTCATCTCAAAAACAGTCGGTTTTACCGTTAAGAATTATTTGTACGATTTCATTCACTAATTTAAACAATAAACATTGTCACTTATTTATTTTAATAAAATATCCATTTAATTTTATCCCGAACTAACACTGGTCAAGTTTTTACCTTGTGAAAAGCTCCAAATGTTGAGCATCTTGAAATTTTTTTTAATCCAAAGGTGGCCCATTGTTACGCTGAGGAACTCGTCACGTATCCACAGGAAATCGTTGAAATTCTACAGACACACAACACCATTCTCGACAATGAAATGCGGATGGTAAGTTAATAAAAAAAAGTTGCTTTATTCCTTTTTTGTAAGTTGGTAAATTGATAATGCCGAAAAAATTGTATTTTACAGACACTTTGCCGGACTTTGATACTACTGAGAAACAAAGGACTGCTTGAACCAACGGCTCTTCTCAGTCTATTCTTTCAACTTTTGCGATGTCAAGACAAAGCTCTCCGTCAATTCCTTCAAAATCACATAATAACGGACATAAAAAACGTAAACGCAAAGCATAAAAACGCAAAAATCAATACGTCGTTGCAAAATTTTATGTTCACTATGTTGAAAGATTCGAACGCTCGTGCTGCCAAAATGTCAGCGGACATAATGATCGAATTGTACAACAAGAACGTGTGGAATGATGCAAAAACGGTAAACGTAATAGCGAGCGGTTGTTTTTCAAAAATCACCAAAGTCATGGTTGCAAGTTTGAAATTTTTTCTTGGTACGGATCCCGAGGAGAAGGATAGTGACGACAGCGACAGCGAGGAGGAACCGAACGTCAGAGAAGTCGCGATGGCGAACAAGGTGAACAAAAAGACAAAGAAACGTGAAAAACAATTGAAAAAAGTGAAGCAATTGTTCGCTAAATCGAAGAAGAAGAAATCGAAAGCGCCGCAATTTAATTTCTCGGCATTACATTTGGTTCACGATCCTCAGGGTTTCGCTGAAAAATTGTTCAAACAATTGGAGAAGAACAATGACCGATTCGAAATAAAACTCATGTCCCTTGACGTAATATCTCGTCTGATTGGGCTTCACAATTTGTTTTTGTTCAACTTTTATCCTTACATACAACGGTTTTTGCAACCTCATCAACGAGAAGTAACCAAGTTATTGCAATTTGTGGCACAGTCGTCCCACGAGCTCGTACCGCCGGAAATTCTTGAGCCGGTTCTCAAAACGCTCGTCAATAATTTCGTAACCGAGAGAAATTCGGGAGATGTTATGGCGATTGGTTTAAACGCGGTTCGTGAAATTTCAACGAGATGTCCACTCGTTATGAACGAAGATCTTTTGAGGGATTTGGTTCAGTACAAAAATTATCGTGAGCGCAGTGTCATGATGGCGGCCAGATCGTTGATTTCGTTATTTAGAAACACGATGCCGGTTCTTTTGCACAAAAAAGATCGTGGCAGACCTACCGAAGCTACTGCTGCATTGGAACCTCTGAAATACGGTGAATTGCAACCAAAAGATTTTGTTCCCGGTGCTGAAGTTTTGCTGGACAATGACAAGCACAAAGACGGAGTAGAAATTGATAGCGAGGATAGCGAAGACTGTGACGAATGGGTGGATATTGACCACGGGAGTGAAGAAGACGTCGCCGACGACGACGACGACGAAGACGATGATGAGGACGAGGACGAGGACGAGGACGATGATGAAGATGAGGAGGATGAAGACAGTAGCGAGGATGAAGAAATCCATGAGGAATCGAAGGAATCATCTAAAAAGCGCAAGCACGAAGATGATGAAGAAGAAGATTCAAATCCACGGAAAATCCTCAAAACGGAAGGTGGAAACAGACGAATAAAAAAAACCAAGAGATCAAAGTTGGACAGGAAGCGAGAAAAATTGGAAAGACTGAAAAAAATGAAAACAGTTAAAAAAGTAGAAATGAATGCGGAGAAGAAAGAAAAAGCATCGCAAATATCTGTTGAGCGTTTGCTCACCGATGAAGATTTTAAGAGGATCGATATGGCATTGGTAAAACAACAAGTTACTCATGCTAAAGGAGGAGGTGCAAAGAAAACCGTCCAGGAAGAGACGCGAGGTGAACTCGTTAAACTTGGTGATATTGAGAATATATACAAGAAACGAAAGCACGATAAGCAAGCACGTATGGATAGCGTGAAGGTGAGAAATATAAATATTCTTCATTTACCTAGAGACGCAGCAGCGTTTTGACGCCAAGTATTAAAAAGATAGGGTTTAAACGGCAAAGGCAAGACGTGCAGCGTATCTATACTTAAGATTTGCCGATTTTCGCTCACATTCGGAATGCTCACCCCTAACATAATGTGGTCAATGCTCTTCCGATGGTAATTTTTTATCGGTCGCTTCTCGTCGACTGATTCACTGATTTAGCCACAAATTGGCTGGCTCATCACAGAGTCTTTAGTTGCTGTGCTTCAACGTGTTCGCATCCGAGGATACAACTCACGTGTACCCGGGTTGTACCGAAAAAGATTTCTTCGGTTTCCCATTTTTTACAACATACAATGGAATAATCGGTCACATTAAGGACGTTGTACGCAAAATTTTTTAGCGTTAGAATTCCGTCAAATTTGCGCCACACAAAGAGAATAGTAATATCTAATAGCTCGTGTAATTTTAAGAGGTTTCACCATGTAGAAGCCGAGATATTTGTTTATAAAAATCACAATTTTCAGAAGTTTCTCATAAGAGCACGTGTTAAAAGTTCCAATTTTCAGCATCAAATTTTTAAGTCTCTTGAAACTTTGTATACGATTTTATGTAATATCGAAGAAGCTCTATTTAGTTTTTCAAAAAAATCGGTCGTAAATTTTTTTCTAAATTTTGGTTATTATATAACAAATACAGATTACCTCGGACAATCTTGAATTCGGAGTATGTTGTTTTTTAGTCAATTTGTAACAACTTTTTTACAATGACCTTAGAGACTCGTAAACTATTTTGTATGTAGGATAAAGTAAAAACAAAAATTTAGATTTGATCGTCGCCATACAACGTCCTTGAATGACAGTGAACCTTATTGAATTATCTTCCGTAGTCTGTGTTTTCCTTGATACTTATCATTTCCGAAGGTTCATTGTACATTCTATTAACTTGGATAACATGATTATTTGCAGGAAGGACAAAAGGGAAGAGAGCGATTTGGTTACAAGGACGGTCGCCAGAATCCTCTCTGCAGTAAAACAAATAGGGAGAAAAAGAAGACGAAAGCTTATCAGATGATAAAACACAAAATCAAGGGCAAGACAAAACGATCGTTCAAGGACAAGCAAATTGCACTTCGCAACCATCTCATAAAGCAGAAAAGAATGAAATAAATCGTTACATAAAGAATATATTATGGGTGGAGTGTCAATGCTATTATTATATAAAATTAATAAAAAATTTTGAAATTTCATCATTTCGTCTTTTCAAATATCCCGCACTTGAAAAAATTAGTACGTAAGTCGACGCGCAGTTGACGCAACGATCGCTTCACCATTTTACTCAGGATTTTACTATCCATCTAGGCTGAAGCGCCTCTCTCGTTTATTTGCCAAACTAGTAAACTCAACACACGCTCAAAACTAACGTTGACGGGGCACGGGGCGACGAATCATCATAATAAAGTATACTTCAGGGGAATATAGTTCGTGAATTCCCATGCGCTGTTATTGACGTGACATTTATAGCGGATCGGTCAATCACAACAACAATAACAGCAACAATAATCTTTTATTATTCGTTATTGAGACTGTGTGTTGAATGAAAATAAATAGTGAGTTCGGTAACGATGTTGATCAAGGAAGCGCAACAATGGAATGGCTTCGGCGATTCCAATTTTGAGACATTTCCAGAACTCGATTCACTGGGTAAGCTTGTATGAGTAAGCCGTCAATAGGAAATAATACGCGTCGCGTCTAAAAAAAAAGTCGAAACATAGTAATATAACGCGTATATCCTGAAAAAGCAAATTTCTTTGTGTGTATGTTTGGATTTTCGAGCTTGCACGCGCTAAAACGGAAATGGGCATACAGCGTTATATATTGTAGAATATGAGAAGAAAAAAAAACACCATTTTCTGACACATCGAATGGGCGTACGTTACAGTCAATCGGTATGTGAGATAAGTGTTAGATAAATATGTACGTTATATATGAAACATGTGCGGCACGGATAAATAGTTGTGCACGTGCTTTTTTCTATTTTTCCATACGGTATCCAAGTTCCTCGCGCTAGTTTTCCTCTATAGTTAAATAATCGTTTTATCGCCTCTTATATTTACACGATTCTCTACCAAGTCGATTCAACCGTTTTATTTTCCTCCCAAGTTCCAACTTGACGCTTTCGAGAATTTTTCAATAGTATGGAAACGAATAAACACGAAAAATACTCAACTATGGGAAATTCCGGGTGAAAAGTTATGAAATTATGTTTGCTGATAAGAAACATCTCACCTCGATCTTATGCCATACATTTTTTATTTTTTTCTCTTCACCTTTACAAGACATAGATATTTATTGTTGAGAGCAAATTTTATTATTATTATCATTAATTGTTGCTGTAGCTGCGGCTTTATCGTCACGAATTCGTCGTAATTTCGTTGTCATTGTTATTTTAAACACAGAACATCAAGGACATCTTTTGTCTGAAATATTGAATGAAAAATCGCACGTAATTTAATTGTAGTATATACAAAAAAAAGGCACGTTTTTTTGTAAAAATATAAATAACCGGAACATTTGTTGACTCGTTCGTAAACCATCGATAAAGGTATACACGAGAAATAAATAGGACGAGTTGAGCAGCAGTAACACGATAGGTGGAAGCACGCGCTCGCTTCACTCTTCCTCTTATATTCACTCGAAGGGATTCGTTGTTGACGTTTTTAAGTTCAATGACCATTCCGTCACGCTATTGTGTGATGTAAAATCCAATGTTAGGGACGTAAGGGTTCAGCGAGCTGTGAAAAAAAAACGCTCTCATGAATGAAATTTCGTATCAAATAAACAAAAAACCTGTACTGACGGAAATTAATTTTTGTTAAGCATGCAAATATAAATATGACGCGATTTTTTAATAAACTTTTTCTTTCGAAAAAACGTCAACGTCTAACAAAAACGTCACATGTTAAAATTATAAAATGTTTCTTTCTTTTTAAATACTTTTTTCTACATCCAAACGTATAATTTAGTAGACGAAAAAAAAAGTTAAGAAAAAATGACCTTTTTTAACCCGTCGTAGTGGCGTTCCTTCTCAATGTAGGATGAGCCCCTTATGTCCATTTTGAAGCCTTGTTATTTAATTTAATCTCAAAGACAAAACAAAATCGTTAATTTTTTCCAACTAATAAGTATGAAATTTTTTTTTTTAAGGGTTTTATTTGAACAATTCGTTCGCTTTGTTCTGATGCATCAAATTCGAAAAAGGCGTTGAAAAAAATTAATGCATGTAGCCTGGAATTTCGCGCTGAAGCTGCAGATCACAAGCAAACCCAATGAATGAAAAATTAAAATGGGGGAAAAAAAAAAAAAAAAAAACTAAATTCTATACCTATTTGAGTTTTGTGCCTGAATTGATTCATGCGTTTAAAATTGATGAAAAGACAATAAGGCATTGTACAATTGGCGAGTGCTTTGAACAAACGTTTTCGAATTTTCATACAAATTATCATAACCCTTAATATATATTGGGGCTTGTTTTATTTTGTCGCTGTGATTCTACGTTAAAAAATAAATATTCCGTTACGGATAATGCAGAAGAGGAAAGATTATTTTTTTTTTTAATTTCTGTGCCAGTGATAAGAGTTTGAACGACGGCAGAATTTTTTTTTTTTTCAAAACTTAATGTCGCGTCAAAAAAAGTTAAGAAACTTATCACTCGCTCGCTCAGAGTGAAGGTTTATCAAGCAGAATGTTTCGTTTCAAGTTTTTTTTCTTCCCAAGATGCATTTCGAGAGAAAACGATTGTGAGATGCGATATGGCTCTAGTCCTCGTTGCACCCTCATAAAACCACAACGAAATTCTGTTCCTCGTTCCCCCTCTCTCGCTACTCTCTCCCTTTCCGTCGCTCCGACAAATTCAGGATCCCCTCCATGAATCAGCTTCTACATCGCATCCTGACCGGTACAGTCAGCTAGAAGATTTTCTTCAAATAGCGAGTGGAATTTTCTTGTACTAATGGCGGAGTAAACCGTCAAATGAACGACCAGTACTTAAAATGAATGATTATATTTTTATTTTTTTAAATGTCTAATCTGACAGAAGCAAAATGTTCATGAAATTTTCAAGACTTCGCGTTTATCAGCACACTCTTTTTTATCGTAAATGTTTTTTTTTTTTTTTTAATTTTATTTTTATGCGATATAATGTTATCGCTCTCAAATGACCTGTGCCCTAATCTAGAATCTTCGAATTATAGTTACCTTCCACGAGTTTTCGACGTTGCACCAAAAGTCTACATGTTAATTTTTTTTCCTGCTGCACATTTCAACAAATTAATGCATTAGTAGACAAAGATAAATTATATCAACGGACGTTACGAAAATAGAGATCGCTGTGTAAATAAAAACGAAATCTTTTCTCGCTTCATAAACTGCACCTGTCAAAACGCTATATAATTTCGTTAATTGAATAAAAAAAGGGAAATTCGAAAAAATGCGATAGTTGAAAATAAAAAAAATTAACGGAACGAGTGACCAATTGAATATTTGTTAAGGTCGTAAGGGCTTTCGCGAAGGACCTCACTTTTTGGGTGCACAAACAGAGCTCGTACTACAATCGTTGATACAACAGACTGAATGTTGAAAAAAAAAAAACAAAAATTCAAAACTAATCATTGACCCCTACGATAAATAATCAATCGAAAATTTGGGCATAAATCACTAAAATCCAAAGGTTTCAAATATTTTTCCGTAAGCTACGTCGTTAACACTTGAACCGTCAAAAACTGTTGGAGGAAAAAACTGCAATGATTTGTTATTTATTAGGTTAAAAAAACAGTGAAACGCGAGAGAGTGAAAATCATGAAGTGTAGAGTCGTCCCATTTGTGACGGAGGGAAAGAAGCCTCGTGTCAAAACTTTCGAAGGAAACATAACCTCCTGACAATCAGGGTTAGAAAAAATAGTCAGAAAAAATAAACAGGGTTAGAAAAAACAAATGGCACGAGTTCTAACTCCAGCACCGTGGCAAAAGATCGCTTATTTGTTGAGTATTCGAGTTCGTGAAAGAAAATGACGTATAAGAATTTATCATCGAGAAATGTTGAAAAAATTTGAAGAAAAAAATGTATTCATCGATTGATAATCGTAGGATTAAATGATTTTTTCTTATTTAAATAATTATTCGATTGTTAAAGTAAATTTGAAGGTTTCAAGAGAAAATCTTGAATCTCTCGCGCGCAAGATTTCTCGTGGCTCGATCGAAGCATCTTACTACGAGTTCAAGGTAGAAATGTAACTGTTGCAAGTATAGACAAACGAAAATGAAAAAAAAAAAGGAAAGAAGTTCTTTACGGTATCCATCCCACTCTTGATTCTCGTGGATGGAACAGGCGTGTAAACACGCCACGACGTTTTGTATCTCCCGTACGCTCGTTCGACGTTGTCGAGTCCATTCCCGTACGTGCTGTGAAGCTTGCCGGATGTATTATTTTTTTTTATTTTTATTTTTTTTTTTCAAGTGCTCTGTGGATGAAAATGGTGGTCTCAGGACCGGCCGGCCGGTAAAATTCACCACTAATCGTCTCGTAAACAGTTAAAAAAATGAATAATAATAAATGTAAAAATAAACAAATGATTAATGCATCAAATATATACATCAATTGAAAAAGTCGTAATCGTTTTAGTTTATTATTAATGTAGTGAAGGTTTTTATTCGAATAACGACTGTGCAAAAAATTACCAAAGACCATGTAAATATGTATTTATGATCGCATTAATAAATCTATTTATTTTTACAAAAGTGGGTGTTGTTTCGGTGTTGATTAAAGTTCGTTTTTTCTACATCGTGCATCGAAGATGAGAGAGAATTCTGATCACTGTATATTGGATATGATGGATATGACTGATGGTACTTGGACCATAGGTAAAAAATATAATTTTATGTTTAAAAAAGCGCAAAATAAAAATCAATATTGTAAAGACTTGGATAGACAAAAAATTATATATATTTATAATTATATGGAAATCCAAAAGGTGACTGAGCATTTAGTGTCCGAGCAAAAACCGTTTGGGTCTGTATTTAACGTATTTAATTAACGACAAGCTTATGAAAAAATAAAATTTTCTAGAATTTTTACATTAAATACCTCAAGTTGAATATTTCGAACAACAGCATGAATTTTTTTAGAATTTTTCGACAGTATTAAGGGGGTGAAATATTGGCCAGACATAAAAGTCGCACGTTTGCAGACCAGTGCGGAAAAAACCATTACGGACGAAGTGTTAAATTCAGGTTTTTAAAATCCCTTCCGGCTTCATATTAAAAATAAAAGAATTTTTACTACTTCTAACCAGCCACGAGCCGATAAAAAAAATATTAAGGCCATCTTCGGATCGTAAATAAATTAATATGGGACCACATATTGGATAAAAAGTTATTCTTAACGTACATAAGTCGAACATGTATGAAAACTTTTTTCAAGTTCGATTAAACAGGTAATCACTGAATAATTGGTTTTATTGATAAACGAATTTTTGAAAATGCGTTGTTTTAAATATTATCGGTAAATTTGAACATTTTTCCTATACAGAGAGAATATAACATTACGATAATTCTATAAACATGTGCGGGCACGAAATACGTCAATACATAAAATGTAATATTGCGTCCGCCTAACACTGCACGTGTCTCTGAGGTCGACAAACTTTACTCGATGCGAGCCTAAAAAATCGTATTTATTGTTGAAATAGTATCTTATCTAAAAATTTTGAGAAATGAATTGGGTCTCGCGTTCGACCAAGTTTTGAATATCCGGATAACATAAGAAAACTAATAATTTATAAAAATCATTACGTTTTTGAAGCAAGACACCGCCGCGTTTCAGGATAATGTACGAAATAATATTTTCACTCTCGAAGATTACTATTTCCAATGTACAAATCATCGGGACCATGAAATTTTTTTTTCTTTTTTTCGTATTAAATAGTTTCCTTGATTTTTTCCCCCTTTTCGTTTAGAGGGTACATCCATCGATTTACTGATGATGAAAAATTATTCTATACATTATTTTCTTCAGAAGATTTTGTTATCTTCTGAAAAAAGAGGAATAATCCGGGTGCGTTTGTGTTTATCTGCTCTATATTTACAGGTGGAAAAAGGAATACGAGTTTAGAGAGATAGTGACGAAACGCAGTGTCAACACAGTTGATCCGCGCAACAAAAAATATTATTCACACCCATTTACTATATGTAAATAAGTTACTATTACAGACCTTGTTTTCAAAATGCTGCACAGCTTTTAATTTTCAAGCAATGAATATAAAAAAGTTATTTTCTGTTTTCTATTTTCAATCAATATAAAAAAGTTAATTGAAGCTTCCAATCAATTCAAAATGTTCGCATACTGCATCTTTCGTACTTTATTATTTTGTATGTTCTTCCTGGGACCTTACAATGTTCTTGTAAGACCCTCCTCCTTGAGAAGTTTCTCAATTTTGATGATCGTCGAAGTGACCCAAGATCTAACATTTCGTTCGAGAATTCTTGGTGAAAAAATGGGAACGCGAGGGATTATTTTTCAAATCTTTTGGGTTTAAGAAAACGAAATAGTACTCCCCGTTGTTTCTCGTTCGTATCTATCGCTATTTATCAAGTATAATAATAATTATTATAAATAGAGATAGGCGGTGGCATAGAGGTAACGCACCCATCTCACACCCGGTGGGCCCGAGTTCGATTCCCGCCAACAACAATCGATTTTTTCTTAGTGTCTTAAAGATGTTCTCTCCGTGGTTCGAAACTCAAGTAAAAATGTAGGTCTAGGTGGTATATGGAAAAAAGGAAAAAACAAAAAGAAGCAAAAAGAGCGACAATAGGAAACATGTAAAAATGCGAGACAAGAATGCGTGTAAAACTCCTACCTCTACCTATTATTAAAAGTAACAAAAGAAAATTTGCTGCGCAATAGTTTTCAGTTATCAAATTCGTCTCCGGCGTATGTTTGTTAAAGAATCATCGAATGTCGAGTTACGTTTCCGTTTGTGAGACTTCTTGGATAAATGTGCAGAGAGAGAATATACAAAATTTATTTATTATTATTGGGATTAGTTACGCATATGATTAAAACAGAACTTGAAAACTAGCTTTGCATCACGTTCCATCGCAGCGGATTATTATCTATACGAATTTCTAGGGATTTTTTCCAATTGCACCAATTAATTCGTTTCATTAAATAACCTCTCAAAAATTAGAGGCGATAAACGGGGGCGTAAAAAAATCATTTGTGAAATCTTTTAAAGTCGAATAATTTCCATCATTAGCGATATTCGACGAATTCTGTTCATTGACCTGATGTTGCTGAGCTTCGTTTATTTCTTGCAAAGCTCTTGACAACGAGACTCGGATTTCTCAATTCTTACATTATGAAAAAAAAAATACCGTGCAACGTTATTTTGCTCGGTTCTGCGGCTCAATTTCGCTTACCAATGAAAAAGCTAAATCCAACGCTGCAAAATAAGCGAAAAAAAAGTCGATAAATTCATTGAAAATGTCAATTTCAAACAAATCCAATATCCATTGATTTTCGTACAACAAAAATTATTTTTCAACGAAAACGTTGATATTTTTTATAAAGATAATAATGTTAATATTTTCAACCTGAACTCGAAATGGCACGAAATTTTTTGGGAGAGATGTAAAAAAAATGTAAAAGTTAAAGATAATATGCATCGAGTTAATCCCACTTGATTACCGTCGAAAAGGCAAGCACAGGAGATAGGATTGTCTCGCACGTTTACAGGTAACACATAACTCGAAGCCATGAGGCAGCCGGCCGGCCGGCCGGCCGGCTTCCACAAAGTTCAATGACTCAAAATCTGGCGGCCTTGCGCGCATCGTCGTTTCCCTCTCACCATCAAATAAATTGCCTCGCGGCTAAATAAATATTGGCTACGAAAAAACGAGAAACTCGGAAAACATCGATCCGATGTCGATCATAATAATACTGATAACCCAAATAATAATAATAATAATAATAATAATATTAATAATATAAATAATAATAATGCTTATTCCCGAAGGACCCTCATGGTACGGACCCGTCGTTCGAGACTACAGATAAAAACCCTGTGCACCTCCAATTCTGGCAGCGTCGACCCAGAACCGCTTAACGCTTTCGTAATACTGCGGGGGTGACGCCTAATTTATCTTTGACGCCCCTTAGGTCGTTCGGTCTTCTGGAAACCTTTTTTTTCGACCAGGCTTTGGTATAACCCCGACAATGACCTCTGGGGTTATGTTCCCGTACATCGCCTCCATATCAGTTTTCTCCACACTCCTCACTCTCCATTCCTTGTATTCCAAGTTGATAATAATCATAATAATAACAACAACAACAATAATAGAAACGTCCATGTGGGGATAATAATTTTGGTTGAAAAATAACGTGATATTTTTGTACGATTTGTTGTCCGAAAATAGACAAGTTGAAAATATGATTTTAATAAATAAATGTTTGTTTTTTGTTTGTCTAGACAATGAATCTTCTCTTCCAGCTGATGATTTTCTGCAAGCCCTCAGCTCCGAACTAGAAATCCCGCTGCTGTTGGGTGGCGAAGGATCTCCACGATACGACGAGAGTCCCGATGAAATAATAAAAGGAGCGACGCTCGATTCGTCCTTTGATAATTATTCCAATATCGACAAATATGGCCTCAATTGCGTTGATTTTGATGACGTTTTTGGTAACGTTTGCGGAGGTAAAAGACATTTGCATTTTGCTATCATCATTGGGAATACCTTTTTTTTTTTTTTTTTCAAAATATACAGTTGCACAGAAAATAATTCTTTTTTGTTTGTCAATTATTTAGGAAAGTCGAAAGCGCATGTTATCAAGCATGAAATTAAAACGGAACCGGAAAGTCCTCATTCGCAATTGCCACCTTCGCCGAGTCCCAGTCACTCGGAATCCAGCGGCTCGGAATGGCTACAAGAAACATATTGTACCACTGGTGCTGGATCAATGGTAACACACTTTAATCTCTATTTTAGATAATTCACGCAAATATCTTCGAAATTCGACCATTTCTGAAAAAGTGAACTTTTAAGGTGAAATTGCAAGGCCAAGGCTCCCATCAAGTCTGACAAATCTTATCTGGAATACTTTTGCATAAATTATCAAATTTGGAAAATATTTGCGGCTATATTTAAAGAGATTCACGCCCCATAATTATAATAGTATATACAAAGTAACAGCAAAATCATCAGATACAATTTTTTGCAAGATAATTTCTTGAAATCTCGCGTGAATCTTCTTGAGCATCATATTAAAATGTGTAAAAAATTTGAGAAATACGAAAAAGCACGATTTTGCACAACAAATAACTCGATTTCTGGGCGGTAAATCTTTCTCAAATTTTACCCACGGTTGAGTGAAGATTCATACAAATTTTAAAAAATTAAACTTGGAATTCGTCTAAGGCATGCCTGACGCGTTAACCTCCTTAAGATTGACGATAGTCACAACATAATATTCCCTCAATATTATTATTCGTTTAATTGAATGTTTTTTTTTTTTTTTTCAAGCTGCTCCTGGATACACCACCGATCTCTCCACCGCAGGACGAATCGCCACCAATTTCGCCGAAACTGGCGACCATTACACCGACGATTCAACAAATTAAATTATTACCTTTGAGCTCGAACGAGCGTGAGACAACAACGAAATTTGTTCTTGCCAATGGAAATTCGGCTAAACGCGTTTGCTTACAATCGAATATCAACAAACCGAAATGCAATAGTGGTGGTATGTTTTTACATGTTATTTCGCAAATTTTTCATTGAAAAATATTTCCGTAGTTTAATTAAAAAATAAACGCGTCAAACAGATTGATTGATTATTGAAAAATCGATAAAAAATTTGGACTCAAACACGAGTTCTTCGATTTTTTCCGATTTTTTAAAAACAAAAAATATTGCACCACTTTTTTCTCAATCCCTTGAATTATAATTGGAAGTAAAGATTTGTTGATTGACGAAAATATTTCAGAACAACCGAAGAAGATGATAGTACTGAGTGCCCAAGATTTTGCAGCTTTGACGAAGAAAGTGAAGCAGAACAACGGTGCGCAACCTTTAAAGATTCAAGCCTTACCGAGGAATCAGCAGCAGCAGCAGCAGCAGGTTGAGATACAAAACTCGTTTAACGTACAAAACATGGAATCGGTGAAGACGGCGGTACAAAATACGATACAGATAGGCGGACCTAATCGCGTCAAGGTAATAACCGCAGCACCGTCCAACATACAATTGCGAAATGGAAATAGCCTGGAAAGTCCGATGAAAATAACAATTTCTGGAACGCCGAACGAGAGCACGAAGGTAGCAACAACACCGGTTATTGTAAAAAAAGAAAGTACAAATCTTGCACCAATATTGATAAAGAATGAAGTGCCGGATTTGATAAATCTGAGTGTGAGACAAGAGTGCGAGGTCAAAGCGCTCAAGCGTCAACAGAGAATGATTAAAAATCGAGAATCCGCTTGTCTCTCGCGTAAAAAGAAGAAAGAATATTTGACTTCGTTGGAGAATCAGGTGGCTGATTTACAGCGAGAAAATAGACAATTGAAAATGGAAAATTCAGCCCTAAAACAGAGACTATCGGCGGTTGACTCGGTCAATGAAAAGACCAACAAGTTTGCAAATATTAATCTTGGTATAAACAGAAAAAATACAGCTCTTCTTCTCGCTATGGTATTTATGGTATCGTTCCACGTCACAAGCTTCGGGTGAGTCGAATTTTATTTCCAATCTTATCCACGACTCTTATTTTTTTTCTCTTATGTTAACGTTCACATCGGAAGAACGAGGAGAAAAATTTTAAATTTGTACACTTTGTATGCAAAACAGCCCCCTCATCGAAGAATTAAAGAAAAACATGCGATATCCAGTGAAATACCCGACAATATTTATACATTTTTATTTCACTAAAAAACAGTTTTTAATATTTTTTAAATATTTTTTTTTTAAATTTACATGTACTCATCAGTCGTACGAGCGAGATTATCTTTATTATTTCGTCGCAAATATCCTTGACAATATATGCTTTGCGACAATGCGACGTTGTCGCATTGTCGCGATACGCCTGTGGCGGTCTCGCCACCTAACGCGGACGAAAACGCGCCTGCGCGGGCAGACGGCGACAGGCAGCAACGTCGAAAACAGCAGATAAAACCGCGAAATATATTCTCGATTGTTCGAGAGAGAGATAGAGAACGAGCGCGAGAGCTGTAGGGAACATACGAAAAAGACTCACGTGTTAAACAGTCAACTTTACTGTGATTTGGATAATAAATAAAAAGAGTTAGTTTTATAGCGTTCAGATTAAAAGTACGGTGTTGGCGACGTGAATTATTACTTCCTAACCCCCATCCCGTACAGTTGGTGACCTCCGACGCGATTCAACTAAAACTAACCTAAAAATAAAAATCGAAAAAATGGTGATACATTCTCCAAAAAAAGGTAACACCCGCGGTGACGAACGTAGTGACGACGAAACACAAGCGAGTGAATTTCAAGATTGTGAGGGCGAGCAAGGCACGTCAACACAAAGCGAACAAACCATGAGGCAATTGCACGATACCGGAGGACGAAACAGGCCGAACACAACACAAGGCAATTTCGACGAGAATGCCATATCCGTGGTGAACAAAATTCAACTCACACCTTTTCGAGCCGAGAGACCGGACGTGTGGTTTCTTATAGTGGAATCGGATTTCGCAGTGTCAAGAATTACAAAGGACGAGCACAAGTACATCGCCGTTCTCAAAGCGCTAGACTCGCACACGCTCGACGAGATTTCCGACGTCATACTACATCCACCGGCGACAGATAAGTACCAGCACCTAAAAAAAATAATAATACAAAGATTTTCCAAATCCAAGGAGCGACAACTCTCGAAACTGTTAAACGACCTGCCACTCGACAACAAAAAACCATCTCAACTCCTTCGAGAGATGAAGGATCTGGCCGCAGGAGGCTTGAGCGATGAAGTTCTCCATTCCATGTGGATTATGCGGATGCCTCCAAATCTCCAACCGATGTTGATGATGTCAGGAAACTTAGATCTTGACGGCTTGGCTGAAATGGCTGACAGGGTAATCGACACGCTTCGATATTCGCAGGTAATGGCGACAAGCACCATTCCGCAGGAGGTAAAAAGCAACTGCACTGACTGCGCAAGACTTTCCGGAGAAATGAAAGAGCTGCGAGAAATGTTTACGCAGTTTCTAAAAACCTCGCAATCAGGTGAGCGTAAAAATAATTACAATAACAAATCAGAAAATCAAAGACGCTCGAGATCCAGATCAGCATCACGCACAAGGACTCCGGGTTTATGTTTCTTTCACAAAAAATTTGGAGACGCTGCGTACAAGTGTACCTCGCCATGTACATATCAACCGAAACAGAACCAGGGAAACTAGATGAGCTGTCACCAGTCCAGGCTCTCGGTGACAGCAACATCAACTGCAATAGTGGTCCACCGCCTGAATTTCGTTTGACTATTTACGACAGCCTCACTAACCTCACATTCCTCATCGACTCCGGATCATCAGTATCAGTAATTCCAACGAAGATGCTGAAAGGAAAACCAAAGAAAAAAGGCAGCGACCTTTATGCTGCGAACAACACACCGATCAAGACTTACGGCGAACAGGTAATGACAGTTAACCTGGGCCTGAGAAGGGAATTTCGATGGCCATTTGTAATCGCTGACGTACAATCTGCCCTGATTGGAGCCGACCTCATCGCGCATTTCGGGATCCTCATCGATTTAAAAAACAAGAGACTGTTGGACTCTAAAACTTCACTGACGTCAACAGGCTCCGTAGTTCGCACGTCGATATACAATATCTCGACTGGCAGCAAAGAGGGTGAGTACACCGGGCTATTAAAAAAATATTTTGATGGAAAACAAATAATAAAAAAAACTAGTCACGACGCCAACAACAGCCCAGTACGACATTTCATCCAGACAACGGGCCCTCCGGTCGCGCAGCGTCCGAGGAGAATCGTGGGCGAAAAATTAAAAGCACTGAAAGAGGAGATAAAATTCTTACTCGACCAAGAGATGATACGTCCATCAAGTAGTCCATGGGCCAGTCCCGTACATCTACAACAAAAACCATCGGGGGGATGGAGACTTTGCGGCGATTTTCGCGGACTTAACGCCGTAACAGTTCCCGACCGATACCCAACAGGCCATAGCCACGATCTGTTTCAGGCGCTTTATGGAAAGACAATATGTTCAAAGCTTGATCTTTCCAGAGCATACCATCAAATAAGCATGGCCAGCGAGGACGTTGAGAAGACCGCAATTACGACACCAATCGGTTCATTTGAATTTCTAGTCATGCCGTTTGGCCTGCGCAACGCGTCGCAGACTTTTCAACGTTTCATGGATAATATCTTCAGAGACGTCGACTTCGTAATTGTCTACATCGACGACATATTAGTATTCTCAACGAGTCCAGAGGAGCATCGACAACATTTAAAAATGGTATTCGAAAAACTAAAAAAACACGGTCTAACTCTTAACCTGGATAAGTGTGTTCTAGGCAAGGAGGAACTGACGTTCCTAGGGTATGAAATCAACAAGGACGGATACAAACCACCGAACGACAGAGTCAAAGCAATTGTGGAATTTCCGAAACCACAAACCATTTCGGAATTGCGAAGATTTCTAGGCCTCATAAATTATTTTAGACGCTGCATACCAGACGCGGCGAGAATACAAGCTCCGCTCAACGAATTCTTAAAGGATTCAAAAAAGAAAGATAAAAGAAAAGTACCATGGACTCCCGAATCCGAAGTGTCATTCGAGCAATGTAAAGAAAGCATTGTCAATGCCACTCTCACACGATTCCTGTGTCCCGAAACTCATCTCGCTTTAACTACTGACGCGTCAGACAACGCAATCGGCGCTACACTAGAGCAACTCGAGGATAATGAATGGAAACCGGTGGGATTTTTTTCAAAGAAGCTCTCTCCGACTCAGAAAGGATACAGTACGTATGATCGCGAACTCCTGGCGATATATGAGTCAATTCGATTTTTTCATCACATCTTGGACGGCAGACAATTCGTGGTTCGCACCGACCACAAGCCACTGACTTACGCCTTTAAACAAAAGGGCGAAAAAACGTCTCAACGATTACTAAGGCAACTAGATTATATTTCACAATTTACGACGGAAATAATCTATGTCAAAGGTGACGAAAACGTGGTTGCGGATGCTTTGTCGCGAATCGAACAAATTAATCAAATTGAAATGCCCAAGATATTGTCAGCTCAAACCATCCTTGAAGCACAACAACAGGACGACGAACTCCGAGAACTCCTGGAAAGAAGAACAGCTCTAAACTTGCAACCTCTTTCAGTCGAGCCCAATATCGAGATATTCTGCAACGTGTTCGAAGGATTCGTTCGACCGTATATTCCAAGACCACTGCGAAAAAAGGCGTTCGATTCAATACACGGACTCTCGCATCCGAGCGGTCGAAGTACGTCGCGGATCATCAAACAGAAATACGTGTGGCCGGGTATGAAGAAAGACGTTATCGAATGGGCGAGAAGCTGCGATGCTTGTCAAAAGTCAAAGATCCACCGTCACAATCGTTTCGAACCAAATCATATAGATGTACCAGATGGACGCTTCTCTCACATAAACATGGACATCATTGAGTTACCTACGGTTGATGGATACCGGTACTGCCTCACCATCATTGACAGGTTCACACGTTGGCCAGAGGCGATCCCACTAAGAAACATAACAGCTGACACGGTGGCCAGTGCGTTTTTTAACAACTGGATCAGCCGATACGGGACTCCGCTCTCCATAACTACGGACCAAGGGAAACAATTCGAATGCGCATTGTTCGCTTCTTTAGCAAAATTAATCGGAGCAAAGAAGATTCGTACAACGGCGTACCACCCAGCTTCCAACGGCATGGTGGAGAGGTGGCATAGAACGCTGAAATCAGCACTTATGTGCAATCGGAAAATACCTTGGACGGAACTACTGCCAACTGTACTCCTGGGTCTCCGCACAGCCTTCAAAGAAGACCTTGGTGCATCTTGTGCAGAAATGCTGTACGGCACCACATTACGGGTACCGGGAGAATTCTTCATCAACCAGGACCTTCCTGCCGACCCTCAAATATTCATTGAGAAGTATCGAGAATTTATAAGAGGGATCCGACCGACGCCCACGGCTCACCATAGCAAAGCTCGATTATTTGTCCTCAAGGATCTTTATCGATGCTCACACGTATACCTACGTGTCGACGCTGTGAAGCCACCGCTGGAACCACCTTACGCTGGGCCCTACAAAGTGATACGACGACTCGACGATCGGAGATTTGTAATCGACGTTGAGGGACAAGAGAAAACAGTCTCGGTCGAAAGGCTAAAGCCGGCGTACACGGTCAAGGAAGAAACAACGGCACAAGCAGAAGAAGATGACATCCAACCGCACCAGTGGGGATCGACGATGGATAAACCTGCAAAAACATATAAAAAAAAGGTTTCGTTCCCCGACACAAAAGTCTCGTTCACTGGAGGGGGAGTAGATGTGGCGGTCTCGCCACCTAACGCGGACGAAAACGCGCCTGCGCGGGCAGACGGCGACAGGCAGCAACGTCGAAAACAGCAGATAAAACCGCGAAATATATTCTCGATTGTTCGAGAGAGAGATAGAGAACGAGCGCGAGAGCTGTAGGGAACATACGAAAAAGACTCACGTGTTAAACAGTCAACTTTACTGTGATTTGGATAATAAATAAAAAGAGTTAGTTTTATAGCGTTCAGATTAAAAGTACGGTGTTGGCGACGTGAATTATTACTTCCTAACCCCCATCCCGTACACGCCGCTGCACTGGACGCTACTGCGCAGACAAATTCCAAGTTTCATTGTTTAAAATTCGTATGAATCTTTACTCAACTGTTGGTAAAATTTGCGAAAGTTTTACCGTCTAGAAATCGAGCTATTTGTTGTGACAAAACCTCGTGTTAAAGTTGCGATTAGAAAAACTGAATATTTCGATTAATGGACGGTGAAACCTTGTCAAATTTTTAACACATTATAATACGATGCTCGAGAAGATTCGCCCAAAATTTCTTTACTTTGTAAATACTATTATGATTATGACGCGTAAACCTCGTTAAATCGGGATAATAGAAACATTTTTTTATTTAATTGAACTAGTTGTGAATCTCACGTGATAAATAATATTGTTTTTCAGGGACGTGTTCAACAGGGACAGACAGCAATTGGAAACAATAACAAGCAAGGTTGCAAGCGCCTCTTTACCGAGTATTCGACACGGAAGATCGTTGTTATGGCGTGAACTGGAAGCGGAGCCAGTGCCCGAGATCGAGGAGAATAACATTGAAAAGTTGGATAAAAATAATAGTACAACAGGAACGCATCATCCGATGTGTCCAATGTATATAAATCAAACGGAATCGATACGCCTGGATTACGAGTTACGACGATGGATCGGCCGTGATTCCGATCGGGAAGATTCGACCAATGTTCCAAAGCCAGACACGACAATAAAGTCAGTGAGAGAATTGCTTTTGCCAAAACCGTCAGAGGTGAAGAAAACGATAGAAGGAAATTTCAAAGTCTTTCCGAACGTTGATGAAGCAGAAACGAATTCAAGAGAAACCGTTGGCGGCGTTACATCGACGAATAGCAACGCCGTTGAGGTGTTTTCACCGACTCTTCGTGATCATGCCTCCCTCTTTGATGCTCTTAGACGCAGAGACGACACTTTTTACGTCGTATGGTTCACCGGTGAACACTTGCTGCTCCCTGCCTCTCATCAAAATAACACAGCCAGACCGAGAATGTCTCTGATTTTTCCAGCAGTCACTATAAATGGTAAATTACATTTTTATATTTATTTTTCGTTCTCCAAATCAATTTTATAATGATTTATTTGATCTTTCAAACAACACGGACGTTAAATTAAATATAATATTTCAGAAAACTTTTCCGCACCCCTGGAACACGTTACGATGATGCAAATCGATTGCGAAGTGACAGATGCTCAAATATTGCATCTTCAAGAATCTGTAATACCAAAACATTTGCGCGGAGCTAAAAAATCAACGACCAATCCGTCGCAGAAGAATCGTGCTGACGTACCAGCCGAGGCACCAACCACATACAATTCTGACTTTGTAAAACACAACAAAACCAACAGCTTCCCATCCAGAAATCAGAACGGCACTTACGCCCTCAAGAACAAAGAACCTTATCGAGGCAATCGAGTTCCCTATATATTAAAAGATAGATTTATTCCAGAATTTAGTCCTGAGATTGAAAAATACGAATCGTATGATACGAAAAACAGGCAATCCCAAGTATTTTTTCCTAATAACGATGGGATCGATATCGTTTCTAATCGAGGAAAAAAATTCCGTAGGAAACGCACACCGGCCAGTCAATAAAAAACGATTTTTCACTATTTCCACGTAGAGACCATCTTTACGCCACTACTACTACTACTACTACTACTACTACTACTACTACTACTACTACTACGACAAGGGTATGTTAAACTGCCAAAAATTGTAAGCTAAACCGGCTGTGCAAATTAGTATATTCCGATATTTGACCTCCCTCCAGTACGAACCCTCTATATCTCTGGATTGAAAATAGACTCTTAGAGATCGTCGAATGAACAAAAAAAAAACAAACTGTGTGTTTGGGCATTGCACTAATTCACGAAGCCTTTTTCATCTTCTTCCACGATGTCCACGAGTGAAACACTGACTGATTATCGAAAAATATATGAAAAAAGCGAAGAAAAATGGTCACCCTTTTGTACGAGTAGTTTTATCGTAAGATAAGTCAGGATAGAAAGAAGAAAAAAATCGAATCTATATTGCTTGTTAGCGTGCAGATTGTTGTAATTGACGTGTGTAAATATTATTAAGAGTACGCAGGTGTGTGTATTTGTACGGTAGTGAAAATTTCATGTTATTAAGAATGCAACAGTAGCTAAGTACGAAATTGATAACGTTAATTTTTTTCGAGGCTACTAAATTTGGTCATTTCTTTTATCCTGGCGTTTAAAAAACCACCAATGTTTGCGAAACAATAAAAACGAATGATTAATTTACATTATTTTTACACAATATTGGGGGAATCTGAAAATAACAAAATTTTCGTCACATTCCAAGGAACGCGAATCTTTTCAATATCATGTTACGTTTTATGTTTTTTTTTTCTTTTCTTCTACAATTATTGCAAATTACGTTAATATCAGTATTGAATATCGATGATTATTCACTTTATTCAATTTTAGGTTGTAACACAATGATATTGTCTTAGTTTTCTACCGAAGGAAAAAATTTTTTTGCAATGTGGGATAAGTAATTCAACGCCAAATCGACGATATAATTATTATGTATTGTAGAAATATAAATTATTTGACGCATTGACAAATGATATATCGACGTGTGCAATATATCGTGTATATACATGGTTTTTTTAGTTATACAATTGTCCAATTACATGCACAAGTGTTGGTATATATAGAAATGTATTGTTTTTTAATAGCTTCACGAAACGAAAGTTGAAATGAGTCTTAAATAAATTGTTTTAGATTTTTCGGTGAATTTGAACCTTCAAAGATGAAAGGTTGAATATGTTTGTAATCATAAATAAATACAAAATGAATCAGTAACTGCAAGCTGAACGAGATTCACCATCAAGTTTACCATTAAGAGTCATCGAGCTCACGTGACCTTCAGGGGGACTTTGAAAAAATTTGAGGATCTGGGACTTGAAATTTTTCGAAAAAAAAAAAAAAAATCTCCCACGATAGTCTAAAAACGCGTTTCATTCGATTCTCTATCGAATGAGCTATTCGTGTAGAGGTCGAAAAAAGTGCCCTTTAGAGAACATCGTGGGACTTCCGTCGATATACCACTTGTCCGATCTTACCGACAAACTGCCGAAGCAAACCTAGCGTCAAAAGCTGGAACCCGCTACACATCGTAGAGTAAGCCAACCTGGTCACCACTCCACAGATGATGGAAAAAATAAATACATGGGATGTCATTTGAGATCCGGAGTCGAGTTACCGAGGTACGACCGGAGATCCGTAATCGTCGATTTTATGAGTTTTGCTTTTATCGAAGGTCTTCCGAGTCTCTGATGAGCCGTGTAACGATGACAGCCACCGAACGAGTAATAATAATCACCTCCTAAGATCAGAAAATGAATTAATATTTTATTTCATTTTTCAATAGAGAAATGTACTTTATTTGATATTTTTTACGTTTTTTCAACTTGCTTGGAGAATGAGAAAAGTGTAGAAAATTTTTGATTAAATTCTACCGTTTTAAAACTTGGTCGTACATTCTAAACGATCTATGAAAAAATTCAATCTCAACACATAAAGAACGTTGAATTCTCTCGGAATTCGGCCGATATGTTATTTGAATGTCGAAAAAATGTTCTAGAATGTAATGACTTTATCGAGCTTCATTTTTCAAAATTGTAGCATCGCTTTCGACGAATGTGTTGGACGAACCTTGACTCCCTTTGATCCATAATATATCGACCGGTGGGACGGACATCTCGGTCGCCGGATTGTTCAACGTTTCCATAAGACTTGATACTTTTTCCTCGTTCACCTCCGGTGGAAATGGCCTGATGACAACTTTCATAGGAACGTCATAAATCTCGGCATCTTTGCTCGAGTGTATACTCGTGAAACTGCCATTCATTCTGTAAACTTATTACACAGTTTTGTTGTTGTAATATAGATAATCGGATTGTTTATGTTTTTATAAAACGTAACATAACCCTCGCGTTATTGTATTGTTGAAAATTTTCCCGCCTTCAAGTTACTGCATGATTGTACGTTGATGTGTATTTAAAACATTCAAGAAAGCACCGGTGAATATTAATTGGTCATTAATCGCTTTACAGAACCCGTGAACCACGTGCGTTTTAAAAATCTTATACAAAGAAGGATCTTTGATCTTGTCTGAAACTCCCACTCGTATTATATTATCAATTTAATTTTGTCTGATTTTCTCGAAAAGCCACATGAATGTGTTGGGATTGATCGAGTGTGCTTGAGGTTGTCGTATAGTCGTTCATAGTCGTCAGTTTTATAAAAGATGAGCAATAATTTAAAAAATTGAAATGTACAAAATTTGGAAATTTAAACAAATTCACGAAAATTACTTCAACTTTTTTTCCATTCGAACTGGGATCCCAGCCACCACTAATTTTCTTCATTCTGGAATTATCTTCAAATTTGTAATTAGTGTCAATTTTTAATAATTTTAATAACATGAGAAATTTTGAAGTAAAAAAAAATATGAAAAAATGAATTTTTCGCTTGGCCTGCCCTGAATAAATAATCTATCGGAACGTAATACAATCGATTATCAATCCTGTGAAAGATTGATCAGCATTGGTTCAGTGGTTTCCGCGTGAAAAACGGCCAAACACAATTCTGCAGTTGAGTTTTATGTATATAGAGATAGAGTAGAGATTACATATGAGTTGTAACTTACGAGACGCGAATTTTCCGACTGAACGTTTGAGATGTTGTAACGTCAAATGCGATAGCATAACTGATGTGAAAAGTTGACGTGCAGTATGGAAACAGGGGCAGCTAGGAGAATGGCGGAACCGAGAATTGCGTTGCCGCGATGCGTCATTGTACATGTCTCAAAAGAGAACCTCCCACTGTTTCGTAAGAGCTTCAAGACTGAGAGGTAAAATGAGCTTGGAGTGGGAAGAGTTTGCGGACCGATATCGTGGAGCGATTTATTCAACGATTTATCTTTTTAATGTATAGAGAAAAAAAGGAATTCTAGAATGAAATATATCAAAGCGGGATGACGAATAGCAACTCGTTGATTATTTATCTTTTAATCAGCGTTTTTCGCTTGATTTTCCATAAATACAATGAGCTCTTTTGCCAATTGTTTGTAAGATTCAGCGTGGATTGAATTTGGATGGGACAACACGATCGGTCGTCCTCTGTCCGAACTTTCCGTTATGTCCTCGTGCATTGGAAATTTATTGAGTATCCTGGTTCCTGAGGATAATATCAAAAAATTTCAATATTATATTGAAAAATATTTCAAATAAATATGGATCGATATGTTGAATAGGTTTGAGTCAAGTTTACCAATCTCCGCAGCGAGAGATTCAGCTCCTTCGCCAAAAAGAGGAACTTGATGATTACATTTTGGACACGATACACTCGTCATGTTCTCGACGATACCGGCGATTGGAACGTTGAGTTTTTCAAACATCTTAGCACCTCTTCGGGCTACCTCGGTCGCGGCTTTCTGAGGCGTTGTCACCAATAAAACGCCGGTTATCGGTAAGTTTTGGCTCAGCGAGAGTAAAGTATCACCGGTTCCGGGTGGCGTGTCGATCACGAGATAATCCAACGGTCCCCAGGCTACCTGACGCAATAGTCTATCGATCGCACTCATCACCATTAATCCCCGCCAGACCACCGGCGTTTTCTCCTCGATCAAAAATCCCATTGACATACTGCGTGCGACAGATTTCTATTCATACAACCGCACGATGATCAACGTAAACGAACCAATATTCCATCTTATTCAATGACTAACGATATGATTGTTGCATTTTTTTTTTATTCCTCAATTTGCCAATATTGACATTACTTTGAAAGTATTTTTCGAAGAATTATTCATTTTTTAAACAACCCCGTACAATCGTGTTTTTGTTTGGACGGAAGGTTATCAATTTCAGTTGACAAACAAAAAATGTGCTTGATTTTTTTTATCTAAATTAAGGACGTTGTATGCAAAATTTTCTAGCGATAGAATTCCTTCAAATTTCCGCCGCACAAAAAAAATAGTGATATCTAATAGTTCGCGCAATTTCAAGAGCTTTCATCATGTAGAAGTCGAGATATTTATTTATAAAATGAACAATTTTCAGTAGTTTCTCGTAAGAGCGCGTGTTAAAAGTTCCTATTTTCAACATTAAATATTTCGATTTCTATATTTTATTTTATTAGTTTTTCAAAAAAATCGGTTGTAAATTTTTTTCGAAATTTCTTTGGTCAATTTGTAACAACATTTTTTCAATGAATTTAGGCTCGCGAACCATTTTATATGCAAGAAAAACTGAAAACCAAAATTTTGATTTGACCGTCGTCATACAACGTCTTCAAGAATTAAAGAAGTAGTGATTATGCATTATTTTTGTTGTTGAAAATTCAGCAGCTCCGCTCTCTCGATTCAGTAAATAATTGTGAAAGAGAGGAAAATGTGAAATTTGTTATATTTTTGTAAAAATGTCTCACCACTTGACTCCATAATTAATTAAGGGTTCCATTTGATCGTCCTCGTTGAGCATAGGAGATTGATGCAAATTCATCATCAGAGGAATCGTCGGACCGAATATATCGGCGTCCAAAAGGCCGACAGCTTTGGAAGGTTCGACGACTTTAAGAGCCGTAGCTACATTTGTGGAAACAGTGGATTTGCCGACTCCTCCTTTGCCCGACGCCACCAACAATATTTGTTTCACACCCTTTATGGGTTTTTGTTTGGGCAGACCACGGGCCATCATCTCTTTTTTTCTAATCTCATCATTCTGCTGTGCTTTCATCATCATTGACGTCAATGTGGACAAGTGCTGAAAAACAACACAATATTCAATGTTTCATAAACAATCATTTTCATTCTTATTATTGAAAAATATTTGCCAGCAATTAATTAATTTATATATTCAACGTTGGGACGCGAGGCTCGACCGATCTCATGAGTCAAGCAAGCCCTGGGCGAAGTCGGTACTCGGTTGGGAGACTGCTTAGCCATGGACCATCGCCCGTTAGGGGAGGGCTTTTTTTGTTTTGTTTTTCAGGGTGTTAACGAACTGGAAAATTCACTGGAAATGTGGGCGGCTCTCCCGCAACAAGTTAAAAAATCTCTCGCAAAAATTTATCAATCGAATCGTTTGGTTTATTGGAAAAAAAAAAAAAAAAATGTAACTCTTTACCGCTTCGCGACATATTCCTAGAGAATTCGATCGAGTACACGTGCGAATTAAAAAATGTAGTAGTGTTCGTGACATTTGAAGTGCCGGTACCGTAGAAAAAGGGCAACTGCATTAACAACATAACCTTCTCACTAAAATACTATAAATAAGTTACGTCACGCAGTCCGCGCACTCTCGCCAATGTGAAAAAAATTTTTGTATCGCGCGATAGCGATTTACAATTCTTTATCTATATTATACACATTAACTGACATTTGTCCAATGGGGTATAAACGAAGAAAAATAATAAAAATTACAACTTTATGACATTGAAAAAAGAAGGACGAAGGATTCGAATAGCAATAATAATAGAAGACCGACGAGGCGACGAGGATTCGGAGGAAATGTAAACACGGCGACGCGACGATTGAACATATATATATATATATATATATATGGTAGTAGCGAGTACAGTTATGTGTACGCCGTCGAGAGGGCGACTCAGTTTTTTCTCGTATTTCTCCCGATCCGACTGCGGCGACTGCCCGACAGCCCGACGATTCTTCGCGAAAGCCCAGAGTCCCATCCGTCATTTGGTGTAATGGTGTGGTGTTTTGTTAAGTTTTTATTCAGCACAAATATGTGACGGTAAGTTGATTTATCGTTGAGATATAATTATTATTAATTATTCGCGAATCGCGAAGCAATGTCGAACAACGACGATTTTTGCCAATGATGTTTTTCCAACGTGTATCGAGTTGTCGATCGTTTTTTTTTCATCGCTTAAAAATACATCAACGGGGCAGCAGGTCTTAGCGACTAACCTACATCGTGGTGTCGTGTTACGTGGGCTTTGAGAGAAACGAACAAAAAAATCTATACACATTTTCTTTCGCTACAAACTCTGCGATCCAGCGACAAGGCCAAGTTTTACTCGTACCAGAAAAAGCGATTAAAACAAAAATGGAGAAAACTCGATGTTTTTCCGGGCGATCCGAGCCGTAAATCAAAATTTTTCGTCTTTCGATATTTCGATCGTCGATTCGTTTCAAAACCCAATGATTTTTTCTTTTGTTGTTATGATTTAAAAAATTTTTCACTCCAGGTAAGCAATATCTGGTTTAATTGCGGTGTACGCAGAATATGGGCCTAAAAGCTGCTGTTCAAGCTCTGAAGTGAGTCCAATAGTTGCCATTTTAATTTTTCTCCGCCATTAGCCATTGAGATTTCTTCGAGGCGATATAATATTTGTAATCCTTCCTCAAAATTGGCAGAAAAGCCGAGCCGCTGAAGGACAAAGTGCAGCGTTGCAAAGATTTACTCAACGACAATGACGCCTGGATATGTCAACAACAGTTGCAAAAGATTTATCAACAAGTACTCATCCTCGATCTGGAATATGCTCTCGACAGAAAAGTCGAACAAGAACTATGGAATCTTGGATTTAAGAATTACATAGCGACGCTACAGAGTCAGGCCAAGGATCGCAAAAATCCCAAGAGAGGAGAGTCTCAGGCTATGCTCGGCTGGTGCCTCGAAGCTGCCAGTGGTTTTTATCTTACTTTGCTGCAGGAAATTTGCACAGCCTTTGATTTGGATTTGCCCTTTCGCAGGTCAATATTTATTTTCTATGGTGCAATTACACATTAATATTTCTAGCGCAAACTCGCTAAAGCTATTTTTTACAATGCGCGAGCATTGAGGAGAAATCTATAAAGCTCCGCCTTGTTTTCAAAACACGACTGTGCCGCAAATAAATACACAGCAGATTTTGGTAAATATTTTCAATTGCCTGCCGAAAAATGCCCAAATGAGAGTATAATAGTTTTACAAAATCAGGGGCTCTATTCAAAAATGAGGCTTGATTTATCGCAATAAAGAATTTATATGAAAAAATCAAGTCATGCAAGAACACTACGACGGAACAACACGGCAGTGGTAGTGACGATTTTCCATGATTTATTGTTTATGGGGTTTTATGAGATTGACAGTCTTCTCCCTCCTTAATTTGGAAAAAAATTTGGAGCCATTTTTCGGGGCAAAAGCCGCGATTGTAAATATTTACGAAAACGTGCACACTTGAACCTCGTTATCACCTACAAGAAACATTTGAAAGTAGAGACGAAATTGATGTTGTTTTATAGAATTTTTTACAAATTTCGTATCCATCATGTCGAACAATTTTCCAAAAACATGTGTTAAATTTCTCACATTGTATTAATGATTTTCAATTTTTGTAAAGTGCCGGAGATGGCTGAACAAAGATGCTCTGATTGTAAAGTTAAAAATTTTGATCGGACAACATTTTAGTCAAAGTTTAATATTTCGTTTATTTCAAACAATCGGAGACGCGAATGAAGCTTTCTCGTCAAACAAAAAAGCCTTGCTGGCTGTATATAGAGACATTGGGTTAAAGGGAATAAAATGTACTAGAAATATGAAAGATTGTCGTACGATGAGGAAAGAAGGAGTACAGACACATGAAAAAGGAAAGGAGTATAGTCAAAATATCGAAAAAAAAAGGAAAATCGTAAAAATTTCAAGTTAATTAAATGAATGTGATTGAAAAAAAAAAAAAAAAAAAAAAAAATGGCAAGAGGGATAATAATGAAGTAACGTTGTTTGGGCTGTTGACAGGAAGAATTATATGTACGGTCGTTCAACGCCATGGAAAGCCGTAGACAAATTGTCAGCACCGCACAAATCATCTTGTTTTTACGCGTGTCAGTATTGCCTGGTGCATTTGGGTGACATAGCGCGTTATCGTAACGAGAACAAGCAAGCCGAATTGTTTTATCGTCACGCGGTCTCGTTGTCACCATCGAGCGGACAACCGTACAATCAATTGGCACTTCTGGAAGCATCTCGCGGCGACAAACTTGGAACGGTATTTCATTACGTACGTTCGGTCGCGGTGAAACATCCGTTTCCCGTAGCAACTGCCAATTTAGCGAAAACTCTCTCATCCGCATTGAACGATAATTCATTCAGCATCGAAGGAAAAACAAAGCTGAGCTCTCAGGAATATATAACCGTATTTCTCAAACTTCACGGTATTCTTCACAATCTCGGGGATACTTCGCTCGCCTCGAGGCACGTTAAATTGTTGACGGAAACATTGACCGCTCTCGTCGCCACTGAAAGTTTCACCTCTTGGAGACTCGTACAATTTTTCGTAATTAATCTTTACGCGCTTCATCACACTGCCGGACAAAGTGTCGATAGCACCGAATTGTTAAGCACCGATCAGCTCAGTCCCGACGAAACCATCGCCAGAGATTGCATTTTGGATCTCATAGCCGGAAGTTTATCAGCTCTCTTGCTACCCGTTTATACTATTAAAAGCGGCATCATCGATTATTTTGCTTTGCCAACAAGTGAGTTTTCACACCTTCGATCCAAAAGTTTTTATTCATGCCTTTTCAAATATGTTACCTCGACCGCACTCACGCTCACATATTCTCATATTCTCATATTCTCATCATCAGATACCATTTTTTCCAAGATAATTTTTTGAAATTTTGCCTCAATCTTCTTGAGCATCGTATTATAATGCGTAAAAAGTTTGAGAAGCTTTCACCGCCTAGTAATCGAGATATTCAGTCTTTAAAATCGCAAAAGACGATATTTCACAACAAATAATTCGATTTCTAGAGGGTAAAACTTTCTCAAATTTAGCTTGGAATTCATCTGACGCACGCCTAATGCGCGAACCTCCTTAAAGTTTCCTAAAAATTTTTTCATTGTGTGACATGGAAATTTCATAAACTTTTTTAATCAACGTTAAAATTCTCGTCAAGCTATATTTATGAGTGCTTAGCATCAACTGAAGAATGATAAATCATTGAGTATTTGAAATTTTAATGTAATTTCAATATGACGACAGTATTGTTTGTTTTTGTTTTTCAGTAAAATTGTGCCTTGATTGGATGCGCTTGCAACCAACAGTACTTGAGGAACCAGCATTTGTTTCGAGACTCCAAATTTGGCCAAGTCTGTGCGTGCTGCTGAACGGCTTGCAGGCCTGTGTCGCTGATTTTCTACCCGATCAGTGTAAGTTTATTTCCTCGAGAGAGATGTTCAACGATAAATTTTATTTATTTATTGATTTTTATCAAATTATTTATCTTGATATCCAAGTAGTTCGTAAGGCATTCGAGTGACGGAGTTCCTTAATTAGCGTCTCCGGAAAATATCAAGTTCAGGGGAATTGAAGAAAATAATCATTTTTAAATAACTCGAGAGTATTTGGAAAAAAAAAAAAAAAAAAAAAAAAAAGTTGATTCGAGTGACATTTTTTCGAGACGCAGCTAGTACTGAATTTCATATAGAATTTTTTTTTTTCAATTATGCAGTTTGGTTACTTTTCCGAAAATTGATGGAATCCTCCTAAAATCTGATTGTCATTTGGTTACAGATGTTAAAGTACCACTGCCGGAAGATTGCGATCTTCAAGGCTTTTTGCCGCTTGAGAAAAGCTTCGAGTCGCTGCGGTTTGCAAACACGGATCTCGAAGGTAACGTTACGGGTTTAAACAAACTTCGGGCCATTAGAATTTTGAGCGTTGGCCATCATTTGGCTCAGCACGAAATAGCCGGTACGAGGTTCATCAGTGTCGTGCACGATGATAAAAACGAGCGCAGATTTACGTGCATGAGCGACGTATCGGGTCCGAGTAACGAGCTCATGAAAGAACTCGAGGAACTCAGTTTGAACAAAGAAAAACAACCGGCAATGACCAACAGTCCGGTACCTTCGGAATCCGCAAGCAGCAAAGGATCTTCCGAGACTGATATCCCGGAACATTCGCGTTAGTTTTTCCAAAAATATTTTCCATTTTATATATTTTTTTATTCTACACAATTAATAATAATTTTCAATGGACCGAGTAGCGAAGGAGCTGACATTCGGAATTTAATAATATGAGTATTTCACATTTGTAATAATATAATGGCTTTGGTTTGATAAAAAAAATTGTATATTCGCAGTGGAGAAAAGGGTTGGGATCCTAAAGCCACAAGGATCTCTGGAACGTAATCGTGAATCGAACACTGGAAATACGGATGCGAATAGTATTATGGAACTGAATTCTTTATCCTGTGCTCGAAAGCCACGTCAGAATGTGGCAATGCAGGCGATAATGAGACGAGCCGAGACGGAGCAGAAGCAAGTGACCTTTAAAAATGTATCTCCGATGATAATAGAAGAGTTGGATTCAAGCAGAAGCGAAGGAACGACGGTTTCGCCGGTAAAAAGCGTAGGGACAAAAAGTATTCAAAATCATGGTCAAATACCGATACAAAATGGGGCGATACTGCTCGCTGCTGCTATGTCGCACCAACAGAATGTAACAAACGTTCAAAAACGAGCTGTGCCACTTTCGAACGTTCCAACATCCGTTATGAACCAACAATCATCGAACGTTCCACCAATGAAACTTCAATTGGGCCCGCCTCTAGCATCACCACCTCCACCACCACCGCCACCGCCACAACCAACCGCTCAGTCGCATCAATTCTCCGCCGGTGAACAACAACAACAACAACAACAACAACAAGCTCAAACGAGATCACAGTTCGGGCATCAACCGGGCCAAAATCTCTCTTCCAACTGCAATTATCACGGTCAATCTTTCAACGTCCAAAATCCTCAATTTAGCAAGAATTTCGTAACGAGCCACGTGTCGAATATACCGCAACAGTATCAAGTACCTGTACAATACAACACCAGTGGAGTTACATTGCCGGCACAATGTACCGGTAATATTCAGCAGAGACTCGCGCAGCAGGCTCAGATGTTGCCCCAAGCGGCTTTATCGGGAGTTTCGCAAACAGCTATAGGCGCAAACTTGTCGCAAGCTCTTGGATTGCAACAGCATCAACAACAGCCGCCGCCTTTTCAAAATCTCGCTACGGGCTTGCAACAACAGCAACAACAGCAACAACAGCAACAAGGAAACGGTATAGGGACAATTCATCGTCAAAATCTTGTACCCAACAACATAATAAATAATCAAATACAGAACATACAGAATCAGATGAGCATCGCTGGTGCCAGTAGTATGCTCAACAACGTTCAAGCAATACCGCCCGGAGCTATGTCGGGTTATCAGAAAAATCTTCAACAACCTCCTCCTCCTGCGCTGCAAAACGTCGTTAATCCACCACCGATCAGTCCAACTGGAATTTCTGCACTCCGTTTGAATTTTAATCCAAACGTTGGCCACAGTCTGTACAATCAAATTGGCCAGAAGCAAATATCACCGTCCGCTTACGCAAAAAATACCAATCAATTCGTATTTCCGAATCAAAACGTCATCAACAAATCTCAACATCCGATTAATAATTATCCCATGTTTCACAATTACGATGCTAATGATTTTAATCTGTGGGGAAAAGATACGCAGCAGCAGCAACAGCAGCCGCCTCAACCACCAACCGCATGGTGGGGCGGTTCAACCGGTAATCAAACACCGATGCAGCAACCGATGAAGGAAACTACTCCCAGCGATGCCTTTCAAAATTGGGCCAATTCATCCGCAGCGAGTAATACTATGATTGGCAGAACACCTCTCACGCCTGGCAATAATTATCATCAAAATCCTCTTATTGGCAAGCAATACGATCCAAGAAGTAGTTTCGAGGAAGCCAGACAATTTGAAGTTAGTTATTATTCCTTTTTGTCTATGGTAAAACGCAAATGGTTTTTATAAACAGGCATGCGTTAGACAAATTCCAAGTTTAATTCTTTCAAATTTGTACGAACCTTTTTAACAATAATACTCAACTGTTGGTCAAATTTGAGAAAGTTTTACCCTCTAGAAATCGAGTTATTTGTTGTGAAAAATTGTCTTTTTTCGTATTACGATTATCTCGTTATAGAAATAATTTAATTTTTTTCTATTTGAAAAATTCATCGAAGAATCGTATGATTTTCAGATGGAGCAGAAACAAGCTCAAGCAACGAACACCGGTAACACTTATTCATTATTCAGCGGTAATTCATGGGGTTCCGGTGGACAAACATCGAATGTATCGAATCAAGATCATCCGAAAGCCCGATTGAATCAACAATCATTGTGGTCAGGTCCAGGCCCATCTCCGCTCGAGCGTCTTCTCGAGCAGCAAAAATCTCTCCGCGAAGGTGGTACCTGAACGTAACTAACCCACATGTTGACGAGACATTGGGATTTGATGATTCTACTAAAAAACCGGAAAAAAAAAAACTATCAAACAAACAACAAAACAAAAGGAAAGAAAGATAAAAGAAAAAATAGTTCGAGCCACGTATAAGAATCTTGGGCATGAAGAAACAATGCCGGCTCCTTTCCCACCCACTTGACAATGAGTGATTAAAACGAGAATATTATAAATGAACATGTACACTCGTATGAAACTCGTTGAATTCTCTGAATTCGAAAAAGGAAGAAAAAAAAAACACACACACACACACACCAGACATGCACATAAAACTAAAATCATACATATTTTCTAAGTTCATTGAGCGAGTCGATGGAACGTGAAGGTTCACGCGCGAACACAAGAGTCTTTTGTTTTTTCAATGATTTTTCTTGTTGTTTTTTTCATGCGGATGATCGCTCGTATTATTACGTCTTATTTTATTAAAACAAAAAAAAAAAAAAAACAAAAAATAATTACGCGCGCGCCAACAACTGCGTCTTACTACGAGTTTGAAAACTCGGATGACGAACACTGCTTTTTATTTTCTCGGTCGTTCGCATAGTTCATATAATTTCATTAACTTTGAGAGAGAGAGAGAAAGAGAGTGAGGGGAAATAAAACTGTAGAACGATCGGTGAAATATAAATGAACTCGATTATTGAATAGAGGCGTCATAGACCGTATATCTTATTAAAAAATGATAAATAAAAAAAGTATATTTCGGCATTAGAGAGTGCCAGAAAATTTATGTTCCAACGGTATATGCACGTATGTGCGCGAGTGAATAAACCACGAGATTTATAGATGATTTTAAATAAGAATAATAAGCGGTGCTGAGACCGAGAGTTTTAGAGAATATGTTGCATTATAGGCTTTGGGTTCGTTAAAATCGAGCACATCGATGAATTATATATAAATTGTGAAATTGATAAAAGAACATGAAAAAAAGGCGCGATCAACGAGGACAATGTATGTTAGAAATCGAAGCACTTGTGGCGCTAGATGAAACGTAGATGAGAGAGACAACATTAAATAATAATTAAGAAAGGAAAAAAACAAAACAAAAACGTATATGCAGCGCGCCCAACCGTTCCGAGGGCATCGATCCCAGATGTTGTATTACCACAAAGTGCTATCATTATAAAAATTACGATAAAGAAATGGAGTCGAACGTCTGGGGACCTCTGAAAAACTGCTCCAACATTTCATGTGTCTTTGAACGCGAAAAACATTTTTTTCAACTCAGTACACGAACTGCAAAAAATTTGGCCTCTCCCCTCTCCCCCATTACCGGACGATAAAGTATCTAACTTATGACTAAACGGGAATAATTATTGCCGTCTTTTAATAATCGAACATTCAAATGTACACGAGAAACATGAAATTCAAGTACGTTAGCTAGATTTTATAAGACATATATAACAAAGCATGATGCAGCGGCTGGAGACTGACCTTATAAAATGTGAATTCTAAAGAAAAAAAAGAAAAAAAAACAGCAAAAAAAAACCAATAATATAAACTTTTGACTCGAGTCCCGAGAAATATGATATGCCCAAACTCTTTCCGATAGTCGACGGATAAAAGTTGATGTAAAACGATTGCATAGCTACTATTATAAACGATCATGTTTATCGTAGTGGAGTCGATATATATATATATATATATATATATATATATACATTGACTGAATTACCTGAAAAATAAATATCGTTGAACATGTGAATTACAAAGTTTATTTTGTATGCTTATTTTACAACCTTCATACAATAATGTAAGGTTGCGTATAAAAATATTATTTAATGTCACTTTATAACAGTAATATATGATGTATGAGGTAATAGTAAATAACTGTTAACTTTGGATGACCAGCATTATTTTCTATTGAAAATTGGATTATAATTGGCGAGATTCTTGACGGATCCGTGGAGTTGATTGTTCGGCAATTCGTTATTACGACCCTGATTCCTCGGTTTTCCCGGTCTGTTCTTCGCCCTCGCCGCTGGTTCGGGAGTTAGGCTCACGGCTTTTTTCCCTAGCAATAATGTACACGTGAGCTCATCTTTGTGTTCCATCATTTTGATGATCTCCTGGCGGTTGATTCGGAGACTTTTGTCCCGAAATACCGCGGCCGGAGTGCGGCACGAACACATCTGTAAAACACAAACAAATTGTAAACGAATTCTATTATCTTCACGCATACTGACATTTTGATACTTACTTCGCCGGTGTATATGGAGCATTTGTGCTCCGTGCAGCAACTCACTTCCAGTTGATAAGTGAAATTTTTAGCGATATGCCCGCCATGAATCATTTGTACGTATCCCGTAAAGTTACCGAACATATCGGTTGATAATTTTAAAAAGAACGCTCCCATTCTGGCTACGAGAAAAGCTCGATCAAAAATCATATCTTGAGTCCATTGAAAAGTCCAGGAATGCTCAAACACAGCTCCGTTGCTTGACAGCTACAATATTAACACAAGCCTTACAAATACTTGTAGGTTTTTTTCATTCTTTAACTGTAAACCCCTACAATTATGTATTTTACCGATACTCTTTAGCAGAAATTATTTTTCTCGTTAGCGTTAAGAAGTTTTTCAACGTCTACAAGAATAGTGTATTGAAAAAGCATGCTTGATAAACATTCAACGATTCTATGAAACAAAAGTGCAAAAAAATACTTTTCATTATCACGGACATATATTCCAATCATCGAACGAGTTAAAACCTTATTTTAAATTAGAAATATTTTCATTTACAAATTTTCCGCATGAAAAAGTGACAAATTTTTTTCTTTTTTATTATTTTGAAAAAAATTCTCGGAAATTTGTAATTGTATGAAAAAAAAAAAAAAAAAGTATTTGCATTACTTCCGAAAATTTCTCGGTGTGATCAGTGATGAGATGTTTCAGCAAGAGATCGTACGATGCTTGAAAGGTGCAATTAATCTGACAAGGATACGTCTTGTTATGCTGCGCCTCGAATGGTGTTTTCTTAACCGCAAGTTCAGGGCTCACTGTTTCGTCGGTCTGCGTTGATACCGAAACTTTCTCAGCTATCAGGAGCTTATTGATCTCATTTTCCGGATCGATCAATGAAATCTTTATAACGAATAAAAGTATTGTGATTTAAGATTGTCGAAGCATTGTTGGAAAATAAGGAAAAGCAAGCCACGACCTTCATTTCATCCAGCTTTGAGCACAGATGTTCGGCGAATCGGTTCCTCGAAGCGGTCCAAGGTTTAGCGCACGTCGGACAGAGTCTTAGCTGCGGTTTGCACACCTGACAGACATGGTGCCCTTCGACGCATTGATAAATTGCATTTTGAGGTCGCTCAAAGCATACCGGACACTGAACGAGATCTTCCAAATCCTCGCACCACTATACATTTAAATGAATACAAATTTGTTTCTATTAATTCGATAGGGAGGCCGAGGAGGGGCGAGGAAAAGTTACAAAGAAAGGAAGTGACACTTAAAATCCTCACTCAATTATGAAAAACATAATAATTTTCATTTATACATAATTTTCTGCGTACGACTTACTTTGTTTCGTACTTCGTCGACCATTTTTATCAAGAAAATCGTGCTTAAAGTTGTAAGGTGTGAACTAGACGCCTAAGCACACGATGAGATCATGCAGCTATACTAACGTTGTGTGGAAAAAAAATGATAACACTGGAAAAAAAAAGATACGAGCGATATCTCATTGTTTCGTTACGTAATTGAGATATACCTTAAGAAAAAAAAAAAAATATCGAGTCAATCTGTATACGCTTTATAATATCGAGACTTAATCACACTCAATTCTTCTGTTCAACAACTTTTTGAGCCGCAACTTTATGATCAAGTAAGAAATCCACGTGAACGCGAATCGTGCCGGTACGGCCGGCCTTGCGTTTTCAATGTTTATCAACCTTCAGGTCCACAGACAATGAGAATGTGGCGGGATTCCCATCGGAAGATTGCGTCGTATAACTTTTTTCTCCGTTTGTTCAACAAAGAGAAGCTTATGGCAGCGCCATCTGGACGCAGGTGGATATCAATCAGGTAATCAGACAATGTGACATATCGACCGAGTCACCGTGAGTGCATGAGCATGCGAGAGTCCACGTGTGTATGGTTTGGAGGGTATAAATGAAAAACTCAAAAAATCAACAAAAGTGTCGTAATTTATCCATTTTCCTGCCGATTGCCATAGCACATTGTAGAGCCATGTTTAACTGAGTTGAACATTTTTTTTTGCAGATTCTTATCATATTCTGAATTGTTCTTCAAATATATGTTTCCGCCAAGGTCAACAATGCCGAAACCGCGAGACGATTAAATTCAGTTGAAAATTAAAAACAGAATCTTTTACTAAATTTTACGTGAATACGATTGTACCACAAATATTCCGTTGCAATATTTTGTCAGATATTCCCAGTTTACAATATATTACAAAAAAAGGCGGAATTTTATACGTGGCGGGGGCAAGATTTTTATATTGGAATGATGTTGCGGGGAAATATAAAAACTAGATATTTCTTCTGTCGTCCGACTGTCATTTGTTATCTGTGTATAAGTTCAGATGTTGAAGCTCGGCAAAAGTAAAATCGAAAAGCAGCCACAAGTTTTATTGATAAGCATCAAATTGCTTGTTTTCTTCAATGGTTCATGGGAAATTAGATCCATCACCTTCACAAATTCCACATTACAAATGGATGGAAATACAAGAAGATGAATGTGCAAATCAAATGATCAACTTTATCCGGGAGGAGATCGTTCATACAGCAATGAGTGCTGTTTACAAAAGTCATATCGTAAACACCTCTTACTCGTTCGTTGTAAATTCCGCCCACGTCGCCTGGTTACAATTATTCAATGTAAGAAAGCCTTTTTATCACGTTATTATTTATTCCTCCTTTTTTTCTTTTTTTTCTTTAAATGCAATTTTGTCACAGTTCGGTTTTGAATGTAGTGGTAAAAAATGATTTTTCTCTCCACACACTCAGTGGATGAATCTTGAATGCGATCCCGGTGATAATTTAACGACTACAAAAAGTCACTGGGCCGATGACGAAGAACGGCTGTGCGAATCAGCGACACCGGACAGTTGGGTTTTTGGCAACGTGAAAATCCGTGAAAGCATAAGCTCCATACCCGAACATAAAAATTGCGTCGCATGTTGTGATCAAATAAATTACTTACAAATTTTACCGCAGAATATGACGCGACAATCTTCACCAGACTTTTCAAGAGAATCAATGGAATCATCTGTAGATAAAGTGAGTATTTTACTTACCGGTCGAGGCTACTCACCGCAATTATTCATTCTTTTTTCATAATTTATGAAACTGTTTGTAACAATGGAGTTTACTCCGTTCGAGTGAAATGCAATCTCGTTTATGACTAATAACTTCTGCGAGTGCAGAAAATAAAATTTCACTTCATTAACTAGGAAAGTAGTGGTCATACCATTTGTGAGAACTTGAAAAAAAATTTTGAACGTTTTATTAACATGAGATATAGAAGGCATCTACAATTGGTAGCATGGCAGTAGGCACGTTAATTTTATCGACCGAACAACTGACAAATCACCTTAAGCTTCGGTCGGTAAAAATTCTACTGCACGTTTTTCTCGGAGAGACTTGATATTTCGAGGAAAATAAAAGTTACACGTTGTTCTCTTTTCGTCAGAGAACACAATGTGTAAATTTGTGTAACTCTCTCGCACTCATGCAACTGATAGATCACCTTAACAGCTCTGGAAGTTTGTTTTTATAAAATCATGTCCCATGACATGAGGAGAAAAGAAATGTTGAGAAAATAAAAACAGGCAAAAAGAAAACATTTTTATTTTTTATTCTCTCCTTCTCTTCTCATAGAATGATATTTTCCATTCGAAAAGAAAAACATGTTTTTGTGTGAATTTTCCGAAGCTAGTGTGGTTTTTGAAGGTAAAAAATAATTTTCTACGCATTTGTACGGTTGAAGGTCGTTTCACCATTGGAACCAAAACGATCGACAGAATTAGCATATGAGCCGAATAGCAAAGAACGTATTATAGCTGATGACAAGTACACAGGAAGCGAAGGTGCTGGACATAATAATGAAGATGCTGAGAAAAGCAGTGATCGTAGTGAAGCGTTGTCAATTTTCACAAGAACCATCTACATGCCTAAACAACAACTTCCGGTAAATAATCCTCTTTTAACTGTCAACATACTTATTCTGTTGTGAGACGGATAAACTTCCGAACAGCCAAAAAAAGGCCAAATTCGGTTGCGGCTTTTGGGAAGTTTATCCAGGACATTAATTGTGGAATAAATTGATTGGTGGAACACAAGGTTCAAGGATGGTCGAGTGGCCGAAATCAATCAGGATTTCAACACGGCGGCGATGTGTTTCATCGAAAAAGCAGAAAATCCTGGAAACTGGACGACGTCAAGCCTCCCCGGAAAATCAGTTTAGATCGTCTTCCAGAAAATCGGTGAGTTTTTTCTTTGAATATCCATTAAGATCTCGTGAACGAGAAGTTAAAAATTCTTTAGGTTTCTATCCGCAGCGTTTGGTGTATCCATTTTTTTCTCTATATCCTTGTTTTCATTAAATCGATTTTTCAACTGGTAGAACGAATCATTGGATGTATTTCGAATCCTATCGTCGGTTATTATAGGTCAAAAAATAGCCCTCAGCGCTTTGGCAGTTTTTCATATACTTCCTTGCGTTGATATTGTTCAACTTCCAAAATAAAATATTTCGCGCATGTTGGGCAAACTTAAACGATTAAAACGTTTTATAACGTTCATTTTTCGAAAACATGTCTTTCAAAAAGATTTTCCTGGACGAGATGAATGGATTCAAATTAAAAAAAAAATTCAAATGGAAAAAAATTGCATAACAAAATTTTCAACGTTGAAAGCATTTTTCCATAAAAATCTTGTATTCAATTTTTTTTTTAACTTCAATCTATGGAGTAAGAATAGCTTATGAAAAAAAATCCAATCATTCAATAAGCTCGGAATTTATTAATTTTCAATTCCTGACTGGCCGCAGGGCAAAAAGATGGGAGTTATGCGTTTCACTGCGATCAGCTGATGGGGAGATATTTCGTTGTCGTCAGTATTCTCTGAAACCTTGACGAATGTCTTGACCAACTTTTTGCATGTTTATCTGTGGGTATGGCAGCGAGTGTTCCGAAGTTCATGAAAATCAACATCATGTTGATAGTTCCAATTTCTCCTCACCATGATAAGTTAATATACTTTTTAAATACAGAGATACACTTGTGAACTTTTGCGAAATAAGTATTCACGTATTTAATATGCAGCAGTTTCCTTCTCAAGTAGGTCTATTCCGGTATCCTTTTCAATCATTTCAATTCAAGCATCATGAACCTTCAGATTGTTCAGCGGTAGAGCGAAGAATTAAAATTTCGGTGCTTATCGCGACTCTCTGTAATAGAACTCCCTTTAACATACACATACAGACACGTGTTGAACAGGAACTAAGAAAGAGAAGAAAATAAATGTGTCGTCGTCGAACGGGCAGGCAGCTGTGTTAACTTTCTCTCTCTCTGCCACAAAGTAATTGCACATGCGTACTTCGATCTTCTCTGTTCTCTGTTGGCCTCTCTCGTGAACATTCACATGCGCGTATTTTGGGAGTTCCCCCTTTTAGGATGGCTTTCGTCCCCTCGTATCCCGTAACACTTTTGTTGCATATGTACATATATTCGACCTCACTTGGTTGTATTATCTTTGTTCTTTTCTTCCGTTCAACACCCTCGCTTTCTCCTTCTCTTTTTCTGCCTCCCTTTCAATACCCCCTGCAGCTTTTTCTCATCATTGTTGATTACCACACGAGTTTGCGCGTTCTGATGACGTTCAAAAACAGTAAAAAGGGTCGAAATCTAAAGGGAATCGGTTATGTACTGTATATGTATAGTATATACGTATAAGTGAATACAGAATCGAAAATATCTATAATCCGATGACGAAGAAAGGAAATCAATCGTTCGACCTATAATGCCGATGTCACAGTTTGATTCACCTAATTTTTCGTCGATATCTTAAATCACACGACAAACAATCACGCACTTGATTAACTTTACTTATTAATTCTGCATTTTTTTTTCTTTGTGTGGACATTTAATGTTGTGTGTTATTATTGGGATACATTGAAATGTCTCACATTGAATTAGGAAATAAAGCAACATTCGTTCATGTTTATTTTAATTCAAGTATACCGAGATGTGAATAAACAATGCAAATTTAGTTGCATTTAGATTCAAGCAATATGCTAAGTTCAGTTGTCGTTAAAATGTAATGAAAAAAAAAAAAAATCGAAACTCTTGTCACACGTCAAAAAATGTTAAGTATTTGAATCGCTCGATAAAACACGCGATTGTGCTGTGCCTTTACAGTGGATGATAAAATTAGGGAAATTCAGCTGATGTAATTTTCATAATCGATGTCAAAATGAAAGACTCGATAATATGAGGGCTTTTCTCCTATAGTGAACTCATTTCGAGTTCAAGGAAGAGAGGGGACAAACGAAAGTGTACCTGGCAACAGAGCACAATATAACAACTGGTCTGGTGCTTTGCTCAGTGCTTCGTACATTGACTGTAGAGAAGGATTAAACTATACTCTGGAGTCCCTCTGTTGCTACCTACTCTGCGCATCTCTGGTACGTGATGTACCATGCGCGGAGGGGCTTAAATGAAAGGGCTGCAAAAGCTGAAAATATTTTATTCACATCCACGACGATCCTGAGAGACTAAGAAACAACACAGCTTAATAAATGTTCATCATGAATGTGCAATCAAACTTTTTTGAAAGCGTGTGGTCGTTAGCTTCTTCGTTAACTAGAATGACACAAAGAATTTGTAAATAAACGTGAAGTGGTTGATGGTTATAAATTCAAATATGACTAAATAACAATTTGAGTTGAAAAATATCGCACCCTGACTCAGTTATTACGTGACCCACCCACCCTAACATATCTTTTGTTTGATGGTGTCGGTGACAATGTAAAAATAAACTACAAAATGTTGCTATATGATATAATTTTGTAATTCAAATCAAATCAAATTCGATCATTTGACATACAACGAGATTGTTTGAACGATAAATCATTTGTAATGGTTTGATTTTCGTAGATTTAAAATATAAGTAAACTCGTGTTTAAATGCGGCGAGAGAGGGAGAGAGAGAGTCCAAGTCAAACCAAGAAATACTCTTATTGTTTCTTGCTATTATAATGATTCTTCAATAACTATACGTTGAACCCTCGTGAGTTTCTCATGAAAGATGCTTCTCATATTCAAGATTACAGGAATAAGTTTTTTTTGGTTCATTCCTCGTGAAGCTTTTGCGGATTTTCAAATTGAAAGTTCCAACCTATGCTATCGTCTGTGTTTCCCTATGTTTGTAATGCGTTTTGGAAAACTATCAAAAACTAACGGTAAAAATGCTTCAAATTTTGCCAGCACGTAAAAAAAAGTTTTTTTTTTTCAATCCATTGCAAAAAATTGTTTAGTCACTTTTGAAGGTCCAACACTACCCAACAATTTTTAATTACTGCACAATTCATTGTCGCTTTCGTTATGCAGACTTTCCTTCTTCAACACTGAAAATTCGCATATTCTTAGGACATGAAAAGACTACTATGAAATTGTGGACATTTTTTAAATCAAATGTTTAGTCCAATCACAAGGGTGAAAACAATTCATCATTCTCAGATGACTATAGCATACGTGAGTGTCTAATCGAATGATGGAATCTTGATAAAAGGATGAGAAGATGGTAACGGAAAGCCACGGTCATTGACTATAGCCATGAGGATGAAAGCTATTACAGGAGGCAGAGGCGACGAGAATAGAGTCCGACTTTATAACCCAAACGGACAAAGAGATTTTCGTCCAATTATGTTCAGAGCTTCAGGGATTATTGATATTTCCCTCGGATTCACGTTTCTTTTCCCTACATGCCGCCAACATTCAAAACACATATATAAAAGCGGTGTCAAAGACGACTCGGAATAGAAAGATCTCCTTTGCTGTGATCAGTACAGGGAATAGGAAGGATTTATGGTTGTCCTGCATCGGAAGCTCCGTTCGATCGGCAGGCACGTTTGCCTTGCGGAATTGATTCTTTGTCGTGGCGGGTATGTGTTTATGTGAAACACGGAGGTAGTGTCATCACGGATTTTGCAGATTGGTTGTTCCGTTTTTGCAGCCATTGTAGTAACATTGTTTTGAACAATTTCCAGCTGAATGCTCGGCTCTGTAAAGCATTTTAGGTAAATTTTAATTGGGAGTTTAATTTCTAGTTGGAAAGATATTGCCAAATAAGCAAACGATAATGCTCCCCAGCGAGATTCTGTATGACAATCGGTCCATCGTATCTACACAAAAAAAAAGGAACATTACCTAAAAATTTCCGTAATTAGTCTCGGATTAATAAAAAAAAGAGGCTGATTATACTTTTTATTTTTTACTTTTAGAAGAACGAAACAAAAAATTAGAGGCGAGAAAAGATTTAATGATCGATTACAGATAATATTCATATGCAAAAACGTGGTCATGGTGAAAAAATTTACAGGAAAGTGGGAGTTTGAGGAGATGGGGGAATGCAAAACAAAGTGTGTGACCTCGGTGCGTAGTTAAACGGCTCGAGGGCTTTTTTCATTACCCTCTTCAATCTGGTTCTCCCTCTCTCTCTCTCTCTCATCTTTTCATTCGCTCGCTCTTCGGACGAGGGGAGACAAGCTACGATCTTATTCGGAGGTTATTATCGGTTAAGGGGGTTGCGTGTTACACAAAGAGATGAGATCGTTCGGATATAGGAGGGAAGGCAGAACATAAAGGAAGTAACGCTTACGCAGTGAAACTTCCCGAGTCTCGCATTCACTTAATTCGCGTTGCAGTTCGTGAAATTGTTTGTTTTTTTTTTTAATTCTACTCCTTTATTAGAATTTTTTTTACTCAATCGAACGAAAAAAACTCAAAGCGGAGTACGGAAAATATTTTTTAATCGTTGCCTTCGCTGACTTGCGTAATCGACATCGATAGTGGAAAGTCGAAGGAATCCTGGAGATGCTGCTCAGAAAGTATGAAGTCGTCATTTGAGAACAGAATTGCGTTACATATGGGCGTTTGCCCACGCAGACCCTTGTGCCTGATTTTTTATTCGTTAAAAATGAAACGGAGCGAGCGTGGTCTCCTTGTCATACGGTCACCCGCTGCTGTCGTATTACCTTCTCTCTTCCATTGTCCTGCCATAATGGCTACGGAAGCCAGCAGAGCACAAACACACATACTACAGCCGACTATATCTATAATACTGTAACTTAAACGAAAAAAATGTGAGCTCGTATGTGCTCGATTCCGTCCAGGTAACAACAACACAGCAATTCACTGATGCTCGAGACAGATGAGACGTATTTCTGGAACACTCTGGAAAAACGATGGTCATAATTTTATTTCTCTCATTGTTACTTTGTTATTTGCCCCAATCGCTACCACGTGATGAAGTCAATGAACCTAGAAAAGCGTGTCAGCTGTTTCCACGAAATGATGCTAGTACAGATAGGTTTTAAACCGTTACGTGTAGATATTCTCGCGATTCCGAACTTCATTATTGCCACATATAGAAAAGACTCATAACTCGAAAGTCCTCAATATTTTTTCCTCGATCAGTTTACGGTATTTTCACTCGTGATCAGCAATGATTATGAAACACAAAAAGTCTATGAATGGAGAACGTGGACATAAAATTGATATGGATGCTTCATTATTACTATAGAAAGACATATGCAGTGTAAAAAGGAGAAAGGTTTTTAGGAGATCGCGGTGCAAGAAATGACTTTGTTAGATTCTTTTCACTGGGAATCCAATAAGGACAGCCTCCTTAGAGACAGTGGGATTGAAATGATTGAAATATTTGTTACAGTAGGTACGATGATTACATCGATTCGGTCCAAAGAAATTCGCTGGTTTTGAGTAACTGCGTGCATAGATAATGTATTTCAAAAGCAGATTTTACATTGAATATTTACCGGCAGTTAAACTATTGGTGACAAGTGAATAAGTAAATAGTCACATGCGTTTCTAATCGTTATTAAAGGAGTTTAATGAAAGAAGATTATGAAGAAGACATTTGTATCAAATCACAATATTGGTGATGGAAACAGAAGAAAACGTGGTGATATGGAGCACTTCTGCTTTAGTTTATGGGATAACTTCACGCGAGGGTGTGAGCCATTTATCGCGATAAATTGTCGTTGCACTCGACAATTTCTTGATAAAGATCTCGGCGAATGGCTGTATACGTCACATAGCTTGCACATATATGTGAAAGATGAAAACATTAAACGTTAACTAAAACAAACGATATCCACGAGCAAAACAGAGATAAAAATACATACATACATGAACAAAAGAAGAGTAGAGAACAACGCAACCATTTTTCGAGAACGTAATTCACTGGAACGTTTTCGAAGTACGAGAGATAGAATAGGATTCTGTGTTGCCAGGGGCATATGTCAGAAAGAAGAGAGAGAGAGAGAGAGAGAGAGAGAGAGAGAGAGAGAGAACGAAGGCCCACACAACGACATTCGACCACGGAAGCGGAGTACAAGTTGGGCGATTAAAACGAGTGGACTCTCCATGGAAAAAAAGAAACGGAACCCACGAAGAAAAAAAAATAGTGGGAAGGAGTCTTGCGCATGGAACTCATTGCATGGTAACCATTTCCCACCCCAATCCCCTTTTCCGAAGTGGTTTGTGAAGCCGGATCAGTTTTCCTTCGGCCAACGGCAAAGCATCTCTTCAAGTGGTTATGGAAAATCGAAAATAGATTACGCCCCTTCTGTATGCTTCTGTCTTTGCAACTGTGGTCAATCAATGTCCTTTGTCCTTGCAGGAAATATAAATGGAAAACACCGCATTATTTCTGTGCCAAATCTTAATCGATAGTTGCAAATTATAAATTCAAATTTATACATTAATATGCTTTCTCAACGATGCTGATAACTTTCTCGTACTGTTATCAAATAGAGCTCATGATAAAAGACTTTGGGGAAGGGAGTTTGCGGGGACAAGCTTGGTTGCCATGAGATCCGATACACCACGCACAAGCGCGCTCGGACACACACTAACACGCATGTAATTGTCGTTTCCGTTGCTTCGGGTTTTATGAAAGAATCAATACAGTTTATCCATCGCGAATGGGAGATGGAGAGGAAGAGTATCATCAATCCCATATATACACATATTAGTCCAGCCACAAAAACCTTTTGTCTACAAAAGATCCGGTAGAACGATTGTGATATATATATATATGTTGTTTAATCCCGGACCTTCCTGAAATATCCAACCATTTGGCCTAGAAGAGAAGAGACGCAAGTCACTACCTTTAGTCGATAGGCGTTCAAATTTGATTTTTCTGAGAGAATTTCTGGTCCGTTGATTTTACTACGAAGAATTTGTGACGAGCTTGGAGATGACAAAATTCTTTACGTTTTTTTTCCCGAGAAATGTAATATTGTTAGTTTTTCACATGAAACGCGTTAGAACGACGAAAAGACAAACATTTTTTCAATGATCCGCCAAACTCGCGTATCTGCTGCGAATGACCATTTAGACGATAAAGTAAACCAATAAATGAAGGGTAGATCTTCACCGTTCCTGTAAGTTTTTTTTGATCATTGCAAGTTCGATGGATACCGACTTTTTGTTTCACGAGAACCCAACGTTTCTATCGGGATCACTCGTCACGCGATTTACTCATGTGCATTGATAATTGGGAAAATTCTTTTTTTTTTCTTTTTTATTTCCCTTTTATCCTTTTACGAACTCTTATTCTTGAGGTCCGAGGCAAGGGAGACCTTGGTGTGGTAAACCAGTTTCGTGAAGAGGCTTTACCAAGGAGCACCGATGAGCTAATAAGCTGCCGGTGTTACGCTACGAAGGAGCGCTCATGAGAGAGATGGCAAGCTTTAGGATATACCAAGAGACGAGGGAGTGAATTGATGCCAAGTTTTAAAAGAGGAAAAAATATATATCTACGACTCACTAACATGCTTTCCTTGTCCGAATAAAATTGATTGTTCCATACCGCACGTAATAAATCATGGCAAACTTCGTCTTCGCTAAAGAGTGGTTGAATATTTAAACTCTTACAGTCACGTAAGGGCTTCGGGGTAACTTTTCAGGCGTAGTGTTTATTGTCCTTGTAATCGTTATACACATATCGTGGAAGACAATGGTTATCAATTTAATAGCACATCACAACTGTGATTATTTTTCATAGAATCAGATGTTGAAATTCGATCGAGAGGGGGGAGCAGAGTTCGAGCAGGGTTCTATTTACGTGGTCGAGAGTATACTCTGTGGAAGAAAGTCATAGCGAAAGGGCTCGAAAAAGAAAGAGTTACCGTAGTCGGACTGAAAGGGACAATGGTGGAAAAGGTGTTTTTTTTTTTTTTTTTTTTTTAATTTGCGGGGTGACCAAAGGCATTGAGAACCACTGTCCCCGGAGGAACTACCGTGTTACTCTTTGAGATCTGTAGTCAGGTTGAGATTTTTTCTCTTTGATGGCCAGTCCATTGGAGAGAGGAGTGAAAGACTCGGAGACCCAAGCACGGGTTGTTCCCGATCAACATAAGCAACAAGGATTTAAAAAGGACTTTCAAGGGGCCAGTGCGATCAGCGAAGACACAGAAATCTTCATACAGGAGAACCACGTGATGATGTCAGCATACACTACTACCGACACTAAAAATAGAAGATAAAAAGGATGTTCTAAAAGAGTGTGGCAACGCCTAGCGAAGCTCTCTCAACTAGCCAGAAATTCAAAGAGATTTCTTGGAAATATCTTCGCGTTTCTCCTTATATATTGAGAGATACGATACACTCGGAGTTTGAACAGCATGTAGTTGGACGGTGCGGGGTGCGCGCTGGTTGCAGCTGAGAAACAGGTTCTTCTATCGGATCTCATGTACACACAAAAACAGGAGAAAAATCGACCGTTCTCTCTATCCCTATTCCCCTACCTCATAGCTCGTCTGTTATATCTCTTCGGTACATGTTTTTCTTTCGACTATAGCCATCCTAGCGATCTGGGTATAGAGGTGGAGATCATCTCGGTTACTGAAACTTGGGGGGTTCGTGTCCGATACGTCGGAAATGGAGAAATTAATAAAAAAACAACCGAGTGAAGATGGTCAATAGTGCAAATGCAATATTCTTTTATTTATCAAAAAATAGAGGAAAATGGATGAAACAGACAAAAATATAAAACAAACTTCACACTTTTTCATATTTCCATGTGGCTCTTCACTTCCAATGAGCATATAATAATTTCTTTTGTTTTCATAAATCACACGTATTCATTTGATTTATTAACTGGATCGTTTCATTCCGTCATTGTATTGATCGCCTGCTGCAAGGCTTTTGAATTATTCAAATCTATACAACGATTCACATAATCGTGCAAGCTATCACGAGAAATATCCAGTACAGATGCAAATGAGCACATAATAAATAGTGGAAGTGTGGATAAAAATATCGTGAATAAATATTCATTCGACTTGATAGAAAACTTATAATTATACGTTTTCTTGATGAGTTTCCGTAGCATATACAATACATTACTCTATAATATACGTTTACATAAAAATTTGTTGCGATTATCTTATCCGGGTGTTTGCTTTCCGTGTATAAATGGTAGGCTTGATCGTGCGTTAAGTAAAAAAAATACAAGTACGAATATTAGCGGACCATTTCGACTATCAAAAGGTAAAAAGTACTCAATTTACTTCTCTCTCTCTCTTCTTTCCGTCTAATGATGGAGAGAAAATACGTAAGGGAAGAGAGAAAAGAGAGATGGTGAGAGAGAACGAGATCTGCGAAGACTCTCTCGTCGTCGTTGGCGAATGCAAATTTGACTATGATAAGAGAGCTTAAGCCCACGTGCGCTCAGCTCTCGACTTTAATCCTCGTATTTATGCGGACAAAAGTTCTGCTCGGGCATAGAACGCACCAGTTCTATAGCTTTTCCGTTCCTTCTTGGTCTCGTATATACAGTATTCTATGAAAACTGAGCCAATTTTTACTGTATTATCGCACTCGGAAAGTACGATGTGTATAATCAACATTTCCACAAAAAAGTAAAATTTCGTCGATTTATCAACGACAGGTAGAACGGTACCATATATGAAAAAAGAGGGATTTTGATAAAAATTGGTAGACACGTTCGAAATTGACTGAACTATTTGCTCGAAAAGTTTCGACGGGTTCGACCTCACCGTTTATGAGAAAATTGAACTTGTTTTTTACATTAGATCTTATGGGGAAAGGGTAAAAAACCGCAAAAAATATTGAAAAACTACGGTTGTAAACCGACTTTTCGTTTAAACAAACACAAGTATTTAAACCGACTGTCGCAATGACTCCCGCAAAATTTGGGCGAATTTCACCGTACCGATTTTGTGCAATCTGCAAAAGAAAATGAATAAACGAAGACTTTCTCGCTTTTCTGGTGGGCAATGCTTCAAGCGCGGCAACGTCGCATCGATCAACGCGCTCTCGTATACCTATACATATCGCTTACAGTTTGGAAGCGATGCCTGCCTTAAACAGGGTAGCCAACAGTTAAAAACTCAAACCAGTACGCTGCGTTGCCTCTGTCAAACCTACTATTGCTAAATGGTTGAACATTTGAAAAATGTAACGTGGACTGATTTTTTCGCCAAAATTATTAATATTAGGTTTAAATTAGTTAATTGACCGTTATTTTTTCATCTAAAATTACACTATTATCATCCTACGCGTAAATTGAAAACGAGAAAATAAATTCACGTGCAGTTGGCAATACGGGAGGCTTCCCATGTTAAAGCATAGGAGTACCTTTCTTACTGCCTGCCCCGTACAAAAGGTCCCGTTCCACCTTAAGAGCCTTGAAAAAAAAAAATTCGAATTATGAAAAAAAAATACATCTCGGCGGTCGAACCGCAAAAAAATGTCAAGAAAAAAACGACAAATGTTATACCTATTGACAGGACACTGCAAGAAGTTTGGAATCAATTTTAAAAAATGGGAGGGTGCAAAGTGACTCTCTTGGTGTGGAATGCCCCATATATATACGAACGATAATATTATACTCTAATGTTGCGAGCCCTCTGCTGTATAATGGCAGAGTATACCGGAAAGAGAACACCACGAATCTGTACGGGAATACCTGTATATATAAGTGTGTATGTTGTCAGCTCATTCGTACCAGCTGGGATTTGCAAATCATTGCGCAGTTATAGACTGGTAAGCACGAGAGTTTTTGCTTCATTCTCTCGACCGACCCCATATGTGTATTAACATTTTTTTTTTTGGGATACTTGCCTCAAATATTTGATTGTCGATTCGTGTTTAGAGTGCGGAAAGTAGCTTATTTTGCAACGATTTGTCTTTTGTTGCACTTTACCGAACTAATGTGGTAAAGTAAAACAAAAGTACATCTGACAGTCGAATCTTAAATTACACTTTTGTGACAGATAACACAGAAAATATTGTATGCAACAGGTACGGAAAACAACATATTCGCACTCGCACTCTTGCGAATATGCATCATAAGTCTTTAGCTCAAGAGGTAACTTCACGCGCTGTGTAATTCGTCGCTTTCCGCACTTGTTGCATAAATAACTACTTTTTTCTACGATTCGACCATTTTTTATGAAGTTACAGCTTCTCGACAATGAATTCAAATTTTACTGTTCCTTTAATTTTTTTTGATGAGTGTACGAATCAAACTTTCATACGACCATTTTTTTTGTTTGTTTTGTTTCTGTGGACACACCTTTCGGGCTCTATTTTTTTTTTAACTTGGACCATTCTTCTGTTTTTTATGACTCAGAATTTGACACGGTTAATGAGTTTTCCCATTTCGTCGATGACCTCTTTTGTTGCGAAACAGCCTTTATGGTATTTTAATGCCATGATCAATATAATCATATTAACTTCGAATGAAAACCTCAAACGACTTGAAAGTACATAAGTCAATACAGAAATGTCAAACAATCTGTTTTTTTTTTTTGGTTCAGTCTAATGTGTATGTATGTTTGCGATCAAATAATCACCCGTGCGATACGAAAAAATACTGCGTTAATGCGTACAACGTCCGCCCACACAGGACAGATACCGCACAGATTTACGTGCGGACACGTGCAGACGTGAGCAAAATTATAGACGTTTTTTTTATGGAAGGACAAAAGTCCAACACACGCACAGCAGATGGGACAAATCACTTGACTCGAAACCCTCTCCTTGTTGATACTTCTGATGTTTGACTGCATGATCATTTTGCGAAGCAATTCCATACGTACATTGTACATGTTACATTCCACGACAAATGGACAAACCTATGAAGTACACCCTCTCGAACTTTTAAATCGCAAATCTTTTCTATGTAGATTTTTTGAAATATTTTGCGCATCTATTCATTCTTTGGATACATATATTTGGGATCGTTGAAAGACATTGCGAATTTTTATCTTATAAGAAAAAAATGTTGAAGAATTTCAGAGTTATCCCGTGAAATATGCATTTTCCATTGGCCGAATGTTCGATCTATCAATAAACGAAACATTTCCAATTTGTGGTCAATGCCTTTCCAGTGATGATTTTTTTTTGTCCCGCCGAAATTAGGGTTTTCATAACGCATTGAAAATGTATTGATTAATTCATTTGTTTTTTCATTACAAAATTTTGAAGCTCTATACATTATATTATAAAATTTATTCAAATTTCCATATGGAGAAAAATTGACGATTCGATATAAAACTCCCTATAAATGAGCAGCGCATGTTTTTATGTGTAATACATGCATGTAGAATATAAATGCTGTGAAACTTACGAAATGTTTTATTCCAATGCATCGGGTTTATAATATAATCCTCTCGTGTCTACCGCGGTTCGTTGTTTACCTCTACGTACACTTCTTTAAACCGTACGGAAGCAAAATACGACTCCTCATATTAATCGTACATGTGTTAGACGTGAGATGTATTTTGAATGATTTTTTTCTGGTAATGGAACCTTGCTTTGGTGTGGGTGCTTTCTTTATCCTCATTCTTCTTCTTCTTGGGTCGATCACTATGTATTCCAAATGGATTTGAAATAAAACATCACACATACATGCAAATCAACATGTGGAAAACTCGTTAGATGTTTCTGATTGCATTGAATTATATTTCTATATATCATTTGTTTGCGGTTTGAATCGAATTCAATGAGGTAATACGACAAAATAACATTACATATACCATAACATTTCATACAAAAATAACACACGTTGAAATAATATGCAAATTATTGTTATGCTCAATTCTATTGAAAAACGAAGGTGCATTTCTCCTCTCTTAAAGTTTTTTTTTTTAATTTTATTGACTTGGGATATTTCAAGCCACGTATAAACTTTTTGTCCAATATAAAACAATTATATACAAAGGGTCCAATCCGTTCAGATAGGGCGGTATTTTGCCGTGGTCATGTGAAAGGCGGCTCGAATTTTTCGATAATCATTTCTTCATCAAAATCCAAAAAAGATATGATAGGCTTATATTGGGTCAAATACATGAAATATGTACATGATTGTAATTCATCCAAGTATCTGTGAAACACGGCATTTATCGTTGTTCCGGTGATCAACGTATCACTTCCAAAATTTTTTGAAGACGTCATATTGTTCTTCTTCATTTTTAGACTTAGATTATTTTCAAAGAAATCGAGTAGTGATTGAGCTTTTGCCTCAGTGAAGTTTACGCCGAAATCGCCACTTAATATCATTGGTAATTTGCTCAAATTTTTCTTCGACGCCGGTGCATGCTCAAAAGTGTATGAGGAAAGATTTTCATAGAGAAAGTCGATAATCTCTTCTATTTCCTTATTCGGCGATATATACAATGCAATTATGACCACAGTCTGTCCGCTTATAGTAGTAACCCGGGCTACACAAATTTCGCCGATTGCTGTTAACCCGACATTTAAAGAACTGCTTTGATTCAAGGTGACATCCATGTGAGGTGTCACGGCAGTTGCTTTATCATTAGGATTGCGGTGAATAGTGACTCCTTCAGCTCTGTCATCTGAATAGTTGATCTTCACAATGCAATGAAAATCGGGCAACTCTACAGTTTCTTCCCATTTGACCCAGGTTTCGGATAGGATGAGTATCGCTGATTGTTCGGTTGGTTTGCCAGTCAAGTCCACTGAGCTTGCTTTGTCGCTTTGACAATCCAATTTCAATATTGTCAATCCTTTCCTGGATGTCATAAAGTCAATCATTCGATTGCTTATAGTCCCCAGTTCATCAATAGCGAGTCGCCGTAATACTTCTTGTGAACTTGCCACAGACGTTGATATCCTTTGTCCGTCGTAAAACCTGGGAACGCCATCCACTACCGTTTCCGCAATAGTGTCCAAATTATCAGTGATTGCTACTCCAAAATCTTGATTGGCACCAGAATTCTCGTCATTATACGGTTTTTGTGGTAAATTAGTTTCAACTTGTCCATCCGCTTCTTTATCCAAAGGATCGTCATTGTGTATTTCTCTCTTGATTCTACATAAGCCTTCATAGAATTCAATAGTATTTCTGATATCTAAATCTGATTCAAATTCTTTTTTGCGTTCCAATATGAGTTCTCGGTTATTTTCATACAGTGCTAAAAATTTCATATTCGTCAAAATTTCACTCTCTTCATTGCGAAATGCTATATGCAGAGTGACCATTTCCCTCATGTATTCGTTTCTTTCTGTTGCCATGTCATAATTCCTGTATCGTAGTATTCGAGGATCCTTCCGCCGAGTATATTTATCTTGAGTAACCGTATAATACGCCACGAATTGAGCTAGAGTCACGTTGCCAAGGTCTTTTGGTCTTCTCTGATATTTATCGAACCAGTTCTCCTTCCAAATATCCGGTGAACCGTCATCCATTTCCAATCTTGTTATTTCTTCACGAATCTTCATGTTTCTTTGTCTTTCTTTGGGCCAAACCGTGGGAATATAAACCACAGGTGAGGAGCTTTTAAACATGGGTTCGCCAAGTAAATACCAGGCAGCTTCCCGACATGTAATTTCAGCGGTATTTAACGATTCTACGCTCATCTTTCTCATAGCCGCGACAATGTCAAATTCTGGATTTTCATCAATTAGGTGAATTATCTGACGCTGTAAACTACTGATACCTATATTGGTCTTATTGAGATATTTGAAAATATAATTAGCGCAAGAATATTCGTCCATAATGAAATGAATGTTGGTACTCGACTGTAGGACATTAAGAATAAATGGGTTGAATGGAATATGATACTTTTCTGCCGGTGTCCGTTTTATGAAAATTTCTGGACGAGTTATTCCAGCTCGCAATATTTCGATATAATGTTCGTCTGATATTACACCGTTGTCCATGTAAAAAGAATTCATATCAGTATAATCCCGGTTATCCAAGTTCATTTTAATATTCGCGTAATGATTTGCATGTTTTGCGAAGTTTGGGTCAGTTTTTTCGATGGGCATCAAAATTGTCGTATTTTTACATGGCATAAATGGCGCTCCAAAATTACATTTTTGCGGTGCATTAGGAATTTCTTCTTCGTAGCATGCAAAAGTGTGCTTGTGTTTTTGGAGATTGATATTTCCAGATGATTCGTTTTGTGAAACTGAACACAGTTTGTTGATCAACTTTATAGCATCTGCTTTATTGTCATTGAGTGGATTTAGAGGAGCATTTTTGAGCCACAAAAAGATATGTGCATGAGTACTCTCATCGTGTTCAAATTCAATCCTTTTGAAGTAATTAACGACTCGATAATCCGCGAACGGGCTATTTTTTTTTGAACCAAGTACAAGCAACAACACGTTGACTAAATTATTAAAATAAATAGCACATGTTACTGCATCCTCATTTATTAATGAACTTCTCAGAGCGCGTGACATTTGCGCCACCATTTCCTCAGAAATTTCATTGCCATCATTTTTCAATTCATACAATATCCTCAAAAGAGGAGTCCACTCTATCTCGTTAGACGTCAAGGTAAGAAATAAAGTTGGCTTTCCCAGCTGCCTTATCATGGCAAATAAATCTCTTTTGCTATTATCCCCATACCAATTTGAATTAGGTACATATTTCATAAATGCAAAATTGGTTTCTATGCTTTGATTGATGTGTTCCTCAAATTCAATTTGTTGACGAGTAATCATGGGATCTTTTTCGATATTTTTGAATGCAGCATCGAGAGAATCACGGATTCTAAGTCTCATTATCTTCATAGCTACGTATAATAAATGACATGGCGTGACACCACGACGATCGGCTCGTCGCAATTCACTAGTAGCTATTTTGAACGGATTAACCGGTATGTCATTTTTGAATTTTCTAAATTGTCCAAGATAAATACTGGGAAATGCGAGCTCTTCGGCATGTTCTTCGAACACACTTTCTGGCAGATTTATTTCACTGAAAGCATTTCTGAGGTACTTCTCCTCATTCCATAATAGCGTCTGTTGCTGAGCCGTAAGACTGTCCTCGATTGCAATGTTTTCACTCACTTCATCCTCAGTGATTACAATTACTTGAGGTTCGTCAATGTAAGATTGGTCAACGGTTATGTTATAATATTTGTACAAGGGGCTATTGCACAAATATTTCAACCAGACTTTAATATTTTCTTTGTTAACGAAACTCTCGAAGTTGCTTGAATTATGTATTTCTCGTCGCTTAATATGAACATTGATGCAGTGATCGCTGCTAATATCCCTTGGCAACTGATAAACCATAGTATTCGCGTCTGTAGGTACATTGATGGCTTGACAAAAAACTTCACACTGGTCTCGTAGATGTCGCAACCTCCTTATTTGCATAAAAGGTAAACGAGCGGAAACGAGTCTCACAGATATTGGATCCAACTCTGGCAAATAAGCTGGTTTATCTGGATACTTGAAACCATTAGTTTTTGAGAACGTAGGAAACTGGTGACGATTCAGAGATTTTACACAACATTGGCAAATCATGAATTTACTTATATCGCTTCCAGAAAATTCGCGTTTAATCAATTTCTTATGACGCTCAGATATTTTTTTTAACTCACTTTTAAACCACAGGCGATCACAAATATCACAAATATATCCGAATGGATTTCCGAAAAATAGTCTATTGAAATGTTTATGGGCGCTTTTGTTTGATTCAAGATCAGTATATGAATGATGTATGTCACGAGAATCACACTGAGAGGTTATGGCCACTATCGTTTGATCAGTATTATTTGTGGATGGCCCTGATTCGGTTTGAGAAACATCATCCATCGTGAAATCTGCACTCGGAATCCACAATATTTCTCTTGTAATAGCGTTATCTATGGCTTTTTTTCTCGCTCGAAACTCTCTTGCACGCTGAGCTCCAGTTTTTGGGGGTTTTTTTGGTGGTTTTAGTGCACGTTGTCTTTCACGAAACGCTCTCACTCGTTCTGTACTCGTTGTCCGCATTTTATCGATATTTTCATTCGCAGAATAGCCAAAATGAGATACCGCGGTAATCGTTAAATGAAAATTAAATTGTATTTTCTGTACTGTCAAAAAAAATTCACAAACACCATGAAAAGTTTCGCGATAATAAAACGTGGAATGCGACATTTGCTCGTTCGCAGCATTGAGGAGCGTTGAAAAAAATGAAACCTCTGCAGGCCTTGCGACGTCACAAGAGCCCGCGCGATCGATATCCTCTCCGCAGTTGGTCGTCTACTGAGCGTTGCACTGTTTCGTTACACTAGTTCATGTCTTTTTTCGCCTGTACACTCTCCCCACTCCATTAATCTGCACCTCCTCCCCCATGATGCATTTCTCTTTTTGTTACACTCCGAACTCCGTCATGAGCCATACTGTAAATGATGGAAAATTTAGAGTTTTATGTTCTTCCATGAAATATTACACGAAGTTGATGGCATTGTTGACAATAACATTTGAAGACCTTTACAACGCTGCTTGTATTGTGTTCAGCGTCGATGATCACACATTTCCTTCGGGTCTGTACTGACAGTATGATTCTATCCGAACTGTACTGATATGACGCTCGAGTGTTCTCGGCTGCGTTCGGGTGTTCTCGGCTACGTTCGAGTGTTCTCGGCTGCACTCGTGAAAATTCGGGTTATGTCACGTAGTCGTTTGGTAGACGCGCTGTCAGCAGTACGACACGAGATAGCAAAGAGAGCGAGCGCATATCACATTTATTCCCCTAAGTTTTATAAAATATTCACTCGTAATCATAGGCACAAGAGCATTGCCAATTTTTTAAATAGGTTTTTTGGACCCACCAGGAATATGATCTCAAGTTTTCATGAAAATTTTACCTGTTTCATTAGCAATAACAAATTATAAGAAATTGAAAACTCGGTTTCCGTAATTTTTTTTTTCCTTTTTGAATGCGTTACATCGAAAAATGCTTCTTACAATAGCTTTCGTTATAATTACCTCCGTAAAATAGTTCGTATGCAAAAATGACCTAACATTGTTAATTAAGCAGTTAAATGCAATTGAAAAAGAAATTACTCGTTTTGCTACATCGATCATCGGGCATTTATCAACATAACATTCCAACATTCACCAATCATCTAGGGAAAATCTTTCTCAGGTGATACGTGCAAGATTTATTAATCTACGATATATAGTTAAGTAAACACTTTCCGATCTCTGAAACTACGAAGCTTTCAAATTATCATTTCCGAGGAAGATTTGCAAGCGCGAAAACAATTGAAGAGCTTCGTTTCATCATGACATTCTTGATAACAAAAAAAATAAATAAACATCTTGCAAAAAAATGAGAGGCTAGAGAGGAACGGACAAGAAATTAAAGGGAATAAAATAGGGTGAACTCCCTATCATCTTCCAGACAAATGTGTGGATACACCCTCAATTTGTATTTATTTATTTTGCCATTTGTTAATCTCAGTTCACACATTGGTTTCACTTCTATTATATTTTTGTTTTATTTCACAACACCACATTTCCCCACCAATTCACTAAATAACACCACTTTCATTCAAATCCACAAGTCGTACTTACTCTTACTAAACGTTGATCTCGATTATGCTCTTTCGTGTCTGTTTACGAAATGGGTGAAACGTGTCGCTGGGCGCACACTGATTGCGGTTGTTAGTGGTCGGGTCGCCCAGACGAACCTATAACCTTGCAATCTTAACCTGCCTGTTTTTCTAGAAAATCAGTAGAATTATTTTTAAATATTTCATAACGTGCTTATAGTTTACAATCCAGCAAAGTTTGACCCTCATTACGCTCAGAAAAATGCTTTCTCTCAGGCCAAACAAATTTGAATAATTTCAAAGTCGAGCGGGTATCATAAACAAGAACGATTTTTGAGTTGAATTTTTCAAATGAACGTGGTAAGTGGTTTTCACTCGCTAATACTGTATTTTCAGTTCAATCTCAAGGGTGGATTTTTTAAATGCAAGAACCTTACGATACACAAACAGGGAATTCATTTATTACAGTGGGTTTCAAACAAGCCGACTATAACCGAAACAGAAGCCCCCAACAAGTATAGATGGTAATTGATAGTAAAAAACGTTGCTACTTATAATCAGACAATTGTGCGTGTAATTCAATTTATAGACCTATATACTTTCGTATAACTGGCGCGAAGCCAGATGAAATGTTTGAATTTTTCATAGTACACTTTTCAGTGAGGTTCGTTAAATTGACTGGGCAGGAACGGAGTACAAGATGCAAACGTTGGGAGTCACTGGGAGCATTTTAATGGCACAAAAGTTGCATCATTACCATGTGGCACTCCTATTTTCCACAGTGGGCTCCGGCCACGTGCGAAAATAAACGAAATTTCCCGACTCTTGTTTTGCCTTCTTTTCTACCTCCTGCTGCTCTCCTCTCTCGGGTAATCATATTTTATGTAACTACGTTTCTAACACGAGAGAGCAGCAAATATTACATTGATTAGCCACTCGCCAGGTATTGTTCGGTGATTAATTCATCTATATAGCATCGTCATAAAATATAATTATTTTTCAACATTGACTAACATTTAATCCCATTCAACATAACAGAATATTCTATCAACAGTTGAGAAGAACAACATTTTTCATAAAATTTTCGAAGCTTTTTGTATAATTGTTAAGCATCTCATTTTATTCCCCAATGAAATCATATATAACTCTAATCCTGACTATTTGTTAAAAAAAAAGCTGCCTCGATTACTATTATGATAATACATGCATTAAATTATGATCGAAACTCTGCCTTTGTATCTCATTTAAGTCAAAGCGTTGGATTAAATTTACATTATATATTGGGTTCGCCTTCTCAAGCCATTTTCATTTGAAATAAACACAGTGTATCTTATTGATATTTTTGCTGAATGTTATGTTTTCTTCTTCGTGAAGGAGTCGAAAGGAGGTGTGGAGATTTTCTTGGCTCGTGGGAGTTTACACGTGTGAACAATATTGCATATATTGAATTCTAATGCAGAATCGCCAGCATGAGCATTCGGCTTTTAGTGCTTTCTCAATGCGATAAATAGATTATTTGTTTATCGAATGTATATTAAGGCACCACGAGCGACAAATTGAATGCGCAATTTGCACGAATGAAAGAAATAGAAGCAAAGTGGCGTAGTTCAGCGTCCAACCCGTGTATACAAGCGCAAACACGGTGATGGAAATCTGTTCACGTGTTGCTACGAGCACGTCAAGGTTATTGATCGAAGTGCTCGTTGTGACACGTCAATACAGAATGATCATACAAAAAGTAGAATAGCGTTAAGTGACGATTTCAAAAAAGTCAGTCATTTTATCATTATAAAAGACCAAATAATCGATTAAGGGATTAGGGCACTCTAGAGGAAAAAAAAATCGGTAAACTTTGAAATTTCATTTTTCCAAGAGCTTATGGAATCAATGGAAATTCTGGAGACTGTCCGTTTATCTTTTCTTAATAATTTCTCAAGCACTAATTAATATTAAGTTATAACATTTAGCACTGAACGTGAATAATCATCTTCTTTATATAGAGTGAATACGTCAAAATGCAAGAGAGTCAGTTTAAAGATTATAATTGAATTCGCTATCAATGTATGATGTTTTAGAGTTTGCACATTAAAAAATCTATTATTACAATGGAATATATGTACGAGTATGAATGATAGCAGAGCTATCATTAATCGTAGTATCGCCAATTAAACAATATATTGTTGTCCTCTTTCATCTTTGATCTCATAAATGAGATGCTTGTTAATACTCTGACGTATTTGACGCCTGATAGACTGTGAATAGTGGCCTCGATTTCGATGAGTACGTGGTTTTCCGTGCTACCGTCCTCACTCTTACTCTAGCCACTCACTCTGGCTGTACAATTAAGATATCTGTGTATGGGTTTAAGTGTGAGATCACGGCCTTTATGTTCGTTTACGATCGTTCAAATCGGTAAATTCTCATTCCCCGAGATAGTATATTATAGCTCGTCGTGTGAGTGCAGATACATCTGTTTATCTACGTGTACGGATTTTGCATGACGTGTATCAGCTCAGTTCGTTGAACATATCGAATCAGTTATAAATATATATATCAATTTTCTCTCAGTCTTGTAGGTTATCCTCTATTCCCTCAACATTAGTAATGGATGACAATAAAATAATCATTTCCATTTGGTCTATTGAAATTGCAGAAGACGTATTTTAGCATAAAATATTAAACTAAGATCGCTGAGAAATCTCTGCTTTTTGCTTGATACGCAAAATAAAATATTCTTTTTCCAGCTCTGGTCTTGACTCTAGCCCGCGTTTAGGAGGTATATGATATTCCAACTGGTTAACTTTTTTCCTTCCTTTGATTTTTTCAGAATCGTTCGGAGTTTCGATCTCGGTTTCGATCTTCGGACCGGAGATCTTACAAATTATAATCTTTACTTTTAGAATTTTCACAATGTCAATGGCAAAAACACTCCCACCGTTTTTTTCTGATTTCTCCAAAACGATTCTGTCGATTCTGTTTTTCATTCAAAACATTTCATGTTAATGCTCTTATCCGCTTTCATGTTGATCTCTTATTTGTTTTTTCTAAATCTTATACTCTTCACACTCGATCATTTCAACACTCTGGATCTTCTTATCCGTCTGTTACTTTTTTGATCCTGCAACTATCGAAGACTTTTTTCATTTCCTTCGTTTCTTCTTTAATTCCAGCCCTAATTTTCAATAATAAACTGCATAAATCACGGAATATCCCTAAAAATTTGTAAAAATTCGTAAGAATAGACATTATGGCAGGGACTCAACTCAACATCGATTAAATGCCTAAAGTACCAACTGCTCAGTGCGACCTACCATCGTACCAACTGTCCAAACGTATGAAACCGCTCATCACCAAGTGCTCAAGTGCAAGTTGGCTCGGTGCCAAATGCCCAAGTGTATCAACCGATCAGAGGGACCAGAGTGTCAGCCAGCACTTGTAGCAGCTCAACGTTTCCCCATCACTTGCGTATCCCCATTTTTCACCAGTTGCACATTTCGAACAAAACAGCTTATGCTCGATTGTAGCGGGTGAACTTTTAAATGTACCGACCATTCACTGCGTCAGTTTTTAGCCATACTGATTAATTGTTGAAAGGGTATTTTTTTTCAATTGATTGGTCATGTTTTCAATTTTTAAAATAATTTCTACTTGATTGCACTGTTATTTGTCGATATTGAATTTTCTATTTTAAGATCTCTCAAAGAAATCTCAAAAATAAGAAAATTTCTCCTTTTGATATTTTACGCCACATCCTATCATTTCCGATTTAAGACACTTTTCTTAATGGGATTTCCAGTAAAAAATGATTGAAAAAAAAAATATCGCATAAAAATTCTGAAAAAATTTCAGTGAACAAAGGATGCTTGCCGGCAACTTTTTATCCTCTTGACGATTTCACAGAAACTTCATGTTCTTGTAGTTACGAAGCTTTTTCGAAAAAAGAGTCATTTTTGTGAAAAAAATAACATAATTTTGCAAAAAAAAATCGTACGCAACTTTTTAAAAAACGAAATTGAAGCTACTGCCATCCCCTTTACATTTTCCATAGAGATAACGATTGGAAAATGGAGCTGTCAAATGTACTTGTCCCGAGACTCTACCAAGTCTGTTGGTCCGTGATTAATAAATTTGTTTTTCATATTAGAAGAGTACTCGATTTTATGAGTTATAATTAAACTCGTGTCGTCTGCGGAATCACGTTTTACACATTTAAAAAAAAATCAACGTTTTTGGGAGGGTGTGCCACTTTGCCCGCCTCCCCCCTATAGATAAACCTAGAGTTAAGCTGTGTTACCTTTCTGCCTCTTACAGTGTCGCACTCCACAAAAAATGTTCAACATCAAAAAGTCATTCGATTTATGCCGGTGCATTCTGAATTCGCCCTTTTGATGACAAGAATCCGCTGAATTCCCTCTTCTTTGTGCTCAATGTTCTGCCAGCATCTGTTACGAATTGAGCACTTTAATGGGCGTGATGACTCTGCCCTTGAGCATCATTTGATTCTTAATCGAGCAAATCAGTTTGATATCACTCAAGCAAAGCGTGCTTCATGCCCGTGCGTTTAGTATATCGGTAACGGCATAGATATAGTAATTCTCCCGCTAGTCAGCCTTTTAACAGAATTATCAGCTTTCGAATACAGTCTTATGAACGAGTATATGTATATTGCATAATTATAAGGGCGTTGAATGAAATCTCATTCATTAGACTTTACTTTACAAAAAAATATACAAATAAACGGTATGGCCAGTGCTGGTGATATTACCATTCAATATTTTAACATGCACTACAAATTTGTGCTTGTTTCTTTCTTTCGCCATTCTAGTGACACTAGTAATAGTGGTAAAATTTGTGGTGACATTCGATGAATGTGAATGTGACAGCTGATCAATTATATCAATGAATTTTCGATCGAATCCAAAAAAAAGATCAAGTGGAGACCGTGTTCAAATCAATAGAGTGTAAGAAAATGGATGTTAATAGAGTAGTAGACGAAAATGGATAACACAATAATTTGAAAAGTATGTACTTTTTCTCAGGCAAAAACGATTATATGTTTGTATGCGTCACGAGAGCTATGTGCATGTTTAAATTCATAGCGATTTTTTAATTGGTGGCTAAATTGGTATAGATCTCAATGAAAACAAATTTTTTAATTTACAATCCGAATTGGGATTCATTGTTGAACTTGTTCCTCGCTACGATATGTTGTACTTCGACATTTTAACATAACTGGAGTATGAGAAAAAACAGGATTGTTGGGAGAATAAACCTTTACCCAGGTTCGCCTTCTATATCAATTTCCTTCATCGGAGCATTCGATCGAAACTCTACAATGGAACCACTCTATCGTTATTTTTTCTTTGTGTACTTTTATTTCTATTATGCCTTCATCGGTTTTAGAATGAATCTTTCTGCTCAGTCTTTTTTTTCCTCGTCCCTCTCCCTACGTCGCGTTCGTGCACTGTTTAGCGAGACAACACGTTGTAATTGCAACACGGTTATGTTTATTGCGAGTCATTAACTTGATTTGTCGTGCACAAAAGCTGCACAATACACCATACGAGCATACAATGTGAAAGAAATCCACCCATTGGATCTTTAACACTGATCGTATGCTGACTCATGGCTTTGAATGAACAATGATTCTTTTATTGATCGCTATCTCTTCTTTTTCTCTTTCTTTCATCAATATTTTTTTTCCTCGTATATAAAACAAGATATGCGAGAAGAGGCAATAAGCACCTCCAATAAACAATGACAATTAGTCTTGAAGAAAGTTTCACACCAACACAGCGGACATGAGTCACGGGTATCAATTCATCAAAATTTCATTTTACAGCTCATTTAATTTTTCGTTTGTTTCCCTCTTGTTTTTTCACTGCTCATGCTGTTTTATACCGCAAATACACGTGACGACGTGATAGCGAAACTTCGTTGAATAGGATTGTATGATGTGCGGAAGCATAATAAAGGAAAGATGAAAAAGGTGAGAGATGTCGCGAAAGTATACAGAGTCGGAAGTAATTAATATCATTGTTACAAGGATCGATTACTCGTTCACTCGCAAGGGACCCGCTTACTTATCGCGTATAATAAATGATTAGACGCGCAGAGTTTCTGGAGAATAAGAAAAACGCCATGACACAGGAGAAAGTATAGAAGGAACCAAATAAAAAAGGAAAAAAAAAACACATCGATCAGTGAACCGTTCTGTTTGAACCTTATTCCTCTGCTCATCTAAAGTCTACACAGTTGACTGTAAATGATGTAGAACGGTACAAGTAGCGATAGCAAAAGGACACAAATGTGACTTCTTATGCGAGATCATTTTCATCGCACGGCCGATAAGTTGAAGGAGCATATGTCTCAGTGCGATGTACAGGCACGCGATTAGTGAGAGTGGGGGCCGCTGTACGTTGGACAATGCGCTGAGAAAGGATGATGAACAATTCACGTGTATAGGGTACCATTGTAAGATGACGCACTTTGAACATGAAACACCCAAAAACGTAAAGCCTTCTATTTCTCACCGTGAGCCACCCGGAGAAACCAAGGTTATTTAGTTTCGTTAGAAGCTTAATATGTGAAACTGTATCAAACGCTTTACTGAAATAAAAAAGAATGAGTATGGTAAGTTTGCGATCGTTTGATGTTTCTCCTAATAGAATCATACACCTTAATCAGTGCAGTCTGCGTTGAAATTTGACGGCAGCTTAGCAACGAAATGTAATTTTCCTCTGGTTTTAGTTGGAAGACTTTTCAAAGACATTTAATTGAGTATTTATTTCATTAAACCTCGATTTTGTTAAACTTTTATTGAATTATAATCTTAATCATGAAACTTCAATCGTTCAAATTTAACTCCCATTTCTTTGTCATTTTTTTGTCCCTATTTTCCTACAGTAATTCGTGAATGCGGAACCTTGTTGAATTTCGATGACAGTGGTCTGTACCCTCCGATGTAATAACCTATTTTCGTTGATTCTAATTCGGAATCAGTAATCGCTACGAATAAGCAAACATCAGCGAACTGCTGCTAACATTTTCAGCGATCTAACATGAGAACGAAATTGGCCTATCTTTCTCTCCCTGTTTCTTTTCTCGTCTCTTTGCAGTGGTCCGTAGGCAGTCATCAAGACGACTCCGAATATAGAAGGGCAACCGGCGAACTAGAAAACGAAGAAAAAGGTGCTTGGTGCATCACTCAAGTTCCCAGCATTGGCAAGCACACATACACAAAACATGATTCTCTCCACTACCTCCTGCTGCTTTGCTTTGCTCAGTTCCTTCAAAATAAGCAGAAGGCAATATTTTCTCGTTCACTGGGAAATCCACGTTTCTCAGTTATTTTCAGTCCAGCTTCCACCAAGATTTTAACAAGCGAAAAATTGAAATGACTTCTACGTAGCCACGCGTCCGGACTAGAATTGAAACCCTTCATATTAATGGAAAATGGCGATATAAATGCGATAACAAATAACGGATGGAGAACAAGCTTCGAAATAAAAATCTAATATCATTGAAGTATCCACTAACTTTATACGATTACTTGCTGTATATTCGTAACTATAAACAAGCCGTTGAATATTTATTTTTGTAATAATCACGCGGAAAATTTTCTTCCAAAATCAGCATCCTAATCTCATTGTCCAACTCTTACGGCATCGAATAGCATGCTCTATCTATGAGTTCATTATAGAAGTTGGGATCGAAACCCAAATTTTTTTTCAGCATTAAATTGAGTGATAGATTTTAGCACTAGATTTTAGCTTTAGATTTTTTTTAAGCACCCTTATAAATATATATACATATATATTATAATGCGTCCGCGTAAATGTATATATCGAATAGTGTTGAACTCTTGGGCTCTCATAACCGGTTCTCTTGTTTTCTCATACCTAATGCATATCCCCCGTTCGCCCGACCACCTCCCTCTCGCTCACTTTCTCTCCCTCCCCTCTTTTCCTGCCCTCTCTCTCCCTCTCTTTATTCTCTTTGGAATCTTTCTCACTCAGTACCCTTGCTTTTCTTATTTTTTTCTCTGTCCTTCTCCCCCTTCCTATTTTCTACTCGTCCAGTCTTCTTCTCCGGCTTTTTTTAAATCCTTTTTCCTCCTCCAAACATACACACTGGTGCACATAAACACACATAGATACACAGTTACACTCACCGACGCAATAAATAAACGTCCGTCCTGCTCCCAGGTATCTCTCGCTTAAATCACTACTCTGTCCTTGTTTGCTCGGTTGAAAACGCTCTCCTCGCTTGCCTTCTTCTAACTCTTTTCTTCTTTTTGCCCTCCACCCTCTTTTTTCTCGACCTTTTCTCTCTTTCGCTCTTTCTCCCTTTCCCAAATAGTGATCGTGAATCTACTACTACACGCATGTTCTATACCATCCCTGTGTCGTTGAATTATATCGAGAAATATCGTTGAATTATATATAGAATTGTGTTGTCATTGTAATATTCAAAAGATCGTTGTTGCAATTCCATCTTTCTTGATTTTATTTTTTCCAACATCATCATTCGAACGCTTCATATAAAAATTAATTAGTTGTTATATTTGCAGATAGAAAGTTTTATTTAGTCACATGACTTTATTAACAATTTTGTGAGGATAGCTCGCTTGTCTTATTTGAACACCAGGCTTTTCTTTTCATTCGCAAAGCTCTAGCTGTAATGTTGACACATTACAGCTCACGGAATGTCATATATGTCGATCTTTGTGTACACCAGCGTACAAATGTACCTTTATGTTGCCATTTATTTGGAATTCGAAGAATTTTTGATATTACCGGAATAGGTCTAAAAGTTCAAGTATCATGCAAATCAAAAAGAATGATCCAGTTTTTTTTTTTTTAAATCTTGTAGAAGTTTTTGCAAAATCATCATTTTTCGACGTTTCGAGATGAAACTTTCAAAATTTTCCCAAGAATTCCTTTTGGAAGATACTCGAAAATGAAAAATTTTGAACGATTTCGAAAAACTTTGGGGATCATGGACTGGTCGGCTCAGCATGAAATACTTTTTTTATTATCTTTTTTCAAGTCATGCAAAATTTCACGTTGGAACAATTATCACGATTGATAATTAATTCGCTTTAGCTTTGAATATGATATGAAATAATATATTGCAACATTTTGAATATGTACAGTCAAACGGAGATTGGAATGACCATCTACACTGAGAAAACAGTTTATTTATAGTCAAGAAATATATTTAGTTGGTACTTTTACTCAAAAATTCATTAATATAGTTACAAAATTTGTTAATGGTCAAAAAATGTCTTTGTTATCACGATCAAATTTCATAGGCGTTTTTATTTCTCTCAACTAAATAGATGTTAATGGTCATCAAATAACGAAGTTGTAATCCCGATACGATAATGTAGTTAAAAGGATAAAAGATTCGTTTGCGAATAAATATATTTAGAGTTGGGACGGTTTATGTAATAGTTGCGGCAATTATATTTCTTGTTTAAAGCAAATAAACATGTTCCAACAATTACATAACCGATCTTTATTTCAAATAACTCTCTTGGCTGCATTTGAACCAAAAGTCATACAGTTGGCCCGAACAACTTTTCTATTAAATGTAAATAAGGATTTACTAACTATTAATGGATCTGCATTCAAGATTTTGGTCCTATGCTCATTTGAAATAACAGTCATAAAGTTATGACCAAATAAAGACGTGGTAATAGTTGAAAAAAACCCTACAGTCGAATCAAATATAGATCTGTTAATAGTTAACAAATCACGTTCATAAAATCGACGACTCGTCTCAAATACTGATTTGGTAACAGTTAACAAATCTGTATTTGAGACAAGGATCACAAAGTTAACGCGACCAATGCTTCGTTTGTTTTATTTACTACCGCGGTCTTTGTCATACTAGCTCGAGCACGAGTTTATTTGTTAATGCAGTAGCTGAACAATTTATTGATATTATTAAAAACGGAGGAATTGTTCTATTATATATACCTATATTTCATTGAATATAATAAACTTTTTCAATAAATATATATTTGTTTCGTGTTATTTCTTTTGTTCACCGAATTAAATCCAAGCATGTATACAACTGAATATCAAATTTCCTCAAATCTTTCAATTGATTCATTGAAATTCCTACAAAAGTAACTGTTAATGCACAGTTCGTGATTAACACTGATTCTAGACCCAGCTGCATTGGTTCAACTGCGCTTCATTAGCCGATAATTTATCTATTTTTCGTGCAAATATTCATTTGTAACTGTTACCAAATCTTGATTTGTACGATTATAAAATATCCATCACTCAAGTATCCTTTACATATAGGGCAACTTTTCGGCAGATCTCGTTCAGTAAACGTCTGCGTAATAGGATAAAAATATTTATATATTAGAACCAAGCGTTGGGTTGGATCAATTGTACTTTTATTTGCTATCAAGAAAGGTTACATTTATCGAATGATTCATTTCTTAACTATTAACAAATGTTTATTTCAGACAATCGAGAGGCTCAAATAAATTATCCATTAACTGGTGAAAAACCTTTATTTCGCCGTATCCAACTTTACCATTTGTTAGCAGTTAACAAATCCTGGTACATATAAATAAATCGTTTTCTCAGTGTACAATTGTAATAAACATAATTTTATGATTTTCGATTGACTGAAGCAAGACTTCATGCAATTTGATTTAGTTTTCGTAATATATGAGGTTACAGAAGTATACTCTTTACATATGGGGTATATTTATAGACGCGTCGTTGCGCATAATCGTGGAAGTTTACATGTGGAAGCCATGTTGCATCTGATTGAGAGTGTATGGAGAGGATAAATGGTGTGAGCGAGACGAAGATCGGAGAGGGGAAGAAAGCAGGAAGATGGGGGAAGCTTCGCCCAGTAGCTAAACAGAGAAAAGCTTGTTTGATGGATTCTTTTATGTGGATCCACAACGAATGGATAAGGCAAGAGTGGCATCACCAACGACTGCCAAAAGCTGAGATACAGGAAGCGATGGAGAGTACGAGAGAAGGGAATCTTTCTTAAAATCCTCCCAAGAAAAAAAATAACCATATTTTTTCAAATCTCCTTCCATTTTTCCTTATTTTTGTATGCATGCCCACTCTGCGATATTTATCAGAGAGAATGTCATCAGTACTCCATGTCCGGTGCGGCTAAAACAAAAGATGTTACCAGTTTGTATGTCGATTGTTCTAAATTTGACTCCGACGAAGGATTTTACAATTCGTTATATTTTGGCTTCGCTAAACACTCTTTTGTGAAAAAACCGCGTAATTCTCACTTTCTTCCGTACTTGCTCCAAAATTTCAGGAAGTTCGGATCTGCGCATTAGCGATGAAACGCGTAGGCTAAAAGAGTTCCGTTACGATACGATACAATTCATACGATGACAGGATTTCCCTGAGCCTTGCTCTTTCAACTTGCTCCGAATAAACGAATCGTGCATCCCGCTTCGTTGTAATACCATCTCGCCTAATGACCATGAAAGCACGAGGGGCAAAATACGTCGACGCCTTAAGGCTTCAAACATTTCAGTGTTCATGAAACCGGTCCGATAGTCGGGTATTAGATAATTTATCTGACAGCTTTGAACTCCACGATATACATATACATACACTTTTCTCGGACGACAAGCCCCACAAGGATTCGAGGTGACGAGCAGTTTTAGTGGTTACGAATACACACATATGTATATGTATGGGGCATTTTATACCAAATTCGCATTTATTGACATTCGCATTTTCGATTTCGTTGAATTTTCTTTCCTCGTTTAGTGATGAATGAAAGCAACGTACCATTCATTTTTTAAATCTTTATCTCTATTTTCAAATGTACTCGTGTTTGAAGTTATGGGAATTTTTTTTAAACATTCATACGGATTAAAGTCTGTTAAGTATTTATCATGACATTTCATTTATCCATGAATAAAAATTAATATATTAATTAATAATTATGTTCTGCTAAATCACTTGAAGTTCTGCATGCCCTTATAATTACTCCTTAATGAATTTTTTCTACAAATTTGTTTATGAGTTCATGAATTCAAAGACGAGAAGTTTTATTAGAAAACATTGACGTTTATATATATACTAAAACAATCGAAAAAATCAATGCGTGCATGTGTACGTGTGCGTGTTTGGGGGGGGGGGGAGGGGTTGCGTGTGTGAAAGACTCTGTCACATCTCTCGATGATAAAGCATCGTGTGGTCAGAAAAAAACAGTAGTCGCCACTCTCGGATTGAGCCCCTTTGTTCCTTTTCTTCCTCTCGCTCTGTCGATATGCTCTTCGTGATTTCGTCAGTTCCCCCCGTGGACGGATTCGAGGCAAACAGGTTTTCGGACGAGGCACAATCTTTTTATTTTTTTTGGATTCATCTTTTTTCGTGAAATCTATACATTCAAGTGTGTAAAGGAAATAAAAAATAAATAAAAAACGAGAAGCTTCCTTAAACAAATTCAAGGTTGAATTCGAACTACCAAAAGGACATCTTTGCTCCGAATTGACGAATAAAATTATCTATGTGACGTTGAAACAAAACTCAAAGATTTGACGTCCGGACTAAAGATTATTTTTATTATTATTTCTTCTTAGCTTAATTAACATTGTTTGAACGCTTATTTGCAGCCTTGAATTCGATTCCTAATGGGAAAAAAAACCATGCCTTTTCGTCCCACAACTGGCACAGAGGAAATAGGTGTCATCATTTTTTTAAAAGATAATTTATTTCGTCAAGAAAGGCATTATTCAGTCCACTTTTTACCAATTTTATGAGAACTGCTTAGAATCAATGAATTTGAAGATAGTCTATGATATTAAAAACCATGAGGATTTTTTAAATGTTTCGTAAGTATTTGGTTTATTGGTATATCAGTAGAGAAAAAAGATTCTGTACGGGTTCGAAGATAAAAATAACGCCGGAGAGGAGTAATCTCCCATATAGTGTGTAACCGGCAGAGCGTCGGAGTGCAGACTGGTGAAGGATTCACCATCCAGGACCAATAATAACTAACATGCTCTCTCTTGCTCTCTCTCCCCAATCTCTTGAAGTTTGTCTCGGGTCGCGGTCGAAAACGGGCTGAGGTGAAGCATCGAGAAAGGAGTCCCTTTTTTCCTCTCTCTTTTCTGGGTGCAGTTGTAGTCGTATCAGCTGAGTAGCAAAGGTGAAAGAAAGAAAAGAAGAGGGAGTGAACAACACTGCAAGAGCGCAAAAGAAAAAGACGAGTTTTGCTCGTATGCCTCGGGGCTATCATTACGTGCTCGCTTGAGGTCTTCAATTATTACAATGCCCCCTCTGCGTCTAATCCTTATGGTACCTGCTTCGCTTTCGAGAGAACGAAAAAAAAAAAAACACCGGACAAAAAAGATTTAAAAAAATACCCAGGAACCAGTTATTTTTGGTTTTTTCAGCTTCGTCTTCACATCTCGATAGCTGAAAGGAGTCCGAATTATTGTTTCTCCTTCTTCTTCTTCTTCTTTCTCTTCTCCTCCTTGTTTATACTCCTCCACAATTTTTGCCTTTTTCGCGACCGGTTCTCGTTTACACACGAGGAAACGCAAAATAAAATAGAAATCTGGCTTTCTCTTATATATATATATATTTTTTTTTTTTTTATTGCCTTATTGTCCTCCTAGAGCCTACGACTGTGGTGATACGAAAAAGTGATAAAGGGAAACAGTGTGCCTTCCTTGTTAGGATTAATTGCCTCCCTTCCCATTGGTCTACATAACGTTTGTTTCAAAATCTATATCTTCCACACTTATCTCTTATCTATCTATTGATTTATAATTACGTAAGAGAAAGAAGAGTTCGTCAGGATGTCTGCCCGTTTTTATTTTCCACGACGTATAATTGGAGAACTACTCAACGAATATTAAATGGAACTTTCACGCAGAGATAGCTATGAACTACAGCGGCGCAAAAGCTGTTTCAGCAGTTTATTTTATTGTTCATATTAAACGAATTGGCTCATTATTAATCATATTTTTTATATAATAATCAAAATGATTATAAAAGTCAAAATGTCGTTTTTTACAGTTGGATATAATAATTGATGTTGTTACAGATTGGGTATGAAGTACGTACTGGTTGCCGACCAACATGCTCCATCAAAGCTATCGGACGATACGAGGAAGAGTGCAACTTCAAAGACACTTTCAAGGAGATCCACGAAAATAAGACCGAATCGGGACAATTGAACTTGTTTCTTAAACTAAATGTCAAATTTATTTCATTTGGGATAAAGAAACATCGAGAATAGAAAAAATCTGAGCTGCAATTGAGTAGAAAATGGGTGATTTATATATGCCGGAGGTAAATAATCCAACGAACAAAAAAAAATTGATTGTAAAAAGATGTTGAAAATTTTCACAGAATCCAGGAGCATACTCGAGAACATATTCATTACTTCCTCTGCAATATTACCCAACAAATCGTTTGAACAGTCTCAAACCAGCTGCGTTTGTAGTTAGTCTCGGAGAATGGGACAAAAAAAAAAAAAAAAAAAAGAACTGAGAGGTAAAAAAAGTGGTTTCCCTCCCAATAACGATCAATCACGCCCGTAACGTCCGATGTATTTTTTTTAGTTACTTTTATTTCGTTTCCCTCCGTTCGCACGATTCCCGTTCCATGTGCGGCAATAAACGCGTTCTGTTCATTTGAAGAGTCGAGAGAGAGGGAGTGACTGAAAAAAAAGTAGAGGAGGGGGGGGGGAGAGAGAGAACCAGATGAGCGTCTTTCAACCCTTTACCCAATAGCTGCACGACCCTGTGTTCCCCTTCGTGATCGAGCCATCAGTAAAACGAGGCACTTGGCCTTGGGAGTAACAGTAGTATAATAGTAAATTCGATAGTACTTCCTGCACACATATGCATACAAAATATAAAAGATATTCCATGTCCAATCGAATCCTGAATCGTTGTTGATGCTCAAAAAATATATATTCCCAACATAAATTTTGCTTTAACGATTAATTGCGATGAGAACCCTCTCTATTATGTGCCGCTCAAAAATTAGTTCTTGTTCAGTGATATATTGTTAATTAACGGATGTAAACTATGTTGTCTATTGCTATCTATAATTTATGAGGACTGACAACGTCCTCTAAAACTGTACCTTATTCTTATATTTTACCTTAAGGCCAAAGCCAAGACTAAAAAATAAATATCAATCAATCTATATTCCGTAATTTCATCTTGTAATATTCATACCGTGGTCAGTGGAAAGGACACTTGAAAACCTATATGAATTTTTGCTGCCAATCATTTCGTATCTCAATGAAAAGTTTTGCACGCCTGTACTCCAGAGAGTAAATACACGGGTGCAGCTAGATCGTTTGGTTCTATTCAAAAATAGAAATCCGAGCATAACACTTAGACGTGAACATGGAAGCAAAACGTATATATAGGCTTCTAGTAGAAAAGGCTTGGGGTTGTTTAGAAGCAGAAGTAGATGCAACGGAGTCGGTAAAATGTTCCTCCTTATTTCTTCCTATCTTGAAAGTGGCAGAGTGTCAAGTCTGCACCGGGCAACTGTCCACTGTGTCATCTGCTCGCATGTATATAGATATACGCAACAATGCCGTGTACAGTTGTCCGGTACTGACTTGACACCCTGCCTTCGTACTGCTCAACTTTTGTTGAAAAATTAACCAACTACTCTCTGAGATAATCCGCGTCGATTGGTACCGAATTCGTTAACCTTTGAAAAATGTCCTTCAACAAATTCAGAGTTGTGCATGGAAAATCATGTCGCAAGCGGCTGAATGTCTGACAGGAACGAAAACCCTGGCGATGAGTTTATTGGGACGACGTTTGACTCTGTCGATTAGAGGCTCTGGTTAAGCGTTGAAAAGTCCGTAACTTTGCGATTTTTCTGATTGAAAAATAAGCTCTGAACTGACTTTAAATTTGACGCAGACTTAAGTAATATATTCGACTCGCCCACTGCCTTAATTTCAATATTTTTTTATAGAATGTCATTTTCTTGTAAACAAATTTACTGCAACGAATTCGCCGAGTTAAAAAATTCATCTTGAGACCCTTCGTTGCGATAAATAAGTGGTGCATATGTTGAAAGGCGAATCCAGGCTCTTACGGAGCTTTTGTAAAACAACTAACACCCTTTGTGTTGATTGACATGAAACACCGTCTGCACAAGAAGGACTCTGTTCCAATATACGTAGCAACCGTGACTCTTGCTGTATGCATATGTATGTGATTGTTTATGCGTGTGTACGTGTACAATCGAAGCCTGGCCATTGATGAACTGCGGCTGCCGTGAATAATTTAAAACTCGGTCGATTTATGCGAACGGTACAGTTTCTCCCTTTTTCTTGTTCTCAGCAATTTACGATTTATTACTGCATTACCAGCGCAGTAAACTAGGGACTACATGCTGTCATACACGTATGTATGTATAAGCTTCCAATTTTTATCCTCTCTCTTTCTCGTTCTTCCCATACTATTCCTTTTTTCCCCGATTTCTTACTAGCTTGACATTTTCAATTCGATGTTTTCGTCACTCGTGAATCGCAATTCCATGTGGGCAAACATCTACGTGACACTTTTCACGTTTCTGTTCACGAATCTCCTGTCCATTTTCTCCAACCCATACACACGAAATAAAATGACGTCCATATCCTCCCGATTTATAACAGAATTCTTTTATTCGTCATTACGCAAGAATTTTCATTTGTGGAAAATAATAATAATAATAATGACAATAGTTTCAATTATGTTAATTAATTATTTGTAATCAGATACTCAATGTAATATCTTACAAATAGGCTTCTATACTTTTAATGTACTTGACACTCGTGCATATGCAAAACTTCTGTAAGAAACTCTTCCCCAGTGCGAACCTTACTTCGATCGCGCTCAGTGTATGACGATATTTTGTTTTCGATCGAATAGCTCTGAATTAATATTTATGTAAAATGATAGGCGAATTCGATGTCTATTTTTTGTTTAGGTTTGTCCTTCAGGCAGTAGTTTAACCAAAGCGTTTTTGTGCAGAATTAAAAAATGGCGTGTTCGGGACATGATTTTTGAAGCAAAACTGGTGCAATAGTTTTAAAATGGTGAGCGATAGAATTTGGGTTTTTTCAGTCAATCCGGTGATGAACGACGCCTCAGCAACAGCGTCGTATTTAGCGTCAGTTGTCATCATAGTCATAAATGTAATATTTTGACGTGAAATCGAGAGGTTTTCAAATCGAGAGGTCATCAAATTTTGAAAAAAAAACAAAGAAAACGAATTTCACAAGTAGGTGGGTGAAAAAATCTGATAAAAATCGGGAGAGATTCGAAGCTAAATGTAAAAATGAAAGGTTCCGAAATCGCTGATTTGACGTAGAATGTCCCGTGAATATCTAGGTTTTTGAAGGTGTCACGCGTCGCCCTGAACACGACAGAGCAGTTCACCGTGAAACTTGACGTCTCTACTCATCCGGAATAAAATCTGCACTGTATTTTCCTTACGAACGGAACAAAATATACATATATAAATATATTTTTTTTTCTTTTATCGTTTCAAGATCGTTCCTAATTGCACGCCGGATTATGACTTGGCTGTCAAACTAGCAGCTCTTACTATCAGTCTCTGTCTGTCTTTCCCTTTCCCTGTCACACTTGCGTACAAAAACAAGGCACATGGGAAGAATACTTTCACTTTATATCGTCGAGTGTCAAAGTTTAATTGCATTCGAAAGATTTAACTCATTGCAGAAGTTTCCTAAGTATACGATAAATCTCTAATGCCGAACTCTGAGCAACAACTCTACTTCTGAGCAACTTAAGCTCTGAGGAAAATTCAATGAAGACATACGATTTTTCGTTATTACTATCACGCTCAACTCGTCCTGATCGAAAGTAATGAATAATATCGTTAAGATGCGTAACCTTTTCATTAATTCACAATGCATCCTTGGCATTGTTCGAAACCATATCTGACTTTAAAAAAAAACTACCAAATAAACTTCTCGTCAAGTAATAAGTTTCCACAAGCACCTACAGTCACGACGAGTTTTTATAAATAAGGCGATGCCACCTCAAGCACACAACTCACACAAAAAAAAACGATGAGTAAAGCAAAAGCGATGGGTTACAAATGCCCTTGAACAGCGACGAGCGTTTACGTGGGCAAAACATATCGTTCGTGCGTTTTTTAAATTAAATAACTTACGAGCTGACTCAGATTAACCCCAGTATCCACATTACAATCACAAGAATTATGAGCGAAAAATCGATCTTCCATTTGAAAATTGGTCTGTTTTTCTCAGTAGCGCCTGAAACTGGTACAGCTATTTGGTATCATCTTGTATTACATTTTATTTATTGGCTCCCTGAATTCGCAAAAATTCTCTTATGTTTCTTTATTATTTTCTACTTTCCAGTATTATCCTAGCTATCGCATTATTTCATACTGCTTTAAATAACTGTTTCATATTCTATATTTGTTTGTGAGATGAAAAGACAAAACGTGCATGTATAATAATTAAATAGTGAACATTTTTTGGGCCTTTGGAGTTTTTATCATTTTATTTGCCGTCAAGAGAGGAATAGAGAGAGAGAGAGAGAGAGAAATTAAGTTTCGTTGCTTCTTATCATTTTGCATAATGTTACGTAACAGTCGCTGGAAGAAAAAAAGAAGAGGCAGAACAAGAACTTTCGAGAATATCGGAGTTCACGAAAGCAACAATACAACGAGTTTCTGTGATAATGTGTGAATACACATGCGGCTAAAAAGCTGTATAACTCAAAAAAGCAGACACTTCGGAGGCACCGATTTGCTAGCAGAAATCGCGCGAGAGCCTCCCGTCTCTATCCTTCAGTAATCAACTCTTTCTATACCAGAGATACACACTTACCTCATTTTTTCGTCTATTCTTTTTTACGATCATACATACAGCCTGTCTACAGGTAAAAAGCATCTTTATTCAATCGCGATATGAAAACGAACGCGTGATCAATCGTCCATAGACAACTATTGCGTCTAATTCAACAACAGACATTGATCGATTGCAAATTCATCGATTATATCGAACAATCCGCATAATTATGTATCTACTTGGAATATATTCTCATAATAACTACCAAAAATTAGATTCAACCAGACGCACGAGAGTCACGTGATGTTTTATCCTTGAAAAGTTCCAATGGCATCGAGGGGCTTCACCTCAAGTTTTTCATATTGAAATTATAATCAAACGCACACGCACACACGACTGCATACTTCGGCGAACGAAACCAACCGTGTGTGTAAATAAACGGTGCGCGATACATCAAAATCGCTTTGAAATTACGGATTAAACTTCTGAAAATGTCTATGAGATTTTGCGTTCATTATGGCTGATGCAATCCTAAAAATTGGTCGTTTTTAATCATTTTTTAGTTACCAATTTTATTTTGTATTAAACTTTGCATACAACTATTGTCATCATTAAACACTTACTTGACTGGTAAAAATTATAAGCTATTATGTTCCATAACAATAAATAATTTCGTTGAGGCGATTGTAAAAAAAAAAAGCAAAAAAAAAAAGTATGTATATGTAGCAGTTGCATCCAACAATGCACACTACTAATGGTTGGTACGTGGTTAAATTCTTCATTTTATTACATTTTGTGTTCTAATGGTCGAATCATTGCCGAAGATCTAGCGAATTATATTTTTTTAGTCTACGTGTGATACGATTTCTGTCGAGTGGCTGCGTTCCTAACTGGTTTGGATGTTAATCTATACGCATTTCGTACCTAGTGCATGGTTTTTTGACCGTATTTCTGATCGTGTCAATTCTGAGGTCGTTGTGAAGCGCGGCGTTAGAGACTTACCAGGAAGCATTTCGTTATCGTTTCCTCGACGTGTCTAAAAACGGAGTTCTAACCGTGAAATTCATTATTTTACAGAATTACAATCAAGATCAAGTGGATCATCAACATACTAAACAATTTTATATTCCATTTTATTCATTTATATATATGGGACATTCCACGCCAAATTGAACACCAGTCTGCTTTTGCATCTCCGATTTTTTCGATAATTTTTCATGTTATAGTACCCATTGAGAAAAGTCTGCATGATTTTTTTTAGTTGTTTTCGTCCAGCCGTTTTCGAGATATCGATTTTTGGAAAAAAAAATCGTTTTTGTTCTTTGAAATACCCGTAACTTTGCGAAAAATGGGCCAATTGGGACGTTTTTTTTTTTTTTTTGAAATTTTCATTTTTCACAGCAGTTTTGGAATATAAAATTTAAAAAAAAATCGAAACCGTATCTGTATTAAATTTTCAAATTTTAATCATAAAATGTTGATTTCCGAAAAACACGTAGCGATCGATTTTCTCGAAATTTTTTACTAAAAAACTGTGACTCATCTCGCATTTTTTAAAGCCTAGTTTCATAATGAGCAAAAGATGGGATCCATTGTTTTTCGAATTTTTAAAATTTTATGTTTCAGTTATCTGTACTAAAAGTTAATAATGATCGTTTTCTAGATCTGTGCGATGCAAAAGCATCGCAAGACTGGTGTCCGATTTGGCGTGGAATGCCCCATATATATTAGTGAGTTATCATATGTTATAGTTAATAAATATTTGGGTAAGTGGTAAGTTTAAGAATGAATTTTTCGAAGAAAGGCGACGTAACTATTATGAATTTATAGACTTCTGATGATTAAATAATGAGATTAAGTCCGCTTGCTAAAAATACCGAATGTCAAAACATGCGTCAAGCATTAAATTGCCTTACAGTAAGACCCCGCGCGCGCGACCTCCATTAGGCGCATTCACTTAAGATTCTGTTCTCAGTATTATATTAGTTAGCATCAATACAAGAATGGCCACGTCTTGCCCAATTGCAAAATTTATCAGCTGATTTCAAATCTGAGTCAAAGCTGAGTCAAAGAAAATCGATATAAACTATGCGTCGAGGTTGCTTAAAATCCCTGCACACCCCCGTCTTTCCAAACCTCTTTTCTTCTAGCTCTCTTACATGACATTAGCGCTTGTAAGTGATCTTTTGTGTTATGGCAGATATCAGAGTTCCTCGAATCCCTTACGTTATTACCGCTAACAGGTTTAAAGAGATAACGAAATTTCGTAATATTGAAGAGTATTAAAAAAAAAAAACACCAACCGCACCTATTACCAAATGAGCTGCGTCCATTGCCCCAAAAACGAAGGAAAATAAATTGAACAATCCTAAGAAATTTTCATAAAATCCTCATAATAATTCAAGTGATTATAATTATTCAGATCGTTACGATGCAACCCAACAGAAGACATTTTTCTTTTCTGCACAAAAAAAGTCCTGATCTTGATTCTTATTAATTTTAATTTTTCCGTGTCGCAAAAACCAGGAAATAAAAAAACGTCAAGAAATTCAAACGAATGTGGTTCGTTTAGGTATACACACTAGTAAAGGGCAGAATAAGAAGAAAAAGCGTGGTGGAAACTCGGTACGGGAAAAGATCGGAGATCGAGGCATTAAAGAGAGGAAACATGCATGCAGAATAGTACGGATAGCGGTAGTCAAACGGCGGAGGCAGACGGAGGTGAGCCGTGGTTGAGATAGCAATGAAAAGCTGCAAGAGATATAAACGTACTAAAATAATAACTTAAAAAATTCAATATCCGAAAAACTATAGAGACTTTGGCCAAGTCCTTTTGAGGAGTGTTTCGAATAGTCAAATAGATAAGGTTCGTATCGAATTTTAATGTAAAATTCGTACTTCGCTTTCGGTAGCTTATCCATAAAAGAGTTTGCGACGATCCAATTTTCGAAAGATTGCGAAAGATTGATAAATGCGAATCAGAGTGTACAAGTAAAATGGAGAAGTCTCATGTATCTCGAAGCGATCGTATCTGTTGTTGACGCTGTAAAGAGCATCGACTCGTTTGGTCATGACCCACATCGAGGTGTTTACTCCTCCCTTACGTCCAGTATATTTATATCTATATATGTACATGGATCGTTCACGAGTCACGACTCGTGGCTCGTTGTACCCGAGAGAGCGCTACTACGATCTCTCGCTTCGTTGAATCTTCCTCGGGCGATTGCAAGAGGGAGTCAAAGAAAGAGCCCAAGAAGACGCGACTCTGCTGCCCCCTACCGAGCGCGAGCGTTCATTCGCGAAACGAGCGAGAAAACGCTCGTAAAATTCATACACAGTGTATTTATCTCAATTCTCCGCCCTTCTATACTTCCAACGTACGCAATCGGTGCACAATTACAAGGATTTATTTATCCGACAAGAAGCACGAAAATATCGGTCCCTAAGATCGTACAATTTCACTTTGTGGATCTGGCATGTAGAAAAAAAAAACAAACAACAACGCACACCAGAAACGATTGTTTCTAACAGACCCATCGGCCGATAGGTTCGTCGTGATGCCTCAACTTTAAATATCGCCAACCTCTATGCAAATACTTCTAAGCTTTTTTTTTTTACGAAAATATTCATCACTTTCGAGTTGACTCGAAGAAATAATGACGAAAGTTAAAAAAATATCGATTCGATATTCGAGAGGATCGGATGATTCTGCGGTAATTATGGAAGTAATCTGCACATAATTAGCAACGAATGTGGCTGATCGAGAATACGGCATTGGTTGAGTCAACGAAACCTTTCCCATATAACATTGAGGATGTCGAGTTCGAAATCGGAAATGATGATAAAACACTGAATACTTGGAAAGTGCCATTATATTTTATTTTAAATTCTCGAGAAAAATGCTTTGGCAAGTGTATAATACTGTTACGTTTTAAATGAACCAACACTTTAAGTTTGTTACTAATAACTTTATTATCTGGGTTCCAAAATTCACGTCTTTCTATGTTCGGTCTTGTCTCTCAACTACTTATTTATTTCCCAACAACCCGTAGTCAAGGAGTCGCACATCTTTTATACCTAAGTTTTGGATCGTAGTTGTGTCTTCGAATTACCGTATTCGATGTCGTGCATCACGTCATGTCTCTCATAATCGTAACAATATATAAAAAATATAGATGCAGCGTGCTTTATAAATGTACCCAAAATCCCAACCTGCAAGAAACAGGGGCGCTGTGATGGGAACGATCCTATATTGTATTTATTTAGATCAGAAAAACCGTCACTACGTATTTCCTAACCTCAATACGTAAAAAAAGGTGAATGTGTGTAAAAAATGTATTATTTTTTATACATGTACAGTGTTAATTAATTTATTATCTCACATGAAAAACACGGCACAAAATCCACGCACTGGCGAGAAAAAATAGTCTCTCTAATCTGCTCACGCGATACACATCAGGTGATTTTTGTACGAGGCTTTTCTCTCGCTATACTGCGCGAGCGCGGAACGGTCACTTTCATCGTGTGAACTAATTTGATTACTATATCGTAGGAGCTTTCAGACCGAGTGGACAACCGCTTGAGGACGCCGTTTGTACTTATTTCTCTAAACATCTCTATACTTCTTTTATTTCGTCGCTTTTATTTAGTGCTTGAAAAATCAAAATTATCGAATCACCTTAGGGGACCAAAAAAAAATAATAAAAAATTTAGTATACAAAAGTAGATAATCGAAGTCGACTGCGCTATGGAAAAACTTTCAAAATTCGTTCAACCAGAAACGTCTATTTAGTACCGAGAATTTTATTTTAATTAAAAAAAAGTCAAAGTCGGAAAACTGACGAATCATTGAAATCTTTGCTCGAACGAGAATCGCGCGAGAATTTTCCACGAGAAAGCAGGAAAAAAAAAATAAAAAAACGTTGCTTTTAGTCACGGGAAGATACCGTTGTCTCTAACTCTCGTGGTTCCCTCTACTCGCCATCGTGACGTACCCTTGCCCCTCCTATCACCCGCGCGCAAAACCAATCTTACAGCGGAGGCATCGAACCAGTCTTTACTTTCGTTTCACCAACACATCCCGGAGAATACGTGGCCCGTAATGCTTCTCGGATTATACATACACAGGGTGTCCCACTGAACATCGACATTATTGTAAACTCTCAAAGTGTTCATGCAGCACCGAATAAACAATCAAAAAGTATATGGCAATATTATTAATCTTCAATATGATATTTTGAAACGTTGCATGGAAACAATAAGGAGTCCGTAGGCCCATTGAAACGATTCCGTAGAGCATAATATTTTTTACGAAAAAATACCAATCAGCCATTTTGAAAAATTGCTTTTGAGTGGAACATTTTTTGCAACGGTTTTTGCAAGAATGGTTCTACGGGCTCTTACGTAATCATATCAACCATTTGGAGGTTATGCGTGTCGAATCGACGTTTGAAAAAAAATAATGAATAAATCACCGATAGTTATCACCTCTGATTGAACGGTATAAGATTTATTCACGTTAAATTCACTCCTGAACTTGACGTAAAACTACTGTTCATCACTTTTCATGCACGGGCCACCCCGTATATCTTTCACTGATACATTCGCTTTGCAAACGTGAAACGTGTAAACAAGTGGTCAGCGTGTGTACGTATAAACGGCCGAGTATATATGTATACATGTTGATACTGTGTACTTTTTTCGGTCTCTCGTAGCCAACCGATCACATTGGGGAGGGCATGCCAATTTTGTCTTAAAATTGCTGCTCTCTCGTACACACAACGGCATCTCCATGGTGGTACATACAAACGTTATCTACACTCCAGATCTTTATCAACATCAATCCCGTGAAACTTTTTCACCAACGAAACTAATGAAATGTATGTAATAATAATGTGGAGCGCCGTGCTTCAAGCCATTATTATTTTGCGCAAATAAACCGTAACATTCGAACCGTGGACACGTAAAATATTGATTGTTTCCGGATAACCGGTAGCCGGCATTGTGCACATCGTGGAACTATGATTTTCAATAATGTGCTCAACAAGCTTATCTTTATCTTTCGTTGTTGTATCAATTCGAAAAAACGCGAGATGACTGAAAAGAACATGAAAACAATGGTACTCATGAAAAATTTTATGGCGCTGCCAAATAACGATCGAAAACAATGATATTTCTTTAAACATAACAAATCGTCTGATGAATATGTTTTAATAAATTCATTCGTGTGTCTTAAACGATGCGTTAACTATTCTGAAAATATTTAATTTCGTTAACTGTTTATTTTAAGATTAAAAAGATTATTCTCGTGTCTTGTAAACAAATTTTATGTAAAATAACATTCTGAAGTACTAACAATTGTAAAAAATAGTGGATCGAAGCGGTGCCACTATACTTACAACTTCATACTCCTGTCGAAGATAGGAAAGGCTTCGGACAGTGCTGTCGCGCGTACACAATGAAACAATGATCGTGGCAACATCGTATAGCATATTGTGAACGCTGCAAAAGAAGAAAAAATGGCAAAACAGAGGTTATCCCGCTCGTACAACCGGTGACACGTAGACAGCGTTGCCGGTTTGGTTCAGCTGACTCCCCACTCGTGCAAAATTCGTAAAAACTGACACTTTTCACAATTGCAAATAAAATTCGTACCGGAAAAATATACAAAAATTCAGAGTTTACAAAATATTAAACAATACGTCGCTATTTTTTTTTAGAGAATTCTAACTATGAATCGTTTTTCAATAATATTAAAAAAATGTAAAAATCATCAGGTATTTTACTACTCGATGCTTCCGTACGAGCGCACCCTATAAAATTTTGCATTATCAATTATTCAGAAGAAGATTTTACGAAAAATTTACATCAACAGAGTTGTTTAGCAAAATGTATTTATTTTAAATGCAAAAACATGATATTTATTCGAGAATGTATTGGATAATTTGATCCGTTGGTAAACAAAGAATACGGGGTATAAATAATAGCCTTGATTGATTGAACTATAATGTATACTCGAATGCATTCGACAACATTTTCATAAAATAGATATAATTCGATGGAAGATAGTTGAAAATCTTGAATAAGCGCCTACAGGCTACTGAACAGCTGTAAAGTCAAAGTATATAGGACATATCGAATGCAGGAAAGCGCACTGAGATATAAGCAGCGAGCTAGGTTACGTAAAAAGTCTAATCGCCAAGTATATGCCACTCCCAGTGTTGAAACACGTGGTTCAATAGAGTTCACGCAACGTATAGTGTTCCGAGACACACGTCCATCGGAAAGAACGGTCATAAATACTTTTTCTTTCCATTTGTTAGTTGTTTCAAGTCGAATTTAAAATGTAAATATACTTTTCAAGTATATGACGTTGTAATATTGAATTAATATTTGTAACGAACGAATCTTTGGTGTATACGAGTGAAACATGACGTATTATATTTCGCCTCGCGTTGGTTGCCTGCTAATTGCATACAAAGTGGCAACATTAATTATACAAAATTTGAGGTTAACTACTGTTTCATACATTACTTCGTTCGAACAACGGGTCAGTCGTCCAATCGAAAGACAGCATTAATTTCGTGAGATTATATTTATTTGCACTTTATTAATGATGTAACGAGTGTCGAATATTATTTTGCAAATTGATTTTCCTTGTTCTCCTATTGTCAGAGAATAAACGGTGTAACTTGATGTTTTCTCGGAAAGTCAAACGTGTTTGAGAAAAGCGTGAATATATGCTTTTAAGTTATCTCTCTCGTATATTATACTCACACAACCGCGGCAAAGCTCATTACCAAACGGCTTAGTCTCGGGAGATTGTTTACGAGCGTTGGAACACATGTACAAATAATCTGTACGGATTTCAATGACTCGGTAGCATTTTAAATTAATTATAAAAGTGCGAAAAATGCTTAAGTGAGAAATTACATTTACTCTAAGAATATTGCGATAATCGAACGGGCAAGTAGAATATTGTCGCGCATTTCGAAAGAATATTATTTGTATAATAAATAAGGCGGCGGTTGAGTTTTCATTGCTCGACGTGTAACACATAGTGCGCACGCGTCGCAGCGGCCATAGGGGACAAACGTTAGTTCGCGTTGAGCCGAGTAAAACTCTGGCGATGTAGATGAAAATAGCTTATTAGTCCATCGTTTAAGTCTCGGAGGATAAGCCAGTGTTGCTTCATAAAGTCAAATTGTTCTGTCCGGCAATCTGCTTCGTTCGCAATCAAGTTTTTTTTTTTGCTTTTTTGCTCTTTCCTCTCGTTGCGCTCTCGCGGTGGTTCACGAAGCTGGTTGGAACATTTTGTTAATTAAGGACGTGCGGGTGTATAATAAAAGATGTTGCCTTCTCTCAGCAATAAAACACAAAGACACAGCACTCATTTTTCTTTTTCAGATATATAACTTTTTATATATATATATTTTTTTTATTAAATTCATTATCATTTACTTCTTCCTCTCCGTCTCAATTTGTATTTTTTTTTCTTTATACTTCTACTCTGTAAATATTACAAATTAGAAATAACATCACATATGTGTGGGTAGTACTTAATACAAAAGATATTGCAAAGAGTCAGTGATATTTATATCGTAGATTTACGCAATTACAAGAAATAAGGAAAAAGAGATGGGAAACGAAAAACAAGACAATCCATTTGCGCTGTGAATCGTAGCGCAAAAGTTTTTCGTTTCGCTCTCTCTCTCTTTTGCCCTCATATTCGTTCGTCAAAAAAATCGATCGTTTTTTTTTTCGTCGTCAATTCGTATCGAAACAGCATTTGTTTCTCGGCAATTGCTTTACAATTTTTTCTCGTAAATTCTTGTTAATCATCTTTTTTTTTTTTTCGTACTTCCAACATTGTTACAATAAATTCTTCCAAGTCTCGTGCACACTGAGATCAGTTTGTAGCCTCTTTGGTGTTTCGGGCGAAAAAAATAAGAAAACCAAATGAACGAAATATGTGTGTCTCGATTTTACGTGTGAGTGTGTGTGTGTGTGTTTGTTTTCGGCGAAATACGTCGAAACATGGCTTGGACGTTTTAGACCTTCCCTCGAGGGTCAAAAAAAATATATATATTTATATATATGTTTCAATAACAGATCAATTACAATCTTATGGAGGGCATTCGTCAATGTTTGGTTTTTTTTTGTTTTTTGTTTTTTTTTTTTTTTTTTAACGAGATTCGACGTAATTGCACCGCAGCGTTAAAGAATTTCGTACGAAATAACAATACTGTCATGAATCGGTTTTACGTATTATAAATCTAGTACACATCGCGCTTAATTCGGCTTAATAAAAATGAGAGAAATTGAATTAAAAAAAAAAAAAAAAAAAAAAAAAAAAAAAGAAACAAATCGTACGTATTGAACACTAAAAATGAGAATGAAACGATTTTCTTTGTTTGCTTCAGTTACAAAAAAGAAAAAACAACACGACACATACTTGAAATAATTGATGGTACGTCGTGTGATGACGAGTAATGAAAATGATGTTTTTCCACAATACCAAGAGGTCATTTCTTTTCATAAATCGGGGTACGACTTGTTACAAAAAGAGAGCACAAAAAATAATCATACACCAAAGAAAACGTGGGGTATGAATGCCCTCAGACTGAAAATCACAGAAAAAAACATTTCCAAATGCGCGAAATTTGCTCGGAAATAGATTTTTGTAATTCCGGTGTGACTTTGACGAATGGAGGTGGCCCCGGAGATAGCCGATATCATTTTAATACGTAAGATTTCCGCTCAACGCGTTTATATCGTGTATTCGTGTGAAAAATTAAATATTTCAATACATATTTTATATTTTGTTATTAATTTTTTTTCCTTTTTTCTCTCTTCATGCATTTTGTTTTGTTTTTTTTTGTCTCGTTATCTTTATAATCTTCAACTCAGTATAAAATATACACAATAATAGCATCTTATACTCTGTTTTTCATTATTTTTCTCTCTACTACGTAGTTATAATAATATAATGATATAAGATCACATGTATTACCTCTAAGTGGAGAGGGCTCAAAAGAAATGGGAAAAGATGTAATTCACGAATGAAAAATCTTGCCCGTTTCATTATCAGCCCCGAACCATAGCCAACTGGCAAATTGTTTCGTTTTAAAAAATTCTTTTTTACCATTTATCTTGTATATGATGGAGCATTCTCTTTTTTTTGTACATGTACATAAATGTGTGTTAATTATATTTGTATTTGCGTGCGTTCGCGTCGCATGACCGCGTAGCTGATAGTTTAATCGAACGAATGTTAAACTAATGAAAAATAAAGTTATGTTTTCATGTACTGGCAAAATTTCCGTTTAAAAGAAAAATTTTCGAAATATTTGCGCGCTCGAAAGTTTGTTAATCGTGGAGATAAGGAAAAAATCGTCATAACGCGTCGCGAACGCACACAAATAGTGATTTTTGTTCATCTTCCGACGATATCCACATTTCGCCTCGAACGAATAGTAGAATATACGTGTGTGTATCAGTCTGCCTGTGGTGTATGTACATTTATGCGAACGTTGTTATTGCTCATTGAGAATTAATGTATCTGATGCGATGCGAATCGTTCAGTTTTTTTATTATTGTTACTTTTTCTTGTTGTTGTTGTCTCTCTTAATTTATTGTTTTAACTTAAAATTTACGGTTAATCACACTTGCTTTTTGTTTTTCATTATATTTGTTTTTTTCTTGTTTTTTTTTTCTTCTTTTTCTATTAATATCACAATACCACCAACGGATCGATATCGACTTATTCTCGCGTACAGGCAATGAAAAAAAAAAAAAAAAAAAAATATCAAAACAAAAATTATATTTGTTTTCGAGATTTCTTTCGCGGTGGGTTCAATAAATCGTAATTATGATAATGATTATAAAGTAGAGTATGAAAAGAGCCAAGAAGAATTTGTCGGAGCTGCGAGGAGAGAATTTGTCGAATTTGACAACAGCCCAAGGTTGTGAATCAATGCCCTAGCTTTAATGAATTTGTTCAAGTGTTTAAAAAAAAAAAACCAAATAAACCCATCTTCAATCTGATCCTAATGTTTTTTTTTTTTTTTTTTTTTTTTCAATTCCCCACTCGTAGTAATTCTTTTTTCTCTCCCCGGACCCTCAAAATTTCTCATGCTCGTATAATCATCGTGTGTTTGTGTATATATGTGAATTGTCTCGTTTTTCTTTGTTCATTTCCATGTAGAACTGATCAATGGTCCACAACGCGACCTGCACTTTAATCAATTAAAAACTGTCGGCGTCTAACTATTTTATATTTATATTCATATATATATATATATGCCTATCGCTAATATTTAATGATAAAACATCACTTCGCCTAACGCTGAAATACACACTACATATCACGTGAAATTTGTTGGAAGTCTTAATGATGTGTCTTCGTTAATGAAGACATTTTAATATAAATCTCTTCTTAGAAGAGTCATTTGCTTCTTCGCGCTTTATTTATTTTATTCGTTAATGCTTTTTTTCTTCTTCTTCTTGTCTGTCGATTTTCTTTTTTTTTTTTTTTCCTAATAATAGAATTTCTTTTACTCGCTATCACAATAAACTTGGAGTAATTTGTTGCTTTTTTTGTCTTATTCCCCGCGTACCTTTGTTTCTCCCAAAATTCTTTTTTTTTTTTTTTGAGAATAAAAACACAAGCAATGAAAATGAGAAGGAAAAATCAAGAGAATGAGCGAGCAAAGAGAAAGTGACTGCGAGAAAAAATGGAGAAAGAACGCTCGGAAATTTACGTTGGCCGCGGCGTTTTCATTTCTTAACATCTTTTCTTTTGTTTAACAAAAATCGATGAAAGTCAGAGATATATTGTACTTGAATATTTGTTGTTTTTGTAGTTTTTTTTTTTTTTTTCATAGATACCGTCTCGTATGCCAGCGGTTGTGCGCGTGTAGTTTTCCCAAATTTTCTGCAACGTGAGAGAAGCCTCGAATTTTCTTCGCCTTTTCTTCATTTCTCTTGGTCCTCTTGCCAGAGTTTTCTTAGCTGAATAACGACGTCACAAATTTCAACACAAACACACACGAAAAATGAAGATTTTCCAAGTGAAGATTTTGTTGTTAAAAGTGCGAAAAATCTTGTTACGACGCTTGCTAACTCGTCAACACGTTCATCAGCGTTTTTCTTTATCTCTATTCTCCCTCCCTCCCTCTCTCTCTCTCTCTCTCTCTCTCTCTCTCTTTCTTGCAAGAGAAAAATCGCGAAAATGTCGTATTTCAACAGACCCATAGTCGTTGATAAAAAAAAGCCACGTTTACTTCTTTAAGCGGCTATTTTTTTTTCTCGGTCTTGTCGACCGAGAAAAGTTGTCATTTACGAGAAAGACAAACATTGCGACTCTCAATGGTCCTGTTGATACGAACGATAGAGCTTCTTTTTTTCCAGTGTGAAATCCCTGCTGATCATTATAGTTCCACCGCGTGTCAAGTTTCTGCAATCACAAAATATAACAAAACCCACACGTTAGTCACTGTCGCTACATCGACGAAAATATATTTCAAAGCAAATATCGTGTAATTATACAGTTTCGTTACTTTTCCAAAAAAAAAAGGGGAAATTTTTTTTTCCCCCAATTTATTTTTCATCAGTCAATTAATAATTTTTATTAATTGAAAAAAAAAAAAAAAAAAAAAAAAATCGTCAAAATCTATTTATTGTTTTCTATTATTTTTCATCAATGATGAGAAAAAAAAAGAAAAAAAGACACTTACTTCAAAAATTGCGGTATGAGTATGTGCCACGATGTGTGATCTTGTTTGAGAGTCAGGTAAAGCTCGAAGGTCGATACCGTGTTGGGATCGCACTGTACCCTGGAGAGCCTTCGGCACATGTTGTCCGTTTCAAAGCTAATGAAAAGTGTGCATCCTCTGTAACAAAAAAAAAAAAACATTCCATTTTTAAACCCGAATCCGTCGTAAAATTTGAAAGAAAAAAAAAAATCAATTTTCCATGAAAAGGAAAAAAAAAAGTTGAGAAAAAAAAAAGAAGAATTTAATGAAATCTGTAGAAAATATGTAAATTTTTTGTAAAGAGGAAACAAAAGAAAAAAAGAGAGAATGTATTAATACGGTAATTACCTGAGACCGCACGGTTCATTTTCCGCCATGACGAGCACGTCTCTGGCTATCCTTGGTAGGAGATCAGCTGGGAGTAAGACTTCGCCGCAAGCGAGTTGAGCGTGTTTTGCAGCTCGAAGCTCGACCTCGAGTCTCTTTGCGAGTGCCTGACAGGCACCGTCCAATTCGTCCGTAACATATCCAGCTGTAATGCCACAAACAAATAAACAATACGACTATTAGAAAGGAAATTTGAAACAAAAGGGGTGCGCGAAAGTAGATCTCGTTCGATCAAGATTACACGCCGAGTTCGCCATTTTATTTATACTTGTATGCGGCGGTTTGTAAAGTTGTAAATAAGAGATAATAAGAAGAAAGAACGAGACGCTAGAGCAAAACTCATATTTCTTTCTCTCTCCGACGTTATTCGATAAACTCGAAGCGTGCTGGAACCGGCAAGTTTCACGGTCACGTCTCATCATTTCATTGGACATACGCACCAAACATTTACATTTTTTCATTTATTCTAATATTATACTTCGAATCAAATACTTCGTCACATTTTCTTTGGTTTTTCTTTTTCAAATTGTTTTTTCTCCTCGTTAAATGGTTATTCGAACAAAAAGTTGTATAGCTTGAAAGTACGAGAGACTCGCGAACGAACGAAGCGTGATGCAACAATACTCGAAGTTTCTATTTTACGAGCCAAGACTCGTTCGTCCGAACGAGTCTTCACCCCCCCCCCCCCCCCCGCCCCTCCAACCGCCACCCTTCCTTTTTTCACGTCTTCATCTTGGTACGTACGAATTACGAACAAATCAAATTATTTTTCATCGTTTAATGTTTTGAGAAAGTTTAGAAGAGCTCGAAACCAAGTAGACTAATGTAATCAGCTGATTTGTGGGGAATCAGCTGATAAATAGAAAAATCAATGAAACCGTTGTCCGATAAGCGAGCCGAGTCGCGAATAAATAAAAATTATTGTTTTAGTTTATAATTATCACAGTGAAAATAAATTTAAATTTTTTCAACTTTCTTTGTCGTTTTACACTCAATTTGGGGGATAAATTTTTTTATTTTGAATAAAAAAAAAAAAAAAAAAAAAAAAACACTGTGCGGTGTCTGATGAAATAGTGTGATGCAATTTTGGAAGTTGGAAATTATTGTAAAGGAGTTTTTACGAAGGTTTAAATAGAAAAAGAGACCTACCTCTGTTATTGCTGAAGTTGACATTGACCGGACACGGTAATACTTCCATTGTATGTTGGATATATTGTTTACTTTTTTATTAGTTATCGCGATTATCGTATTATTTATACCTTCTCGCGAAGGACAAAAAACACGTTGATTATCAAAGAAAAACGAAATATTGCAACTATTTCGCTTCGATCAGATCGAAGACAAAAGTGTTTATTTTTTAAATGCGCAATGGCTCGTCAAAAAGCACTTAAACAATCACGAGAAAAATGTCGACTTCACAAACCGACGAATAAATGAATTGACAATAATTCGATGCTTTTGTTTTATCGAAATGTTCCGGTTGCCGGTTTATTTGACTTTTCCTTTGTGCGCTAGTCTCTTTTAGCGAGATATAATGTCAACAGATATTTACGGGAAGGACTTTCGAGCAACTGAATCGCCGGCACCGATGACGCGACTTATATACCGGCAAAGTCCCCCACCGCGGCGGGGCCAAACAGTGAGTCTTTCGAGTTCGCGATGAACCCTCCTCCCTCCGCCATCCCCCCTCCCACCCCACCAAACCGCCTAGCAACACCGGCTACGTGATGTCTCGGAGCAACAGCGAGTCGGCTATGCTCGGGCTCGAGACTCGGGCTTCGGCAATCATCGGGGAACCAGGCCGTCCGAGAAGCGAGATAGAACGATGGCAGCGAGGGGAGCAGGGTGGAGGGGCTTCGAGCTATACGGAGCGTCCGTCGTCCTATACCAGCTACTGGTTTGTGACACAACAACGACCGGATAAATTTTCTTTTTTTTTTCTTCTTCTTTCTCACCAGTAGTTGTTGATTTTTCCTCGCGCGATACCTATCACGATTCTCCTTTTTTCCCCCCGATGCTGCTGTACACACCACTTTCGTGACATTTATTTTCTCGGACTCGATAATTAACCTATACGTATTAATTACAGTGTCTAACTGCTTAATTTTTGTTTTTCACAAAACAACTCTTCCACATTCGAGTGTCATAGATTTTCTCTCAAATTTGATTTTTTATATCTCTTTTTATTACCTTGTTCAGTACCATCAGAAGTGTCCAAAGCGTATATACGACAGGCAGAAAATAAAAATAGAGCGAGAGAGGAAAACGTAATGTACGAAATAAAGGGATTCATGGGGAACATGTTGCCGGGTGTTCGCTTCTGGGTTTCTTTGTCTCTCACCGCCCGGCTACACGTTTGAAGTTGCACGAGAACTCACACTAACGTCGAACGAGCGTAACTACTATGCCCAAGTAGTAGTGACTGACTCGCATATACCCCCTGTTTGCCCCCTGCCGTACTCCATATAATACAATCGTGCCATCGTGTGTATAAAGTAATAGCACGATACTGAATTTAACCGGAGCTCGACAATGTTACATCTGACGATTAACGTTTAATATTTCTTTTCTTTATTATTATTTCTTTCCACAACCCACCATTATTTTCTGCAAACGGTCCTCGCGGTTGCATCATGTTTTTTTTTTTTTTTTTTTCCCAAGAAAATCATGATGAAAAAATCACTCTAGAACTACTAAATTATTAAGAATAGGAAATTTAACTCGAAAAGTCTGCATTTTTATTGTGCATTGCGATCGTGGGTTATATTGTTGAAAAAAAAGCAAAAAATAATTTTACTACAATAGAGAAAAACTCGGAAATACAAAATAAAAAAGATTTCATAAACTTTTGAGATTCGCATGGAAAAAAAATTTCGAGCGGCGTGAACGAAAAAAAAAAAAATCGCGAATTTCTTGGCATACGATCCGATCGATTGCGTCACTCGGAAAATTCGTTAAAAACGACCCTAAGCTGTTTCTCTTTCTATTTTTTTTTTAACAATTTCTTTTATTATCTCTTGTGTCATCGACTTTATCGTCATTCGCGAAACGGGACGAAGGTCTCTTTGTGTGTTTTCTATCGGACAGCGTGTGTGTGTAGCTCAAATGTGTTAGCTCAAAACGAAGTATAGTGGAAGATGAAAAATACTTATTCAAGGACACCGAAGTTGAATCTCACAAAAAAAAAAAAAAAACAAGCGAAAGTTGTGAATTATTAGATTTTTACGAAATAAAAATAGCATTTATTTATATATTTTATTCCTCTTTGGGTTTTGTTGCTTTGTGCCTTGTCTGATGTGCTCCTCGTCGCCTCTTCTCTTTCCCAACCTTTCCCCGTTTGGCCGCTAGGGGCGCGTTACCGAGTACTATTCCCAACACTCGGTGCATTCGGTCACCCGTTACTCCCTCTCTCTCTCTCGCTCCCTTTTACTGCCAGTTTTCGCTCAACCTCTTCTCCCCTCCCTTCGACCGCCACCTTCCTTGTTCCTACTTGACGGCAGTCAGCTGTGCTACACGAGTGGATGATCTTGCCAGGACGTCATGTAATTCGCTTTATGCAATTCTGCATTATTCAACGTTTTCCCTGAACGAGAGCAATCGTTGAGACCTCAATTTTTCTGCGATACACACTCATTATTAACACTTACCTATGTACATCGTCATGACCTACAGTTGCTTCTTTGAACATTTAATTGCGTATTTATTTTGTACTTTTTGCCTGAAGCATTCGAGCCAACCGCTTGAGCCTCTTTCTCGGTATATGCGATTTTTCGTTCGAGATATATCATGCGTTATGTGCTTCTGTAAAGAGCACGCGCGCTATCTTGCACGACAAATCTCACAGAGCGAGAGAGAAAGAAAGGGCTTTCGTGTCATTTTAATTCGTACGTCATTATAGTAACACGTCGAGATTGGTGTAGCAATTTTTGGGACCTTTTCGTCCGAACTCGTTCTCTCTCTCTCTCTATTTTTATTTTCAAGGTTATCGGAATCTCAGCTCTTATACTCATTCCGGACCAATTGTTAAGCAGTTATTACATTTTTAACTATTTTTATATTATTTTTTGTATTTTTTTCATAATGTTTATGTGTCTTTTGTCGTTGTTGCCTATCTCATTTTCACTTACTAATATTCTCTCAAGCTGCCTTTATTCATATTTTATTGCCCTAGCTAGTGAGCAATGTTAAGCTCACTAAAACTTATTATTAATCGATCGATCAAATCTCTCTCTTTCTCTCTCTCTCTCATACGTAAAAATTTGAGGAATTGTCGATCAATTTGCTCACCAACTTCGCCTTGCAATATAACTGAAAGCTGCGAAACCTGGATCCAAATTTGTTTAGGTCAAAAACATTTTTGTGAGAGACTCAATGCGGTATTTTTGTCAAGTCATCACGATGTTGATATGTCAAAGTTGTACCAAACTTTCTTCCTTTGGGTTTCCGTAATAATTGTCTATCTTTTATTATGTTTACTTTTCTTTAAATTCCGTATAAGATTTGTGCTTCAAAACAATGACATTTTGGTGCTTGACGTTTCTTATTCTTTTTTTCTGTGTTCATCCAAGATCTGCGATTATAATTTTGTGATTTTTTCATAATTTTTATACCACTTCTTATATGGAAAGTGTATATTTATTTTTGAGATACTTGTGTGTTGTTTGATTCGTAAGTTTTGTTAACTTTTTGGCGCATGGATTAACTCGGACATAAAAAAATCGAACACAAAACCTTTGTCTCTCTCTGTTTCTCTCTCACACACACGCATACACGCTGTACGTGTATGAGCGAAACGCACGTCCACTTCGAAGACTTCGAGAACCACCGCTTCGTACAGTTCAAGCGTCGCGTTTCTTTGTTTGGCTACTCGCAAGCGGCCATATAATCCACAAGGGCCCCTGCTTTCCCTCCGCACCCTTCGCCCCAATGTTCCACCGACTTCGTCACTAGTTGCTAGTAGCCCGTAGCTCCGCTCGCTTTTTGTGTTTCTTTATTCCTTACAACGGTACGTTCACTAGCCTACTATTATAAAAAAAAAAAAAAAGAAAGCGACATTTTCTTTATCTCTTGTTCAAGCTTTTTTCAGGTTTTTTTTCTGTATTTCAGCCCCATATCCGGCCAGGATTTTGTATATCCACGATTGCAGACTTCGCTTCGTATGCTACGGATTTCGTTGCCTACTGAAAATGCTTCGCTTCTATGCCCTACCTGCTCAAATTCAAAAGATGATAATCTTTCCAAACGTGCTAATTTTTCGTTGAATTTTCAAACATCGAAGACGTTTATACTTTAACTCGACTGTTACAAAAGCAAAAACCGAGGGATGAATTTAACTTCACTCTTTTCGCCTTGCGCTAAACCGATTTCGACAAATGTATTCATTGTCTAAGATGTCATTCGATTGGTTGAAAACAGGCTTAAAATAGGATTTTGTTATACCATTTATTAGAATTTGCTGCCGTTGGCATCGGTGTATTGATTTGAAAAAAATAAAAATTCTGAAAGTTGCTATAATTAGTGTCAAATTTTGTCACTGGGTTCTCGAAGAACCGAAAGAAGAATCAAAATTTTGAGGAAAAAGGCTTTTGCCCACGTTGAGAACTGACTGCTGCAGTTTACAATTTTCTAATCAACATGATTATCGGTCATTAACGAGGGTCACTCGACTTGTCAGATATTCCGATCGGGTTCGCCCTCGTCGGTTAATATAATAACCATGATTGAAAATGGAAAAAAGAAAGTTGAGATCGGACGATAAGACGGCGAACGAAGCACCTATGATCGAAGCCTTCGACGGCCGATGATAAAGCACACGTTCGTCCACCAGTCTTCAACAATATATAAATATATATATGTGCAGTGTCTCCTTATTCAAAGCAATATACACATACGATACGAAACGCCGAGCTTGATATATATTTTTAGAGGGAGGGTGTCTCATTGTCGGAAAAAGCTTTGCCCGATAACAAGACATGTATAGAACGGCACGTTGAGAGCACTTTTTCGTCGTAGAAATTCCCCCTCCACTCCTTTGTACAAAATTCGTTTTTTTTCCCCCAAAGTCAAGAAGGCTTCTTGGTACGTACGTAACAATGTCCGATTTATTACCGATCTCTTGCCGCAAGTATCAATTTATTACACGTGTTCATTGCGAGATAAATAATAACAGAAAAAAATACTCGACCCTCGAATTTGTTTATCTTTGTCAATAAAATCACACGCAATAATTGGAAATATTTCGTCATAGTTAACGATGTCGAAACCATACATCAGAATCTTTCGAATATGCAAATAATTTGATCGACCAAACTTGTTGCAACGGACTCTAATTTTTTTTTTTTTTTTTCGTATATTCCGCGTTATATGCTCTTGATTTTCTTGTATGTACATGGAGAATTGTTGTGACGTCACAAAAAGACCTGATTTGAGCATATAAGAGTGCGGCAGGGCTCGAGTGCTGACTTTTTCCTTTTAAAATTTATTGACGTCGTCGAGCCGCTACCGCGTCTCTTGTTTTATAATTAATGTGGTATATTTGTTGTTGAAATGAAATGCGGGTTGTTTTTGTTATCTATGAGAAATAAATGTCCAACGTTGGAAATATTGACTATTCGCAATTGCTATCATCGATGTTGAGCGTCACAACGCGATGAGTGTTACGTTTCACATCGGTTCGTTGAAGATAAAGCAAATCTTGAATATTTTGCTGCAATCGAATGTCCGTTAAATGCTTATACAACGATGACAAAAACGCGCCATGTAAACAGTTTTATAAATATCATTATCATCGATACCGCATCGATAATCGATTTAATCGACTAGAGTATCGAGCAACAAGGAAACTCGCGCTTTAATTCATAGAAATTAACCCGGAACATGGGTTTATGGGGCGCTATAGGAAATAATCTGTTGATACGTTCGGAGATTTTATTTCATTATTAAAAATCGATGAGTTTTAAATTCGAGCGGGAGTGATCGTAAATGGTAAAGTCAGTGAGAATCGTTAAACTCTCTAAAGTAATAAGAAAAAACGTAGTCTCGGCCGCCGGCCGTGAGATTTGCAGGTTAGATTGGTCGAGTTTCTACAAGTGGTTCAGACTATATTTTGAACTATCGGAAGTTTTTCTGGAACTTTCCTTCGCCGGTGCAGGGGCCGAGATTCGATACGTAAGTAAATCGCAGCAGGTTACGAGAGGTTGACAAGTCCGTGAATAAAAGCAAACGATTGACGGTGATCTCGTGTCTCGTTTCTCGACACGCGACCCAACGAGTAGTACGTGAGCAGTGTGTGTTCGAAGGAGAAAAAAAAACTGCAAGACGGGGAGGAGTTCGGAGCGGAATACGCAAGTTATATTACCGCTGCTTTGCTGCCTCTGCTATTCGCGTGCTGAACGAAAAAAACGAACGATAAAAATTGGTGAAAAAAATCGTTGTTAACGGGATGAAGTGAGCAAGAGATAACAGCTGGAAAGAGATGGGCGAGCTCGAGAAAAGTGGGGGTACGCAAGAGTGATTAGAGTTTTTTCAGAGCTTGTTCGGACGCGTTCAGCGTTCTTGTTCTTACTCGCCCCTCATACGCGCTCGGTGGCGGTCGAGGCAACAGCGTGGCTCGCGCTTTCCTCAATACGCATAAATAAATAGGTATAGAAGCAGCGGCGCCGCAACAAATCAACCGCGAACGACTACTCTTTTCATCTCATATATATGATTTAATTACAATTCAGGTAGGTTTTAGATTTTTACAAAATTCTTCCTTGAAACGTTGAATAATCAATCATCGACATTATTCGACTCGAAATAGGATTTTTTTTTTAATGAATATAGCACCAGAAAAATAAATTTGAATAAATTCAGTAATTGTACCAGGAGAAAAGCATCCAAAAGCAAAGCACATACAACAATGACGATTTTTTTTTTCAATCCGGTATTATCGCGAAAAAAGTGAATAAAATTTTATTCGCGTTTTTTGTTGGCGGTTATTTAGGGAAAATCCGAAGACAGTTTATGATATTTGTAAAAAATAATATTTTTCTGGTGCATAAAAAGATTTAATGGTTGCGACGAAGCCGCGAAAACTTTAACACGCTCTTCATTCTTTTCTTTGTCTCCATCATGAGTCGTCGTGTTTTATTGAATAAAAAAAAAAATCCCAAGAATAATTATGTTGGAGATTTGGTTGTGAGCTATGGATCATATTTATGTCACAGCAGTTGACACAAAGACACATGCACTTAAACATGGGACATGGGGCAGAAATAAATAAGAGGAACAGGGCTCGGCTAGAGAAGGGCTAGAAGAATGACGCATATTTTACGATGTCGGCATGTCGGTAGTTTCTTCCTGGCCAGATGGCGCGTGTGTGGGACCCTCTCGCTTAACCGTGGAAAATTTTCGTTAATGCCTCGTAGGAAGGGACAAAGAAAAAAAAAGAAAGAACACCATCGAGAGAACGTGTGCCGTTCTGTGTAGTAGTATAGAAGCCACAAACCAGCAGAAGCCCTTTGTCTCGACGATCCTTTTTTTCCTTACTCAGCTGATGCAACTCCCTCGAGAACGATATCACTGCATGTTTCTAGTGATGTAATTCTGTAATCCTATGTCGAATGGTGGTAGTTCCAAAACAAAGATTTTATTTCGTTGAAGATGTTGAAAAATTTCTATTTCGTGCTATTTCTTCGCGTAAATCTTTTATTTTGCTCTAGATCGAATTGTAGTTTTCTTACTTAACAACTTCACATCGAACTTGTCACGATGTTCAAAGGTTTTCAATGTCACAATAACAACGTATAGCTATATGTTCTGTCTGCATTCTTCTTTGTCCCGGTTGCCACGGACGTGTAACAAACACTCGTCGTATTTACTCTCGATCAAAAAGAAACATCGCGGTTATATTCCGTTGAAAATAATAAAGGAATCAAAAGAAAATCAAACATTTTATTTCATCAATATTGCACATTTATACAATCCTGATGAATTAAGGGGATCGTCTAGTGTGTCAGGTCAAAAAAATCGATTTTTTTTTTTTTTTTTTTACACGAATCACATCTAAAACGTGGTGAGCATTTATTTATTTATTATGAATTATATACAATAACTTTCAAACCAGTTTTTCTTAAAACACGATTTTTTCAAACTGCTGCCATTTATTTATACAGCATCTTTAAGTACATATGTAACTGCAAGTTGAACTAAAATAATTAAGGTTCCTCCATTCTTTTTTATCAGCTAAATAGACCCCAAAAAAAGTGCGAACAATTGAATTTTTTCTTCTGAAGCGTAAAAAAAAATTGTTTTTTGACATTCTGACTTCAATTTAATTCACCGTAGTAGAGCCCCTCAAGTCTCACAATTGAAATGGCGTTTCTTTTATGATTTCAGATCAATTAGAATTAGAATTTTTTTTTTTATTTTAATGGTATGTCGAAAAGTATTGAAAAAATGATCTTCACACTAGACAACCCCCTTGAATAAAAATAAAGAACAATAGAAAAAATGGTTTACAGACGAATCCATCGACACGTCGAGCGTAGCTCTTCCGAGAAGCCCGTGTCTATAACATCCAAATTGTTGACATTTTATTATTCGGGCTTGGAGCGATTAATTATATAAAACGAAAAACAAATTTTTATATCTCATAGAGATCCGCATATAGCAAGAGAGTTAAACGTGCGATAAACATCGAATCGTATGGATTCTTATGAGAAAACCGTATCAATTTTGCATTAAAGACGAGTTTATTTTATATAACGCTTTTTTTCCAAGTTCCACTTTGCCTCCTTGTCGGTACACAAACTCCACTATTTAATTGACTTGAACAATATTCGCGTAAAAACAATTACACCGGCACGTATATCCAAGATACTGAGGATATCGCTGTTTGATTTCGGATCACACAGAATAATCAATAAAAATCCTGCGTTCGTTTTTCGCTGCATAAAACAACACACTCAAATAATACTTTACAAGTACTATCCAACAACGTAGTTTTATCGTTCAAAACTCACGAGAATAATAATAATAAATATTGAAAACACTAGCAAGCAGACAATTCATCACGTTGAAATATAAATTTTTCTGCATGCTTGTCCATGATATTAAGTCAATTGTCCATTTTTAAATCGATAAATACTTCTCCAATGGATTGAAAAATAATATATTTTTGTATTCGTGTTACAAATTATCGTTTAAAAAACAAAAATAACTTTTTGATGAAACTATTAGTGTAGTCATGAAGAAAGTAAAATCGGTATTGAAAAAATATCGGGGTCACGCATTACGCGTCCTCCTCCTCTCCAGTTCTTAGATATTATAAAGGATGAAAATTGTGCCTTTCAAATCAACAAGCTTCTCAAAAACACGTTCATCAGAGTCTATTTTTTTCCATTTGCACAAACAGAATTGATACAGTGCACCGTTGTAGCTGATAAACTGATAACAACTCATTTTTATGGAACTTATAAAAAACAGAAGTGTATATCTCGTTAGGATTAACTCTGCGCGATACATTTTTTTCTTTCTTCGCTACATTCGAGTAAATTATTATTTTTTTTTTAGCTTCGAAGATCTGTGTCTTCTCATTCGTGCGCGTACGTGTGCGACGTTACTGACTCTCTCGCAGTAGAATTCTCACAATTATTTTGATTGTTCAATCGGGACCTCATAAATATGATAATAAAAGCAATCATTATAATTGCATAACGAGACGAAAGAAAGAAAAACAAGAGTATTCACGTAGTCCACATAACAACTGCCACGTATCTCCGCTCTTTTCGTATATGTGTACAGATGTTTTGTTTTTTTTTTTTTTTTTTCAACTTAACTCGGCAGTACCGGATGTGAGCGATCCCTAACCACAATTTATTTTTCTTCCAAGGAAACAATTGTGAGACAGAAATACACCCACATTGACAAATTCAATAATTTAGAAAAATAAATTTAATAATTAGCTACTTGATTGAAAAAATAAAGAATTGATTCAAATAATTGCACACTGACAATTAGATCGCTTTAAACAAATGACCTTGACGCATATTATTCTTTTTAAAAAGAGCAGTGTACGATTTTTTTAAGACATTAAGAAAAAAATCACATTTTGTTAACATTGTTTTACGTAGATTTATATCGAATGTTGCCTTTTCTTTGTTTTGTAATTGCAAAATTCCAGTGCATTTGATTCCGTTGACGATTCCGTATGCACATTTTTTTTTTTTTCCATAAACAATCTCTCCAAAGTTGCAATTGAAAATGTATTAAGTTTTTTGAGCTATAAATTTTTTTCTCCTGCTTCACATATGCAAATAAAGTATATTGTTGGCATTTTAATGCTACATTCACAATACTCACAATATTGTTAGGTAGGTCAATAATTCGTGCGCGATATATAAATGGCAATAAAAATGTAGAAATCATTATATTGATAATTACATTTCACCGCTGTCATAAGATGTCTTTCGATAGCTTGGAGATTTAACACAAAAAATAAAAATAAAAAATCATATAAATCGGGTGATCGCGGTTAAATCTATAACTCCTATCTTTTACTCGTACAGACATCAATCGGGAATTCATAAAAATACACATTTTAGATAATAATCATTACAGACTTGGAAGAATATAGAACGAAATGGATCAATCATTTTTTAGTGGCAACATTTTTGCTGATTTTCGAAGAGCTTTGTCGAAAAGAAACAATTAAAATATTGGAAGAAACTCAACATTATTTCACATGAGTTCATTAAAATATTTACAGAGTCTGCAACACCATTGACGCCCTGTATCTTCTTTAGCCAGTGCAGGTATTCTATAATGAACCTCATAAACTTTTCGGCCAGTTCAAGCAAAGTTTCATTTTTGGAAAATGCTTTATGGACTAATATTGAAAAATGTGATATTAACGCGTTGCTTTCCCTGCACCGTAAAGTTTTCAAAGTATTTCGATAGTACTTTTTCTAAAGAGTTATCGCTGACAACAAACTGATTAAATAAAAAGACTAAGAGAACGTGATATTGTATCCGAAATAACTGTGCGGGATGTAACGTACAAAGAAAATAGTATTGAAACGAATGTACAGAAAGAGTGGTCTAAAATAATTCAGTGTTATGGGCCACTTGTTGATGTTGATGAACGATTAATGTTTTATGCCATGATATAAAGGCAAATATTAATCATGACGAGGTACTATGTGCGATGATGAATCACCATTAAATCACAAGGCCATATTATTCGTCTGCATGACGAGAGAAATGGAAGAAAATTGAAGATTTGCAGGTGCGTGTGACGGGGATAAAAATTCGGGTATAAGAGGACAAATGGTTAATGCGATTGAAAAATGGAAGGAAATGAATGGCCGATGGTCGTGCCAAACGATGAGCGTAGGTTTCTTTGTCAACGTAACGCACCGGGAGGGCTTTCACAGGTTTAGAGGTTTCGAGCTATTTGTATGGTATATACATGTATATACATATATATATATACGGTCTTTACAAGCCACTTTCAGAGCGAAAAGAATGATGAAACCTAAGCTGTTGGTGACTCGTCGAACCAGTAGTCGACGAGTCTCGGAAGAACGCGGAAAGAAGGAAAGAAAGAGAGAAAAAGAAGAAGGAAAAAAGATGTACCTGACGCAACATCGATGAGTTTGTGACGAATATCGCATTTTAACGAAATGATGAAAAATTGGGCTATTAGAGCTAGCAAAACCGGTCAAATAAACCGAACACAAAGAGTCTCGAAGCTATGAATGAAAATCACTTGTTTGATTTCTTCATTAACGAAAGCCTGTATATTTGGATTGAAATACTTAACATTTATGCGTCTATAGCAAAAAAAAATAAAAGTGAATAGATTGGATAATTTAACACCTACTCTGATGTCGGTTGAACCCTTTTTCATTCTTTCAGCACTTTTACGATACTGATGGCGTATGTGCGAGTATGTATGTATGTGTTTAAGTACAAAACAAACAGGAAGTGCATGAGAGAGTAATGTTATTATAAAGACAAGATATGTTGAGTCTGAACTTATTCTCAATCACGAATCACAGAATCCCATACGTCGTCGAGCTCTTATCTCATTAATATAATATTAAATTTATTTTCTTCATTGACCCTGCACGATCTTGTCGCATATCGTCCCAACGTCATTATTCTCCGCTTGTTGTTTCATCATTTCTATTAGTTTTCTTGAGCATTCATTTTATGCTGCAAGTCATGTTCGAATTTTTACCGATCAATGTACGAGATTGATTAAAAAAAAAAAAAAATTTTACTTGCATCAGAGAATAGTACTGCTGTCGATTTTGTTTTTATTATAAGAAGAAAAAAAACAACTCAATTATTATTTTTTTAACTTCTTACAAGACGTTGAAAAATGAAATAATTTTTTTTTCTTCGATTTTTCGAAAGTTCTAGACTCAACTTTTATAAGTGTCGTTGGAAATGTGTCATTATGGAATTTGCATTTTTCCAACTATAATCTATATTCTCCAAATTTATCGTTATTAATATCTTTTTCTACATCAATAATACATGCTGTAAAACGAATCTACCGTCAATTTATTCAATTATTATCGTATTAAATTTAACAAAAAAATATTGTAGAATTTTTACCACTCATTTGACTAGTATGAATCAGCTGTTTCACCTCAATTCTGACGCTTTTGTTTTTTTATATGTATAATATACGGATGGCGCAACCCATTCCTGCACTCGTCTGCTTTCCCTCCGAGAGCAAAGCATTTTTCGTTGATTTGTGAAGGGCTATTGTTTCTTCGTTTTCAAATTGAAGCTTGGTTTACGTATTTACTTTCATTTTTCGATTTTTTCTTTATTCTTGTAAGATAAATTTACAGAATTGCCGATTGTCTCCAATTTTCCTATATCAGAAAATACGATTTTTTTTCAACCAGCAAGTGGACACATAGCAAATCATATTTTTGAGGATAAAAAAAAACCGAAGAACTCAAACAGTTAAAAAAAGGTTTTAACCAAAAATCTAAACAATCGACTACGAAATTCTTCGATAATTATATACACGCAATTGTCGAAAAGTTCGACAAATTGATGTATTTTCAAACAAGTTATGAGCATAAAACCAAAAATTACTGCAATTGTCTACAATTTTTTTCTGCGATTGCACACCCTGGTCGTTCTCTCAAGTATCTATTTTTTCAAAAGTTTATTCGAAATGAAAAAAAAAAAAAAAACAGAAATAATGATGAAAGTAGCAAAAGCCAAGAAAAATTTAGGCAACAAAACTCATATTTGCGTAAGCTGTGTCTATATATATCTATCCTGTTTGGCTGAAACATGACAAGTCATACGCATTTTATGTGTTTCCATTATGTTTCTCCCGAACGCCACAGATGTGAAAACATTCTATCGAAAATTGTGGCATGACTTTATATTCGAAATACTTGAAAAAATGTTGATTTTATTCGTCAGATACGAAGAATTTCGAACCAGTGGATTTCGCGTGAAATTGTACATATACACGTAATCGAGATGCATTATAATGAGGTTCGTATCATCGACGAGCCATGTCCACACGATAGGCTCATTTTTTTTTTGTAAATAAATATGATGAACGAATACCATAATTCGTCATCATGATAAGACATGGATATGAATCATGGACGCGTCGTTAACTGACGAAGAGTTTTCAATTGATTCGTGCGATTAAAAAACCTCGTTACACGTCTGTAAAGTTTGGAGCAATATATGTTAATGCAGGTACGTTATCATAAGCATGTATTTTGTGTTGTCATTATTGTATTAAGATTCGCGTTTGTATATCGAGATAAGTATGTTTTCGTTCGAAAAAAAAGAAAAAAAAAAAAAAACTAAAACAATACACCTATCGCGAATACGGTAAGAACTCTGATTTTCAACCACAGTTTCAAAGATTTTTTTTTGTAGAGAAAATAAAAAATAGCATGTCGAGATAGACGCAGATAATAAGTTTCATTTTCTTTCTTATATTTGAAAAAGCTTCCGCGGTTTTTAATATCAAAATTTTCTCTCACTCCGAACAGAAAAGTATTGGAATTTTCATTTGGAGTCGCTACAAAAAGCATTGATGGAAGAATAATGAAAAAGTGTCTTTTTTCCACAATATTAGTTAAATATGAGCCTAGTATGTAAATTGAAATATTTACAGGGTTGAGCTTCCTGAAAAGGTTAAGACAAGGTGATATTGGCTACAACTGATATTTTCCTGATTCAGTTATAGAAGTTGGATTTATTCTAATCGTCAATAGCCTAGGGCATTAGTTATTCAGCTCGTAACTTTTATCAGTACAAATACCGATGCAACATAACGTTGAACTCTAATGATGCAATGTCGAAAAAGCTGGTGCTGGTAGACGTTGAGTCGATTTTTTTCGTTGCATCAGACGTTCTTTCCGTTTTACTCGACTTTCATCAGTAGATACGTTCGAAAAGCCGACTGACTGGCTGGCACTAGCGTTTTCCCGAGACAAACCACCTTCCATTGCACACTTACACGTACCTTGGTGGCGTGACTCAATCTCCGTGACTCATTAACTACTTGCTCGATTGTTATTATCATTATTATACATATACAAAAATAAAATATATCGTTTCCTTATCGCTAGCCTCGCTAGCCTCGGCTCACACGCGAATACATGAGAATCTCAAGGTCTGTTTCTGTCTTTCTTTCAATTATTTTTCCACAATTCTTAACCGCCGAACGGTGATTAAATATCTTCGAGCTAGAAAAATTGATTGCCCTGATATACCCAACATCCTCAAGTGAAAGAAGATGAGATTCTTGATTATATGTATCCTGAACCACTGTTGCTGCACCTTATTATCATGCACAACGAAATTCGAAGCCTTTTTTTTGCTTTTTGCCGAAAAGTGAGAATGTGTAGATGTGTATATGCAGCATACTGGTGGCGACGCCAATCGTGATGAAAGGCATTATTTGCAGGTGAAATTGTATGTATGTACACGACTACACATTCTCACTTTCGTGAGAGTGTATGAGTTTGCACAGAGCGAATAGAAAATTTCTCAGTTAATTTTACTAATTATTCGATTTTAGACATAATTTAAATTGGAATTTAGTTTTTCTACATTGAATTGAGTCCATTAATGGCATTTGTGGCTCTGACAATTGTAAACACTGTCATTCAATCGAATGGCTTTTATTCTCTGTAAAGAAGATAGTTTGGTTTGAATTGGGACGCCGAATGCATTGGTGTTGAAACGTAGCCAAAGGATTGAGTCATAAATTACATTTTTTTCTTGCTTAGCAGCCCTGAAACGGCTACAGGTGTCACCGAATGTCGAGTAATCGCTTGCCACCGACTCATTGTTATTTTACTTGTGAATTACTTTGTGATATTCTTTTTTTTCTGCTTTTGTTATTTGTCAATCTCATAAATTTGAGTGCGTGAGTCTCTAGTAATTATTTCGAGAAAGAAGATGCAGTAGTTCACCTAGCATTTGGCTTTTGGTAAAATACATAAAATGTGCATGTCAGGAAAGAAAAAAAATTGTGGATCACAGAATACAAGATCCAATTGGCTACAGCAGTTCTACGAAAGGCAGCAACTACACATTTTTTGTTTATTTTGACAGCCCATTATACCATAGAGGGAGCGTCAAAAGTTCGATAAAATATCTAATAAAAACTCGTCGAATGCAAATAACAAAGGTTATTCCAGTCAGTAAGAGTTGTTTGACAAAGTTATGGCTCAAGACTCGCTTTGAGGGGTAATTCAGATGACAATGGGACAACCTTCATGTTAAATCATTGTTTTAATGGACCTATTAATACTAACTGTAACACATCGACTTTTTAGATCATAAAAATGCGTATTTTTTGTATCGTAAATATTGTTCAAAATTACTATTTCATGACAGAATATGATCAACCCGAAAAAGTAGCCCTTTACGGTGAGCCGAACTGCGAAAGTAGCGAGACCTGGTGACAACATGGAAAAATGAAAATATTTTCTTTATTTTGGATAAACTGGGTGACGACTTCTTTACTTCATTTATGCCAATTGTTCTAGTTACATGAACCTTCGATAGTTGATCAATGTTGCGGAATGGATAAACGAAAATGACATATTTTTTGTTGCTATTTCGAATAGACAAGTTCTAGTATCAAAATACAAATACAAATACTAGTTTTAGAACATTGTTATTTATAAATATAGACAAAAAGGGTTAAATGTATGAGGAAACAAACACAGAAGCGATTCTCGTGGCATAGACTTGTAGGATTATCGAATGTTCAAGCTACGAATTCAATCGTCGCACACTGATAAGCCAAAAGAGTCGTTATCAGAAATTAACTATGTCTGTGATAAATTATTACAGCAATCCAAGCGGTAACCCAAACTGTCGTTGGACGGTTGAACAACATAAGCTGGATGAATCATTTCACCTTGACTGAGGTAAAAAAATCTAAAAGTTTGGTCATGAATTTACCAGTGTCATCATTTTTATAATTTAAAAAAATAAATTTTCATAACGTATTATGCTTTACGATAAAACGAATAAATCCATACAATGTTGATGCCGAATTTACAAGTATTATGTGGGATCATAAAGCACATATCAAACTGTCGCTAAAACGATTTAAAGTGTATATATTCATTCGATTGATCTAATTATTAATAAACACAAAGATGTACATATCTGTGGTTATCCTAATGCATTCCGTGTGGAATTCAAGGTCACCAAATTAAGTACTTCAAATCAGAAGCAGCCTATCTATCGAATAATTCACGTGGTATAAACTAATAATTTTTTTCCCTCGGAATTAGCTTGGATTCCAAGTTTTCCCCAAACTACCGATTTTCCGAAAAAAATCATCAGCTCTCTGTCTCAAGGCGAACAGAGTTATATCTCCTCATGTCCTTGAAATGGATAAATCCTCTAGTCTGCCTTTCATTTCATTTCAACATATAGATGTAGGAAAAAAACACAATACCTTCCGCTCAGCTGAAAAACAAGTCACGAGCTCCTCGATAAATGCTGGATAAATACATGTTGGAAGGAAACTTCGACACGAGATTTTTACCGATTTTACCGACGATTTATATGTTATAGGGAAATAATATGATGGTATGCATTTTCTGTTAATTCAGTGACGGAGCGAAAGATTTATCTTCTTTTCTCAAAATATTATTTCGAGGAACAAGTGCGGATAGCGACGCATTACATCGCGCATAAAAGTTGCCGCATGCGCCGAAAGTTTTGATGCCAAATGTCAACGAACAAAAAACACTGCACTGCCTAAAACTACTAAGATGATTTTTTTTACTACCACAGTCATATAATAGTCTTGAATGTGGTAGTGGAAAAATCCTCGTAGTTTTCTCGTGCACCCATTGGAAGCTTTCCAGTACCTGCCTATACTCATGGTAGTTTGACCTATATCTGTGGCATTGAGGCCAAGTGTCATACTAATCGAGCAGTCGTGAGTGCGAGGGAGAAAGCTGAAATTTTTATGAGTGAAAATTTTCCATGTCTTTCATCCGATTCGTCCGATCGGTAAGAGAGAAGACTTGGCCCGTTTATCTACCAAAAACAAGCCTACTTCTGAAATCTCTACCTGATCGATCGCTACCATGGAAACGTGAGTCAACAGAAAATGTTTATGTGAATGTGCTTTTGGCTGGCTCACATCAGCGCCCTCTGGCGATTAGATTAAACTGCCATGTTACTAACCAACAGAAGGAAAACTATCGGTCATTACACTACCAATAACGTTTTTCTACTACAAGTCATTTTCACCAAGATCTCCACCAAAATAGTAATTTATGTCGGTAAAGATGATTTGATAGTGAAAAAACGTCGATCGTGTACCCCCCAGCAAACAAAATGGTAGTACAATACCGGTACGATTAGAGTACGACTTACAACGCGTACTGGTACAAAATGTACCAGGTACGTGCGTACGATTCGCGTATTATACTGGTACAGCGTACCGGCACGCGGTATCGCCACGGTGCCGCTACTGTATGTTTGACGCTCGATCATAGCAGTACTCTGTATTCTTACAGTACCAGTGTATGGTGCACTTACAGTAACGGCTACAGACACATTTCCGTTATTTGTCATAGACTCCAAATGACAAATAGAAATGAAAAACTTGATATATATTATCGAAATCCCAAGAAAAAAGCAACAATGCCCATCGTGAGTATCCGTTAAAAAATAGAGTCTACAAGTAAATGATCAATTTGCGTATAAATAAAATAACTACTTTACAAAAAAAGAAATGGAAACGCCAATGATTTTCGTTCAGCACTCAAATTCATAATATCAATAATAGGACAAGTATTTTATTGTCACTTGAGAATGGAGCATTTAAAGAGGTTCGACTGCCATAATCATAATAGTATACACTGTAACGACTATATGAGAACGTAGTTGTGTGCCATGAGAAGGGGGAAAAGGTAGAAGAGAGGATGAGGCGAAGCGAGCGCAAACGATTATGTGCTATTGAAATTACTTGTTCTCCGACTATCAGCAAGATCAAACGTAGACAATCGATATAGAAATCAAATAATCGATAATATAACTTGTCATTTTCCACAAAGCTCTCCGTCCATTCATTGAGCCCAGGCCTGGCAAAAGGAGAAGCTAACTCATCAATCCGAGTGATATGTAGTAACAAATTAAAAGATACGTTTTGCAAAACTGAATATTCCTAAAGATATATGTAATTCTCACCTAACACCATAACATGCCGATGATTGTAAACCTCCATATGCAAATCGTAATTGTATTTGCATTAATAACCTTCGCCATAATTTATGTCAGATATTTCATTAGCGCCGTGATCAATGTAAAAATCGAATTTTATCGACCGTTAGTACAATAAATCTTGGCATTATCTCTAAACAAAGTGTTGAACTTCTTAACATTCATAACAAAGAATTGATTTTGTCTAACAATAAAGAAAAATATAAACCAAAAAGAAAAATTTATTACAATACAAAGTAACGGCAAAATGATCAAATACAATTTTTCCAAGATAATTCTTTGAAATTTTGCGTGAATCTTCTTGAGCGTCGTATTATAATGTGTGAAAAATTTGAGGTTTCGCCGTCTGGTAATCGAGATATTCAGTGTTAAAAATCGCAACTTTAGCATGGAGTCTTATGGGAAGTTACGAGAAAAGACGATTTTTGCCAACCAATAACTCGATTTCTAAACGGTCAAACTTCCTCAAATTTTGACCACAGTTGCGTATGATTGTTAAGAAGATTCATACGAATTTTGAACAATTAAACTTGGAATTTATCGAACGCATGAGAAACGATAGAAACTCCTTAAAAAAAAAAAAGGAAAAATTAGTTGGGCATTGAAAAAAGTCACCAAAATGTAAAAAAATCAAAATCGGTGAGAAGAACAGAGTCCAGAAAAAAAATCGGAGTGAGAAAAAACTTGAAAAAAAAAAAACAAAATTCCAAACGAAAAAAATTTGATTAAAAAAAAAATTTTGGCGGAAGTACGTGGTGAGTTTGGAATCATGAGAAATACATTATGTGATCCAAGCTAAGCAAACAAACTCGCAAAGCATTTCACAAAAGCGAAAGATAGTATTTTCATTTGTTCGTTTTTATTTGACTATTTTTATTTATTTATATTTAATTTATTTAATGAGAGCACAAAATTTGGCTGATCTTGCACGTGGATTAGCATCAATTTCGTCGGCCTTTGGTACCAAAACGTGTTTGTGAAGTGTTACGTCCTACCATCGACGCCTTCAACAACCCCGTCCGCCCCTTCTATGGCAACGTCGGTAACTACGAAAATCATCGTACTCCCTTCGTTACCACACAGCAGGTAACAACGAAAGCACGAGTGAACACAAGATCGCTATTTGTTATCGATCGTGCAATATATTATCTGTACATTCGTTGTTGAGAATTAATTGAGCTAATAATACGAAATATGCATATTTCTGCGTAAATTCTATAATTTCATGATTAATCTGTTATCGGCACTTTCCATAATATTCACACCACGTGCTTGCCGCCAGGCATTTGTAAGAGCACACGGTGCATATAGCTGCATAAGAGTAAGGGAGACAGCCATATGCCGTTGTTCCTACCCCAAGCACAGGGTTGCATGCCTTTATAAACCGGGGTCACAGGACACCGGTCCTCTTTCGTTTTCGGCTCTCCAGGGAAGATCGGTCGATCCCATTGTTCGGGTCTTGTTTCGTTTCAACGTTTTAACATTTATTTTTGCAACCCCGTGCTCACGAGAGTGGTAAATCTGAGTGACACCACCTTTTCGCGTTTCTTTGTAAAAACGTTTTCTTAATTCCATTTTGTGTACAATTTTGTTTTTAAAGTAAATTTTTAAGTGAAATAAATTCACCTCCGACCACGTGTTGCGCACCAAGCAGACAACAGCGAGCCTGCATTCTCATAACACCCGCTACGCTTCACGCAAGGTAAGTCGCTACTGTTTACTATTTCTTACCATGAGAAATACATTACGGGATTCTACCAAAGCAAAAAACTCGCCAAGTACTACGGCTGAAATTATTTTTCAATCTAATTTTTTTCGTTTGAAATTTTTTTCCCCACGTTTTGTTTTATTTTAATTTTTTATCTGGACTCTGTTCTGTTGACCGATTTTTATTTTTGTACATTGGTGACTTTTTTCAATAGCCAACTGATTTGTGCTTTTTTTTAAACACTCCATCCTCAAGCGACAATGAAATACTTGTCCTATTATTGATATTATAAATTTTACTGCTGAATGTAAATCATTCTCGATCTTGCTAATTTTTTTAAGAATTTCGTACTTTTTTGGGTAGTTTTTTTTTGTGATTCAAATACTTTATAATTAAATACTCCCTCCGACGTAATTGGCTTTATATGCTTTAGTATATTTATGTTGATTTCGACCTTAGCAGAAGCTAATTAATCGGGGATTTGGGCACGGAAGTTTGTCAGAATGAGGGGCCAAGAATTGAAGGTGTTTTCCTTTATAATTTGTTAGTTTATTGATTCTACTTTTAGATTGTTGTAAAGGAAAAACTAATTATTTGAATTGAGTTCGGGTACAATACTCTATAGAGACTGATTAGGAATTGAACTAATTCGCGGTGGGCCGCGCTATTAGTTCGAGGAAAGGAACAGAAGTTCGAGGTTGTCCGCGCAACTTCTTCTATGGCTTTATATAGGAAAACAGAGCAACGAGATGGTCCGCGCTGCTCCGTTAGGTTGAGTAAGGAAGGAGGAAAATTCAGAGTACGAGGTGGTCCGCACTATAGTCCAGTCAAATTAGGAAAAGTTCTAATCAAATGGGCCACCCACTCGCCAATTTTTTTTTAGGTAGTTTCGACCTATAGGAACACAGTCCCAAGTTTTCGTAAAAATCCGAGTTGCATTTAAGCAACAAAAAATTATTAAAAATTAAAAAATCGCTATTTTCGAGTTATTTTTTGTAAAACGCGTTTATCGAAAAAAGTTTCGAATAAAAGTTGTTCATCTAAACGTCCTCTATAAAAAAGGTCCTATGAAAAAATTTGCTAACATTGTTAATTAAGCGGTTAATTGCAATTGAAATTAACAAATCCCGATTTCTTTGTTGGAACCGCAATTGATTGTTTAACAATTTAACGATTCCAAGTTCATATATGCTGTAAGGGCGCCGAACCCCAAGAGAATCGTGCAAGGTTTTTCGATCTACGAGATATAGTTTAGCAACAATCTGCGATAATCGAAAAAACTTTGCCCCTCTGTGGAATTTCCCGACGAAGGCCCACAGCGTAGAAAAAAATCGAGGAGCTTCGTATCATAGTGCCCAAGTGATATAGAAAAAAAAAATCATTTCCGGTGATAATAAATACTGTTTTTGGACGATTTTAGATTTTTGCTTATAAACAAATAGCAATTGTGACTAAAGTTACGAAGATATTTCGAAAAAAACTTAAACCATCTGATGCGTTTTCGAAAAACGAACAATTGAAAAAAAAAATTATTGCAATATCTCAATAACAGCTGGAAATATCGATCTTTTTACGTTTTTGCAATTTCCCGTTGTTGTAATTAAGATTTATGCAAAATTCAAATTCGATAGCCTTCCATACGCTTTCGGCTACGACCATTTTTAAGGGAGTTATTAAATTTGTTAACCAAGCGCTCGCGCGGGGTTGCGGAGCGAGAGGGGGTACTCCCATCACGCCGCCCAGCCGAGCGTCGGACTACGAACGCTTAGCCGCGCGCCGTCGATCACAATGCGTTGATAACAGCGATGCCATAATTCCTCCCAAAGTTTATTATTTTATTGAATCTCGTAGCACGTAGGGCACGTAAAGTAAATTAAAAAATATTATTCGCTACGTGTATGCTGCTTGGCACGCAACCATTATATTGTTACGTCCCGAGAGAGGGGATCGTTAAATTCACGGAGGTCTTGATCCCTGAGCGCGAATTTTGATATCCGAATGATATTTGCATTTGCTATATTATATTTGATTTAGGTTTGATGATGTTTTAGGTTGGATTTTTAGGTTGGTTTGTATTTGGATTTGTTTGAATTTGTTTGGATTTGTTTGGATTTGAGAAGGCTGTTGCCGAGGCTTAGATTCTTGAAATCACAATTGAATGATGTCGGAATTTACACAAAAATATAGTGTTTATTCACTTATAATTACACTTGGTTAAGAGTTACACTTGTTTCGGTTACGTTTGGTTTAATTGAGTGATTAATTATTTGACACGTTTGACGTTTACAGGTTTTCGGAGAATGTCAAGCACGCGTTTTCATTTTATATAATCTTCGCGTTTACCATTGTTCGGAGTTAGCTATTTCGATGTTGTAAATACGATTTGATTGAGTCAAATAATTTTAGACAACAATTCTATTCGTTGCGATTTAGACGCGAACTCTTTGTAAGTTCGTCGAGATTTAGAGAGAGACTGTTTTATTGGAGTTGTTCAGTCTTCAAAATTTCGGTGCTAACTGATTATTCTAATTCTGTTTTTTGGGTCCTAAGGTTGAGTTTTTTGTAGGATTTCTGGGGGTTGGACATTGTGAAAGGGACTGATTTTGTTATAGTTTAATTAGAGGATTGGCTGAAGAGTCGTTAATTTGATGTTGCTTTTTGTTATTGGTCGAATTAAGGGGGAGACTTTTCCGGATAGTGATTGGAGGAAACGTCGTTATGTTCTTTTCTGTAGGAGAGTAGGGCTGCTCTAATTACAAGTGGTTGCACGTGCGTTCTTGAGATTTTAGGAAAGTGGGTTTTTATGACTTAAGGCGTATGGGAACGTATGGTGTTTTGGAATGGTATGATTTCGAAGCATTGATAGATTTATGGTTTCCTGGGGAAACCGTGTCCGTGATATTGGAGATTAGCAGATGAAGGGAAAGCTGTTTCGAGTTTTAACATTTGGCGACAGAAAGTCGGGTCTGTCTGGAAAGTACGTGTACTTGGGTTTATAGCTTTTCGTAGAAAAAAAATAAGGGATGCTGTGTTTTTGGGATGACTGAAAGTCGAGTGGTGTTTAGAGGACATGCTGCGTTTATGAGTTTGAAGGAAGTATAATGTGGGAAGCTAGTATATGGAAAAGGACTGTGTGTCTCTTTATATTCTTTATATTAACGTTAGAGAGTATATACTACTATAGGAGTATATACTCGATTCTATGATTATGCGTTATTTATCGACGAATGATGATGTACGCATGAAAGTGTACCTTCTGATGGTACATGGTTAAGAAGGATAAATTGAAAAAAATTATGGGGGGCCTAGCGTCAGGCTAGGACGTAACACGCCCATAAGGCCTGGTGTTCCCTGTGAATCTATGTTCTCTGTCTCCATCATTGTTGAGCAGTATGCTTTCCATAATTCCTTCAAAATTCGGTAAATACTTCTATCGATGCTATCCTGTGAAACCCATTCTTTCTTGATAATTGTCGAGAACTTTCTGCTCGAATATATCCAATAAAAGTAGAAATGAAACAAAAACAACTAATTCTCATTGTTTCCACGTGGCCGCTTAGATCCCTGGACAGGAGGATGGCAACGGACGGTCGATGTGGCGTACTCTCGGGAACGAGTTTTGCCAAGTGAGTACATTTATCTTTTCTTCTCTCTCTATTTGGCTAGTCTCCCGACTGATGCAGTTAGACTAGCCTGGCCACTGGGTTAAACCCGCTTCGGTCAAGGGTCGATATGTATTATTTTTGACGAGAATTTCTACACATGGTCGATATTTTATTGTTTTGGAGAAGGGACCTTTTCTTTGTCAACAAATGTACTTGTCCAAGGTTTTTTCCCCGGGGAGGGGATTTCTGGCCAGAATATAACTTCTTATTTCTGAACAGCTCCGAATCCTACAATTTTTACATAAATACAGTTAACATAACATAACATAAATACAGTAAAGTATGCTATCAAATTTCTGAAACAAGAAATCTTTATCGATGTTATTTATAGTAAATTTTCAGAGATAGGAATACTTGACTTCACATCTGATCTACTGAAAAACTGCAGCATGAATTTTCGTCTAAATAAGAGATAATGAATGACAGGTAACTATTGTTTATTTATTTCACAGAGAAGTTCGTCAATCTTTGGCGAAAGATGTAGCAGCAATGAAAGAAAGGCTGCCTACTTTTGCTCCTGGCCTAGCAATTATTCAAGTTGGTGGCAGAGAAGATTCTAACGTGTACATTCGCATGAAGATGCAAGCAGCCAACGAGATAGGAATAAAAGCCTGTCACGTAAAGTTGCCAAATACAACTACGGAAATAGAGCTTTTAAGCAAACTCAACAAACTCAACACAGACCCCGAAATTCATGGAATTATAGTCCAAATGCCTCTCGATACCGTCAGCAAAATCAATTCCCATTTGATCACGGATACGGTTTCTCCGGACAAAGATGTCGATGGGTCAGTGAACATTATATTTCGAAACATTTTTTTCAATTTTTGTTCCAACCTTACATTAAGTAAATTTGGAAAATACAAAATCAATCTCTAGAGTAAAATAATTTCATAAAAAGTATCCACAGTCGACGAAACGAAAGTCCTTCCCAAAAGTACTTTGTATTAAAAAAACTAAAATATAGCAAAAATATATCAGCTTCAAAATATTTATGTGGAATTTTATGAAAATGGAAAAATGGTAGTGTTGCATAGCGCAAAAATGGCAAAACTGTTTTCAAACTGATAAATAAAGAAAAAACCTGAACACAGCTTGCAATAGGATCTTCGACCCTACAATCGAAGATTGTACAATAAAATATAAAAATATAAGGGGAGGCCCGGCTCACAACCGGTGAGCCCGGGTTCGATCCCAGCCGACACCAATGGATTTTTTCTAAGTGTCTAAATAAAACTGTTCTCTCTGTGGTTCGGAATCCACGTAAAAATGTAGGTCCAGGTGGTAATATGGAATTGTGGGAAAGAAGAGAGGAGTAATGAGGAAAAAGTGTGAGTAAGAGAGTACCACCCATGTAAAAACCCGATAAGGGTATGCATGTAAAATTCCATATCTATCTATCTATAAAAATATTTACCAACGCGTCATTCGATTACGCAAAACATCATTTCATCCGCGAATCAATACAATTGATAGAGTTGTGTAACAAGTGACATTCAACCCAAGTCAGCTTATTATTTCCAAGCGTTAACCATTGTTTAGATTAGTCGTGTCAAAACGTTTCTCCAGAGGAGTCCGAAAAGATAAGATTATGAAAAATCTTAAATTTGTTAATGTAGAAAAAAATGCATTAAATTTATACCTTTTTCTGACTTCGGTCATTATAACCAAGGCTTGGCATACTCAAAACTCATCGAGAAATCGATATTTTTCAAACATAAGGAAAAAAAACCATTGGCCCAAGGATCAATGTCCGGAAACGACATTTGGTCGACAGAATTCAAATTTCAATCAAAAATGCATTTTCATTTAGTTGTTAATGCCAATTTTGTCCTGGGTCAAAGAAACCCAATTCGTGGATGAGCCAGCCAAGGGCTAGGAAGACTTTAGTCAACAAATCGATCACCGTCATTATTTAGTGTAATTTTTTTTTTTTTTTTCAGACTCAATACGATAAACGAGGGAAAAGTTGCAATTGGTGACATGAGCGGTTTTTTACCGTGTACCCCAATCGGATGTATCAAGCTCATCCAAAAGTACAAAAGGAATAAATAATAGAATACATACAAAAAAAGTTTGTTGCAAATTGTTATAATTTGTGTTTCGTTGGTAGAACTGGCGTCGAAATAGCTGGAGCTCAGGCTGTCGTCTTGGGCAGAAGTAAAATCGTGGGAACACCGATTGCTGAGTTACTTAAATGGCACCATGCAACTGTCACAGTTTGCCACTCGAGGACCAAAGGCATTCCAAAAATTGTAGGTTTTCGTACACGAACCGTTCCCGACGATTTTACGTTTTCATTCTAATTTATTTTTCTCTTAACCGACGAACAATTGGTTTTAACGATTCTTCATTTTTGTTTTTTGGCTAATGAAGGTATCGCGGGCTGATATCGTTGTAGTCGCAATCGGATCGCCAGAATTCGTTCAGGGATCGTGGATCAAACCTGGTGCAGTCGTTATCGACTGTGGTATAAATTCCATACCTGGTGAGTCATCGTTTCTTCACTACTCCCTTTTTTTCGAGCTTAAATAATTTTAAGTGGTTACAAAAGTGTCCAACTTGACGAGGAAAAAAAGAAAATTCCAAAGTCAAAGTTTCAGTTAATTTTCACGTATCATCACTGACTGATGATTGAAAAAAAACTCGATTGCAATCAATGAAGCCACGTTCCAATTATTTCAGATATTTTCGGATGAAGAGTGCTCAAAAAATCCTTCTATAAATGTCTTTCTTTTTCTCGTTATCTTTATTTCTTTAAATTGTCTCATTTTTATTATTATTCATAACTCTTAATCTTGTAAAAAAAAAAATTTCTCGGGTCCATTTTGCCCCGACTCTTCCAACGAGATTTCCAATTGGTTTAGAAAATCATTAACAAACCTTGCCTGCAATCTTTTTTGAAAGAAAATCAATCAGCCGAATTTGAGATAGTTTTTCAATACTTCGAAGTATTTTGAACTAAAAGTAATGGAACATGAATTTACAGATGCAACGAAAAAGTCAGGCTCCCGTCTCGTAGGTGACGTTTCTTATGCCGAAGCTGCAAAAGTTGCATCGTACATAACTCCGGTGCCTGGTGGAGTTGGACCAGTGACGGTCGCGATGTTGATGAGAAACACCGTCATATCGGCACAGCGCTCGATTGAAGAATTGTTTAAAACCAAATGGAATCTTCGAGCACTTCCTTTGAACCTGGCCACGCCAGTCCCAAGTGATATTGAAATATCACGTGGTCAAGAACTCAAACCAATTGCTATGCTGGCTGAAGAAATTGGTCTCTTAGCGAACGAGCTAAGTCCTTATGGGGCTAAAAAGGCTAAAGTCAGTCTGAACGTGCTGGATAGACTGAAAAGTCAAAAAGATGGTAAATACGTCGTTGTTGCGGGAATAACGCCCACACCATTCGGTGAAGGCAAAAGCACAACGACACTTGGACTCGTGCAAGCACTCACTGCTCACAAAGATAAAAATTCGTTCGCAACACTAAGGCAACCAAGCATGGGTCCAACGTTTGGTGTCAAAGGTGGTGCTGCCGGTGGAGGCTACTCTCAGGTAAATAAACTTTTAATTTATCGACTCATCAAAGAAAAATATGCGTCTACCTTTTTTACATTGAAAAAATGGTCGCAAATATATCTTTTTGTCGATTATTATTAAATAATGTTTTGGTACAATGAAAATATTTATGGAATAAAGTTATTGGAATGATGTGTTATTCGACTTGAAATAGTATTCAATTTCGATGCGATTTTTAATACGTAGTTTAGATAAAATTCATTGAAAATGTCTTATAAAATTTGTACTTTCCGATAAAAATTATTGATCAAAATTGATTAGTTCTGAATTTTAAATGGATAATCAATTTTCATGCTCAGGTAATTCCTATGGAAGAATTTAATCTGCATCTGACCGGTGACATTCACGCAGTCACCGCAGCCAACAATCTTCTCGCAGCTCAAATTGACGCGAGATATTTTCACGAATCGACGCAAACCGACAAAGCTCTTTTTGACAGACTCGTACCTTCGATCGCAGGAGTTAGAAAATTTTCAAAAATTCAACTCAAGCGTCTTCATAAACTTGGAATTCAAAAAACTGACCCGACGACTTTGACCGACGAAGAACAATCGAAATTCGCAAGACTCGATATTGATCCCGAAAGAATTATGTGGACAAGAGGTACGATGCTTTTTATTTCATTTTAACTCTTTAAGGGTTGGACTCAATCAGTGGGACTTGATTTTGCTTTTACGTGGTGCCTAGTACTTTCATTCATATATATAAAGAAAAATCTGATAAATAATTTCGTAATTTGTCTTAAGGAGTCCAAAAGATTCTTTCGAATATCGTATGGTTGATTTTGTTGGAACAAACAAAGAAACAATTACCCCAGAAAACCTCGGGGTCAAAGATAATGCAAAATTAAACCTAAATTGTGTATTTAACTTTTGCACTGCAGTTGTCGATATGAACGATCGGTTTCTGCGTAATATAACGATTGGCCAAAGTCCTACGGAAAAGGGAAAGACTCGGCAAACTTCGTTCCGCATATCCGTTGGATCAGAAATTATGGCGATCCTCGCACTTGCCACTAACGTCGAAGATATGAAAAAACGATTGGGTGAGATTGTCGTTGCATTTAGCAAGAGTGGACAGCCTCTGACAGCTGAAGATTTCGTAAGTATCGTCTCGATCATTTAAATGAGGGTCAAATTACAAGAAATAAATCAGAAAAATGATTATTTTTCGCGATTTTCATAAGATGGCTTTTGTCCAAAATATGAAGAAAAAAAACCTTAGAAAATAGGAAATAAAATTCCCAGTATCGACCAAAAAGTCAATGAAGAAGTTAGCGAAGTAAAAAATACTTGAAAAATGAATTAAAATGAAGATGAAAAAAAAAGGAAAAGTACGATGTTGTTTCAAACCACAATGAAACTTTTCGTAGACACGCCCCAACTAAAATTCTCAGTCTTTTCGAGTTAGTTAGCCTGTTCTCCAAGTTTCCGGAAATCACTATTTTGTGTCAGTGTCTTTGAAGTATTATTCGTTTTAAATTGCATTTTTCTTTTTTCAGGGAATGACCGGGGCAATGGCTGTATTATTGAAGGATGCGATCGAGCCGAATCTCATGCAGAGTATCGAAGGTACTCCGATCCTCGTTCATACGGGACCATTCGCGAACATAGCTCATGGCTGTTCATCAATAATTGCGGACGCGATAGCGCTGAAGCTGGTTGGGCCCGAAGGCATTGTTGTTACCGAAGCAGGTTTCGGCTCAGATATTGGAATGGAAAAGTTCTTCAATATCAAGTGTCGGACTTCCGGTCACGTGCCAAATACCATTGTCCTCGTCGCAACGGTAAGAGCACTGAAGATGCACGGTGGTGGACCAGCTGTGACTCCTGGTGGCCCGTTGGAGAAAGAGTATACCGAAGAACATCTCGATCTTGTGGAAAAAGGTCTGCCAAACCTTCTGAAACACATCAGCAACGGTAACAAATTTGGTGTCCCTGTTGTCGTCGCCATCAACAGACACACGTGAGTTAATTTTCGAATACTTATTTCCAACTTTTTCCAATATTAATTTTAACACGGGAGAACTTTTTAATTCCGGAATTCTGCAGTTATTCACATTTTGCAGATTTTTCGGCCTAATTATTCGCGTCTTTTTGTTGCTTAATCTCCTTCCGTTGAAAGTTGAACGAAAAATCGTTTTTGTTTTGAGAAATTAACACTTTTTTATGCAATAGGTGAATTTAGAAGATTTTTGAAAAATAAAACCTAAAATATACATTTAAAAAAACCATCAATTTTCATTGATTCATAAAAATTGAACGAAATTTTCGTGGTTCAAAAACAATGAATTATTGCACACTGAATTTTAAGTTTTTTCAATTCGCTGTGGTTTCTTTTTGCAGAACTGATACTCCAGCGGAATTGGAATTAGTAAAAGTGGCGGCTTTGAAGGGAGGTGCAACGAACGCAATCGTCTGTAATCATTGGGCAGAGGGTGGCAAAGGAGCTCTTGATTTAGCTGATGCTGTATTGGAGGCCATAGAAAATCCGAGCAATTTCAAGTTCCTCTACGACAACAACTTAAGCATTGTAGAAAAAATAAATATTATTGCTCGAGAAATGTACGGAGCTGGCGAAGTTATTTTCGCAGATACGGTAAAAACATATCTCTTATTCCACTTCGTAAATAGAACAAAAAAGTTCCAAATTTCATTTGAACAAAAAATCGAATATTTTGAAAATGTCAAATTTAATATTTCACACCTAACGTGAAAATTTTACTTTGATCGAAACGATGAGCCATCAACTTTTCGGTTTTTTTTCTAACTGCGTTTAAGACAAGATTGAAAATGGATTAAAACCATTCAAAAAATTGAATGCTGTCACATTTACTTCCATTTTTTCGCAAAGAATTTGAAAACTTTGCTATTAAAAACTGAAAAATAATAATTGAAAATTTTTTCGCGTTTGTAGGTGAAGGAAAAAATTGCCAAGTACAATGAATTTGGATACGACAAATATGCTCTTTGTATGGCAAAAACTTCGGACTCGTTGACTGGTGATGCAGCGATTAAGGGAGCACCTACAGGATTCTCTCTTCATATCACAGACATTTTTGTATCTACTGGAGCTCAATTCGTAGTTCCTATGATCGGAGAGGTAAGTCAGGAAATTGAATAACGAGCAAGAACTAGGCTATTTAAGGGACTCACGATAAAAAATCTTCGATGTAAATTGGAGATGTTCGTGAATGAAAAAGCTATGTCTGGAAAAAGACTGTGTGCAGTCAGTCATTCAAGAACAATTAATATGATTTTGCAGAATCTCAAGAAACTTTCTAGATTATTCAAAAAATGCGAAGAAAGAAGCTTCGTCCGACATTTATTTTGAAACTTAGAACAATTATTCGAAATATTAGAGCATCACAAATCTCTTTGATCATCTTCAAGCGATATTCAACAACTTTCGTAAACTTAATCATTGAAAGAGTGATGGACGATGATAAAACGCTTCACTTGATAATATTCTTTAATTCCAAAACCCTGAAATATTTGGAAAAAAAATCTATTTTTAATTTTTGCATCAATGAAACCGATTATAAACAAAATTAACTGAAATCATCTGTTTCCAGATCATGATGATGCCTGGTTTAACAACAAGACCTGCTGTCTACGATATGGACTGGAACAGCGAGACCGATGAGATCGAAGGATTGTTTTAGTTGGATAAAATTTAACGTTTAATGTTTATTAATTTTTATTATTGTTATAAATATTGTTATAAATGTTTTTATTATACTGTTATAAATGTTTTTATTATTGTTATAAATGTTTGTGAAGCATGGACCATGGCACCTCAGTCAAATTATTTATTTCTATAGTTGGTCATAGGATTTACCATAATCGCAGTATTTGCGGAGCGAACGATTGATAATAATATCGGTGATGTTGCCAAAAAAGTTCTGCAAAGATTTAAGTTTGTACTATATTTTTTTCGTCAACAAATTTTACAAAAACAATTTCGGCTATTAATAATATAATTTGAGTCGTGAGAAAAAAGTTTCTCACGCAGAGATTTCAACACCGAATTCTTGTCACGCCGTCTCATTGCGCTACCCATGAGTCCACATCGAACGATATCAAATGAGGCATGCTCATGGATCCCATTCATCAGAGGGGCTTGATATTTGGAATAATTTGTTTTAACAATATTGAATTGTGTATTATAATTATAATATAATTATAATTATAATTATAATTATAATATAATAATTGTGTATTATATATATTATAATATAATGTGTATAAATAATGTAATATTGAATTATTTATTCATTACCGGACGGAGAATTACTGGTCAATTTTTACCTACAGTATAGCTATTGTTTTCAAATAGTTTATGAGGTCTATGAAAAAAGCTTTTTCTCGTTTCTCGTTCATCCCGTTTTCTCGTCCCTCTCGTTCTCTCGTTCTCTCATTCATCTCGTTCATCTTGTTCTCTCGTTCCCTCGTTCATTTCGTTCATCTCGTTCTCTCGTCCTCTCGTTCTCTCATTCTCTCGTTCTCCCGTCCATGCGGCCTCAGGTCTATAACTCCTCTCGTCCACTCGTGCTCGAATACTTTGTTCCTTTGCGTCCCCTCGTCCACTCCTCTCGTATTCCCGTCCACACATCTACTCATCCACTCGTCCTTGCATCCCCCGGCAGCTCGTTCACTGGTCCATTCGTCCTTGTTCTTATTTTCCCTCTCGTCTATTCATCCTCCCTCGTCCACTCAATCCATTCCATAGATGACAATCTATAAGTGTCATAACCTTTTTTTATATTTTGAATGCAACTAGTTAAAGTTAGCTACTTTCGCTCATAACATTTTTACTATATTACTTGTAATTTTTGAGTAAAAAAAACAGTGCGATGAAAAAAGTTTTACCCTCGATCGTCTTTCTCCGAATATTTTTTTGTAAATGTAAAAATTTACCGTTTTTTCGCTGGACTCCCACACGATGATAGTCACTTCTCTGCTTTCGTGAAAAAGTATTATCCACAAGCCGATGGATTTCGGGAATGGGTCTCACATTAATATTTTTATCACGATTACCGAAAATGACTCGCGAAAACGTGAACTCTCAAATTAACATGTCCGTTCGCGTATTTCATGTGAAGTATTTTTTTTTATTTGCTTGAAGTTGGCTCTGGCCAACGTTACGATTAAAATCAACCATACAGCCATTCATGTGAAGTCATGAATGCCATGGAATACCGTTAATCACCTCCTTTTGTTGCTCAGGACTTAGTTCGGCCAAACACGCCCATTGAGTCCTTCACAGAACACTGATGGGAAATCCATAGTTGATTGTCGTAAGGAGGTTTTACAGTAAAAAGGAGAGACTTCATATTTTATTATTGCCATTTAATAGAGATAATCATAGAAAATTACATTAGTCATTGTTTACAAACTAAATAGTTTTTCAACCATCTAAATACATGCCAAAACATTTGGCATAAAAAAACACATGTATTAAAAAAATAATGCTTAAGGCAACGTGAACGACGTTCAAGAAAATATTTAAAACGCTCGATTGTTAAAAATCATGGAACGAACTTGTCTTCTACATAGAACATATTCCGGGTGAATAACGAGAACCACCTCCAGCTCAGTTGCATAACGGAAAGAGTGGTTCTCGTTATTCAAAAGTTGACAATTTACGATATCTACTAAATTTATGTATTGACCCGTTGACCTGTCAAATGATCATATGCATAGAATGGTACACAGGTCTCGCGGTGTGTATCACAAACGAATGTTTGGTGTATAGAAGAACCACCGGATACTAGATTCTTCGAGCAACAGCGCTTCTAGGAAGTCACGCACTGGAAATATACAATAAAAAATAAATGTAGTTGAAGTTCGCAAAACAAACAACAACATATTCGGTGCGTACGACTTGGACGCTGCGAACGCTACTGCCGTACTTTGGTATTACTATATACGCGACAATATAGTAATACGCAGTACGGCAGTGAAGCGCTTTCAACGTTTTGAGCATCCAAGTTGAACGCATCTATTAAGGGGCACATAAGATCTACTCCGTATATCCGCACTTGAAACCTTACCTCTGTCACATGTGAAAGGTACACAATGTATATTTCAATATATGTTGCAATCGTTCATTGTCGGAAGCATCCGTCGTCTCCGTCATCGAAAGGATTCAGTCTGGCGGCATATAACATAAATTTTGCTGAGGCGTTCCGTCGGTCGTATGATGGAACGGTATGGCAATACGAGTGGTAGCAATGTTTCACTTACTCTTTGATAATATCCAATGCACGTTGACTCAGCTTTTGTCTTGATTTCTGCCTCGACTTTCGCCTTGACAGCTACACCTGCCAAATACAAATTGGTGAGTTCCGATAAATTAGTTTCGTTCAATCGTTTGTTCAATTCTAAATACAATGGAAGGTAGGGAATGACTTTTAATGGGGCACAGGTCCCATATCGGAAAATCGATTACAAATGTAATCTTCACATCCAAATTGGTCCGATGTGCGATCTTCCAGTCGACAGCAGGGCTTGATGGAATCCTGGCACTAAAACGTATAAGAAAATATTAATTAAATTGAAGTTCACATGGTATGCTAAATATAGATATGCTATTTCAATATATAAAGTTGACATTTCCATCATCTTAATTACGACATACCCGTCGCTAAAGAGTTTTATCAGGCGTGTGCTCAAATGGTTTGTTGACAAAGTGCTAGCAATGATGTACTTACAGGTTGGAAATTGCCGATGCACCCTGGCTCGCGTTCTGACGAAACTTCCAGGCCGACTGTTGGGGCAGTTGATGTCTCGACCTCAGGCCGCGCTTTCACCATAACCGCTGCGACGAGTGCAAACCACAAAATCTTCATGGTCCCGGTAATGCAATGTTTTATTATCTGTGAATGGAAACAAAGAAAACATTAAATTTAGTTATAAAATGGCTTCTTCATTCTTCGACTGATACGTAGAAGAATCAGTCTACACCTAAGATCTAGGAATAAATTGGATTTTTCATTCACCACTTACATTGAAAAAATCGTCGGACGTTTAGGCCGCAGTGTCCGAAGAACTTCTGCCAATTGTTGAAAAAACTGCGCTTTTATACATGCACATAACCCAGAAACCGGCCTTCCTGTCGAGCTGACTTGTACGACCTAATAATAGTTCAGTCAGGAATTGTATTGCGTCAGCAACGCAAGTACGTAAACAACTTCAAATTAATGGGATTTCCTATTTTTGCTACGGCATCTGGATATTGTTGGGTGAATGGAACATTTCATACATGTTATCAATCAATTTTTTATTTGACCATTGATTTCGTGCATACTTCCTCTGACTTGTGACGTTTGAAAGCACAATGCCAAGAAGTCCAACGTGTTCGGCCGGTGCCTGATTTGACTATGCTTAACGATGTGTTCCGCGCGTAGCACTCTTTCACCGCCTATAAAAAAAAAAGTCCAGCAGAATTTTCACCCGCCCAAAGACAAATACTAACACGATTTACAGACATAATACTGATAATTGCGCAAAAGTCGTATAATATCTCATGTATTCCCGTAGAATTTGCAACGATGTCTGCGCCATGTTTGATTTTTCGAATGAGGCGCTGCATCGAGGTCAGATCCCAATAACTGCTGCTGAATTATTAGCCAATATTTCAGGTAATAGATAGATAGATAGATAGATATGGAATATTACATGCATACCCTTATCGTGTTTTTACATGGGTGGTACTCTCTTACTCACACTTTTCCTCTTTACTCCTCTCTTCTTTCCCACACTTTTTCCACAATTCCATATTACCACCTGGACCTACATTTTTACGTGGATTCCGAACCACAGAGAGAACAGTTTTATTTAGACACTTACAAAAAAACCATTGGTGTCGGCTGGGATCGAACCCGGGCTCACCGGTTGTGAGCCGGGCGCGTTACCACTATGCCACTGCCTCCCTATTTCAGGTAATATTTTCTATCATTGTAAAACTACCAGATGTTTGAATTATATCAGAATTTGGTGTGGTTTCAACTCAAAACAATAAAAAGAAGTTCAAATCTTCATACAAATAGCTCTTTTACGCTGCCTATTGAAATACGTTGTAACATGTAACTATTTCAACCTAAGCACCTTATTTTCTTTAAGTCTAACTGAAGACTGTTCCAGCAAATAATGAAGGTAGATGCGGTATCCGACGCCTTGTGGTTGTGGGCATACAACTTCGATTGCTGTTTGCTCATACCAGCTAAATCTCGGTTATCTCTGATGATCCTACGGCACACTGCATGCTTGCCGTGGCTTGGTAGCGATGCATCTTGAATACAATGCCGTCACGTAAGCTTTTGTGATACAACATAATCCCCGTAGTGCCTTCCGCTCGCCATCTCTCTGCACGTGACAACTCCCGCGAAATACTCAATCAGCATAGGATACCTCACCGACCAACGTGTCTCAAATTACTAAACTATAATATTTAGGGGTTCTTCACGGCAGTCACGACGTCAAGTGTTGAACACAGAAGTGAAAAGTCAAACGTCCTGCCTTACAGCTTCTGTACGTGCGAATTGACTCTCACCGTTACTTTCAAACTTCACGCCGTCATCACATGAATTTTTGTTTACATTCATGATTGTGGAGCCAATTAGTTTATTTTATTATTTCGTAGAAGCTATACTGATAACTTTTTCCTTGAAGTGACGACGAGTCGAATGAGATAAGTCGCTATTTCGATTTTTGTGCCTACTTATAACGAATCAACATTTACTACGTGTTTGGTATTTGTTCGGTTCCAAGAAATAAAAACACAAGGGAAGCGTGTTTCCATGTGATTACGATGATGGTTTCACGAAAACGGAAAATATCGCAAGCTCCGCCACCTCCAACGATCTTAACATTAAAATATGTTGTTTCACTCGTCGTCACGTGAATTTCCATTTACACCCTTGATTTCACTCAGTTGGTTCATTCTATCATTTCGTGGAAGCTACACTGATAACCTTATGTTTGACATGACGATGTTATGATTCCGGCGTGGAATACGAAATCGGTTCTTTGCCTGGTTGTGAGAAACAAAAACACAAATGACGCCTATTTTTTCGTGATTACGATGGTTTCACCGAACCCGAAAATATCCTGGGCCTCACTACCTTCATCGATGTTATTAACATAAAATTAACTCGTTACACCAAGGTTTTTATTCAAGCTAACGGTACTAGACGCTGGAATCTGGCGCCAAGCCTAGTCACGTCACTACCTCCCGGAAAGTTACAAATTTACCACGTGTGAAAGCTGGGAGATTTTCTCAGAATGCACGTCCATTTGAACATGTGTTCGGAACGTCAGATGTCTGCGCTGGAGTGTTCTTAAGAGTTCTGCGGATCCGTACGGATACGGAACCTTGCATCATTATTACTCGCAATACTACCAAAGATTACTGTTATTTGTAGATAATACGTTCTATTTCCGAGGGACGAATGAATATCAGCGTAATTAATTCACGCCGTCTGAAAGTTTAATGTAAAAGCAATTTAATCCACGATACCTGATGGTATAGCGCAACAGACTCGTGTACTTTTGTATGGACAAATATACTTGGTTTCATTTTTTCCCGTAATCCATTCACCATAGAATTACACAAATTGTGTGGGATAAGTACCTGACGTTCAAAGAAAAAAATATCCATGGGTATGGAGCTGTCTCTTCCAACACCAAGCTTGAACTTTGTTGCTCCTGCATCAAAACGATTGTGATGAAATTCAAACCAAGTTTCAAATACGTTGAAGAACAGTGCCATGTGTACTCTTTTTGAAAGCCTGTTATGCACGAGAAGACATGTCAGACTTTCAGAAAGAAGGTGCGATAGTACAGTGCATCCCGTCAACGGCAAAGCGCATTGTCATAAAAAAAGAACGCTCCATTGTGTACGAGCGTCGATGATAACACGTTGCTTCATTATGACACGCACGAAAACATTCCACAACGTAGTCCAAAACCGAACTACACCTCGGTTATCTTCAACACTTTCAGGCCAGTGTTTATATCGCTAACGTGTATTCTAACTTGGACGATGAGTTGGTATCATTGACATTCGCACCTTGAACCTTGACCTTCCATTATAAACGATCGCGCGAAATCTTACCTATTCGTTCTTTTATTTCATACTATAGTAGCTTATGTATTGTTTGACGACTTTCTGATATATTCATGGGTTCCAGTAGTAAAAGGTGATGATAACGGTGGAGACGATGGTGAGTGTGAGAACCTTACCGCAGTATAGATACAGTGTCATGTGAAAATGTGCGTTACAATCAACTTCTTGAATCTCTTTTTAATCTCAGCTGCACTTCCGTCTATTGCACAACAAGGCTACAAAGCTAATAGTAGTCACCAATTTAGAAACATCTGCAATTCCTAAGTCACCAACAAAGCATAGATGAACGTTTGCTAAGTTCGATCATAATATAGGGACTAAATTTTCACGCTCGAATAAAATGCGAAGTGCCTATTATACACGTTCTGGACATCAAGTGTCTGCATAACTTTCTACGTAAAACCCTGACTCTGCACAATGAGGAAGACTGAAGCCTGGCCCGTGTTGTTGTTCAAATGAAATACACTGCTGAGTCTTTCAGCATGACTGCAGAAATCAGGACAGCACTACGACGATGCGAGCATGGGCTCTATCGTTCAACACATGTTTATTTGTCACTGAAAACTCTTAAATATGCATCCGATGGCCACAACAATCATCAGTATGATGAACACTGCGAGGCATGTTAAACACAGCAATGAAATGGATGACGCCAATTACTCTAAGTATTGTGTGTATTTGTCCAGTGGAGGTGGACCGTGAATCCATTTTTGCTTTTCAGAGGTACTTTTGTAGATTGCGAAAGATGAATTGACGATAGCCATTAACGTGGTAATAATATGCTTAATATTACGACTTCGTCACAATGTCGTGCTTCCGTAACGCTGTGGAATATGACAGAATTCCGCGATAGTGGTGACAGAAGAGCCAGCGATGTTCTGAATTCTCGTGAAATCATGCAATGTGCGAAGGCACGAGAACAAGCGCACTGTGCGTTACGGTAAACGTGTTATTATTTTTTTCTTGGAGCCTTATTACGAAGGACCGATACATAGAGTTTACTACACGCTTTGTTTGTCGGTGTGGTAACATAGGTCATGTGTAGTCCGTGCTACAGTCCGTCATAATGTTTGCAGTGTGCACACGTGGCAACGTAGGGTACACGTTATTAGCCAAAATTCTGTTACCATTGTACTTGAACGAAGAAGGCGGTTAAAGTACGATAAAACGATATTTGGCGTTTGGTGATCCTTTGTAATTAGCTTAACATCTTACTTACTTACAGATCTCCCGTCATTGAAGAATCGTCCTCGACAGATCGACTGAAAAATGGTAAAACATCTAATGGTCTTCCTTCGCTCTACGTTTTCATAATTTTGTTTTATGTATACAAATATGATTACGGAAAAAAAGTACAGAATTAATGTGCTTGACGTAGCGACAATTGAATCCATCTGATACACTGCGCTTTCTACTCTTCCTCTATTATGACGAGAAACCTTCTTTATACTCTCATGGTCCTTTTCTATAACAAGGTTCAAACTAGATTCTAAATTTTAATTATAGTATTGATCTAATTATTGATTCTGACATGGTGGAATAGTCAGACTAGTAAGGCATCGATGATCCAAGTTGAAAAAAGAAACCACACTGGAGTTGATCCTGCACAATTTCTTCCTCCTACGGATCCTTCATCCTACAATCTTACAATTATATTTTTTACAATCTTCAAAAGTTATGACGGCAACTCAGGCATATGACTTGTAAAAACACCGAGTCCTATACTGCACCCTCGAGCCCACCATGTAGCGGGCTTACCGTTTTAAAAATTCTTGAAAATATATCTAGCAATGGTATTAAATGGTATCCTTAAATTTGTTCTGCCACCGAAAGGGTTAATATTCGTGAAGTTATTAAGTCATTCACGGAACATTGATGGCAAATCTATAGTTGATTGTCGAAAGGTGGTTGTACAGAAAGAACGAGAAATATTCCATTATTATTACTATTTAATGAATAAAATCTTAAAACATTACATTATTCCTTGTTAACAAACTAAATAGTTTTTCATTAAAATACATGCTAAAATTATTGACATAAGAAAAGACAAATTTTACAAAAATGCTTAAGGCATCGAAAAAGACATTACAAAATATATGTATAACACAAAAAACAACCTCTAGCTCAGTTGAAAAATGAAAAAAGTGGTCCTCTTATTAACAAGTTGATAGCGTAAACTTCTTTCTTAATATTTTCCTTTGCATCGATAACCATCGAATGGTGCACAGTTCTGTTGGCCGTCTAGATCACATATGAAATTACGAAGTTTAGATGAACCAGCGGACAGCTCACTCTCCCAGCAACACGGCTTGTTGGAATCCGCGCACTGAAAATATACAAAATGACATTGATGTAGTTTAAGTTCACAAGATACGCGATGACATGTTGAGAGCTACCAACACACTACTCCGTGAAATTGCACTGAAAAACTCGCGTCTCCCAGAGATAAAACGTTACGATGTCTACTTCAATGCATGTTAAAGACGTCCTATGCTTCCATTATCGAAGGCTCTGTCGCCTGCATCATCGGAAGGTTTCAGCGTGGTGGCATACAACATACATTCTGTTGGGGAGTTGCATCAGTCATATGCTTAAATGATTGGATAATGAAAGTGGTATTTATTTATTCACTTACCGGTGCATAATTTGGGATGCACGGTGACTCGACTTCTGGGGCTGGTTCACGTACACTATTTAATTAAATCCTATAACATCGTCTTTCGAGTCTTCTGACTCGGATTCGTTGCTTTCGACATAGCCTATATGTGCAGTTGCAATATACTCATTTTTGAGTTCCGAAAAATTAGTTCCGTTAAATTGATCACTCAAATATATATGCAGTGGAAGGTTGGTAATGACTGTGAATGGTATGCAGAGGCCGCCTTCGAACCGATCACAAATGTAATCTTTAAGTCCATGTTGGACGGATGTGGGATCTTGCAGTCGGCAGCAGGGCTTGGTGGAATGCGCGCACTGAAACGTACAAGACAGTATTAATTTAATTGGAGTTCACAAGGTATGCTAAATATAGATTTGCTATTTCAATATATAAAGTTGACATCTCCATCATCTCACTTACGACATACCCGTCGCTGAAGAGTTTCCGCAGGCGTGTGCTCAAATGGTTTGTTGACAAAGTGCTAGCAATGATGTACTTACAGGTTGGAAATTGCTGATGCACCCTGGCTCGCGTTCTGACGAAACTTCCAGGCCGACTTTTGGGGTAGTTAATGTCTCGACCTCAGGCCGCGCTTTCACCATAACCGCTGCGACGAGTGCAAACCACAAAATCTTCATGGTCCAGGTAATGCTATGTTTTATTATCTGTGAATAGAAACAAATAAAACATTCAATTTAGTTATAAAATAGCTTCCTCATTCTTCGACTGACACGTAGAAGAATTACTCTACAGCTAAGATCTAGGAATAAATTGGATTGTTCATTCACCACTTACATTGAAAAATTTGTCCAACGTTCAGGCCGTGGTGTCCGAAGAACTTCTGACAATGATTGCCAAAACGTGCGCTTTTATACATGTAGATAACCCAGTAGCCGCCTCTATCGAGCTGTCTTGTACGACCTAATAATAGTTCAGCCGGGAATTGTATTGCGTCAGCAACGCAAGTGCGTAAACAACTTCAAATAATTGGAATTTTTCATTTTTGTCACGGCATGTGGGTATTGTTGGGTGAATGGAACATTCCATATATGTGGTCAATTCATTTTTTATTTGGCCTTCGATTTCGTGCTACTTCCTCTGACTTTGGGCGTTTGTGAGCACAATGCCAAGAAGTCCAACGTTTTCGGCTGGCACCCGATTTCATCATTTACTCCACACTTGACGATATGTTCCGCGTGTAGCATTCTGTCACCGCCAACAAAATTTCTTCGAGCAGAATTACCCGAACCAGCCCGAAGACAAATACTAATACGATTCACATACATAATAGTGATAATTGCGCAAAAGTCATATAATATCGCGTGTATTCCCGTAGAATTTACAACGATGTCTGCACCATGTTTCAACTCACAACAATAAAAAGAAGTTCAACTCTTCATACAAATAACTGTTTTGTTTACGCTGCCTATTGAAATACGTAGTAACATGTAACTATTTCCATCTAAGCACCTTATTTTCTTCAAGCCTAACTGAAGACTGTTCCAGCAAATAATGGAGGTAGATGTTGTATCCGACGCTTTGTATTTGCTGGCATACAACTTCGACTTCTCTTGGCTCATACCAGCTAAATCTCGGTTATCTCTGATGATCCTACGGCACACTGCATGCTTGCCGTGGCTTGGTAGCGGTGCATCTCGAATACAATGCCGTCACGTAAACTTTTGTGATATAACATAATTAATCTCCGTAGTGGCTTGCGCTCGCCATCTCGCTGTACGTGTCAACTCCCGCGAAATACTCAATCAGCATAGGACACCTCACCGACCAACGTGCCTCAAACTACTAAATTATAATATTTAGGGGGTCTTCACGGCAGTCACGACGTAAAGTGTTGAACACAGAGGCGAAAAGTCAAACGTACTGCCTTACAGCTTCTGTACTTCAGAGTTGGATCTTATCATTACTTTCAAACTTCACGCCGTCGTCACGTGAATGTTCGTTTACATCCATGATTGGAGCCAATTGGTTAATTTTATTATTTCGCAGAAGCTATACTGATAACCTTTTCTTTGAAATGACGACGAATCAAATGAGATAAGTCGCTACTTAGATTTTTGTGTCTACTTATAACGAATCAACATTTACTACGTGTTGGGTCTTTGTTCGGTTGCAAGAAACAAAAACGCAAGGGAAGCGTGTTTCCATGTGATTACGATGATGGTTTCACGAAAACCGAAAATATCGCAAGCTCCGTCACCTCCACTGATCTCAACATTAAAACAAGTTGTTTCACTCGTAAGATGAGTCTCCATGCTGACACTAGACGTTGAATTTTAGAGAGACGTTACTACTCTCTGACAAATGATACACAAGCGTGTGAAAGCTGGAAGATTTTCTTAGGACGCATGTAATTTGGACACGTGTTCTACTATTACCAATGAGAGTCGACACAGGATACCTTTTCTTGTACGGAGTTGACCTGCCACATACATCGACCTCATAGTATAGATTTTCAATTCTCCAGCAGGCGGTCTTATTGTTGGTCGCGAACGAGTAAGTATGGCCTACTTTATACACAAGAGTCCAATATTTTTTCAGATTTTGGTTATAGTAGCCCGAAAAGAAGTATACTGCATTGAATCTTCTTTCTGACGTTGAAAAGTTTCATAGTTCTAAACCTAATGAGATTTGTTTGGCTGTGTGGTACTCAGAGCGGGGCTACACATAGCGGACCACCGCCATCATCGTCCACAGAATGGAGGACGATAATTATTTCAATGTTAATCGTTCCGAATTATTTTATAGATCTCTTGCCATGACAGGCCCACATGAATTACATTGTTCAACAGACAAAGAAGCTTACAATATACAATTACTAAATATGAATAATTTATCATTTGCATTAGATGAATGAGGCATGGGTGCACGCTTCCTGATGTCGAGTAACATATGAATCAAAAATGTTCTCGTTTGCATGGTTTGTATGCCCTCTTACGGACCGAAGCGACCGTCGACGCGGTCGCGAGAAAAATATGGTTATTTTCAACAACAGCACACTCCTTCCACCTTGTTCCATTGTGCAATGACGATTTCGATGCAGCATCAAATGGTCACGTACGTGCCAACGATATGTTCGATTGTCCGAATTCGACACAATGTCGTGCCTCCATCATGCTGTGGAACGACGAAATTTCTGATATATTGGCGATAGACTAGACGTCGATATTTTGTATTTTCGGGAACTGATGCCATGTGCGATAGCACATTTTTTGTGTCACGGTAAACACTTCAATTTTTTTTCTCCTAAAGCTGAGTGAGGGACAAGATAAATTCAGATCACTGATACGCTATGCTTGTGGGTGTGGTTCGCCATGTTGTCCGTCAGAGTGTTTGCAGTATGCGCTCGTGATAACGTCGTGTACACGCCGTAGACAAAAATTCTGTTGCCGTTGCACTTGATCGAAGGAAACAGACCAGCAAGAAGAATATTCATCAAAGCCATTCTGTCTTCAACTGCGGTAGAACTATATCTGTTGTATGTTAACCCTCAATCCCTAGCTTAAGGTGATCTGTCAGTCGTTCGGTCGGTAGAAATCCTACTGCACGGTTTCCTCAGAGAGCCTTGATTTTTCGAAGAAAATAAGAGTTACACGTTATTTTTTTTTCGTCGGAGAACAACGCTTAACTTTTAGTTTTCTCAAAACATCTAGGACGTCCAAGAAAAGTGTGTATCTGCTTTACAGATGTCTCTCTCACACTCATGCAACTGATAGATTACCTTAATGTTTTATTTACTCATAGATCTTATCGCATTGAAGAATTGTCCTTGAGAGATTGACGACACAACTGCAGAACAACTAGTGTTCGGGTGATACGTTTCCACAATTTCACACTCACAAACACGAGTGCGAGAAAAAAGGCACAGAATTGATATCATTGACGCAGGGACGATTGAATCCATTGGATTCAGTGCACTTTCTTCTATTTTCCCTTTCTGACGCGTCTGCTCATGCAAAACCAACTGAGTAATGTCGGGTATACTAAGAGTCGCGGTAGCGGCTCGACACCAAGTATTAAAAGAAAAATGCCAGGCGCGAGCGGTACCGCACTATCTCATCATCATATGTATGTTATGTATACTTACTCGAATATGCCGGTTTTATGACGTCACAGCGTTTTTAAACGTGTAATCGATCGTGCAGATCACGAACATTTAAACTATAGTTATATGCAGCGAGAATAAGAAAACACATGTGAATCACGTGCCCAAGGCCAGACAACGTTCGTGCTATACGTCCGATGGCGGTTCAGTTCTATAATTAAGGGAAGGAGACAGTGCATGTAATGAAACTTGGTAAACAGAATGTAATTTCGAAGACCACGACTGTCGTCACGATATAATGCCTCTTGATATGAAGTGCTACCTCTCGTGATTCAGTACGGTGGCGGAGATTTCTCTCTTGAGCGACTGTTTACAACAATTGGTAGTATGGCTTGGGAGAGTCGTCTTGAACGATGCTCACCCAATAACCGGAATCAGTATGACATCATTATAATGCCTGTTCAACTGAGCCACAACAAGTCTATGTTCGGTCGGAATAGTAATGTAATTATTTGAAAGTGTCCAAACGAAAAATCACGTACTGATGACTTCATAGAGGTTTTACAATCTTCAACCGTTCGGGCGGCAACCCCGTCATATGGCGGGATAAAACACTGAGTCATATGCTGAACCCTGCAGACCACCCGGTATCGGACGTACCATTTCCGAAAATTCTCAAAAAGTCTTTGAATTACGCAATACCTTTTCCAAATGGTACTCCAAAATATTTCCTAGCGTTGAAAGGGTTAATAAAATTGTGAAAGTGGTTGGGCGTGTTTGGCCGAACTAAGTCCTGAGTATACTAAGTTAGTGAGTCGGAACAAATTACACGCCTAAGCGGCTGAGTTCAGCCTATATCTATCTGTATCTGTATCTTAGTATCCACGGAGTGTCCTCGCCAAAAACTAAGTTAGATATTCTTAATAACTTCCTTTTGTTGTTCAGGACTTAGTTCCGCCAAACACGCCCATTGAGCCCTTCACGGAACACTGATGGGAAATCAATAGTTGATTGTCGAAAGGAGGTTTTACAGTAAAAAGGAGAGACTTCATATTTTAGTATTGCCATTTAATAGAGATAATCATAGAAAATTACATTATTCATTGTTTATAAACTAAATAGCTTTTCAACCATCATAAATACATGCCAAAACATTTAGCATAAAAAAACACAAATATTAGAAAAATAATGCTCAAAGCAATGTGAACGACGTTTAAGGAAATATTTAAATCGTTCGATTGTTAAAAATCATGGAACGAACTTGTTTTCTACATAGAACATATTCCGGGTGAATAACGAGAATCACCTCCAGGTCAGTTGCATAACGGAAAGAGTGGTTCTCGTTATTCAAAAGTTGACAATTTACGATTCCTACTAAATTTATATATTGACCCGTTGACCTGTCAAACGATCATATGCATAGGATGGTACACAGGTCTCTCGGTGTGTATCACAAACGAATGTTTGGTGTATAGAAGAACCACCGGATACTAGATTCTCCAAGCAACAGCGCTTGTCGGAATTCACGCACTGAAAATATACAAAATAAAATTAATGTGGTTCAAGTTCACAAAGTAAACAACAACCCAACAAACCAAGCAACGCCAGAAACACGCCAGATTTGCGTTAGCATCTAACCTGCACCAAATCTGCCGTTAGACCTTTACGCAAAAATACGCATGTCGTACTCTTCGACAATTGTTTGTCAGGATAAATTTATAAATTAAATGAATTCACTCAAACACACTTAAAAGAACAAAGATCAGATTTTTATATGGAAAGCACGTCCGTCCTTTTTGACTTTATTTTCTCAACTGCTCAATTATTATTTTCATCATCGTTATTTCGGTTTTCATAGCAACGCTCTCGTTCGGTCAAGATGTTCAAATCATTGCCTGCTTGATAATTTCTCCCGCACGTAGACTTCCCTTCTTTTTTTTTTTGCTATTCACTCTTTTTTTTTTGAATTTCGGTTTTCACGTTTTTTTTTTCACACTTTTTTTCACCTTTTTTTTTTTTCACTTTCGCGAGTTCGCGGGTGGCGTGGTGTTCGAATCGCGCTTCTGACACCAGTTTGTAATGATCGGGTTTTGCGAGGGTGAATAATAGTAATGTTAATAATAATAATGATAAGACTGAAGAATACGGTAAAAAGATAGAATGTATTGAGACTTGGTATATAATTAATAAGGGAGTGCACGGCGAGGTGATTGCGGTTCGGAAGATGGTGACGAACTGAGGAGTCGTGGATTGGGATAAAGAAGTGTGAAGTGGACGGTGAAGTGGAAGGAGGGGATGCTGTAGAGGAGAAGCTGAGGCTCGTGAGACAAAGGAGCTGCTGAGGAATGTGGTGATAAGATAAGGATGCTGTGTTAGGAGTTTTAACTGTGAGAACGGATGTGAAGTATCGGGTACGAATGTGGGAAAGGATTTAGAATATAAAGTAATATAAAGGGTGCTCAATATGTTTATTCTATTTGCAATTATTTTTAACCTTATTTTTTGTTATTGTAATTGTGAAAAATTCAATAATACGCAACGAAATTTTCTAATCACTATACTTCCCGCACTCAAAATTCGTATTAATGAATGAAAAAAAAAGTAACCTCCAAAATTATTCTACACGTCCATTAGCGCCTTTTCCTCATTTACGGCGTTTGCGACACGCTAATCTTACTCGTCCCTTTATTCAATAGAAGATTTTCCGGATATTATCTTGCAGAATATTTCGGATGCTGTAAAAAAAGCTGAGACAAGTACATTTACTCGCACCAATAGCCGCTTCTGTGGAAGTCTCCAAAAAAACCAAATCCCTCCAAAAAATGGTAACGCAATGTTCGTAAAAAGAAAAATTCGGGCTTCTCAAAAATATAACAAATCAATATAAATATACTAAAGCATATAGAGCCAATTACGTCGGAGCAAGTATTCAATTATAAAGTATTTAAATCACAGAAAAAAACTACCCAAACAAAACCAAACAAAATTCTTAAAAAATTGGCAAAATGGCAGAACTGGTGTCGAGACCGCCAGAGCAGCGCTATCGCCACGCCGCCAAGCGGCAATTCGGATCGCAGAAAGTTTGTCTTCAGACCGGTCATAAACCGATTTAGCAGTTGCAAGAGTGGGGGGGTCGATAACTGAAAAGTAGATACACGTTGTTCTCGGACAATTTTTTAAAATGTTTTTCAATTTAAATTCAATTGCTGTTCAAATTTAGCACCACTGGAGCTGATGTCAGATGCTCTGTGCACATATACTGCGCACATACATTGTGCATAAGCCCTGCGCACACCGGAAACGCTCGGTTCTTGGGGTAAATTGAGCACAAAATTCGGCTAACTTGACGCTCTTTTTTGTTTTGTTTGTTCTTCAAAAAATATTAATGAACAATTATTTTCATTAAGTGAATAAACAAGAACAAACGACAAGCAATCAAATAAAAAAAAAAAAATAAAGTACGAAAGTCAAACTGGCCCGGCTAAAAAAAAAAATGTTCATTAGATCAAAAAAAGTGAAAAAATACGAATGAACAAACGTCCGGACTGAATTATTATTGATGCACAAACGATTTGGAATCGATTGACCTTTGGAAAAATAGAATTGGATAAAATTTTAATAACTCAACGCTGTTTTTAGTTTCGTTTGTTCCTCGAAAAATATTAATGAACAAATATGTTAATTAAGTGAACAATTTTAAAAAAAAAGTACGAAAGTTAAAATAGCCCAGCCAGTTTTATATAGTTTTCCTTATCCTACGTCTGAATTCGTAATTGTCGTGACCGACTAGAAAGGCTATCCACAAGTTCATAGTTAATGAGAAATCCGCTCGACATGAGCGCCAGAAGAGTGCACGGTGAATGTGAATATTGTGAATGGTAAGGGAAGCAAAAGTACGCGCATTAGCACAGTACGCGTGCCGGACCGGGTAAGGTAAAAGGCAAATAATATATAACGCGCTAATAACGTAGAGAAAACATCCACGAATGTGTTTTATATGAATGGTTTAATTTATTAACGGTAAGAGCTCTTTGTTATTACAATATTGATTCCATTTCATGGTGAAATATTATTTTATCGTGTGTTAACTTAGAAGAATCTTCACCTGGTTAGCTCTTTGAAAAAACATATGTATTTGGCGGCATTTTAGGTTAAAGCGTTCTATTGTTCGTCATATTCTTGTTGCAACGGTGTTAATTGTGTTTTTTTTGTGTTGTGTTGATACTATCGAAATTTTCATTCAGTACTTTTATTAACCATGGATGCCGATCTTTACGACGAGTTTGGCAATTACATCGGACCGGATTTAGCATCCGAGAGCGAAGACGAAAATGAATATGGCAATGTTGGTGATGATGCCGAAGATCGTGATCGATCGGATGAAGAAATAGAAGAAGATAAGGATGAGCTTCGAGATCAAGCGGAACAGTCCTCTATGGCTGTTGTTCTCCATGAGGATAAACGTTATTATCCAAGCGCCCTTGAAGTTTACGGACCTGACGTAAGTTCTTTTTTTGTCGAACCTAAAACCATCCACACTAGAGGCAACCACTGTATCTCACGAAAGCTTATAACTTTGCTCTCTACAACTCAACATGAATAACCATCGTTGATATATCAAAAATCACAGGGTGTGGAGAAACAAATTCATTCATCTAAAATATTACCGCAGTTTATAACCTGTCATTTCTTTTACAAAAACATTGAATGAAATCAAATTCCAACTCGACTTGATAGCTAACGAGAAAAGGTGTTCTTTACCGGAGCATATTTTGCTCTCGGTGAGGTAAAATGGTTGGAAAGCTCTGACTTTGCTTTTAAATTATTTCTGAATCATTCTCTTCACATTAAAAAGTCTTTGAAGTATTTAAAGATTTTGTATGTTAAATATCAAATCCTCAGAAGAATATGAGAAAAGATTTTTGAGATTTTATGTCATAATTATCTTTTGATCAAAAAACTTTCATCTCGGTGAAAACCAAACTTAATGGGATGTATATCATCATAAGGCAGTGTTCCGATCGTTACAAATTCTGTTGCACATTTCATCCTGGAAAGCTCGATATTTCAAAAATAATTAAGAGTCACGATAGCTGCTGAAGGCTAAAAAAACTTAAGAATATCGACAAAAACCTCATGTGTTTGATAGCTACCTAAAATCGATATTGCCCCCAGTTATTCTTGTTCTATGGGTAAATTAAAAAGTTTGAAAGAATAAATGGCCCGAAGATTCACCTAAATGATTTCAAATTTGTAGGTAGAGACGCTCGTTCAAGAGGAAGATGCTCAACCGTTGGACAAACCTCTGATAGCGCCGGTTCGAAAACCAAAATTTCAAATAAAGCAGCAACAGTTGCCTGGCACAACGTACAATATAGAATTCTTAGCCGATATGATGGATGCGCCGCATTTAATTCGCAACGTTGTGCTCTTGGGTCATCTGCATCATGGAAAAACAACGCTTGTCGATTGTCTCGTGCGACAGACCCATCCGAACATGCACAGTGTGACGGATGAAAAACCTCTTCGATATACAGATACTTTGTTTACGGAACAGCAAAGAGGAGTTTCAACAAAAGCCACACCCGTAACGCTCCTGTTACAAGATGTCAAGTCAAAATCTTATCTTTTGAATATTTTTGATACCCCGGGACATGTGAATTTTTCGGATGAAGCAACTGCGGCTATTCGAGTTTCGGACGGTGCAATTATTGTGGTCGACGCTGCGGAAGGTGTTATGCTAAATACAGAACGTCTTCTCAAACATGCCTTACAAGAAAAACTCGCTCTGACTGTCTGTATCAACAAAATCGATCGCCTTGTGTTGGAACTTAAATTACCGCCTCTTGACGCTTATTACAAATTGCGACACATCGTCGACGAAATAAATGGCCTTATCGCCATGTATTCCGACTCGGATAATCCAACTTTCCTATCACCTACCACTGGCAATGTGTGCTTCGCCAGTTCTGAATACAACGTTTGCTTCACCTTGAAATCTTTTGCCGCCCTCTATGCACGAAATCATCCATCTTTGAATGCCGCAGAATTCGCCAAACGACTTTGGGGTGATATTTATTTCAACTCGAAGACTCGGAAATTTATCAAAAAACCACCCCACAACACTGCTCAAAGAAGTTTCATTGAATTTATTCTTGAACCTCTCTACAAGATTTTCGCACAGGTCGTTGGTGATGTCGACTCTACGTTACCCGACGGTAAGAAGCTTTGAATTTCTTGGATTACTTCTCGGTCAATGAATTCTTAAATTCCACGATAGATACATCGAAAGTTGAACGCACTAATTGAACCATTTAAAATTGGATTCATATTGCAGCGTGTCTTATAAATTTATCAAATAAACGTTACGTTAAGTTTCCCGAACGATCCACTGAGAAATGGAAATTTCCATGATTTTACGTATATATTGAGATTTTTATAAGGCTATTGTGTGCACAAAACTTTATTTCCCGTGCCACAGGTAAGAGGTAAAAACTGCGTATTATTATTTTGGAAATCGTTAAAACAAATTTATCGATCGGCAAATGAAAAATTATGCATTTTTTAAACCAACAAATTCAGAATAGAAACTTTGCGATGAATTGCGGGCAGATCTCTTGAGGAAGGAATTAAGCCGTAGTGTGTTAAGATCAGTACAAAAGTCACGAGTATTCTTTGAAACTCGTCAAAATCTCGATATAAATGTACCAGCATGAAAATTTACATTCGCCATATGATGGTTTCGCTGTATCCGTTCATGCTTTTTATGCTTCCAAAATGTTTGAAGGCATACTTTTAAAATTAGCAGAGATTCTTATGTATTTTCAGTCCTCGACGAACTCGGTATAAGACTATCATCGGAAGAGATGAAGATGAACATAAGACCGTTGTTGCGATTGGTGTGTACACGTTTCTTGGGAGATATGTGCGGTTTAGTGGACATGTGCGTATCTCACGTGCCAAGTCCTCACGCACACGCGGCTACGAAGGTTCAACATGTCTATACGGGAAATATGGATTCACCGATAGTCCAAGACATGATTAACTGTGACCCGGAAGGACGATTGATGATACATAGTACAAAAATGTATCCAACGGAGGATTGCACGTTGTTTGTTGTGCTTGGGCGAATAATGTCAGGAACGCTGGAGGCCGGACAACGTGTAAGAGTTCTTGGAGAGGCTTATTCACGAGCTGACGAGGAAGACTCGAGGATATTGACGGTTGGAAGATTGTGGATCAGCGAGGCTCGTTATTCTATAGAGTTGAATCGTGTGCCCGCAGGAAATTGGGTTCTCATCGAGGGAATCGATCGTCCAATTGTAAAAACGAGTACTATTACCGATCTCAGTAATTCTGACGATCTTCATATCTTCCGGCCACTCAAATTCAACACTCAAAGCGTTATAAAAATCGCAGTCGAACCTGTTAATCCATCAGAATTGCCAAAAATGCTCGACGGCCTAAGAAAAGTCAACAAAAGTTATCCTCTTCTTGGCACGCGCGTCGAAGAAAGCGGCGAACACGTTGTTCTTGGTACTGGCGAATTGTATCTCGATTGCGCGATGCACGATTTACGACGAATGTATTCTGAAATCGATATCAAAGTTGCTGATCCAGTCGTCGCTTTCGCCGAGACTGTTGTTGAAACGAGCTCACTTAAATGTTTTGCCGAAACTCCTAATAAACGTAACAAGCTTACCATGATTGCGGAACCTCTCGAGCGAGGTTTAGCCGAGGATATTGAGGCCGAACACGTTCGCATAACGTGGAACAAGTACGATGTTATTCTCAAATTTATCCTTTATTTAATTCGTATGGAATGTTTCATTTCAATTAATTAATTATTCTTTTTTAAACCCGCAGAAAGCGATTGGGTGAATTTTTTCAAACCAAGTACGACTGGGATCTTTTAGCTGCCCGAAGTATCTGGGCGTTTGGACCTGATTCGACGGGACCTAATATTTTGGTCGATGATACGCTGCCATCCGAAGTCGATAAATCTCTTTTGAGCAGCGCTAGAGATGCCATTACCCAGGGATTTCAGTGGGGCACTCGTGAAGGTCCACTTTGTGAAGAACCTATTCGTAACGTCAAATTCAAAATTTTGGATGCGATTATTGCCCAGGAACCACTTCATCGTGGCGGTATGTAGCGATTTAATTTATCCGACCCGAGCAACACACATTAATCAAGGTGATGTCAAAATGGAATAAAATTGATGGTAAATCAGTCATTTTGAGCTCATTTTGATACTATTTTCACATCAACTTTACTAAAGTGTGTTGCTATGTGAAATTTCTATCATTCAAATGCAACCGAGTTACTTTACAGAAATTGTTATTCAATATGTTAATGCAAGATTAGGTTACTAAAAATGCTTCATTTATTTTAATCGTTTTCTAAGATCTTGACGACAAAATTGGGTAAAAAAAAAATATAAATTTTAAGCATTCACCATATTGAAAAATATTGAGGTGACCTATCGGTCGTTCGGTCGGTAGAGATACTGTTGCACCTATTCTTGGTGGAGAAGGAGGGCTTGATATTTCAAGAAGAATACACGTTGCACGTTGTAGTCCTTTCCTCAGGAAACAAGGTGTAGGTTTTAACGCCATAAAGCCGACATATTCGTGTATACAAGAGCGAAAAACTCGAGTAATTTTTTCTTTGTTTTTGGTATTTTGTCATAGACATATGACAGTTAATTAATGTTAGTCAATGGAAAATAAATATTGGTTCTCTATAGTGCGTAAAATCAGTCCCAATTGAATAGATAAGGCCATGGATAAGTTATCTACTCCTGGCAAATTTTTGACAGCGGAATTTTCCACACAGTTCAACCGATCAGAACCAAAAAGTCATAGTCCATACTTGTAATAATTTTACCAAGACTTTTTATTCAGATTGTATGAACAGGGTACGAAAATTCCACTTTCGGACTTAGCAGCTATCTCTCCTGCGCTCATGTTGATTCACGCAGTCGATATGACACTCGGCCAAATAACTTGATCCAGGAGAAACTGTTCGTATTATCTATCCTCTGATAATGTCTTAGATTTTTTTTCAGTTTATATTCAATTGGTAGCATTCTCTACGCAAGAAAACATTGATACCAATCATATCGATAATAAATACATTAATATAAATGATTTCAATAAACTGTTGTCGTCTTAGTACATAATGTTCATTTAATTCTTTACAGGTGGTCAAATAATCCCTACAGCACGACGTGTTGCCTATTCGGCGTTTTTGATGGCAACACCCAGATTAATGGAACCATATTTGTTCGTTGAAGTGCAAGCTCCGGCTGATTGTGTGTCTGCCGTGTATACAGTGCTTGCTAAGCGACGGGGTCACGTCACCCAGGACGCTCCTGTACCTGGAAGTCCTCTGTACACGATAAAAGCATTCATTCCAGCCATTGACAGTTTCGGTTTTGAGACCGACCTTCGGACTCATACTCAAGGTCAAGCATTTTGTCTTTCGGTGTTTCATCATTGGCAAATTGTACCTGGCGATCCTTTGGATAAAAGTATCACTATAAGACCCCTCGAACCTCAACCAGCGACGCATCTCGCTCGAGAATTCATGCTGAAAACGCGAAGACGCAAAGGACTCTCCGAGGATGTCTCGATTAATAAATTCTTCGACGATCCCATGTTGCTCGAGTTGGCTAGACAAGATGTACTTTTAAATTATCCCCTATAATGAAATAAATATATTCTCTACGGAATATTTCTACAAGACATTGGTCCATACTTAACTTTTACAATTGCATTATTAGTATAGAAGTAATGAAAATTTTTATATAATCGATTTGATCTGATGTTTCGTGACGACGAAAAGCACGCATGGTTCTTGTGACAAAATTCAGTTATTTTGAAAACTGAACCAAGTCAATGTAGCTCCGTTTCGCCGACCGAACTGATTTGCGAAAAAATTGCCAAAAAATTCACCACTGAACACACCATAGCCGGTCAAATTACTGTTTTTTTTAAACATTTGGTGAATTGCGGATACAGAAATCTATGGGAACAGATTTACTTTCATAGTACATAATGTTAAAAGTTCAGAAAGCGAAGGATCGCAATGTGATAAATCCGACAATCACCGGCAAAGTTTAAGGTGGTCTTTCTAAAGCGCGTTTAAAACTGCTTGACAGTATGGTATCCTCGCAATATTGCTGAATATCAAGAGGCAGACAGTTTCCACAAAGACCTCGTGTTGCTAATTGGAGAAAACGTTTTACAACTATTCGTCTTTAGTAATATTTTCGATCGTTCCTGTAGCCCAACATTTTCTCTAGACATGACCCTAGCGATCGAAATCGTCATCTTCCATGTGATCCTCCAGTCAATTCGTCAGACAGTGACTTTTTTCTTCATGGCTTCTGTAAAAAAATATGACTGTTCTTTGCTTGCTAATTTTTTTCTTCTATTATGGTAAAATTTTAATAGCTCGTACAAAAATTTAGACAACGTTTTGTGTGCTGCTCTCCAAGGCAGTATTACGATATCTGTGGCCTCAAGTTTTGATCATGCAGTCTTCATATTTGGCTCAAAATAAGGCTTTTTTCAAGAGTGACAAAAATCGAAATTCAGCCTTTAAAGGGGTGAAGCGGGGGTTTGAAATATGGTAATTATGTACAAGTGGGGCTCCAGCTCAAAACTGCTCCAAAATTTTTTGTGGCATTTGTTATCTTTAAGAAATTATATCCTCGAGGTGCCCCAAACCCACCCAACTATTTGCATACACACCCTTGGGGTACCCCAAACCCACCCAATTAGTACGATCTGATGACATTTTTGATTGTAGAAAAAATTACGAAACCGCGATTTCAACAAATCTGAAACTACGGTAAACAGAATTTTTCTAAAGCATGTGTATAAATATAAAAAGATAAAAATATTTATACACGAAATAATAAATAAACGTCTTTAGCCATTTATAAATGTTGCCCGTTTTCATCGCGTGGAGGTGGACGTTACCGAAAAACTTTTTTGAATTTTTTTGTTTTAGTTTTTGTTTATACATTTTTTTGGTTTTTTTTTTTTTTTTTTTTTTTTTTTTTTTTTTTTTTTTTTTTTTTTTTTTTTTCAATCAAAATAGTATATTACACTACAAGGGCAGAAAGTTTGAATTTTCTGCACTGCGCATCATGATGCCCAAGGCGAAACCGAGGGCAACATGTGGCGCATTTCAGGGCTTTCAAACTTCTGCCCGTGTAGTGTATCAAGAGAAATTGTATCAAAGCAAATTTCTGTGGTTACTATTTTCTCTCATAGCCGGTCGAAAGTACGCTCGATTCACGATAGATTGACGATAGATTCATTAATTGATGCCTGCCCCGACATTTGCCGGCACGAGCGAAGCGAGTGCTGCTTGTCGGGGGCAGGCATCAAATACAAAAGAAAGCCAAATGCAAATACAAAAATAGCAACTAATTCCATCGCGCACCATTTTATTCAAATTTTAGGTTATAAATAACGAAACAAATACGGGAACATGGGGCAACGTGGGCCCCTGGGGCAAAGCGGGCTAGCCAAAATTTTATATTTTTGGGACAAAGGAGGCTCTCCCAAAAAAGAAGGAAGATTAAATTTCCTACGAGTTTTTATACGCCATGAAATGATGAATTTCAGATAATAATCGAATAACGAGGCAGTCCTTGAAAAAAAAAAAAAAAATTAAAAATTTGGCCATCTTTTGTGAAACTTGTAATTAGAAGAAGTTGAGGGTAGCAATAAATTCACAAACTGTTAAAAGAAGTTTATTTTACTTATTTGATATGCAAAAGTCGAATTGATAACCGTAGTCATCATCATTGGCAACGAAACTCACGCCCGATACTCGGGATTCGTGAGCTCAAGCATACTCGTGGAATTGAAAACGAAAGGTGGCAAACGAGTACAATTGAACTCGAAGTTCATTTTGACCAAAAAAAAAAGAGATAAATTGGACCCTAAAGTTTTTCTCGCGAGGGAGGACCCACTTTGCCCCATTTTTCTTTTTTTTTTCACAAAACCCAATTTTTCCCCAATTTCGATGAACAAGTGTGTAAATTAATTAGAATCGTCAAGAGGGCATTTTTTTTTAAAGAGGAGCCCACTTTACCGCATAAATTTTTTTTTACACGATATCGAAAATAAGTCTGACAAATCAATTTTAAGATACGAAAGTATTATGAAGATCACGTGTAAACCGATGCATCGAGCTTAATTCCTTAGGGGCCCACTTTGCCCTATGTTCCCCTGTATTATTTACCATTAAATAATTAAACAATAAAATTATCCTATTTTTCTTTAAGGATTTTATTGCATGTTTTTGCTTTCAAGCAAAGAAAAAGGAGTTTTGACTGTAACGAAAAAATGATTAGAGACAAGTCACTGGCGATAGTTGTGACAGGGGTGCATGAAAAAAAAATTTGCTCCCGCTGTTACAGAGCGCGATCGTGTTTTTTTTTTATCAATGCACAAATCTCGAGCTTTCTGGCTCGAAATCGATGTGGAAAGTGCGTACATTCGACCAAAATATGAAGAAAAAAGGGTTGTCGTCGTTTTCAAACTATCGAACTAGTTTGACAATAAAGGGTTTAACAATTGCAAGTACTGAAAAATCAGAATTTCCGTTGCACTCGAGCGACATGAGCTCCGATGTCATGTATTTTTAGGTTTTAGTAACGAATTGAGTTCCCTCAAATGATTTAGCACTGGGCACTATTTTCGAACTAACTCACATGATCAAACGAACACATGCCCGTGAAATTATAAATGTTGAGTTGAAAACTCTATTACCGTAAAAAAATAATGTTTTTTTTCGACAGGTTGTAGTAATATTTCGGTGCGTTTATAGACGTGAAATAAACATTTCGAACAGGGTTCGCAGAGGGACTGAACCGAGCACTGAACGATCGAAATTCCCCCACTCCAAGATGGCCGCGATTGTTGCTGGTTTGTGCCGTGTGCCGTGGCTGTCGCCACCGTTCGAGTTGGCGCAGGTAGGGCCCAACGGGCCCAACTGTGGTTCGGGGTGGGAAGGGTAGAGAGGCCGTGCAGGTGCCGCCATGTCAGTGCATGCCTAACCTCGTAACCGCGCGGAACGAATGGGGCTTAGGCTCGAAAACGCATAAACTGCGAATTCGTGAGTATCTGCGGAAAAGATACATTTTTTCGCAGTATTTCTCAGAGTTTCCGGGGTGCTGGACCCGTAGTTCAAGTTATACAAGATCAGTGACGGACCATCGTGGTTCGTGTACAGTAGTTGACTGATATTTATGAGAGAACAAAGCCGTGTGTGAACGCGTGTGTAGTATCGTATGTGTGCGAAAGAGGAGAGGCACGCTGGGAGATCGGCTGGAATGAGCTGGAAATGAGAAAGAAAGCAAAAGGCTGTGTTGTGTACGAGATATAGACATGCACCTATACGCATACTTATCTATTTAACTTGTGTAAATTCCAGCGCGTATTTCATTCTCAGTTTTGCTACATTCTCCGATATTGTTTTTTAAATTCTACCCGGCTTTTCTTATTCGCCGTGTTGGTTTTCATTGACTTGATGCTCAAATCGAAACGATCGACATTGGCGATCTTTGACTGACGACAAGCAATCGAGCGACATTACAGAACATAACAAAAAGTGGCAGAATAGTTTGCGATAAATGCAAACTGTTCTCATTCCCGTCTATCGTCTCTTGCACCTTACGAATAATTGAATTATGTTTGTAAAACATCAACATTCTAGTGCCCTCTCTTCCATTCTCCTCTTCTCTACCACAACAGATTTTTTCAGAAAAAATCTTTCAGAATTCTGAAAATTCCGACCAATAGTGTGTTCGACGTGACTCGTGTTTGGCGTAATGCGGATTCATGAATGTGGTGATAAATGATACAAATCAGTGATTGTGTATGTGTGTGTTTCTTTTCTTTCGATGTGAACGACGAAGTGATTTGTGATTTTACTGACGTGTTCTTCAAAAAATATAAATAACAACAATAAAAATTCGTTCTAATTTGGAAGTCGTACGGGAAAATGGAATTCAGGGATGTACTACCAGTCAACGAGGAGTATCGATATCAATAACGTTTACGTACACTCGACGGAATTGATTAAAACAGAAGGTGCAGAGTTTATTATATCGAAGACCACGCGAATTGAGACAAATGAGTCTTTGACAGCCGCAGAAACTTTTCATCACAAAATTTGTTATCACGCGCCAAACTTGCAAGAGTGATAACAAAACAATTGTCGATATCCCGGAACTCACCAATTCTCTAGAACATTGAACTTTTTGAAGATAAAATTCCGTGCCGAGAATTTTTCCAAATTTCTGCAACAGTTCAGGAAAGTTCCTGAAGATGTAGATTAAATAATCTACACCAAATTTAGACCGAAGCCGTAAAAGAAGAAGAAGAAGAAGAGGAATTACGAAAAGCTGGACGTGGAGGAATTGAGTGAGAAGAAGAATCGAAGATAATATTGATTATTGAGAAGTAAATCGAATCTTGGAGCACGTGAAAGAAATCGTGTGTTGTTGGAGGGAGAGGGTGAATTCTTCGGACGATGGGAGAACTAAGATAATAAAAGGAGAGAAGAAGGGCGGGAGGGAGAGGGAGAGAAGGTGGCGACGGGACGTAGTGCCGTCGGTGGCTCTCTCGTTGAGTTCGAGAAGAGCCATAGAGGCAAGAGAGAAGAAGGAGCAAGAAGGGGTGGAGGAGGAGGAGGAGGAGGAGGATCAGGGTCACAAAAGCACGTCGGGTGTACAGTCCGAGAAAAACGTGGTCAGCGTGGCGGGTGAGGGGGAGCGAAGAAGAAGAAGAAGTGGATGGAGAAGAGGAATAAGATCGCCGGGGCGACAACAGTATGCGATCATCATCGAGAGTCCTCCTTCTGGTTCACCTCGTCCTTGGGGCGTCAATAGCTCCGGGTACGAGGTCCGAGCTCGTGAAATATCTTGAAGTACCGGAGAATGCTCCAGCCGGGACAAGGATAGGTTTTATCGATGCAGATAGTCCGCCTTATCTCGTAGTGCCGGTTCAGGGTTCAGCGGTCAAGGCCGATTTAATAGTCGAGGAGGCGACTGGTGAGATTCGAACGCGAGTACCTCTCGATCGTGAAACTCGTTCTTCTTATTCCCTCGTTGCCGTAGCTCACAATGTTCGAGTTGTCGTCAAAGTTCTTGACGAGAATGACAATGCTCCTAAATTCCCCATTTCAGACGTCGACGTTGAATTTCCTGAAAATTCACCACGCGATGCAAAACGAGCTCTGCCACCGGCAAAAGATCCTGATCTCGGTCAGTACTCGACACAACGTTACGAAATCATTTCGGGTAACGAAGATGATGTGTTTCGCCTTGCGCAACATCGTGCCCGCGACGGGGTCTTGTATCTCGATCTACAAAATTCTGGTTCCTTGGACCGTGAATTACGTTCTCATTATGAGCTTGTGATCGAGGCACTTGACGGTGGTACGCCGCCTTTAAGCTCGAGGCTACGCGTCAATGTCACCATCCAGGATGTCAATGACAATCCACCGATTTTCAATCAAACGAGATACGAGGCTAGTGTGCCGGAGAATGCGACTGTTGGAACTTCCATACTTGCTGTAAACGCTACCGATCGTGATATCGGTGATAACGGACGTATTGAATATTCCATCAATCGTCGACAGTCTGATCGTGAAGAAATGTTTCGCATTGATCCGAAAACCGGTATGATTTACGTAAACAAAGCTTTGGACTTTGAATCACGAGAACGTCACGAGCTTGTTATTGTTGCTCGCGATTGTGGCGCTCAGGCGCTCGAATCGAGCGCTTTCTTGTCTGTACGTGTTACCGATGTTAATGACAATCAACCCACTATAACCGTAATTTTCTTGTCGGATGATGCAACACCAAAAATCAGTGAGAGCGCTCAGCCCGGTGAATTCGTCGCAAGAATATCGGTAAGCGATCCCGATTCTCGGACCGAGTATTCCAATGCGACCGTTACTCTCACCGGTGGCGATGGACATTTTGGTCTTGCTACGCGTGATAATATACGTTATCTCGTAGTCGTCGAGAGACCTCTCGATCGGGAAGAAAAATCGGTTTATGATCTTTCAATTGAAGCTACCGATGCTGGTACTCCACCGTTACGTGCCGTACAAACTTTCCGACTTCTCGTTACTGATGTCAACGACAATGCTCCCATTTTTGAGAATGAACGATACGAAGCACATTTACTCGAAGCTTCCGAACCTGGTACACCGATTCTAAGGGTTCGTGCAAATGATCTTGATGAAGGCGATAATTCTGCGATACGTTATTCGATTGTCAATTCAACCTGGTTCGCGATCGATCGTGATAGTGGATTGATTAGCACCGTCACGCATGTCGATTGCGAGACTGACCCGACACCGACACTCGTTGTCGTTGCTGCCGATTCTGGGAGACCATCGCTTACTGGTACGACTGTCGTTAAGCTAACCGTGCATGACCTCAACGACAATGAACCTATCTTCGAAAAACCGCTCTACAATGTCACTATACCCGAGAATTTCCCTGTTGGACGATGTTTTATCAAGGTAAGCCTTACACTCAAAAATATATCGTTTTTTTTTCCAATCTCTGTTCTATCTTCACTGATTACCACTGTGCCCGATACATTTTTTCTTTTCCCACCGTTTCGTAATATTTGTGTTTACTGAGCACTCGACTTTGCATCGATACGGAAAGCGATGGAATTTCGAATTCTCCGAAGTGCAGATTTTTTTGTCAAAACTCAAGGCACATGAAACGCCTGAAGTTTTTTTTTTACAAATTGAAGAAATGTAGAAACAATTTGACGATTTTTTTTCATAAATAATTTCTTTCTGAATAAGTAACGACCATAAATGGTTTAAAGAAGTGCTGCATTGCAGTACTACTTACTGTTTAATCAATCAATCTTCTAGAGATTCAATCATCTTTTGTACCCATAATGCACAAAGTTGTGCAATACGAGTCAAGCCCTTGAGCTTTTTAATTTATAGTCGTGATTAGTGAACGAGGTCTTACTCTCGTGTAAAACATTCATTAGTTATAAAGTGAGGAATGCAGTTACAAACACATAAGGAGGCTGTGCATTTGAATACGCAGAGAGATGTTATGTATTTATGTACAAACAAATGTGCGTGTGTTGTAGGTCTTCTCATGGAGTTGCGCAAAGCGATAATCATAATAACTTTAAACCACCGCCTGGCATCTGGTATTAGGAGTTTACCCTTTGTTTCTTTTTTCTATGATATATAGGGAGAAATTATAATTTCTTTCGCCTTAGTTCAGAAGCATATACTTAGTAGAAAAAAAAAACGAAAAATTTGAAGATATAGAATAAAAATAAGAATAACAACAAAAATAGCTATGTGGAATTTTTGCATCTGGTCGGCAAATGGTAAATTGATCAAATATTAAAAAATTTCTTCAAATATTAACAGCTCCAGAAACGTTGAGCTCATAGATTTTCGTTCGACAAATTTTCTTCTCCAAGCATTTAATTCGAGACGAAAACGCACTTCAAAAACATCGCAATATCATATTTGTTACGGAGAAGTACCAATAAAATTGAAAAATTAATATAAAGAAAGTGCAACACCCTTCCGCGTTTCTAGATATTCCCAATGAAGCGATAGCGATGGGTTCCAAGTCAGTGTGTGGCTTAGTTAATCTCCCAAGTTAAGCTGCCTCGGGCGAGGCCAACTTAGATGAGTGACCGATTAACCGATGCGCATATCAATCGCTGTACCGGAAGCAATTTTTGGGTTTGATAACTAACTGGAACTCGGAAAGATTGCAGCTGCCTGCGTTTGCCGGGTTTCTCACATTCTTCCTTCGCCTTATTGCAAATGTAATGAAGTAGAGCACTGAAGAGAAGAGGCGGTGTGTGTACCGCTCTTAGGAGGTCACTGCGGAACATGAACATGAGCGGAGCAGGCGGAAAGTCAGGTTAAAGTTATGAGATTATCTTTAATCATTCGAATGATATGAGTTTTGATCTTCGATCGAATTCTATTTTTTCCCTTATAAACAATTCAACATGAATTTAATGAAGAATATCGTTTTTTTTTGAAAATAATATTTTATCATAACATTGTTACCGTAACCGTATCATGAAATGGATTTCATAAAATCACAATATCGTTACGTGATCAATAGTTTGAGGTAAGAAATTGAATACGAAAAGAAAGACGATCTTCAAGTTCTTTGCTTTCAAAATAAAGCTTAATTAGAGTTGCTATGTTTCATAGTTTTTTTTTTGTTATTTCAAGTTTCTTGTTATATTGTAGTCTCTGGCCACAACGTAATATTTATAATCATGAGATAAATCGAATTCCCGAAAAAAAAGAGAGCCCTCTGTGACGAAACATCTAATAAAAGAAAAAAACCAAAAGTTTTCATTTCAAATGAATAAAATTTCAATATTCTATGAAAACTTTATGAATTTCCTTTCGCGAAGCAAAAAATTCATTTGCGGTAGCGTTTTAAACACTTTTTTCATTAATTCAACGCTGAACAGCTACAACAGTTGAACGGTCTTTCTCAGCATATTGTTTGTGTGATTTTTTTTTTCTTTTTTACATAGAATGCGATTTTCTGCATATCAATATTAGCGACATTTTCGTGTGTTATTCTCAAATAATGAAATAAAAAGCGGTTCGCGAAATTCTTTTTTCCGTTGTACTTTCCGTTGTGAATACTTCTTTTTCCACTCCAATAGACCTTTTTTTTATGGATGCATACGAAAAAAAAACTATCGATTTTTTGTGCCCACTCTTATGAGCAGACAAAAATAATTTAACAGAAAATTCCCACTTGCGTTTCGAAACAGGTCACTTGAAAAAAAAAAAATGATCTGCTTCCCTCTCACGAAGTTTTAGGGATGGCTATCAACTAAGGATTTTTGGGGTGGATCTTGAAATAAATTTAAGAATACATATATTCCATAATGATACGCCCAAGTATATTTACGCACATAAAGTGCATATTGTCGTATCAGCATATAAACGCCTTCGAGAAACCAATTCATTGTACATATTGTGTTCAAATGTCGAACAGGTTTAAAATGTATTACGTCCTGATCTTCTGGCGTATGCATATGATTACAAGCGATGAGAGCGTTGCTGGATTCTCTGCACGAATGCCCTCTCTCGTGCGTGCGTTCATCGAACCTCTTATTCCCTTTTTTCCTTGTCTCTAATTCGTCATCGTCCTCCTTCTCCGCCTTGAATATTTGGCAGAGAGAAAGCTCTTCTCTCGCTGCAGCCGAGAAAACTTCGCGTCGTATTCACCGCTATATTTTAGGGTCGAGAAATGTAGTTATAGTACGTTTTTTTAACACGATAACCAGAAGACGAAGATATAGTAGGGAAAGAGTTTTAAGTCTGAAGAAACAGCGAAAGATGGTGTTTTCATAAAAACTTTCCAATATGCCTTTAGCTTGGGAAGATTGAATCGATATGCATGATATGCCCGAATGGTTGTAAAATCTCATCGAATGTTCCCGTACATACATAAACACTTAACGTTTCTATATCGATAATTAACGTGTGGGATATATCAAAAATGAAATTTCTTTTACCTAACGTTCGACAACGACCCATCGTTTCGGGTCTGGTGATGGTGGGGAGGGGGAATAAGGTTACCTTAAACTTTGGGGTATGGCACACGCGGAATCCCGAAGTGAAATTTCGGGTAACCATATTTTTTGCAGGATTTTATTTTTACAACTGAAAACGATCATAGAATTCATGTGGAACATTACAAACGCATGTTGTCTACATGAAAAGTATTTAAGTAGCTGGCCCACGAGAGTTCTGGCAGTATTGTTGCTCGTGCGTTGATTATCGAGGAGTAGTTACTCGTATATGTTGGTTACCTTTAAGTGACTGGATGGGTGGCTCTTGACCGTAGCAATTTTCGAAAAAATGTTCAGTGATTTCGATCCGACCATGGTTGGCACAATACACAAAAACGAACGTGAAGCACTTTGGGCACCAGTTTCATTCGGTTGAGAAGCATTTCTTTTTTTTATAGAACAAAAAAAATAATGGACTCGTTCCATTCGAAAAATATCGTTCGATTGCTATCAACGAATCATATGTTTCATACATAAAAAGAACAAACTTGTCTTACGACATATAACTTATAGATTTGACACATTTTGTTGCTTTTTGTAGTTAATTCCATTGACTACAAAATTCGTTTTGATCAATTGTAACTTAGTAAGAATATGTTAGTGAAAAATTCCATTTTTTTTTAACCTTCTTGGAACACCTCGCGATATAAAATAAGGCTTCGAAATACCAAACTAATATGAAAATAACAAGTGTTTGTCGAAAGATCATCAAATGATAAAACTTCAATGAAATTCATTAAGAACCGCTAAATACTTTTTAAAAATCGTTTCTCTTCTTCAAGGATTTGTTTTTAGGTTTAAATCAAATATTTTTCCTTGGGTGCTTTGAAAATAAAAGTTACCCTCAAACGATATACCATGCGTGCATGCAGACAGTGTATAGTGGCTAAAGAGAAGCGATATCATAACACTTGAGTTAGCGAGGAAAAAAAACGGCAAAAAGATAATAAAGGTGGACGAATGCATGAAGGAGAAATTTCGCGAACGACTTTCAAGTGGATTGTGTGTGTGTGTTAGGGCAGACGGTACTGAAGAACGAGCTTGTAACAGCGGGTGGTTTACTCGGGTCAAATGTCTTCACCGACATCGGTTTATTATCATAACTATAAACACACACATACGTATATGTATAAAAGGAAAGACCGACACTTGATACCGATCAACTCAATGAGATTATTCAAACAATGCGGAAATCACTGCCGATCTCTCTGACCAAAAAATCTTCACACATATATTTTTCATTTCTCACACAATTCGATAACAATTATTTAATAATCATTGGCTCGTACATATAATTGAAAAATGCACTGGCATTTCTCGCTCAACTCTACGGAAGGATTTTTTATTTTCGATTTTCCGTTATTTTCAATCATTTGAATTTCGTTTAGCTTGTCCAAAATTATAAATTGAAAAATCTTCTTCAGGAAGCAATTTTTTTTGTTACCGAACGATCTGGTTGTATTTTTTACATGTCATTCTTCTTATTTTCTTTTATTTAGCCGAATCAGTGATCATGCCAGACAAACTACCAAGATTTTTCAAAACGTACTTATATCGAATTAGTGGGTGAAAGATTTTTCATTTTCACGATATAGTCGTGAAAATTTGATTTATCATTGTCATGATCAAACGTAGTGGAATCATTATCATATATCAGCCTAAATTAAAAAATTCCATAATACTGTGAAATTACTTTCAATGCTCGATAAGCCATCGTGGTTCCGCGTGAATATGTGCTGAAAACATAACGGGAACCAAAAATTATTCTCCTGCGTGTACGAAAACCGGCAAGATTTAACGAGGACATCAAATTTTGTTTAAAGACATTCAGTCGAAATTTGTTTCTCGATATTTCACTATCGATCGTTGTAAATAATTATTTTTTGTGTCATTAAGACACAAGTCTCTACAAGTCTCTAGGACAAACTCTTTCAAGTTTCATATGGTTCTAATTGCATGATATAAAAAAATTCATTAATTTCTATTTATTTTTCCGTCGGATTGAGCATTCCTGGAGCAATTGAAATTTTATACTGTGGAAGAGAGCTAGTAGCGAGGTAGACAAGCAGGAATAGTGCCGGAACGAAAAATAGCGATGAGATTGTTTGTGAGATGCCACAGATTCGAGGTTCCTTCTAGTGGTATTCTTATCTGGTTGAATGTGTTTGGGAAAAGACGGAGGTAGAAAGTGAGAGATAGAGGAGAGAGGGCTTGAAAAGTAGCCACACGGTATGTATGGTCGAAAGAGAGGCAAAATATACTGTAGAGACGCACAAAAGAAAGGAAGAGAGAGCGAGAGAGAGAGAGAGAGAGAGAGAGAGAGATACGGATAGACAGACAGAGAGCGAAACATCAGAAACATCAAGACGAGAAGAGCGGAAGGAAGAGAAGGACGAAAATAAGAAGAAGAAAGATACACGTTGAGGCCGAGTGAGGCGACCAGCATTCCACGGGGTCCGTATTAATTATACCAAGCTCCGTTGATGTTGCGGGAGTGCGAACGAGAACTCTAAACTCGCGTCCCTGAGAGACCTTACCATCCACCCATTTCAAAGAGACCTATATAGGCAAGGTGTCATCAAACGGATTCTCCTCTCATCGTTATAAATGGCTCTTATAGTCCCGACCACGATATGGGAAATCGCTTGGGAAGTGCCGTCTTTATGCAAGAATTTTAACTGCATCGATACAATTTTCTATTAATTATTCTTCATCATTCCACATTAATTAATGGATCAGAATAATCAAGCCATTTATCATAGTCTTTTTTTTTCAATGTTAATGCGTACTCTTCCTTGATGAAGAAATGGTTGTATTTACAGTTTACTTATGGGTCTTTGTTTGACCAATACAGATTTCATGTGTTATTTCCTTCATCGAGAATCTGTGAAGAAATGTTGTTCGTTTAGGTCGGTTTGTTTGCTTTTTTCAACACTGATGTAGTTTAACTATCGAAGTTTAAGAAAAAATTGTGCAACCCAGGAAACGCGTATCGTGAGAGTAAAAAAGTATTCTTCGTTGTCGATAAACTTGAAAATGATTCGGCTTCGAAACTAACGCTATCTCTAAAGGGATTAAGACGCACGCATATGACCGGAGAAAGAATTAAGGCTCTTGCGCGCTACTTTTGCACCATTGAATATGCGTATCAATGACGTCAGAGAAAAGGAGAGAGAGAGAGAGGGGGGGGAGGTATGAGGACGAAAAGTCTGTGAGGAACGGAGAACGATTTGTTTTACGCGCTGCTCATGTAGCGTCGAATGGGCCCCGGGGGCTTTTTACGATCGACACCCGGTGGGTATGGTGTATATATATATATATAAGCTATATATATATATACCACCAGCCTGAATGCAGCAAGCTCAACAGCAACGTCATGTATGTAGTCGATATATGTTTATAGGTACATACAATATACATGTATGTACGCAATGAGAGTTCACTTGTATTCAGGACCGACGCGATCACGCTCGTTTCTCTGATATATAGCGCGGACTTGCGATGTCCAAGATACTAGAGAACTATACCGGCCCAATTGCCCGTAGTCGTACGCCGTTTCTCAATATTCCTTTTGCTCTGAAATTTAATTAGAACCACACAGTAGGCGCCGCTCTTGATTTGAAATTACTTTTGCAAAAGTAGAGAGGGAGCCGGAGAAGCAGAAGAAGAAATAGGACACAGCAAAACGCGAGTCTCTTATTTTTTAGTGGTCGAAACTCTTTCTGAGCCCTTTTTGTCCTCGTGTGCTCGTGCGTTCGTGGTAATGAAACACGAGGCTATAAAGACTTGGAAAGCGAGAGCACGACAGAGCAATGTTTTTTACGTTCTCTTTCCTTCTCTCTCCCTCTCTTCTCTGTTTGTCTTATTCGTTTTGTTTCATTTCGTGAATTTACCGTGCTCTTATTCTTCGTGGATGCGGCACACTAAGAACTCGCACCATTTTCTCCTTGTTGTACTATAATCGAGAAACTCGGTAGAGTCTTGGGACAAGTACAACGATGTCCCTCGAGACTCGCCAAGTATCATTTTCTCGAATTTCTCTGTCTCGAAGAAGCACCGAAAGAGGTTTTTTTTCGAAATGCTGACAGAGAAATATACATGTGGTCAGACTGGAAGAAAGCGAGAGGAGATTTATATAGTGGAAAGGAAATGGTTCCGCGGGGATGAGAAAACACGCTGCGAGTAAGAGAGAAGGAGAGAGACAGAGAAGGGTGGAAGTGTTATAGTCGAGGAATTTTAAGCCGTGAACCTTGTACCGCCGTTCTTTTTACCCACGGAATGGGAATACCAATGGAAATATATAGTACACACACACACAAATACATTTGCGTGACTCGATGTGCGAGAGTTGGTGGAGCAAGGGAATAAGAAATCGATGTCTTCCTGTAGTAACTCTGCAACCTTTTTACCTGGTGGACCACTCGATATACTGTATATTATACTGACGATGCCGTATCCTGTGTACGCTTGAATCTCCATTCTATAAACAAACATTGTGCCTGGCGCTCCCTATACCCACAAATAGTTTCAGTCTTGAGCATTAAGCGTTCTGATTGATTCGGACTAAACTCAAACAACTTCCAAATGACCCTTTCCCACACGAACAGGGATTGAACTTTAATCAAAAGAAAAAAGTTTTCATATAAATTATTTGACTTGAGTTTCCAGTGGAAAGAAATGTTTCAATCTGTCCCTAAAATAATCTGCTTGGAAAAAGTGAATCGAAATCTATTTATTTTTATACATTTCGGAAACAAAAGCTTCTACAGGGACTTATCTGTAACAAAAAGAAATTTCAATGAAATTGATTCAAACATATGGAGATGCGATACTACTCACCACCAAGAACTCTGAAAAGAAAGAGTCTAAAAGTCATGGTATGTCGCGCGGCGTAATAATCCTCGACATTGGGCTCTTTTCCGTTACTCTCAAACTTTAACTCGACGCCACATAAAAACGCATCAATTTATCGATAAGTAAAGGCGATCTTACCGAACCAATCAATCCCTTTCCAATGCTATGTATTTATACTGAAAAACTTGCTCCATCGAACAATACTAATATCGACCTTCTATACTCCACGTCGACACGGTTATAATTGCCATCATTTTTATACATAGTTCAGAGTTTCTATGTGCGGAACGAATAACTATACTTCATTTCCTTCTTCCGAATGAAAACGTGTGTCATTTTCCTTCTCTCTTGTATATACGCATGTACAAAATTATCGACTGCAAATATGTAACATTAAACTTGAACGACGCTGAAGAAAAGCATCGATTGATCCTCTCACGTTTGTATTCGTTCGCGGACGATGAAAAATCAAGACAGTGTATGATGCGCAATAGTCGTTTGAGGGAGTGCAAGCAGATATCTCGACGTGAACGTACCACGAAGAATGATGGAGAAAAAGAGAGAGAGAGGATTCTGTGTTGAAGAGGTGAAGGCTAACGCTGCTACGTGTGTTAGCCCACATAGTATTTGTACTTGTCTTTTATGTTTTTTGCGCGTTCTCTGTTTCTGTTTTTATTCAGTATATCAATTTATAAGGCATTTTATGCTTTTCTCCCTCTAGCCCGCAGCCCTAACCAGTTTCCACTTCCCTAGAGATTCGTTTTAAAATGGTATCCCATAGAAAAATAAGCAAACTTGGGGAGTATGATAACAATTATTATTTATAACCAGTTTTGTGATAGAAGTTAGAAAATGCGTGAAGGTGGCACTGAAGTAACGGTACGTAAAAAGAGATGCTGACTTTTTTATGAAGGCTTCATCATTTTTGTGGATATTTGGGAAAAAAATCGATGGACCCTGCGAAGATTTTTTTTCTTACGAATTCCACGCTCTGCAACAGGGTTTTCCAGCGACTTCGATCGAGGTTTTCTTCAATGTGGCTCATTCATTAGGACGGCAGATAGCTTCTAATATATAATATAATAACTCCGGATTAATTCGAGTACGAGAGATTTCTTCGTCCAAATTAGTCAGACAATTACGAGTCCGCACGGAAAAAACCAAACGCATCAAATGATCGTTTTCCTTTGGATAAAAAAGTGTTGATCGATGTTTTTTTTACATCCACTCGAAGCACAATGCCGAATACACGAAAAAAAACCTTTCAGGGACTGAGAAATACATCAGCTCGAGAGGGTTTAAAAGAGACGATTTCATTATCGTACGACCAGAGAGAGAGAGAGAGAGAGAGAGAGAGAGAGAGAGAGAGAGAGAGAGAGAGAGAGAGAGAGAGAGAGAGAGAGAGAGAGAGAGGGGGGAGAGAGACATACCTTGTACTTGGGCTATAAATTCAAGGCCATCGTCTCTTTTTTCCTCTCTTTCTCTTCGAATTTAACTGGCTTCGCAAAGTCTGGATTTTGTTTTCATTTTTTCCGATGTATTTTGCTCAATGCTCTGCCACGAGGGAAACGAAAGTACAGTTTAAAGTTGAAGCGCATGGTACGAAATCTGTGATCATCTCTCTTTCTCGCAATACTCGAGAGGTCTGTTGAGATATCACTGCTAAGGGGCTCGCCACTGGCAAACAGAGCAACTGTATAAAGTTTGCCGAAATTGCGACAAAGTATCGTCTCCTTGTTGTCGCCCTTTAGATATTTGCAAAACGAAAATGTCAAATTGAAAATAGAATCGACAGATTCTGTTTTGAAATCTTTTAATTTCTTTTTTATCTTTTGAAACGTGAATTACGTATGCTCAAATATCAGAGAGAGGGAGGGGATAGAGACATATTATCAGCGTTAAAACGAAATTGCTAAGAATGGTTGATCTTTCGAACGGAGAAAGTTGCATAATTTTTGGCAAATCCCTCCAATCAGCATTCATCCCGAAAATCTGGTGACCTCGGTCGCCCGCGAGCGAAGGGTTACGGAACAAAATGACAGGGACGCAATTTGCGTGAGATTCGAATTCGAAGAAACTCGGTGAAATCGAAATAACATTCATCTCGAAAGGGAGACGAAAGGGAGTGAGAGATAATGTACGTGTATATGTGTATACACGTTTATATACACATAAAGACGCTTTCAGTCTCGGGTGCACAGTTTTGTTGCGTCCGCAAATTACGTAGCTCCTTTTTTACCGGTTGCCCAGTAGGGAGAGAAACCAGGTAAATACCTCTCTCTTTCACTCTTCTCCTTCCACTGCTGCTGCGATACACCTCGATAAAATTCTCTTAGGTTGCACTAAACAGAAATTCACGTATATATATATATATATATATATATGCGTGAATTTCTGTGAAAAAGGAAGAAGGAAAAAAGGAAAACGAGAAGAAGGAAATGAGAGTAAGAAGGATATATATATATATATATATATATTCTTCCTTTTTCTCACAAAAAGCTTCTTCTCAGCTCTGCTCATCATCGTGGCTTACCTTGGGTCTGCTACGTGTGTTCCCAACAACCCCTTTACCCTCTCCCTCCGTTTTAACATTGGGTCTATTTTTTGATTTTTATCCACTGATTTCATTTAATCTCAGTGTGTATTCGATTTTGTTTTCATTTACACTCTCGGTGAAAAGTTTGTACAGACTAGTCGGATCACCAGCTGCACAAGAAGTTCGATAGCGTATAGTGAATAAAAAAGTTATAATCATATTCAGTGGACACTATTTCGAAGGGAACAGGTTCAGCTCCACTTCATCTGGACCAAATATTTTTTTTTCAATTTTTCTGGAACTGGTAGGCTTATTAAAAAACCACCGATGTTCAACAGCCATTTTGTGGAATATTGAATTCTCTGCAAAAGAGGACGTTACAATTATTCCCAATATCCGCACCGTTTCATCAATATATTCGCGAAATAGTGAAAAAAACTTTTTCGCCCAATTGTCTAAAATAACGAGGAGATTTCCGAGGAGGCACATACATTGTCGGTCAAACTGAACTATAAATTGAAGCCATGGCCGTTAGTAGCATTGGAATTGATTTTTTTTTGAATGTTTAAATCCGAAATCCTTCAGAATTTTCTCGCCCATGTAGTCATTTTGTTGTATTTTCAAAAAAGCTCCCTGTACTTCGCTGAAGCGCCAATGAGCGCCATTATCGGAAGCATTCTTCCTTCCCGCTCTTTCTATGTAGCCTCTTAAAACATGTACTACACCTTACAGATTTTTTCTTTTCGTTTCCTTTTATTGCCTTTTCTCTGTTCTGCCTCTCGCTCTGCTTTTTGCGCCTTGTCATACACTTTACTCGGGTTTCTCCTGCATCTGCGAGTAATTCGGGCCATTCGAGCGCACCAACCATCAGACCCTGTTTTATCTCCTTTCCCGCTTCGTCTTTTACCTCCCTTTATCCCTATTTTTCGGCATACCGGGCAGCTCACGGACCAGCCCCGGTCATTTTGAAAAATACCCAACAAAACGATTTGGCCGCTATTACCGAAGACTGGGTCGCTCTTCTCAATCTTTTCGCCTCTATACATGTCTCTTTTCCCTCTCTCTTCCTTGCTCTCTCTCTCTCTCATACTCTTCCGCTCGGCAGGTCTTCAAACAGGTATAGACGGTACAGAGAACTTTCTGCCGCCAATCTCGTGCTTTTTGATTCTTGAGCTTCTTTTCCCTTGCATCCCGAGTTGTATATATACGAATACACTCCATTTACAGACACACATGTGTATTTTACACGAGGGTAAAGTGAAACGTCAGCACAAGTCTCGTCAATTGTTGCTATATATGCTGGGATTGTACTGATTTGTTATTGCATAAGCAATAACAAATAAGCAATATACAACCAGCCAACACGTCACTATTTAGCTTATTGTAACAGCTCAAAAAATGGCATGCACATGCAGAAAAAACGTTTTGCCAACCACGATTATTACATTTTTCCTTTTTATTTACGAAAGTATCAACAAAAATGAAAAGTGAAGTCGGAATTTTTTGAAACATTGCAACTCCCAAAATACGCGGGTGGTGAAATATATATAATTCTTGCCTGGCTATTTTATTGCTATTGTATTTAAAAAAGTCAAGAAAATTAGAAATGTTCATGCTCACGGTCGCGCGAAATGGCGCGGATACCTGCTTATGCAATTGTATCCTTATGTTATTGTAATGAACATAACATAAACGGCTTATTCACGACAGATTCAATGGTTTCAATGTTATTATGGGTTAGTCAACCTACCCTTAACGGCATCCACCAATGTTCTTACCTACTCTGATGGATGATGTTGTTGAAGCTTTCATTGAAGCGGAAAACATACATAAAGAAGCATCAAGCATGCAGGAAAGTATATAAACGTCACTGCAACGAGGCTGAGGGTCAAACACCGATATGCTAATATAAGAGTCATTTAAGCGTGATATATTGGCCAACTGATGGTCATGCAAAGTAACCTCTACTTACTTTACGTAGAATCTTTCGTCAGTATTTCTTTCCATGTCGTTTTTCGTACAACGAGGAAACATTGAGTATCATCTTCATATTCTATTCAACAGTTTCTTCTCGTCTTTTGCAAACAATGAGTATGAATTTTTCGTTGGCACATTTTTGGGTTCCCAAAGAGAACGTACCCGAGCTTTGGTTATTTCGAGATTAAAAATAGAACGGGTAAGAAATAATTGCGCCATGATTCTTCAAGATTCGACGAAGAAAAAGAAAAAGAAGTAGGAGAAGGAAGAAGGAAATGATGAGTAGGGCTGATGAGACGAGCCAAGAAGCCCATAGGACAGAGCGTCGACGAAAGAAGCTTAATAACTACAATTACCATCACTGTGGCGCTACGGAGAGCGAGTGAAAGAGAGGGAAAGGGGCGACGGGGTAATAAATATATATATATATATATATTTTTTTAATCTTAAAAGAGAGAGAGAGAGGGGGGAGCGAAAAGAGAGAGGGTGTGATCCTCTGAAAAAAGGGAAAAAGCGACTCCTTCTATTCCCTGTATCGCAAAAAAATAAAGGGACAAAAAAAGTAAAAAAAAAAAAAAGTTTTTGTGACCGTCCATCGAAATGGGAGTTCGAAGAACGTTCATGTAGCCTGCGAAAAAACACTCGCCGAAAGTCCCGACAGTCATCTGTGTGCGGTTTAATTGTTTTTTCTCTCTGAAGCATTATGATTATAGTTTCAATAATCATGTTCGTTAACGACTTGACTTCGTATAGTTTGAAGAGGAAATATTAAAAAATCATTTATGAAAAAGGCCCTGGGGACGCATGCATATATATAAATACAGAAAGAGAACCCTTGCTGTGTTTTCTATGCCGTTGGAAACGAGCTATGTCAAAATCTTGTCGCGTTACTTTCGGTTCACTCGCTATAATTGTGATTGTCTTTCATTTTATACAATGCTTGCGCACTCAGAGCGAAAGAGGGAGAGAAAAGGTAATTGAGCCACAAGGTTCTACTGGGTAGGCAAAGAAAAAATACAAGAACACGCGTAAATGTGTGGATCATTATATGAGCAGCACGTCGCAGTGGTATCCGCACTGCGGGCTTGTTCACAGGTTCTCCTCACCGCAGAGGTGGAAGACTAACTACAGCGACAATATGCGCTGCTATGATGAACGAAACAAAAAACGAAGATGGGTAAAAGAAAAAACCCCGAGCAACGAAGCAGAAAACAACGACGAGAACTGTGAAACCGCGAAATTCAATTTTCTTCGCACGCAACTCGCCCACCCTGATGCTCAAGTCCACAATCCCGAACATTTTATATCGCGATTTGTAAAATAAAACATAATTGATCATACAAATTTGAAAGGGCCATAACTTTTTACATTTTTTTTACACTGCAGGATTGTCGTGAAATATTGCAAAAAAATGAGATTCAATGTGTGGTCGTTACCATTATTTGTAGTAATATTTGAACTCGCGGCTTACATCTTCCCCAAATTCAATGAATGAATTACTCCGATTGATAATTATTGGAAGCCGATCCTTTAACGATTAAAAGCAGATTTTATAGAGATTCATAACATCCGGCATGTGATTGTGAAATGATAGTTAAATAGACGTGATTAACTCTCGTTCATGAAGTTCCGCGGACATCTTATAGTCAAGAATGAAAAAAAGACCGATGCTACGGACAAATTGGAAGAGAGAAAGAAGATTGCGCCACTGAAGGAAAGGTGCAGATGAAACAGAAGAAACTCGTGAAACCGATCAACGATCCATAATTTTATGACATTTCTGTAATAAACGCGTTCTTTCCAGCAGGAACGTTTGGCTTCAGGTTGCACACGCACACATACATACATACATACACCAACACATAAATATAGAGCGTGCGAGGTTCAACGAGGCCTAGGTCCGAGTGTAGAGTAACACACTGAGACAGGAAGAAAAGATGAAGAGACGTGGGAAGAGGAAACGCGATGTTGGATAGTGACCCTGAAGTGAGAGGCCGAATGCTGTGACCGTTACGCCCTCTCACTACGGGGATAAGCCCATGTTGGGTAATGTTGCGTAATCCACCCACCGGCGTTGTGTCCCGAGAAACATCCATAATGATACGAGGTGGTGAAAGAAAGAAAAAGAGAGAGAAAGAAAGAGAGAGAGAGAAAGAGAGAGCAACCAACTCAACCACTCTTCGACTCTAATATTCTAATCGGAACTTCGCAAAAGGCTTATTTCATTTTTCTCTGCAGGAAGTTTCACCCGCTTACAGACGTGCTTGAGTTCAATATCATGAGGTATTCTCTAATTTAGTATTTTCTATGCGTTAGATTGTTACTGTTATGAACTAATACAAAAGACTTTTTAGAAAATCTGGAATTATTTATTTGAAATAAACGTATGGGTGGTCAGGATAACAATTTTCTGTTCGTGGCGACTGATTATGCATTCCCAGCTTTTTCCAAACTCCCCTAACATCTTCGTTGCTCGGGTAACGCTTGTCGCTGAGTCCTTGATGATCATTCCGCTCGCTGCACCCCACACATTCACACAGATATGTTTTCAATTCATATTTTACATTACGAATTAGTTCCACGAACTCTCAAGAATCGATTTGCAAACGACAAACAGAAACTCGATCAGGTTAACGTTTCGAGACTCTCATACTCATAGAAAATAGTAAGAAAATCAAGAAATCGCTATAAAGTCGCGTATGAGAGTTTGACATTGCGATAACTATCATGACAACTCGTCCGTTGCGATTAGAAACACTCATATCCCGAGACATGAGATATGAGATACAAAACTGTATTCAGGGTGAAATGTCTATATTCAACTTTTGTTTATTCATATTTTATATCTTCTGGCAGATACGAAGCTACCGATTTTTCTCTTCGTCACCCTTTCCCCCCATATTTGAAAAGTTTTGCACCTATATTTCTGTCTTCCACCTCTCACTTGGTTCTTTCTTTCTTAATTTTTCATCACAACAATTGAAACATCACAGTGATTTCATCACATTTGTTGTTTCAATTGTTGGCGGTTTTTTCTTCCGTCACACTATTCATATGTTTTCGGATATTTCCATCACGTGATCTAACGATATTTCACAATATATTGCAATGTTTGAAATGGTATTAATCAATCAAGTAGTAAATCAATCTATTTTATTTTGTGTCTGACTTTTTTTTACTCTTTTATAGAGTTCTTTCAATTTCTCATTCGAATTCGTAACTGAAATGAAGAGGTCGTTCAACTCGACTCTACAATAAATGCGACTAATAATAAAGGACCCAACATCTTCTGCGCTCATTTCTCAGTAATAAGGGTACATGTATATATGTTTTACTTCTCGCAGTTTAATATTGTGCGGAGAAAAGCGCGGACCTCACGGGTGCGAGATTCGAGTGGTGAAGAGATATGATTCGTGTCCAGAGCCCAACCAGCAGCGCGGAATTCTAAAGTGGTCGTAAATAATTTTACGGAACGGCTAAAGAGAGAGAGAGGGAGAATGCGAGCAAGAAGAAGAAATGATGTCGAAGAAACTACACCCAGATCGTTTGTTCGTTGCCCTCGGAGGTCTATTCTTCACTTCTCTCTGTCGCTATCCCATTTTATTTCCTTAACGATAATAGTATAACAAGCAGCGTCATCCTTGTAACTCTCTGTTCTCTATCTCTTTTGCTCTCCCTCTCTCGCTCTCTCGTGGCTGTGCCACCAGATATTACCTCATTTAAAAAAGACCATGCCGATATTGAAAAAAATCCTATGTAGAACGAAAAGAGTCATAATAATAACGAGGGATAGATATATTATTTCTGGGACTAACAAAGCTTTGGCTAGATCCGTATTACAGATTTCTACTTGCCCTCTATATAATTTTCGGGGCTGTGTCATTTCGTTGAAGAAAAAAGCCATCACCTGCCTCGCGTTCTCGTCTGATCGGAACTCGGAGTATCGGTGTAAACACACACACACGTACACAAACACACGTATACATTGTATTATAGCTCTTGCTCAAAACCTCATGCACATTCCTTTGTCTTGGATTTTCGAGTATTTCCAATTCGTCTCTCTGATGGTAATATATCGGTGGTATGAAAAATTCACCACTTCTATTTGTTGCTCTGAAGGATTATCGGTGTACTTGAGACGACCATACTTCATAGTTATATCCAAATGTGTGTATTATTACTGAAACAAAAGTAGAACCGAAAACAAAAAATCGCGTGTCTCTCTTGGGTTATTTCAGTGAATTCGAAGGGAGACGAGTCGCGCGCGAAATAATATCGCGAGAGGCATAGCGAGAAGTGGTCATTTGGCAAAAATTCGGCGTTTAACTGGTCGTGTCTGAAATCATAGAGAGGAGGAGAGGAATAAGAAGAACAATCGAAAGAACCGTCTGTCCCGAGGGCTAAGAAGCATCTATCGTTTGGCTTTGCCCATCCTTTTTCCATTCGTGAGAGAATCCTTCACTGCCCCCTCTTCCTCTTCTGACCGCTCACTCTCTTTCCGTTTGTCGTTCGCGTTTCATTTTTTTTAGACTCTTGCAGTCGTCCATACACTATGGACCCACCACTATAACTTTCGTGGAAAACAGGTCTACAGAGAGAGAGAAGAATGGCATTATTCTTCTTTCTCTTGTGTACATGACTAGAGAGAAAGTTGATAACAGCTCTGGGAGAACTTCATCACCCTCTCTCTCTCTCTCTCTCTCTCTCTCTCTCTCTCTCTCTCGTTTCTATTTGTTTGTTAGACGTTAGATGTATTACATTCTATTTGATATATTTTAATGTACCTGTAAATAAATGTTAAAAAATACTATTTAGTGGTTATAACTTTGAAATTTATACCTGTGGCTATAACTGTGAATAGCGGACGAAGGTTCGTTAGAATTTTCACCACTTCTTCACTATAATTCTCTCCCGTTTTCGATTTTTCTTCCTCGTGGATTTTAGCCCTTAGCGTTATTTTCAAGAAATTGAAAATGAGAGAGAAAGAGAAACAGACAGGGAAAGTGTATTATGCTTGCGTATATTATGCGATAGAGTGGGCAAGAGAGCGTGTGGCGAAAGAACATATAGAATCCTCGAGCTGAACATGGGTTATCGCGAGATGCTTATGGAATATCGAAAGTGTTGCTGATCGTCACACACCACATGTGAAAGCCCCCAGCTGTGAAAAGAGCCTCTACATATCTTCACTTTTGCTTCAATCTTTTTTCCCCCTCCTCGCTCTTCCCCTCTATTTTTTCTCCGTCTCTCATCTTCTCTTATTCCACGAGTATACATGCGATTTTTTTCCTAATAACTTGTAATGCTTCAAGACGTGCGATTGATCGATTGCTCGCTTGGCATTTTGCCTCCGCTCACGGTGGGATGTTTCTTCCAATGTCTTCTCTCACGATTTACACTCGTAATCGTATATATGAATTCGCGTCTACATGTATATTTTGTAACGGCATAGCCTTATCCTCTGGCAAGATTTTGGACATCACTGAAATCGGCTAAAGGGCTACGGATGCAGTTCTTAATCATATAGAAATATCGAGCACCTCCGATGGATTGTTGTCGTAAAATCGTTAAGTGACATCTTCGAATGACAGAGTAAAAAACGTACGGTGACACAAGCAGCCTTTCCTATACGTAATTGTGTCCCGATAAGCGCTCTTCAGCACAGCCGTTCCTGTTTGGCCTTACTTTCCAAAAATCATTCAATCGAGAGTAATTGTTCTTGAATGTCGCGTCGAGTTAATCTTGGTACGGAGCGCAAGACTGAGAAATTTTAAGGCGATTCTTGCTCCAAGAAAGACTCACCGGTTACTGCATGAACCTGCACTGTAACCTCTCTACAGAGAGTAGTATAACTACCAACACATCAGAGCACACTGAGGTTGGTTTAACCTTTCATAATTGCGATCACGTAATACACGCGCACGTCAGAATATTTAACGTGTCGCTTAAAAACAACAAAGATGCGGTAGAGCTTTTTAAGTAACAAGTAGATATATATATTTCTTCAGAGTCTCGTTTCGTTTTCCCTGTGATTATGCGAAATTGTGAAACGTCTTGTTCGTAATTTGTGAAAGAGAAGCTCACGGGAAGAAAGAAAAACAGAGTCCCCCAGGAGATTGGAGAATTATACGCGCAGTTCGCTTTTCCTTTTACGCAAAAACTACAAGAGCAAAAAAGGTAAAGATGAACAAGACTGTAAATTAACGTGATTGCTATACGCGCTTGCCAGATTGTCGCGATATATGGTATCTTGGTGTATCGCAAATTAATTTGACTCTCTTTCTCCCTCTCTGTCTCCCTCTCTCACCTGCGTCTCGTTTTCTCGAGAAAAAGACAGGGATGGACGATAAAAGAAAAAAAATACAGATTTGAGGTCTGTGAGAGCTCTGTTGAGAGTAACTCTCGCACATTCCTCACAAAACGACTCATAATCTTCCATCCGAGAGCTCAACTCCTGACTAGCAGATATCTCGTACTTAAGAACATTCTGTCTACGAATCCTTATATTCCATTAATAAGCATAATATCCTCACCAAGTATTCACTATTTTCGTCAAACCACTAGCATTTTATAAACTTCGTAGAGTCTTACGGACGACCGAAGACTTAACAGTACTGTTGCAAATACGTACTTGAGATTTATTTCTACCAAAAAAATTATATAGTACAGCTAGGAATTTTTAGTCTTTTCATGGCAATGTTCCATTTCAAAACTGGTGTGTTAATGCATGGATTATTATATTGCTTGTATCCGAATGTTTGAAAATTTTTTGATAATTTGTGGTTTAATATTATTTTTCGTTCATAGTGTGAATTGGGAACGTATTCCAATGAGGGTTAGAAAATGAGACCGTCTTAACTCATCTTTCGAGTTTTGAACCTACAACGGAAAAATATCTTAATACGTTTCACGTTAAAACGAACTCTCTTTTTTTATCTTTTTCTTTTTTTGGGGGCTGTTTAGTAGTTGCTGAGCCTGCAAATGAAATCATTGAATAAATGCATAAATGACAACATAGACACGTCTTTATATTCAACGAGTAAGCCCAATTTTATCACAGATTGTATTTTATTCATGTCCATTGGAAGCTTTTCGATCATCAAGAATTTCTTTTTACATCATTTTTGATTGGTGAAAGAGAAGAAAGATAGTTTCATGTTGGTAGCCACGTGGAACCGCGAACAATCGGTAAATGTTTGTTACCCGCTGTCAACCGGTAGAGCAGCGTCCAGCATCGCCAGCTAAGAGTAACAGGTTGTATTCTGCAATCTATCTTTCGTTTGCACATGCAAGAGAAACGAGACTGAATAGTGTGATGAAGAAAAGAGAGCGGGCACGAGGGAGTGGGGAAAGGGGTGTGATCGCCGCTTCCAGTTTACTGTCTCGGTGACTTGGAAGAGATTACCTGCCTACTGCGTGCCCTCTGTGCTTTACATCAATACGTCACGCTATTGCCAATACGCATATCTTTAGAGATTGTTTCTGAGCGCAGGCTATGCACACCCCAGACATACCCTCAATCAAGACGTTACATATCTGTACCGGGATATCTGTCGATGTATGTTTACCCCGATCCCGGATTACGCACTCACGCGGAAAAGATTTCTTTCTTCTCCAAAAGGCAGCCATCAGTTATACCGCTGCCTCATTGTTGATTCCATTTGCCATTGCACATAAACTGCAAAAATTCTTCTAGCGACTTTTAGAATTCCAATTTGTTTTATTTATTTATTTGATATATAATATACATATAAAATATATAATTACATAAAGGGAGAGCGGTTGGCCTAGTGGATGAGGGCTCGGACTCGCAACTCGAGGGTCCCGGGTTCGATTCCCAGGCCGAACACCAATGAAAAATTTGAAAAAAAATTTTCAAGTGTTTCTATACCGCAATCCCCAGTCTATACCTCTCTGCAATGCTTGAGCGGTTGGTGTACGGCTCCGGGTACCTCCCGTGGACGGTTCTCATCGTGCGGGTGGTACGTGGCCCCCTAGCCGTGTACTGGCTGGCTCATTGCATCATAGCTGAGGAGGTACCTGCCTGGGACGCCTCTGATAGCTGCGATTGAGCGTGCTCACATTGCTACCCGGGGAGATTAGGTAGAGACTGCGACTGACTATATCGGCAAGATTTTCTGCAGTTTTCCTTCACCCTCGGCAAATGCGATACAGTGTGGGGGACGGCTGCAGTCGCACATGGAAGGTGGTACTCTTACCCATAGGAACAGGAATAGGAATTGAAAAACTGGAAATTGGGGTCAGAGTGTCGGAAGGGTTCGTATGAGCCCCAGAGACATACGCAGGAACAATTATTAAAAAAAAAAATTAAAATTATAAAGTTATATTAAAATTGTATGTATCTATTGTTGTGAAGGGAGATTCGAAAGGTATCCACATTTGTCGCATATACATTCTTCACACACGATGGAGGTTGTACTAGGAGGTTACGTGTTAAGTAACTCTTTTCAAGTTTTCCACGTTTACCCCCCGTTGAAGTTCAAAACGCCTCTCTCGTGTCTCTTGAGATCGCAACGTCATCTTAAAAGGAGACAGAAAGAAAATACGAGAGTGAGGATCTTGGAAGAGGTGTCCCTTTCTTCCTCCACATGTATTTACGGTACATATTGTGTATCGAGCGTGTACATGTACATACATGCGACGTACGTGATAATATTAGATACGATCCCCCGTCGTTACGTCTTTTAAATCCGCCCCCTTGCCTCGCAACAAAAACCGCCTCGCTCTTCACAACGTCGAGTATCTGTCTTTCACGGACTTGATCGTGAGCCGCACCTTATGAAAAAGAATGATAAAAAAATTGCTATTCGTCACCCGGGTCATTGATCTTGTTGATGAAATGCGAATTGTCTATATTTTACATCTCTATGGAAAGTGTTGAGTATTTTTAGTATTGCGATCAAAATGAACATGAAGAACAGCGAGATTGACATTTTGAATGTGTGATTTTTATTGTTATTTTAACTCAATAACAATTAATCTTCACTTTAGTCAGCGGCTCGTTGTACTTGAGAAAACGTTTTATTTTTGCTTTCCTGACGACCTAGCAGGAGTTCATAACATGAGCTATTCAATTACTTTTGCTCGATAAAAAGAATAAAATATTCGATTCTAATGGAATATTTAGGGAGACTTCGGATATCTTGTTTAGGCCCTTAAGGTCGTTGGTTTAAGTTTCACCAAGTCCAAATGTAAGTCTTTCTTTCAGATTTATGGGGGACGGTTGAGATACAAAAGCGATATGTTAAAGACCCTTTATGTTGGAGAATAACATCCGTTTCGAAAAGCTTCAGGCTCGTGCTATCGCATGAAATCGTTTACGGTTCGTCTCTATATAACTTTTTCACATTCAGCAGAAAATTTGCGTTCTCATGGACACACTCTCATGGCATAGTATCAAATAGTTAAGACAAGCAATGGCTCCTTTTTTTCAATCAACCATGCATTAGTAACATTATGACTCTCTAAATTGCATTATCTTTGAAGCATTAAGTATTATCTCTTTTTTCATTCCTTTTCGTAACAAACGGCTGTTTTTAGTAAGCTTATTTCATTATTCTCAAAAGCACTCACGGTAAGGTCTTTAATTCGTCTGTTCTATTTGTCTCAAAGTATACAAGGGAATATTTTCGTTATTTATTATTCATTCGATCATTTTCGTTTTTGTGAATTTGTGCTGAAGTTGAAAATCTCACGAGAGGCAAACGATTTCGAGAATACGATAATCTCGTTTGTGACTGAAAAAAATGTTATATGGTTATATCGTTTACGAAGTGATGCATCTTTCTTCCTCTGAGAATCTTGGCGCTATCATCCTTTCTTTTATTGCTCTTTCTCACAGCAGGACAAGTCGTTGTCGTCTGTCTTACAGTTTATATATGCAAGCACTTTAGCCAAATGATCCAACTAACTCATACGAAAATAGCGCGAACGTATATTATATACACATTCGAGATGAAAATAAAATTTCTCGGGACCACCCTTTACGTGATGAAGACAAGGTAGATTTGAGAGAGCCGTGTATTCGACTCACGTCTAAGTAAAATGAGTAATCTTCAATCGCTTCTATACTTCTGCCTGTTTAACGAGATATTCCCGGGAAACTTAAAAGATTACGACAAAAGTAATGTGGTCTTTCTCTCTCTCTCTCTCTCTCTCTCTCTCTCTCTCTCTCTCTTTATTGCATGCACATATTCCGTTAGTACACGTATACTTTTTTCATATTTACGTATCACTTTGCAACGAGAATATATTTGGGCTCATAGTCTTGATAACTTTCTTTCTCTCAATCTCTATCTTCCGATCTTCAATATATACATATACTTTCTACCCACAGGAGTTGGGATTATAGAGTATAAAACTTGGAGCTCGTTATAAGAAAAACTGTACCCTCAACCCATGTAATTATTTTTCCTCTCCCTTCTTTCATTCTCTTCGTTAGCCTTTTTGTTTCCCTCGTATAAACTTACTTAGTCAGAATCAATGGCAAATATTCCAACTATCGTAACGGAAGAGTTATTGATAATGCAGCGTTATTGTAAAATTTTTCGTAATCATGCATACTCTACAATTAATTTATAATTCGTTGAAAATGTGAGCCTGCAATTGGTTTTAAATCTTATTACCGTCGGGTGAGATAAAAGTGATATTTGAGACGCTTTCGCTCGTTGAAATTTTCACTTCGGAAGGCGGTATAATGTATCTAATATACTCGTAAATACATTCGTAAAGGTATATATATCGCGCCCTCGCAAAACGAGTAATACGAATTAATAGAGACACAGGAAGAGAAAACGGTTGATGACTTGGTTTGCGTGCAAGGACGTCTCGGAGATAGCAGGTTTGTATAGGTATCAGAGTTCGTCCACCTTGGGAGCCAATGGTCTTCGTATCTTTGCTTCTTTCTCGTATGAACACATACAAACAGTCATATACAGGGTGTCCGACGACCAATGGTTCAAAACGTAAGCTGGAGTTCAGGACTGAGTTTCAAATCAAATATTAGTAAAAACTGATGAGCATCGAATTCTCTTTTCTTAGAGAATTTTGAGTTGGTTCCACTCATCAAAGTCCATCAGTATAGGGTTTTACTCTTATGCTTAAACCTTTTGCAGAAAACACTGTCTTTGCTCGTCAGTCGTCATACCTGCATTTTCTGGCAATTATGATTTCAGAGCTATATTTTAAGTTTTTCAAATATTCAGAGTTGACAGCTTTTTTCTCTAACCCTTGAATAGCATTTGTGGAGATCATGCCACAGCTTCTTTTCGTCATGAATTTTTTTCGCCCTCATTGTCTTGGGTAACTTCCTAATTTGGGGACTGACCAACATGTCTTTTTACTTATATTTCCAATCGACCAAACAAATACTATCAAGGTGCGCTGACACTTTTCCTCAGGTAGTGGCAACGCTGTCAAGTAACTGCTTTCAAAAGAAATTAATCGGATACACATTTTGTAACAATTCATTCGACTGCAACGGCTGAAAGTACGTCGATTTTTTAAGCTCGTGCTCTAAAGTTATAGAAACTTGAAAAATTGTAAATCAGTATTATTGAAATTGGCAGATGCGGGTTCTTATATCGCGCGTACGGCTGTCAAAATGGTTGGAAATGAAGTAAACGGCCATGGAATCAACCTTGTGGAATACAAAACTTCATGCAAAAAAGTTCGGTGCGAAACTTATGGATCTTCAGTAATTTGACCCTGAAAGGGGGTCGATAAAAAATTTATAGGAAGTGTTACGCACTACAAGATTGGTACCAAGGTCTATTGCTTCCGAACCGCTTTGGCACTATGGACGATAAATGATCGCGTACGATCGTAATTCAATCATTAATAACTCATCAGCAGGAATTAAAACCGTATCAAGATATATTCTGAGACTTTTCGATCTGGAATTTGATTCTGACCATGAGTTTATATTTTCAAGTCATGGTCGTGGGACGTCCTGTATATATGGGAATTGTAACATTGTATGTCAGAATATCTATAGAGGAGACGATGCGACGTGTGCGAGTGCGAACAAGCTCCATCTCTCCGCAATGGTATCGAGTATCGTCCCGCGGCTTCGAAGACCCTACATCCACTGTTACAAATATATGCATATAAGTACATACCTATGTAGATATACATATTTTTTAAACGTGTGCCTCGGATTGGGGGACAGTGAAGAAAATTACGCGCTCACTGCTTCGTCCGATCGCATACAACTCTCTTCTCTAGTACATGGTATAAAAGTATGTTTGTATATAACCGATACCACGAGATGGCTTTTCAGTACTGTAGTACGTACAATCGTTAATAAAAAGGCGCAATTCCTAAGATTTACTAAAGAAATTTATACGGAGTACGCCTTTTTGTTCCTCATCGGTTAATGGATATGTATAAATATATTTATATACATTACTATCTCGTGCGGGCGTTAAGATTACGGCGTGTGGAGGCTTTGCCTGCTTGGCAAGAAAAGCTTCGTGGATGTGTGTTGCGAAAGGGAATTGGCGAGGCCGCTCCTCCGCTCGTAACTCAAGGTAATTAGAATCAGAAGTAGGTACCTACACCCGACCTCCGCTTTCTTCTCCTCCTCCTCTTCCTCCTCCTCCTCTTTACCTTCTTCCTCTTTTTCTTCTTCTCGTTGTTAAACTCTCTCTCTCTCTCTCTCTCTTTTTCTCTCGCCGTCGAGTTCAGCATTACGGATCCACGAACAACGGATCTTTCGGTTGCAAAGATTCTGCTTCACTCCTCTGGTTCGGTGGACCGCATTCTTTCTCTTTTGCCCTCTTACATTGCAATAAGGCATTCGTAATTTTGCATATACGCCTTGATTTTCTGTTCGTATGTGTGTAACGCGTACTTACGCATTAACACTTCCATTGTGGTGCACATACGTCCTTTGATTGTTGCACTTAACAACCAAAACCCAAAATTGATGTATTCGTCAAGAAATCGAGGTTTGCCGTTTGCATTCATAGAATAACGAAGTAAAGTCACGTTTTGTGGACAGTATGTCAATGGCGCTGGAAGAAATTGTTACACGCTCAATGTCAAAGCGATTTATATCTGGTCTACTATTTATACTACGTAGGAATGTAGTGCAGTAAAGTGGCTGATGACACATCAACATTAATCTTCTTGAAAATAAATGGACGCACTTGAACTCCCGAAGAAACTCGTTAGTATAGGCTAATAAGTGTGATACGAATTCCTTGAGTTCTTTCGCGCAATAGATCATAACTTACTGTAGTCCTTTCCGCAGATGAATAAGACGAGGAGGAAATAGACAAGTGTTAGTATTAATCCGGCTTAGAGTCTCAGCTGAACACATTCAATACTCAAACGTCTATAAATGATCATGTATTCATAAACACATGCATATGAATTCACTAACACACTATATCAAAATGATACTGTTTTTGCTACCCGTGTCTCATCGCGGATTACTGTCAAAAGATGCGATCGTAAAATTCAAGATACCAGAACGATCACGACCTTTCTAGTTGGACCGGTGATTATATTTTTGTGTAGGTGGAAAACGACGTAATGCAGGATTTTAGGTACACTGCCACAAAATTTGTACATTTTCAGTTATAAATTGTTTATTTACATATTTGTTTACATATTGTAAGTTTCTCCCTGAATCTCGTATGTCACATCAAAACAATATTTCTAGAACGATCCAGAACAAACCACACGCGTCATTATCGCACCGCACAGGGGCATTACTCCACACATTATTACATTAAATCATACGCCATAATATGGTATACCATACCATCTAAATAGAGACACACTTGGTCAACAATACAGCAATATTTACATATACTGGACTATTTGCATAAATATGTAATGAATTCGGAACATCTGTTAGTTTTAGTTCGAATTAGATACTGTATTTTTGTTTTAGCTGGTAAAATTTCGGTGATGGATAGTAATAACACGTTGCAATAAAGTTTCGAAGTTATTTCGTGTATCTTGCGATTCTACACGTTATTCGACTAATTTTGCCTATGACAGACGCGTTAACGCAGATTGTCATCGACATTGATCAAAATCTATAATTCCTCGGGCAAAGAAACGCAGCAAAAAGTCAATTCGCGTCGGTTGTATAAACGCTGAAATCTTGCGACGAAAAGAATGATGTTGCGGACATAAGAACTTCGATAAGATCAATTCCTATAACAGATGAACCGTTGTATAGTCATCATGTATCAGGAGACTGTAAACTCGAATCTGCGAATTGATAACATGAACAAGTTCCTTTTTACATCAAAATTTTTTTAATCAAAATCTAAAAAATTATCAAAAGTCTATTTCCTCAAATCAATTTACATGCCTGCATTCATTTCGGAATTTAATCAACCAACAATGACGACGGTGATGGTAGTAATGAATATGAACAACGACAACGACACTGACGACGACATGATGATGATGATGATGATGATGATGATGATGATGGTGATGGTGATGGTGATGGTGATGATGATGGTGGTGGTGATGATGATGATGATGATGATGATGATGATGATGATGATGCTGATGATGATGATGATGATGATGATGATGATGATGATGATGTTGATGATGATAATGATAATTGATAAGGTGCTCGGAAATCTCGGAGATATAAATGTAACGAGGGAGGATACGTTTCGAAATTGATAATGTGCACGCTCGAAAATGGCAATGTGACTTTGGTTGGCCGATGATTATGCGTGTACTGTTACTTATTTATTTATCAATATATGTGCGCAGTATATTGTTTTTACGAACGATTCATCGAAGGATCGAAAACGACGTGGGCTGGTGCATCTGCATAAATATATTTTAACTCCTCTCTATAGCTCACAGTTGAAATGAAAGAGGGAAAGAGAGAGAAAGAGAGAATGTCTCATATACGTCCACGAGAGCTATGTCATTTAGCCCGTAATCCCGCCATTTTGATTCCTAAGAGTTAAAGATTTTCAGAAAATTCCGATATTGTTAATTATCCATGTTCGTAATTTCGTGTTATCACTGGATGCGTTTTCAAACATTTTGCCAATTGAATTATTCCGTATACGAAAAGCAAGTTGTATTAAATATCGGTATCATTATCTCCAGCATCTTATGCTGTTCGATTTTCTGCATTATTATTTAGGAATCTTTGAATTTTTCCCTTGATCCCTTGAAAATAATAATTTTTCACAATACATTATCATATAGTATTCTCAATGTTGATTCTTTAAACGTAACGTGCAGAAAAAGAGCACGATGATTAAAAAAATTTGAACACGAATATCACAAAGAGATTTTTACCATCAATAAAGTTACGTAATTCGTAATATCTCGTCCAGATGATAGTTAAAGTACCTTGAAATGTCAATGACACCAAATATTAAACCTGGATCGCACGTATAAAAAAAGTCAGCCTTTCATTGACTAACAAGCTCATACATCTTTAATGCACTGTTGCGTGTATTCTTAGTTTCATTATCATATTCAAGTTCCTTAGTGACAAAAAAATCAAGATTTTACTTTCCGGAGTGTTGTCCCATCTTGCTGGCTGCTCTTCGATATCTATGCTATGTAATATTGTGTACACACATATATAACCTATACATGATGTATATATGTATGTGTATCTGCTGAGGATACCACGCTGGGTGTGCTGCAAGTGGTGTACACGACGAGAAGGAAAATATAATAAAAGAACGTGGCTCTATGGTCCATGCAGGTCTCGTTGACTCTATGGGTACGTTGCAAGAACGCGTTTATGCGTGCGCATGTATCTATTGTCTGAGAGGCAGTATTCTCCGTGTTCATCAAATATATACACATACACATTGTACCGGCGAGAGTCGAACCCACGCCTTGTCACGGACATTCTCCAGTGCAGTGCCAGTACTTACGACTGAACGGTATCGTATAGCATATACAGTGTAAGCCGAAAGATGGAGAGAGTGAGGGAGAAAATCGATTACATAACGAGGAGCGATAGATATTTCAAACACGCACATATACCGACCGTGAAATTTTCATATTGGAAACCCTCATTTCCGAAGCCTGGCTGATCCGTTATGGAAACGTCATTTTTTCCGAGTGTACATATATTCAGGTGCCTCAAAGGATGAAAAATCGGCCGGAAAAATCATTTATTTATGCAACATGAATTATTTAATAAAAAAGGCTCTGTCCGAAGGAATGATCGGAATGGAATGTTTTTTTTTTTACCTTAATTCCGAACAATAGAAGAAGAACAACTGACCAATTGCTGCTGCGCCGAAAGCGAAGTGCATGTGATCTCCATACTGATCGTGATGTCGTAAAATTCTTGATTCCACAAGAATTGGAATAATGTCGAAAAATAGCAACTTTTTTTTAAATGATGGAGGATATGTGAGAAGACAATGTCTTCAACATCTAATCGTCGTTCTCGCTTGATCTACGGCCTCCCGTTTAGTCTTGGAGAGAGTAAGAGACAGGCAAAGTAACATTTTGTATATCATTTGAATACGTATTTATCAGCAGCATCGGGGAAATTGATAAGGCACAGTTGACTATTGTGTTCCAGAATACTGACCAGAATATCTCGTTAAGAGAATAAAATGATGTCCCCTCGCTTTTCTCCCTCTGTCGAGTGTTTTCGCCAAAAAATCGACCCTTTGGATCAATGCCTCCTGAATCTCTCTGTCTCAATAATGAGAAAGATGGAAGAAAGGGTGAAAAAAAAAAATACATCGGTTGACCGAGGTCAACCCGTTGCGAGATAGAAAAAGAGAGCGACATACAGATGTGTATGGACCACATGCAGCGAGAGGATATTACTTTGCGGGAGGGCAAAATCTTTCTCATCTGTATGTGCGAGAGCCCATCATACACTCCGCTCTTCTCCATCTTCTCATTCCTCTCGCGCATGCTTTTTTTTTTTTTTACTTTTACATTTATATATATCTGTATAAGTGACCACACTTTTGCGATATAGTAGCATAACGTGTTATATAGTACCATGTATAGTTTGAATGGAGCTCGCAATGCTCACAGATATCTCCATATTTACCGAGAATCCTTGTGCCGTAGTCTTTCTTAACAGTTTTCTCGTTCTCTTCTCTTCATATTCTTCCTTCTCTGGTCGTTCTCCCACGGCCTCCGAGAAGATCTCTCATCATCCAGACTCTCTTTTGCTCCTAGTAAACCTCGTGGTACATACACATGCATTTGTACGCGTAATATGTATGTGTATGTCCGTACATAGACGTAAATAGACGTACAGATGCATAACCGCGCTAGTCTCTTTGGATCTTTTATCGAGAACCATGCAACGAAAGACATTGAATATCGATTTTGATCATAGCTATCAGCACGCAGTATTATACCAAGCTGCTTTGGTATTTGCTGACATTTAACCGACGATGCGGAGGGTTTGCAATTCCGCATGGTGTTCAAGCCTCTTTTGTGTTGCAAATAGTACGGGGTATAAACGAAAAATCTTCTCCGTCCGGACGTTCATACCTTAACATCGACATTCCCACCTCACCTCATCACCTTACTATTACTACTAGTAACTATAGGGATCTTGGATCCCTAGATCCTTCGATCTTTACTTCCTTGGATCCTCAGAAGAGTCACTCAGGTTTGGAAAAGTTTATCGAATGGGCACAAACGAGTTCCTATATTTCGATGATTGAATCACAAAATATTTCGTGAATTTCACTTTTGCCTCATGGTAAAATACAATATTCTTCCGCTCTCTTTTTATCTCTCTCATTTCATCTCCCTCTCTCTATCTCTTTTCCTCTCCCCCTTTCAAATCGTCGTCTTATTCCAGTACCGTCATGTGTTCCGTTATACACGTCGATATAAATAGATTGATGGTGATTGCGGGAAACCATCGCCTAGAGAAACTTAAGGTTCGGCTGGAGGTGGCCCAAACCCATCCAACTAGTTGCACCAAACAGTGTTGAAAATCATATAAACATATTCTATGGTGTTGGAAGTCTTCTCCCACCATAATATTATACATAGGTTAATATTTAATAGTGTCGATAAAGAATGATAGAAAAAACACTGATAATTATTAATGAAGTGGAGATAAAAAGTCCAATCTATGGGGAGTGTTGTCGAGATTCCTGGATTTTTATATATTTCGGCCTTGGATACTATGTACTGTTAATTAAAAAAAAAAATATGTATATATATATATATATATGCATGTAAATATATACTTACACATGGAGGGCATGTTGACACAGAGAATGAAAAAAAAATAAGAAGAAGAGACGAAAAAACAAAAAGAATGGAAAATGTTAGTAATATTACGTGTCGTAATTTCTCAACTGGAGATAGCGCCGAAAAATACAGGCACTTATAGGCCGATGCACTAACATACGCACACAGGTAATTGAGAAGAAAGCCTTTACGGTTGTGTCGTAGGAAAGTGCTCGACTAAGGCCCAAAGACAGCCATTTTATTGCTTCGAAGATGCGGTGCTACTCTCCTCCCCTCCTCCCACCAAGATGTGAGTACCGAACTTGAGCAGGCGTTGAGTGCCGGTAAGCGAGAGATATGGCGGCAGTCCGTTCTGTTATTTAATATCGTCACGAGTCGTTGTCCCACGCGCACGTAAATACAACTGAAAGGGAGGCAGGTTCGATCCTGCGGCATCTGCGGGGGCGATGATGTTGATGTGTTCTACAAAAAATGCTCATCCGTCACATTGTTAATGAATTTTTTTAGAAAACTGTTTATAGAAAACTGCAAACGGTCAGTGATTAAAAACTCAGTCGTAGAGGTTCTCTGTTTCGCTTTTCACTAGAGTTGAAATTTTGTCATCTCTTTCAGACTATATTTCTTCCTTAGAGTGTTTATTTCGTATCAAGGCTGCACTCTAAGCTCCAACTGTGCTCGTACGTGTAGATTAAAAAAAAAAAAAAAAAAAAAGATGGCTGAAATTTCAGCACCTATATATCATCTGAAGTTTCTCGCGCCGATTGTAAAAAAGATATACTGTGTGTATGTACGAAGTATGATGAGAGATCTTCTCGCAGTAGAAATGAGATGGACAAAATAAAGGAGAGAAAAATATGAACCGGGCCCGGTGAAATAATGCGGGACCGTGAATGTGGGGGTGCCTTTCATGTGTGATATCGAATTTATATAGTATCGGGTTACAAGGTGTTTTAGCCGTTTTTGTTCCCTTGTCTTAACAATCCATTTCTTCCTCCACAGCGTAAGACTGGATCAAAAAAGCCCAATACAAAAGAACTTGCAGTAAAACTTGTAAAAAGCTGCAGTCATTTCCAAACATGCTTAAAGATTCGTTAAATTTGATATTATGAATATCAATATTTTACAAATTGTTAATCATTACATCGATGAGAAATACTTTAGTTTTTAATGCTTGACTCATCCGTGTATTGTGAAAGAATGACGAGACGAAGCACGAAAAAAATGGGAGGAAGACAGACAGTGGAGAAACCTATGAAAAAAATAGTCCTGAAGCGAAGGGGCCAACTTTATCATTTTTGGAACGTCCATTATTCGTGGAGAATGCTCGTAGTCATCGCTGAGAGGGCGAAAACGACAGAGGGTGTGTGTGTATGTGTGCATGGGTGTGAGAGAGGAGCTAGACCGATGTTGATTAGGTACGGCCTTAGGCTGATCTCGGTCTCTCTTTTTGGTCATTTTGTCTCCCTTCCTTTCTCTTTCTACCTCATTCCTCTTCGTCACACATCATCTCTACTCTTTTTCCTGTTCCCTGTTCTTCGAGTCGTTTTACCAGGCCTTCTCTCACCATCAGCCTTGCTGAGTTGCTTCTGTTTCCAGGCTGCCTGGTTGACTGACTTGGGCGCACGCGATCTTCATTCGCATGCATTTTAGCCTCCATACATGTTCATTGTTTGAAGTCAAAAGGGCGTTAAGAGAGTGAACGGAGATTCGTTGAACATCCTTGTTTCGGTTAGGCAATCCGATTCACGTGCACAACCGCAAAAAGTTTCTGCACTACTATCGTTACATTCTTTTCTTGTGTATACATGTGCCGACACTTTCATACATGCCATCCGCATCCACCGGGTGCACGAAAGAAAACGGAACAGAAAAACACCAATTTCACTCCCTGACGACATAGAATATTATATTTGCACCTATTTCAATCACAAATAGTATATTACGCAACTAGGGAGGGAAAGTAGACTATCGCAAACCGTGGGCAAAATTATAACCCGAGCCGAAGGCGAGGGTGGTAAGCCCACGGTCTGAAATGGTCTGATGGAAGGTGTCCTCCTCTGACTCTGATGATGCACTCCGATGCACATTTTTTTATCTAATCTGATATATCTAATTTCTATGTTAATTTATGCAGTAACTACGTATAAATTCGAGTGCGCCTATATTGGTAAAGATCTTTCGATATTTATTTGGCAGTCATTCACGAGTATTTGAAGAAAATACTGGTAATGATATCATCTGGCGATCATTGAAGTTCAAATCAAGGTATTAAGCATATATTTTCTGTTATCCATGAAGCGAATACCCATTTACCTATTAGAAACCTACCAAAAAGTTATATTTATTTATGCTTAAGGAATCCCTATGCGGGCGATGTGAACAAAACATACCTACATTCTTGTTCGCTTAAAGAATAATAAAAATTGGATTGCTGATTGAAGTAAAATTCGATAAATCGCGAAAAAAAATCTATTGAAATACCATTGAAGAGTAACATGTAGTTCCATAAGAAAATAAGATTAAGAATACGACGAAACGAAAAGAATTGAAAAGCTCGACCCTGCACTCGCTCCAGATCAAGTAAATGCTTGTATAATTTAGATTTCAATGTAGATTCAAATGTAGATAAAGAAAGAGACAGCGAGAGGGAAAGAATGGAAGAAGCTATGTGGTAGCCGAATCTTTAAACCTATTGTCCTGGCCTCTAAGGCCTTTCTCAATGTAAATTTATACCGTAAAAAACGTGAGATGCACACATAAGTCCAAGACTGATCTCACAGTGGCTCCTCATGGTTCGAGACGCTTCGCGCTCTATTTCTCTTTTCTGTACATCTTTGATATCCAGAGTACAACAAGAGCAGCTACAGAAGCTTGTTTTGCTTTTCGTACAATCTCCGGATCCCGATGCGCAAAAAGGTATTCAACAAGCACCGGATATACATATATATTTTTTGTTTTCGTACAGGAAACTTCAAGAAAGCTCCAATAAGTAGGATATATAACAACAGATACCTTCATTAAGAAAACGATTCGATGAATCTTCATTTCGAGAATGCAGGGAAAACCGCATGTGAATGCATTTACACATACATATATACAAAATACTTGGAGGCATCCTCAAGTGCACTTCGAAGTCTCTTTTCTCCCGATCCGTGAATATTCCTCCGGCCCGGTTGCTCGTACGTGATATTCTCGACAAAGAGACTCGGTATTTTTTTCCTGTGGCTCCGGTTGTATCGGACCGTAAATATCACCATTACATTGCAGCTTTCAGTCTGTTTCTCTCTGTTTCTCTCGCTCTTCCTCCGTCTTTTTCTCTTCCTTTCTCTCTCCCTCCTTCTTCTTGTCGTGTAGATTGGGGAGCTCTGCGATCTTACAGAAATCTCCGTTGCTGTGCCTGGTAAAAGCCAGTACAAGAATCGAACGCACACTCTCCAGGCTTCAAGATGTCGAGAGAGAAGAATCCAGCGAGCCGAAACTATTAACGAGTGGAGGGGTAGAGTAACAGGCAGCACGGAAGCGTCCTCCTTTTAGTGCACTTCAGAGCGCCTTCCTTTTCTCTCTTGCAATCCTCTCCAAAAATCTTGTCATCTGCCTCATCCTCATGCTCTTTACTCACTCGAGAGAACATCGTGGATAAATGAAGAAGTTTCGCTCGCTTTTCAACTGGTAACTAGAATATGGAAAAGTATAAACGGAAATTCAAGAGGATCTTTCCGATTTCTTGTGTTATCGCATCTGTTTTTAACGTGAATGCGTACTTGTGCACAAGAAATTCCATTCACTTAAATTTATCTAAGAATAGGAAAATTGCATATACAGATATGTACGAAAATACAAAGAGGGAGAAAGGCGCAGATAAAGGAGAAGAATCCGCTCTCATAACTCTGGAACTCGCCTGAAGAATCAAAAGTCGTTTGCGAGAGAACTGCCTCTTTCTCTTCGTCTTCTGTATTCCCTAGCACTTGGACATCGAACGCTTATACATATACCCTCTGTCTCTTATTCCGGGCTTCTTTGGGACTCTCCCTTTCGGCCTGTCTCTTAGTTTGCCGGCATCCTCTCGTTGCTGGTAACCGGCACCACCAGATATTCGCAGAATCCTGTCGTCCTTCTGATTTGGCGGAGAAAAGAATTGAGCCTCTTTCTCTCCATCTCCATCTCTTCGCTACCTTTCTTCTACGCGCATTGTATTTTAACATGCCGCGCACTTGGACTTTTGTCCTCGCACGTACAGATTTATTTCCTATCAGTTCGTTCCTTCGCGCCACTTCGAAGCGGGCGCATGAATGAATGGGGTACATGAAAATTGCCCGAGATGGTGATTCTGAACCAGAGAGAAAAGAAAAAATATATATACAGGTTCATTCACTAGAAGTGAGCCATCGAAAATTGTTTATAAGTAATGTATGATTTTGGTTGAAAAAGTTCAAGACAAAATCTCAATAGTCTGTCAAGAGATACATTCGGGGTGGTCAATCTATTTCAGAGTGGGTTTCGACATGGTTTCAAGTTATAACTCATTTTTCCGAATTGGATCTTTCAAATAGTCAACTTCAAGTGAATCCCCCTGTATTATTCTAGTTTGAACACCTTGAAATGATGAATATTTTGAATGGGAAGATTTGAATCTTTGTGATTAGAATTTGCACTGGTTTTTGAAGACACACTTATAAATAATCCATGCTTTCCTACATTTAAAGGACACTCGATCGATGACAGACCCCAAGACCCTTTTTAAAATCTTTTTCCCATGGATATGTTGACAATAATAAGCTCACCCAACAGTGAATACTTAACCCTTACCTGCCACATCTCTGTAGAATTACGTACTTGCCACCCCGGGGTAGATTTGTACCTCAATGACAAAAATTGTTATAAAAAATGAACTACTGAATATTTCGACTTAACAGTTGTGTTAGAATATATTGAAAGATTTTTTCGAAAAATTGTTTACTTTTTATAGACAAAAATTAATTTAAATACACTAAAAAAAATGCTACAGCCAACAAAAGTAGAAAAATGAGAAAAAGGAAATATAGGCCTGGGGTAGCTTTGTACCCCAACGTGGCAAGTAAGGGTTAATTAGTAGAATGAGTACAAATTCAATATCTACTCTACGTACATGTTTATACAACCGGAATGGAAAAAAAATCACATAGATTAATTTCGTATTTGTGCATCATCACCGTTTCCGTTTTTATCCAACTCATGTCTAACATAATTGTTATTTTGTATGTTACAGGTTAGTTTCTTGAGGATTTTCTTTTTTTCGAACAATAAGAATTTGCGCGGTAGGAGGACGGACGGCTATGTGCGTATTCGGTGAAGAGAGGAAATGCCGGAGGAGGTCTACACAATGGGAAAACTTTGAGCCAGATCGGAAGAGTCGAAATCGGCGATGGTAAAGGGAGAAAAAAGAGTGAGCGTTCCGGAAGTTTAATCTTTAGGAAAATTTATCCGCGCTATACAAACAACTAAAAAGTTTGAAGAATGAACATAAAATACTTTCCACCATTCTATTCTTCTTTCGGAGGGCCTTAACCCTGGGGGCCCTACGCAGCACCAGATTCAGAAAATCCACCGCATTATTATTATTAGGTATCACGACATAATATCACAGTCAAAATATCACACGACAGAAAATATCCGCAACAAAATATCACACGATAAAAAATCATCACGACAAAATATCACACGAAAAAACATGCAAGGGGGTTGTGCCTCTGTCTTTCTATTATACTATTTGTTAACGTTTGTTCGACTTATTGAGGTTTGTTTTCTGTATGGGTGTTGGTCCACGTGGGAGTTGTGTTTCTGTCCTTCTATTGTACTATTTGTTAACGTTTCTTCGACTTGTTGAGGTTTGTTTTTCGTATGGGTGTGGGTTTGCATGGGGGTTGAGTCTCTGTTCTTCTATTTCCTTAGGTTTGTTTGACTATTTCGTATAAAAGTGTTATCGATGTATTATTTTGTGGCTCCGTGTTATTTTGCGGCGATGTTGACCTGACAAAATATCACAATGAATCAACTGAAAATAATTAGATTTTGATATTTTGTCGTGTGATCAAACGTAATGGAACCTATTATTATTGTTGAAATAATACTAAAAATGGTCTGTTTGCCCATAATTTTACATTTCTTAAGTTAGAAAAATCTTCTCGCTTACGATTGACAAAATATTGGTAACTCACCTTACGTTGAAGTGTATCATCGGAATTATTATCTCGAACTTCATGATTAATTTCTGATTTCTCTCTGTGCGCAGACAGCTGTTTTAGGTCTTAGAAGACATTTAGTGAATATATTGGACAGATCATGGGAGGGAGAGAGGTAAAAAGAGAGAAAGAGAGAGAATTATTGAAACGGGAATGGAATATAAGAAGGCTTCGGTGCACGCGGGTGTACCGCCATGGATATCGTCTTGACGGTTTGACGCGCCGACAGTAAATATACTTAAGGCGGTGCCGCGCGCGAGGGAGCAGGCGATTGTCGAGATGAGCGAAAAGGAAAAGCGGACCAACAGTAGATCAGACGGAAAGGGCCCAGTTGGTAGCGTGGTAAAAGACGTTTGCTTACGGGCCTCGGAGCTCTCTTTCGTCGAAAGAACAGGCAGAATCGAGAGGAGACGCGACGACGACGACGACGACGAGGACGAGGACGAGGACGAGGACGACGACGAGCAAGACAACGAAGAGAAGCTTTTCAGACTCTCTGAAGCCAACTTTGCTAAGGTACAAATCAAGGAGGATGAGAGTAAAGCGGGAGCTGCCCGCTTTGGATTTGTTTCGGGGATCGAAAACTCTTTCTCTCTCTCGCTAAAAATCTCTCTCGTCTTTTACTCTTCACTCTCCTCTCCACGTATCTTCTTCTCTTTCGGCCTTTGAGCTGTCGTTCTTCTTTCCTCTCCCTAAAATGTTCCGCCATAAAAGAGATTGTGTGCATCTTCACGACACCGAGAAAACGGTTTTGGGAGATCCGCCGCTTTCTCGTGCGGTCCGCAGAGATGGAGAGAAAGAAGAGAACGAGGGATAGAATGGTGAGCAGAACAGCCCTCTTTTGCAGAGAGCGAAAACCAGTGCCCATGGAGTGGACCGCCGTCTAAATTACCGAGTCTGGCATCACGGTCGACCCTCTCATACCCTTTCGATGATGTTCCTCTACTGGTTCTTCTTCTTCTTTTATTTTTATTGCGATGCTGCCACGACAACCAAAGCCTCCAAACAGTGGGTCCCGAACGAAGAGAAATGGCGTCCAAGCTTCCGTGGTACTCTCTCGTTAATTGATAACTGATATCTCAGATCTTCCACAGGAACAATCGGCGTTTTTGTATTTCTTTCTGCGAATCCTCCCTGTTCCTCTTTCTTTATCTTTGTCTTGGTTCGTACTTTGACGTGTGCTCTCGGATATACATCTGTAGTATGGCTCAATAATAAATGGTACCAGTTTCGTAATGGCAAAATTGAGGGGCTTTTTTAAACAAAACTACTCAAAGTTTTTCCATTACTTCGGCTTTTTTGGTGAGTAAGATTTTTATAACTTCATAAGTTATAAGGGTAACTTTTTTATTTAAAAAAATTCAAATATAATTCTCGTAATATGGAATGCGGGACAGTAAATCACGGTACGTCCATATTCATGTGGTTCAAATTTTGTTCTCCATCACGAGCATCATCCGGAAGCTGCAATAATAGCATTTCCCGTCATCCATCGCCTCTCTCTTTCCCATCCTCCTCTACCTCCGTTTCTCTCATCCGCCCTCACTCTTCACCTCTGTTTCTGTTGAGACCAACGGAGCAAAATCCTCTATGCCTCTTCTTATCTGTTATCTCTCATTCTTTCTCTCACTCTTTGGCGTCTTTGCTCTTACCCGCTGCGGGACCGGGCACGTCTTCTTCACTGCTTCAGGGATATATCAACGTGGTTGCCGTTCCTCAGTATATACGCTTGCCGCCTGGTGTACCAGGCAAACATTCACCTTGATTCGACTCGAACCCTCTTTCAGAACTTCTCGTGCATTGCAGCAGGATTTTCGGCATCTGCGGGCCTTCTCCTCTTCCGATTCATGCTGCAACACACCGAGCTCAACGAGGACCAAGAGAGAGTAGAGATCTCGTGAACTGTGTGCTGCGTGTGTATGCCAGGTAGAAAAAGAGAGAATTCTGAACGCCGCGCCGACTGTCGTGCGACTCTTAGCTTTTTTCTTTCTCCTGCTTTTTTTCTACCTCTGCACCCGCTTCTTCTTTTTCTTCTTCCTTCCCGTATATACGTCTCCACGTGTACCCTCTTCTTTGCCCTCTTCTTCCTTGTCTTTCTTTTCCTCCCGCCTTCAGGTTTTTTTAAGCCAACCACGGGAAGACTTATAAGGCAATTCCCCGCGTTCCATGAAAAAAAAAACGACAAAAATCACTTCATGTCCCCGTGCACTCTCTTTTTACTCTCCTCTCCCTATCTCTCTCTCTCTCTCTCTCTCTCTCTTCTATCTTCATCGTTTATATTCTTCGTCTTGTGACGCTCTGGCGACTCATCACTCGTTTCGTTGGTCCTTTCGCAAGATGTCGATCTTTGAGCTCTTCAATGCTCTTCGTCTGGTGCAGTAATCCACATTTCGATGACTCGATGATGATTTGGATAATGAGAAAAACAAAGTGTGACCCATTTTACACATCCCCTTAGTGCTCCCACGACCAAGTCTCCAATTGGAGGAGGGTTTACCAAAAAAAAAAAAGTTACCCCGAATAGTGGTGAAACAACATTCAACAGTATATTGTCATTTCACCTGCAATGTACTCGACACTTTATGTTTTTTGTTCACTTGAAATCTCCACAGTTACGTACAACTCGGTTTTCTTTGAACCATGACAAGAAATGGTTGACTTTAAATTTGAAAATTTATAACTTCATATGCGTCAAAGAGTCGATAAAAGCTGGAATGATTGGCACACATCAATAATTACACGTGTTTTGGTGCGGTTGATCCTGCTACCATGCACTGCGGGCAAGAAATGCGAAAAAACTTTACATGATGTTGCTCGTTCGTTTGATGAGTGGGTTAAGGCACATTATGAACAGGGGCTATAAGTGGCTGGGGGTAGAAAGATCCGTGACGTCTTCAGTGCAGGGATCAGTTGTGACACTGCGAACACTAGAGGGCTTGTTATAAAAAGATTGTCGATGTATGCGGGAGCGAAAAAATCGGATCCTCACGGCTGATCCATGTTTCTTACAGACCTCTCATCTTAATTTCATATTTTTTTTTGGTTTCCCAACCAAGTGTCATACGTTGTAAAAAAAAAAAAATGGAGAACTATCAGCTGTCTGATTTTCTTCCGAAGGAAAAGTTTTCTTTTTGTTTGTTACCTTATCGTTTGGCTCTGTGAAATAGAAAAAATTCATTGGTTCTTACAATTAAATCATTAATATCAGGTATCATTATAGAAAAAAAAAAAACTGGCGACGATGCATTTCCGTAGTTGCAGTGCTCTCGAGTACGACCGGATGTTCATTTTCTTTCTGCTTTTCATGGACACTTGGGAATAAGTGACTCACCTTTTCGTGGACATTATAGCCACAAGAGAAACATAAAGAACAAGAGGAAAAGAGAGAGCGAGGTGGGGAGAGAGAAAGAGAGATTGGTATATTCTGAAATTACGAGAATGCGCTCTCACGGTCATGCTGCGGTCGTCATTCCGCCGTACTTCTCTCTCTTTCTTCCTCTCTCCACTCTTGGCAAAAGTCCAGCTCGAAGCAATCCTGCGTATAGACTTTGTACCAGAGAGGGACCAAGAGCGTCCTCGAGATCCTGGTAGAAAATTCTCTGCCTTGGCTCGACGAGAGAAGAATCATCACGACCGCAAGAACGTTCGGAAGTCATGCTCGAATAGAGTTCTCGTTGCTTTTCTGCACAGAAACTGCAGCTGTATTCTCGGAAGATTTTCTGTTTTTTGTTATCTTCTTCCTTCTGTTTTTTTCTCCTCCTTTTCGTTATTCCCTCCGGGCCTAGTGGTCTACGTTTTTTCTACAAAAGACGAAGAGAAGAGAGGGAAACAGAGAGAAAGATAGAGCAAAAACGGATTCGTGATTAATTTGTTGAAATCCGTAATTTAGATTCTTTACGCTTGTAAAGAGTCTAAATTACGGATTTAACTGCATTTAACGCTGAATATTCGCAACAGCGTTTTCAGGAATTGCTCTTCTCGATCGAGTTGTATTAAAGCATGGACGTAAACCACCGCTTAATTTCTACGATCATTTGCTTTAGTCCAAAATTCAACATTGTGCACATCGTCGTTGGAGGAGACAGCAAGAAATTCTCTTCATAAAACTGATCTCAGAACCCATAAAGTCGTACATAGGATTTCGAATCATCGAACGGATAAGACGATTTCTTTGATGCCTAAAAGTCTTTTTTGCACAGATTAATCTGGTCCCTCATTTAATTCCACCGCGCATACAACCCAAGTGGTCTAGAATCTTTTTCGATTTTCCTCCCTCTATTTTTTTTTAGCTGTAACTTCTCTATAAATATCGCGCTGCAGTCTCTCTGCGGGTTGCACTCTGTGGCGTGCCTGATTATTTAGGCAGCGAATGTTTAATCGAAGCATTGTATCGGTAGTCCTCTTCCGAAGGTCTCCGTACACCTCCCCGCATTTCTTCCCCCCTTGACGGTCGCATCATGTTCAAAGGCTGTCTCTTTCTCTCTTGTTTGTCCCCATGTATGTTTGTCGTGAAGATGCTCTCCACCCTTTCCCTTCCGTTCCCTCATCGCCTTCTCTACTTCGCTGCCTCCTCCTCCTCCTCCTCCTCCTCCTCTACTTCTTCTTCTTCTTTATACTCGTTGGTTTATTTGCTAGTGGCTGATACCTCATTACCGCGACAGATCCATCGATAAGGGCACCGTTCTCAGAAATACACAATGCGCCCCTCCTGCCTTTCGTAGCCTCCTCTCCGGTGGGAGAGAGGTGCATTGCCACGGAGAGACTCTCTACTCTCTTCTTTCTCTTTCTTTTCGTCGTCTTCGTTGTCGTCGTCGTTGCCCTCGCGATATCCGTCCTTTTCTTCTTATTCTTGGGTTCTTCGTCTCTTTTGCTACTAGTACGGCCTCGCCCCCTCTTTTCCTTATTCTCCTTTTCCTTGTGTTGTCTTGTTCATTTTCTTCCCCTCGCCACTTACTTAGCTCTCTTGACTTGCGCGACTGTTATTTACCAAGAAAAGTAGATATCACACCGCCCCGTCGGCACTCACTAACGCTATTTACCTGCTTCGCCCGCGGTCCATCCGCTTTCTCTTCTTCGTCGTCCTGACTTTTCTTCTTCTCCGTATCGTCTCTTCTTTCTTTGTTGGTTCCATATAATTCCATCCCCGGCGGTCAGACGCCGCGTTTATCCACGTCGTATACTTTTATCTTCTGTAGAGATTCAGTTTGGAAGAAAAGAGACTGAAAGAGGACCCAGAACGGGAGAGAAAGCGGGATAACTTTTGGCGCTCGGTCCAACAGACAGCATCAGTATTCTCTGCTGCCCAATCGGCATCGCATACGTATTTATCTTCCCTCGTACACAACAGGTTCTCTTTCCGCCCGGACACCCACTAAATTCTGTAACGATTCCTCTAGCTTACATAGCTATTCAGCAGATCTCAATATTGACGACGGTTTCCGTTTTTAATATGACATCGCGCTTCTATCATTCTTTATCTATCATTACAAAATTATTAACACTTCATCCCACGATTGATGATTGCGTGCACTGTTGTAATAATTCGTTATCTCAGTAACCGTGGAGCTATTTTTTTTTTTAATCCAACCTCATCATTTATACTTATAATGCACAGCCGTAATCATATTACTTTTATTAACCGGTGAAAATGTTTGTACAGAGTGTATGCAAAAACTTGAATGGGAATCGGTGAAGAACTTAGATTATTGATGTTAGTAAATGTTATAATAGTTGAGTACCATCAATTACGGAGTAGGCGTTATACGTTTTTAATGTTCATCTCGTGAACACGTAAAGGCGGGGTTTCGTCTGAGCGCACCCATTCGAGTTTATTACCTCGATTAGGCAGACGATAATACTTATAGACGATTTACAAAGAGCGTCAAATGTCGATATATATATATATATATATGGGTATCTATATTATTGACGCGCGTATATGAGGGATGAATGAATGATACGTATTTCTGGATTATCAAGCGTAGGCATAAACTCACACCCCCTGATTAACATACAATTTCTGTCATCGTACCTGGATCACGCTTCCTCTTATCCCGCCGTATAAACTCGTGGTGTTCTAGGCGCTCTCGATGTACGCAACATTATTAAATAGCCAGCCGGCGTACTCTGCGCACACTCTGTCTCATGCACGTGAGTCTCTCAGCTATCTCATGAAGAAAAGATCAGTGCTTCACATGCCCTCGGGGAGACTTACGGCACTCAAGCTCCGCTGCACACTTGGGACAAATTGTGCACACTGGATTTACATATCGCGAGAGCACACGCGGGCTTTCGCTCGCACGCGTATATGTATTTATGTAACACGTATATACTTCGTACATACAACGACCGATAAGAAAAACAGCATTGCACTACGCGCTCGTAACAACGTGATAATATATACTATATAGCGTTTCGTACGAAACACGCGGAGAGAGAAAGAAGGAAGATGCGAAGGGAGAGTATGGGAGGAAGAGAGGGAGGCTTGTGACGCTAGTTAAAACATTTAATGTACAGCGTATATGGCTGACATAAAGACGAGAAATACACGAATATCCCGCAATATATTTTTCACTTTTTTCTCTTTCTCACTTATTTCATCGCCGCGATGAATATCTCTCTGTATGTTTATAGCCGTTCTTTCAGCGGATATACGGCTGTCGAAAATTCAACAATCGTTGATGGTAGTAGCAGCGGAGTCTTGGCGAAGAGGCAATGGTGGAGAAAAGGAAAAGATAAGTAGTACATAATACAAGGGAGAAATAAAAAAAAAAAAAAACGAGATGCTGCTGTGGGCCGTGCTCGATGCTGCGGAAAAGAGTGAAAGCACACAGGCGAGGATGGAATATATCGAAGAGGACAGGCACCCCCTGTGGTTCGACGTACAAGTGCTCGGCTAGCAGACGGCTCGGAATCTCTACGGTACCGTAGTCTCACTTACACGCATTCTCCCTCACCTCTTCTTATCCGAAAATACATATGAGAGAATACGAGAGATACACTTTGCAAATTCATTCTGGTGAATCTTCTGTTAATGCTGGTGGTAGGCGCGAGAGGGTGCTTGCGTTTCAGCGAAAATATCTTTTTTTCGTTCTCTCTGTCCTTCTTCCTTCTTCATCCGAGAAACCGGGACCTCCTATTTATATGCAAGGGCGTGCGTGTGCGGCAGAAGAGCGAGGAGTATACACCGTCGGGCATACATAATTAATATTTAAACAAGGCAACATCGAAAGGCTCTCTTTCGTCTCTCTTCAACCGATGGAAAAGAGTAGAGAGGACGTCTATGAACACGAGAGGAAATCGCCGAGCCTCCGGCACAGCGCGGGGGGAAATCTGAATATATATGTATTCATATGTGTATATTGTATTTCTTTCTGTCGTATGTACTACCACAATTGCCAGGCTCCAAGTTCCAGCCTAAAAACAAAAGGGAAACCGTATGAAACGTAACCGAATAAGACAGACCTTCATAACCCCATCAGCTCTCTTTCACTCTGAAGTCACTTTACACCTTTTCACAGGTGCGGCAGCGACTGCACAAGTGTACCATGTAGAGAAAGTGTGTGTGTGTGTGAGAGAGGGAGAGAGGGAGAGAACGCTTAAATTCGGCAACTTATGTGCGTCCGTACATTATTTCGCATGCACGTTCGTTTGTCGAAAGAAATATAAAAATATGATCAACAGACGTAAAATCATGATGAAAATTAGACCCCGTTCAGAATAAAACCGGGTTCACCGTTCACTTTTCATACAAATGTATATGGGGCATTCCGAGCCAAATCGCAAAGGATTAATTTTATTAGTTTTTCCAATTGTAAATAGAAAGTCTTTTTTCGATTTTCTTTATTTGGGGTTTTGGAAAGAAACTCTTGCATTTTAAGGCTAGCGCGATTGTGGGTAAATCTTTCAATTTATTTCTATAATTTGGACTCCACAACATTGGATTATTTGTAACTACTTGGAAAAACGAGCAAACCGATTGGACGTGGGAGCTAAAATTTCTTTTTTGAAAAGTAATTACGTTACAAATTATTTTTGTAATATTGTTTTTATAATATTTAATAAGAAACTATTATATATTAAATGAATTTCACGCTAAGTGTGACTGCGAGGAAATTGTTACGTTTCTTTATTTTCAAATGAGATTTGAAAAAATGTATACCTCGAACGATTTACACATTATGACAGAAGATGAGGCTCGAAATTAGCGGATATTTAAAACTTCCGTATAACAATGATGAAATAATTCGTCGGGGCAGAACACGCTATGTCAAAAAAACATTTTTTGATAAGCGTTGAAAAAAACTATTTGAACTACAGAACAATATTACAACTCGAGGCGGAATATCGTTTTTCATTATTCATCAATCCTCCCTGATATCGAAAGGTACCCCTAGTAGCGGTCACAAAAGTGCTTTGTCTCAGACATTGTAGATCGAATCGCGAAAAAAAAGTATGATAGGAGGCGTAGACGCGAGAGAGTTTCGGATCGAAAAACAACCTGCTTACAAATATTCTCAGTCCAGAACATGAGCTGGCTCCTCTCTGGACCCACTGTGTCTCACTTTTGCAGTCGTTTCTTCCGGTTTCCGTAAGTAAGATCAAAGAAGGCAGTCAAATTATTGCGCTGCTGCGGCCGATGATGATATTGCAATAATTCGGGCAGGACATGTATAACTTAGAGAAAGAAAGAACAATAGGCGAGGCAAGGAAAAGAGCACAGCATGAAGGGGGCGGTTGGGAAAGAGAAGAGGGCGGTAGTGTCGGTCAGTTTTACAGAAAACAGCCGAGCTGATCTATAGTGTGGCCTCGATGTACAGGTAGATGGCTTCCACGCCCAGAAACGACCTCGAAACTTCTTCGATTCTCGCATTCCCCGCCGTCCTCCAATGAAGTTCCTTTGCATCTTGCTTCTTAATCGTCTTTTCTCTCTTTATCCGTTCCCTTTGTTTATTCTTGAAAGCGCTCTGCCCGAAAAGAAACGAACTGTGGATCTAATGTACTATGCTCCATCCCGCAGTCGCCTCTCTTTCGAAACTGGAAAACTTTTTTCTAAAGTCATTTTTCACCACATCGCTACATGTAATTACTTTGTTCAGCTATATTCTCCACGATTCACCTGGTCGCTACACCTATTATTAGTTTTTTCCTCTCTCCTCATCGCTTGATCTAAAAACCAGTGTTTTTGTTGTTGTTGTAGATAAATTCTACGTGACGGATTCCTCCTATGAGTATTATGATTTCACTTATCTTCGTGATGAAAATATTCAGATCATCGGTATTAAAGTAACATGCCAGGGAATAACAAAAAAGACGAATAAAGAAAGAAAAGAGACGTTTGCTCTTCCTCAATGTTCCGGAGTAAGTGTAAACTCGCGGGAAAGTACGGGAGAACAGCAGCTCGTTAACGATGGGATATAACCGAGGTACGCTCACGAATTAGTGTGGCAAAAGTGCTCCGGGGCATGCCTTACGTCACCGTGGGATTGTCTCGCGGTCAACGCCAAGCTCACCTTTGCGCCGCGTGGTGAGCGCTTCGACAGCCGCAGTCTCGAAAAGAATAAACTACAAAAATGGAAAAAAAGAGGGGGGGGGGACATCCGACAGTGATCAATCGATCAATCTCGTATCATCGGTGAACGACCGATGGTGGATATGAAATCAGCACATGCTATGTCAGCGGAAATTTCGTTTTTTGAACATTATTTTGTCTCGTGGTCATTTTGTCGTTGGATACTTTGTCACGGATTTCTGTCATTGGACCGAAGAGCAAATTACCGTAAAGGGAATAATATGTTATTATACTACTTGGTAGGAATTTGCAAGAAAGTGTTTACACAACGATGAGTAGAAAATATAAAGTGGCGTGAAGCTAAAGTACGAGTGTAACGGAAAAGAGCCAAATCTGGAGTATAGATATGTGTCTTTGCCGTTTAAATACTTTCTTTTGAATACCTGGCGTCAAGACGCGCCGTCGCGTCTATAGATAAGACGCGTGTCCCCTTCAAACTCAACCATTTGCATTATAATATTATTGTCTCGTGGATTAGATTTACCCCATTGAAAGATTCTGAGCATAGTCCTCTGAACAATAGGACTTTGAAACACGTTAGTTAGCTCAACGATTATCAACGATGTTCCTTTACGTGCAAGCATTCCACCGCTGTTATCGAAGAGTTTGTTCTCCTGTCGAGGAAAGATGGAGCTTTTGTCTTTTTTTTTCTTCCTCTCTCTCTTTCTCTTTTGCTTACTTCTAACCGAGAAGGCTCCGGTATAGTCATGTCTGGCTCGAGCATACTATGTAATTATCGTCGGAGGGCCCTTCAGTAAGCAGGAAAATAAAGAAAGGGAGATAGTGCTCGAACCGCAAGAAGATGAAGAAGGAAAGAGTAAGAGCGTAGAAAGTATCATCTGCAACGTCATTGGGTCATGCCTTGACTTTGAATCTCACGCCGCTTGGTCGTTCCCGAGTTTAAAAGTGTGGCCTCCGTCTTTCGCGTCTCATTCCAATGAATATCTGACAAAGAATGAACAAAAAATGAGAAAAAATATCTCAACGGCATGTCAATGAAAATCGACGATACACTTATGTTACATGCACTTCCTAGAAATTGGATGGAGACAGCTGGCAATTTTTTTTTGAGTTTTATCATTTCCACGCAAGTAGGATGAAAATTGGCTGAAGCACGAGATAATGATTTCGTGGGAGGAACTGGACGTTCGTGAGACACGATTCGTGCTCTCGTTTACGATCGTCATGAGCTTTCTCAGAATTTTGAAATCATGTCAATTACAGAACAGCAGCGAGTGAATGAAGGGGGAGCAAGAGGGGCGGGGGGGTGTCATCAGGTCCACAGAATTTTGTATGAAAAAGGTATCTTCACGATGCCCGGATGCGGGGGAGCGTTACCTCTTTCTATATATGTTGCGCTCTTGGATTTATCAGTTTTGCTTTCCTTAATCGTACATTGGAAGATTAGTAATTTTGAAACTTGCCGACAAGAGGGGCTGGGAGAACGAGGCACCATCGGAGGACAAAATGATGGAAAGAATTGTTGACGGCGGGGAGAAAGAGAGTACACCATTTTGTCGTGAGAAAAAGGTATGGAAGGGAAAGCGCGTCTCTTGCGCTCTCTTGTTCTCTCTCTCTCTCTCTCTCTCTCTCTCTCTCTGTACGTGTGTATGTGTGTGTGTGTGTGAGTGGCGATCACCGTAGAGTATAGAGCATGTATATATAAAGAACGGTTAAAAACCCGATGGAGAATGCAGGAAGGTCTAATTGTGAGAGTGGGGCGCCCATTACGGGGGCCGAAATTACAGGGCCTGGTGAGCCCCCCGACCACATCGCGCATCCTTACAGGTCTCAGAGAGAATAAGAGAGTGGCCGCCGGCTATCCTCTCTCTGTGTATCTATACTAGGACTACGCTGCGACTACAATTTTTTAACGCCATAGCCTTCATTGGTTTCTCTTGGTTCTGCCGTATTTTGCTGTTGGTCTCTGATGGCTCCTGTGGCTCTCCCACTAATACCGCACATTCCGAAAATGACCAGCAAACGTATCATCTCCGTTGGGTCTTGGCGGTTATAAAGTCTTGTCATTTGGTCGATTGTCTAGTCTTGATTGGGGAAGCATTTTTTTCGTTCACGCTCCGTTTTTTCCAGAAATGAATCCTCCGCTACTTTCGCAAACTGTTGAAAGTTCTACCGAATGTCGCGTGCATAACTGCAACGACGAGGTTTGATTAATCTTGTGTGGTTTAACCAAAGTTTCTATAGAACTTGTCCAAAAATTAACACAAAAAATGGTGAATGCAATCCATTTTATGTCCGTTATTATTATTCCAAAGTAACCATTTCTGTTTCATCTCCTCGAATATGTGATGATGAAGTGACAGTTTAGTTTCTGTCTGCAATGTTTTCTAAGTTCCATGCGCCATATGTCGGTCGTGAAAAGTTCAATGTTTAATTTGAAAAATATCACAAAATGGAATGTTAATCGAAAAGAATAAAAAATGTAATGGAAATGACATCCGTAAAATTCTCGAGCTGTTTTTACGCAATCCCGTAGCTCGCGCAAAATGTCGCACTCCATCTTACTTGAGATGGACAGAAGAGAAGAGATAAGGATCGGGGATAAAGCAAGAGTGGGGCATGATCAGTGTGAATCCGGCATATTTGCCGGACGTCGCATTCTCGGTCCGTCTCCGATCTGTCATTGAGAATGTTGACCGGCGAACTTGCTACCCTGTCACTGAATTCACGAGAGCTATGGCGAGACTATTAATCAGAGCAGTAGACTCTCGGTGGTCCCTTTAAACGGATTTAAAGGACGACACCGACAAAGAAGAGTTTTGCGGAACAGAGAAAAAGAAAAAGAGAGTGAAAGAAAGAAGGGTCGTCCGCTTTCGTATAACGTTGCTCAAAACATCTCCGGCTGTATCCTTGTTCAACCAGGGCTCGACGACTACATTTCTCCGCCTTCTCATAGCCGCTTACGTTTTGGAATAGAAACCCCGTGCGAAAACTAGAATCCTTCAGTTCTCCTCAAACTTTTTTTTACATTCTGGAACAAAATATGTATACGTATAATAAATAAAATAATAAGCTACACATATAATGGAGAAATATATACATTGGAGAATGAGCACTCGAGCCATAAGAAAAATACTCTTTATCACAAGCATTTATGATTAATAACAGGAGGAGGGGGATATCCTCATTTGCATTTAAGTATCGAGGATCGTCCTGTATAACTCCATCTTATCGGGATAAATCACATCACAATTTTATTATTCCCCTTGTAAAAATCTCTTAATAGAAATTTCATAGACAATCGAACATCCATAAGCTAGTTCGACTCTAATAAGTAGCATTTTTTATAAGTATTCGTGCATGACTGGCGTACGAGTTCATTGGCGGAAAGTTTACGTCACTGAATTGCGGTTGGGTCAAGTTTATGTTAATGAAAAACCATCGTGTCGGGTTTGACAGTCGATGTGATTCGTGTCCGATAAAAATGCATTTCATCGGCTGTTCATGACGCGTGAACGAGTTTATCGTATACAAAATCACCATTGAAGTCATTTGTAATGGTCAATCGAACTTTGTTGTTCAAAGTTGTTGAAAGTGTTGTCGAATCAAACGTTGTAGATCCGCGGTTCAACTAAAAAATAATTGAACTGACATTTTTTTTGTCCAACAAAATGAATTTTGATCTTTCACAGAATTTTTTCTCTCAGTGTACGGTTTAAGAGACTGGAAATTCGGAAAAAGACCATGGAAGTTATTTCCTCTCGATAATTCGGGTCCGTCGAATTTCGTTCGGGTAAATCTTAACCGACCCATCCGGGATATTCGCTCGATCAACCGTCTCGGATGATCTTAATGACGATCGACATTTCTGACCCTCGCTCGAATTGTAACCCGCGACGGTGCTTGACCATGACCTTGGTAGCCTTTCCTTTTAATTGTTATGGAATGACTCGCCGAAATCAATGATGTTCCTTTTTCTCCAGCCAAATGATACCGTAACTCGCTTGTACATAATATGAAAAATAGTCAAATAAAATTAGAAAAACGGGACGCGCTCGGCATTTGACCTTACGGCGTCGCTCGTGAGCAATCTTTTTGACGGACAAAATTATCACGTCACTGCAGTACATATGCAAAACGAAATGAATGAAATTATATTCCAATAGTCCGTATCTCGGAATTAATATAATTTTTAAAATGATTATTATCCTTAATGATTGAGGTGAAAAAATGCTTTGCGGTGTTTTTTTTTTGGCGCATGATTACGACCGTTAGACTCCTTAATATTTTGTTTGATATCGGTTGGCGAAAGAGAGACGCATGTAATCGATCTATAGGTTTTTTGGAGGAGATTGCCGGCAAAGTGGCTTTCTCGCAAAATCTATCGGGACGATCCTAATCATTGAGGGGAACAAGTTGGCTGATGCTGATGATGCTGGCCGCGCGAGAAAATTGCTCTCGGGACCAGCGCAAAACAGCTCTCCCCCAGGTATATATGACACGGAGCCTGGCGATTTTTTTTTTTTCACGAAAATTAGACGCTCATTAAACCAAGCTCTCAACGTTTTTTTTCATTTTTCGTTGTTTTCCGTTCTTGAAGATTTTTGGTTTTGTTTTTCCCGGACGGGAAGAAAAGGTCCGAGAAGGTTCATGAGTAGGAGGTAGAATAAGAGGATCACGACTATAGTGTGGGTTTCGTGGCGCCTCCGTAGCCACAAAAGTGAGAGTAACAAGAGAGAGAGAGAGAGAAGCAGTCCGCCACTAAACGCATCATTACGGGTGGCCGGCCTTAGGGGTGGACCACCGGATAATTTAAGGCATTAAAATTTCTTACTTCGCGAGAAAGAGCTAGCGAGAGCAGCTATATACCCGACGACATACGATAATACTTATAATTCTCTTCTTCCACGGACGGGATCGCGACGCAAGATGTAGTCGTTTAGCTTATTCAGAAATGGCCAACATGTTTGAAGACAACTTCACGGTAGGGAACGAATATTCGCACATCCTCGACAAAACAACTATTCTGAGATCAGACATTAAGACTTCCATAGAACTTGAAACGACATTAATTTTTTTCTGATGAAACCTTTTTCCAAATGCGGTGTTTAACGCAAGTCAGTATCACGAGGAATTAAAGATGAGTTTTTGGCTCAGATTTTAAAAACATTGTGCGATACGATCATCACTTTGGTGCCGTTCAAAAAAAGGGCAAAATTTGTCTCTACCCAGCAAATACATTTGCAACATTTTCGCAACTTGCATGTACACTTTACATGTTTCAAATTTGATCCGATGACGTCATCAATCGAGAACAGCTAGATACGATTCTGAACTCGAATTTCGAAAATTCAAAATATAGTGTCCACAGGTAAAAGAGTTTACTTGATTTTGAACAAATTTGGTTTTCGTGAAATTTCTAGTGTTTCGGTAAATTCATTATATGAAAAATAGCGAGCCATTGACGACGAGGATTTTAAATAAAAAATGCGAAATCCAATGTGACAGATCCAAATGCATGAGAAGAACTCAAGCGATTGAACCAGCAGAAGAATTGCGAGAGAGGGAGAGAGAAATTATAACCGAGAAGGTTTGTCGAGTTGTCCCACATCTCTCGCCGGGATCGACTTATTAATCTCCGACGGTAATTGCAACCGAGAGAGCCTTGTATGTGGAAGCTTCGCTACTCGTTCTCTGTTGTGCACTCTTTACTACACCGGATTTCTCTGCCTATAACTATATGTTAATATGAATGTATATAGATACCCACAGAGAAGATATCGAGCTTACTTCTTGCTTTTTTATTCTCTACTCTTAATTATTCGTGGCTGCTCCACAGCTTTTCCACTGCTTTTTTCATTTCTTTCTATTTTTCCTCTTTTCTCAATTCGTTACTCTCATATTTCCGTACTATTTCTTGATTCATCCAAGTACATATTTGCCTTTTTCGCCTTTTTATCTCTGTATAGTGCCTCTAACCATTGCTTAACAGCTTTTCTTTATTTCATCTTGCTTCTCTTCTTGCTCTCTTCGAGTCTTTATGCTCGAACGACCACAGGCTCACGGACTAACCATATACTAATCTTCTGAACAAACTTGTCGCTTTATTATACATGTGTTTTACAAGGGAGCTCAGAAACGTTGTATTCATTTACGGCACATAGCCGATCCTGTGCTGGGTACAAATCATGTTAAAACCAATGATAGAAAAATCGTTTTATTATCATTTTCAACATCTCATCGACATGGATTAATTAATAAATTAATTATCATTGAATCGAAATACAACGATTCGGTCCACTCAGTTACTTCGATACGATTTGTTTCAATCGAAAGAGATTTTTCATCAAAGAATGCAAATTGGTTTGATTAGAATTATTTTTTCTCTGCCATTCACGGTATTTCTGATCAGTGGTCGAAAAAAAAAAAAAAACATAAAAAAAAAAACAACCTATCTCTGTGATGCAATCGCCAACGAGCCCGAGTCACAAAATGTGATTAATGACGAAGATTGATGACGGTATATCGAAACTGCTCACAAAATATTACACTCGCTGGTAGAAGACCAATCATCAACACTTTTGCGTATGAGAAATTTATATGTGTAATGTGTTATACGTCACTCGTTATGTACCCAGATTGCTTCTTGGGAAATATTTCTTAATTACTCAACGGCGATAAAGGGATCGTTGAAACTCTAAAGAAGCAATTTTTTCATACAATCGACGGTAAATTAATTATGAGCCTGCACATTATATTTGGACGTTACAACTTTGGTGACCCTTCATCTTTCCCTTTTCTCTCTTTCTATACTCACAGCATAACGTTTCTTTTCGTATAGAGTACGTGGACGGTTTACACGGTGTTTTGCCTTCGGGTTCTTATTTCAATGTCGGAACAACTTTCAACTTGAGAGCCACATATTCGCGTTTGCGTCAGTAATTACCAACTGAAGTAATTCGACCGCAAGAATTGACGAAGAGTTTCGTCGCTCGCGCAAAAATCTTTTCAGTCTTTCTTATTCTCTCTTCCACCAAAAAATGTTTTTTTTTCTCAGCAAGACTTATGTCTAATTCGGCCTAGCTTTGTGCGTGTTAATTCTGTCAATATTGTTCCTACGTATGTGCGTTTCGCAAAGTTAGCATCGACATGTGTACGCTTTTTTTTCTCGGTTACCGAGAGTCAGGAACTTTGTCCGGCGTTCGTTCATCGACATCTCTATTCCTCTGGAACGGCAAACGGTCGGCTCCTTATATACTTCTTTTTTCTTTTTTTTTTTTTCAAAACCCTGCAATCATCGCGTCCATTTCTTCGACGTTTCATACGCGTATAATTTATAGCACATACATGTAGAGAATTGTAACGTTATGATGATTCTTCTTTCACATATACGCACGCGTTTCGTACATATCTGTATAGAACGATATAATGAGCGTTACGACGTATGCTCATTAAGATACCGAGAGCCCTAATTATCATTAACGACGGAGCCTGGTACAATGAAGCGTGGATTAGATCTACGTTAAATCTTCAACACCGATACTTAAAATTTTTCTCATGATTGTCCGATCACTTTTCATTAACGGTCATATTTAGGTCTTTCGGATATTATAGCTTCTCGTTACTAATCTCGTGTCGCACGTTTGTAACACCACATAACGACAGAGTTCCACTTTTTTAGAGCTTCGAGAGGGCTGTTGACAGGATCGCCGGTCAGGTACTTCCTTAAAGTTTTGAATATAGTGTGAGCTTCTTTAACAATTATACGTCAGGTCATAAGTTATTTTTTTTTTCATATCTCTCTTTATCTTTTTCAACGAGGATCTCTTTTCCTTCGTCTTTTACTGCCCATCTTGATTCTCCGGTTTCCGGTGCGAAGGATCGCGTTGGTACGCGGGCAAAAAGGTGAAAAAAGAAAAAACAAAAAGTGAGAGAAAGAAGGCATACCACACGCTTTTGGTGTGCTCCCGTTCGTTCGAATAAATCCGGGCCCTCTCATAAATTGCGGCGCAGTAGCATTAAAGTGAAAATAATGTATGAAATTTGCCTTTTGATCATTTTGTCGGCCGGGGGCGGGTTGGCTTCTGCGCTTCTTCTTTTCCTCACCGTCGGAGATTGAACCTCTCACTCTTTTCGCTGCTTTCCATCTTCTACTATATGTTGCTTTGTTCTTTTCACTCCTTACTCTCCTCTCTCTCCAGCCTTCACACAGTGTCTACCCTCTTTCTTCTTTTCTTCTTCGCTTGCTTTCGTTTCGTGACTCGTGAAGGAGCGTCAGCAGAACAAACTATATCGGTCAAAACAGCAGCAGCAACGGCAGCAGCAGCAGCAGCGCGCGCGCGCGAGCGTTACCTTTGCCCGCGGCTTTCCTCGCGCCCGCACGTGGCCTTCACGACCAGGATTCTCCTTTACCAACCTTACTCATCTTCTCTCTTCTCACATATTTTTACGTTCTTATCTGTAAATATGAGAATGTTGTCCTCTCTCTTTGAGTCTCTACGTTAAAATGAGATTAAGAAGAAATGTTCTTTAGTCCGTGGTGCTATTTGTAGGCTTTTGATTCATTTTATGAATAGAATTATATTTCGAAATAACAATCTTAGCATTGCTGTGTATAAGATCATTAAATTTGGCATCATAAATTGAATACGGCACGCTGACATTAACTTCAGTTTTGCATAATCAAGTGCCATTTTTCAAAGTTTAAATCATCTCTCCATTTATTATATGTATCGAGATATATATGTTGAAAATCAAATATTTATACAAATGGATCCTCAACCCTTAATTACTACGCTACTACGTAGAGTTGCATCTTAAAAGCTAACTCGGAGAATTTATGACGTTGAAATGGACGAGGACAGACGTAGTGGAATATAGGGCAAGGAGACGAGCTTAATTGGGACGAGACAAGTGCTTCGTCCGATCCGTTCTAATCCATTGAAGTCATTGAAGCCTGTGTATACCTCCCCCCCTCACCGTGCTCTACTAGGCTTGCATTTTGTCCGTATAGACTCCCGTGTGCGTCTGCATGATTCTCTGATTGCTTTTCTCTTCCCTTCATCTGTTTTCTTTCATTTTTTTCTCTACGTGTCCGTGTGTGTCCGTGATTCAGCAATGCGACAAAGCACGCGCGTGCCGAAGAATGTACGCGCTGAGCGAGCGCTACGGACGTAGCACTCCCTTTCATGGGACATCACGATCCTGCGTTATATACGCGATTCTTTACTCTTTCTTTCTCACTCATTATCTTCCTTTTTCTTTCGCACGTGTCTTCAAAGCCCAAGCTCGTTGACATTTCTTCATGTTTTATTGCATTGTCTGAGTTTCCAGGCGCGAAACGATATCCCGTGCACTTCAGCGCCATCAATTTTCACTCGAAAATTAAGTGATTGATGCAGGACACATTTATTTCGGTTATCTATATAGATACGTCGTATAGAGCCTCGTCGCGAAGTACTGGAATCAATGTTAAAAAGCAAAACACATTACTCATCTCTGTACTCCAGTATATGCGCTTTTTCGGTTATACTTTTAAACTTCAATCAACGTTAAGTCGAGAACGTATTAATTATCAAATTATTCTTATATAATATCTTAGCGTGAGTACCTCAACCACGGAGAAAAGACGAGAAAAATAAAGTAAAAAAAAAACAGAATCCAGTCGGTAAAAGCGTAAATGTAGTATGGAAGCATCTCGGTGGCTTTAACTTTCACAGTAGGGATCCTATTGGGTGACGAATTATATTTTTGACGCGTATTTCTCATCTATCCGCTTATCCAATACAGCTGCAATGAATACGGACGTTTTCTTTGCCGATCGTTTAACGCATTTCGCTAAGAGGAGCTCAATCCTTATCCCATCTTTTTCAAATTCTGTCGTTTCTCTTTCCATTCTTTCTATGCCTCGCTATCGCTCTTCGACGGCATAGGAATGCTGATAAACTCTCAACTTATTTTTTTTGCAAACACTCCTTCGGCCAGTGATGCATACTAATAACCTTGGATCATCTTACTTTTTATTTTAGAAATTTGAATTTTGTTCGAGTAAATCTATGCTCGAGTTTAAACTCATGTAAATGTAATCAAATTTTGGATTTTATGATTGAACCCGCTTTTGAAGGATCGAAAATATTGCAAGGACATTTTTTTCTGAAGAATAGGCAATAAAAATTAAATCTCAGCAAATCATTGCGCTTAAACTGGATCAGTTCTATATCACCAGTGCATAGAAAGAATTACAGCCTTGAATGATCACCGAGCAGTATCATCAACAAAGGGAAATCAATTCATGAGATTATTATTGAGCAAATCGGAAATTTTGAAAAACATAAAATAAAATTTTAACCCAAACAAACCCAAACATAAAATGAAATTTTACAATCGTAATTCATTTACATCTATAAACAAAAAAAAAATCCAGAGAAAAGTGTCGACATTCTGAAATATATAAATATCTAAGTAAATTTTTCTTGCAATAGTTTTTAAAATTTCCTCACTTTGTACAATTTACTTTGCGAACTGTAAAAATAATGCCTGCCATTTGATGAAAATTAAAAGAATCAAATACCATTATCTTATGTTGTCCATTTCCCAACGATATATATTTAATATCAAAACACAGTGCGTTATAAATAGTTACAAGTCTGATTTCTTGCTTGTATCATTCGCAGAGTACACACGTACTCGCTTGTACCCCATGCTCGTTCATTCGACTTTCTCCCCTTCTCTGTCTTTCTCGGCGAACGATCTCACCATGAAGCAAGTATAATAACACGCGTGCGAGGGCGCGTTCCCCAGTTGCAATTAGTATCGGCATAGGCGTGTGTTTATCTCAGTAGGAGCTGTGACGTTGCGATATATACAGTGGCATCACTGGATGCGGTACATATTCTTGTTTCTGCTTCTGCAACATACCGTAGTCACTCTTTGCTAAGAAAAAAATGCAAATAAAATATGAAAAACAAAAAATGTAAAAGTAGTTGCGAAGATCTTGACAGCAAGCGCAAAAGACACGAGAGACGATTAAATGTATACCACAAGAGTGTAAAACTGCGATACATACCAGTTGGGCCTATAAAACCCGACTGAGCTTTTATCCTATATACGCAGAGCAAATGAGAGCAAGTGAGCGACTAATGCACCGCAACGTATCCACGTACGTATTTATGCAAATGTGTATATATATATATAGATATATATATGATATATATGTGTATATATAAAGTTATACACGAGGCATAATTTACTAGTCGATATTAATTATGCTCAGCGGCGTTAATAGATCGATTTATCGCTCACGCGGACGGCAGTGTAGCCCATGTATACACACGCACAGGAGAACTGGAAAAGAGAAAGAAATCCGAGTATGGAGATGGAGAGACAGCCAGAGATGGAAGGATAGATTGCTGCTTTTCATTCACCTAAGAATTCCACGTCTGGTTACTCTAATCGTGCGCAATAAGCGAGTTATGATTTTTATATCCGCCTGCGGTTACAAGTTTTATTTTATGTTAATACCTTATTTGTGTATACAGGGTGTTCGTAAAGTTGCGATATAATTTGTTGTTTTTTTTTTTTTTTCAAAATGTTCATAGCACGAAAAAATATTTGCGATAAAAGTTTTTATAATTCGAAAAAATGATTTACAGAAAAACGGGAACTGTCCTGCGACCCTCGTTGGAAGGACGGGGATGATTTTGAAATTTCTCAAGGAAAACCCTATTTTTCTTTTGTGTTTTCTAATTTCAAATGTTACAACTAAAAACTTTTTTATCGGCATTTTTTTGAATCATGCGTTGGAAGATATTATAAGCGTTCGAACGTACTTCTAGAAATCCCATTATTATAGACCGCCAGAAAAAATGTATTGTATAATCGTTTCGGTGATTCGTACGACCTGTGCCTAATGCCTCATTCTTTCATCGACCAGAAGAATATTCGCCTCTATATTCAGTGATCCATCTTATTTTAAGTGAAGTGACTATTTCGGGCTGAACAAAAATTCTAACCAATTTGAAACCCCTACTAATTAATGAAAACCACTATGTTCGTAATTTATCCGACGTCGTTGTCGAAAAGTTAGCAGATAGATACATGATTAACTCGGGTGGCGACCTTATTTTTATAGCCTCTCTACGAAATATCCGAACACAAGGAAGCTGATTCTCACAAAGTTATTCAAACGCTTAGAACTCCTGATAAATGCTTAATTCGAAGAGAAATACATGGATCAGAAGTTTCCTGTTTTCAAATGTAGAATTAGAATTTGTAATCAGGGATTCTCCTCTGAAATTTTAATGTCATTCTCCTTTCCCCGACAGGAGGGGCTACGAGAGGTACCTATTTTTACGGCGTTTGATAGGAAAAACAGTTCCACGACTTCCCAAATACCTACAGTTAAACGAAATATATTAATGGAGCATTTCACATTTATCATTACATTCGCAAGTATATTCGATGTTTTCAATATTTACAGCTAGTTCAATTTTTTCTGACTATCCGCTTAATCCCTCTGGGTTAAGGCACCGCGATAACACATACCAACTGCACATAGTTCCTAAAACGGAAGTGAGCGACAGCACTTTTACGCAGTTTTTTTCGTTCTTTCCACGTTCGTAGGGAACTTATTCTAATTGAGCTACAGCTGTTTGAACTCATGGAAAAATCGTTAAATACGTGTCCGCTTATTTATTACATTAGGAGAATATTGTGTGCCTCATATGTATGCACACAACTATACGTTTATGTGTGGATAGGATAAAAGTTTATGAAAAAGCGTGTATTAGTAACAAGCAATGCTTATACGAGCTATTTTTTGTTATTCGATGTAATGAATAATGCAGCATCAATAAAAATACATAATCCATGATGGATGTAAACAATATACGCGAGGATAAAGAACGCGGACAAGCTCAAAGACGAAGAGATCTTTTTATTCCCCCTTTGAGAGTACGAAGCTGTGTCTAGCGAAGGATGTCCGATAGCGCGAGCGATAGAGAGTGAAGAAGAGACGATATTTCATCTGTATAAATAAATATATGTATTCATATATAATATATATATATATATACGTGTGTGCATCAGAGCTGACGAAGAGACGAGAATTGATGAGCGTATATAGAAGAGACGATCCGGGCCTCCCCAAATCGTGTGTCGAAGGCGATCAACCTGATCGAGCGTAAATATCACGCACACCTTAGGGCCATATGCACGGACCTAAGAGTCGCGTCCGACGACACCAAAAGTATTTTTCGAAGCAGCATATCTCGCTGGGCGATCCTTCACGTCCTACGTTATTGTCAGCTAGAAAGGAGATATGACACTTCTAATTCGATCCTATGAGATTTTTTTCTTCCTCTCACACAAAACTCTCCTAATTTTCTTGCATTTCCATAGTAGAAATATGTATATCAAATCTGACGGAAGTTTTTCAATTTGTCAATCCAGCGAATTGCATGGATGAAAAAAGAGAAAAACAAAACAGACTTCGTCATATATGTCTTTATAATTGTGAAAAAAAAAAAAAAAAAAAAATAACTCTGTACAATAGTTTCGGATTTATTCCGTAAAATGTCCTACTGCTCCACATCAGAACGAGTGTAAAATTGTGCAATCTTTCATTAACAATATCTCGCATACAGGACGATGGCTTTTTTCAGAATTTCGAACGAACGTATTTTCACGATAGGGCCTTGAATGGGTTTTCGAAATTGAAAAAATTTCGGTATAAAAACGCTTCGGCGGGACTACTACTTTAAAAGCTATGCCGGTTAATAAATTGGCGCGCGTCTCGTTTCTCTACTTTAATCTGAAAATTTGCATAACAAAAACTGCGTACAATTGCTATTGGATATTTTTGTTATAAGACTCATAGCTCCTGAGCTATTAGAGTTAGAACCCAGAGGAGCAATACATCAACCGGTTGTGAAAATCGGAATAAGCGGCCAAATCGAAAAATCCCGAAAAACGTGCCTAGACTCATTTCTTTCATAAAAAAACATGAAAAATTCACACGAACCAAAGAGTCGTCTTTCGAAAATATATAAATGACGTGAAATGTTCCATATAGTTGTGGCAGCAGCTATATAATCGTAGAGAAAAGAGGAGGCATTCCCTTATATTTATGGATTTCCTAATATCGTCTATTCAAGGAAAATTAGGCAGTATAACTGATCATGCATTAAATGTGCATTTACGATAGAAGCGTTTACAACACCTGGCACTCTCTGGTTAAAAAATCCCACGTAAATGAGCAGTTGTATATTCATAAATCGAAATCTCGTTAACTCACTAAAGTTGGTACGATTCGAAATGGTGATGTGTTAAATCCGCGTTCCCAACAAAATAATAAAATTCATAAAATCGTTAAATCGATTTATGAAATGAGAAAAAAAACGGCTTGTGAAAATAGTGCATTGTATAACATTCCTAGTAACGTAATACCTTGCCAGAACGTACGTTGGTCTGTTACTAGGCTGTCGAGAATTGTAGAAGCTACCTGACCACAGTTCTCCCTGCTCTTCTCCACAGTATTTATATTTCTGTGTGTGAGTGTGCGTGTGTAAACGAAGTAGCATAGAAAATGATCATCATCCTGCTGGGAATTTAATACCCAGCCAGCTCTAACGTCTAGCAAGGCCCAGTCAGGATTCGAGAGATAAAATGAAAAAAAGGAGAAAAAAAATCGAAGAAAAGGGACGGAGAGAACGCACACACATACGGGAAGAGATGTATCGAACAACTGAAAAGTTGAAAGCAGCAAGTTAGCACCCAAGTGTTACCTAGCTACTTCATTGCTGTTGAAAGAGTTCACGATATTCATCTGGACGTCCCGGAGAGCGGAGTATGTAGAAAAAATAGATTTACCCGTTCTGTAATATGCGTAAATGTGGGCATATTTTTGTATAATGTTTTTTTAATGTTGCGCATCGACAATGCAGTAAAAACCGAATTAATTTACCAAGGAATGGCCGAAGATTTTTCATCCTCTCTTTTTCTCTGCCAACCTGCAACAACTCTCTCTCCGTTGGTGCGTGGGCGGCCAGGATTTCATCGTAAAATCTCAATTGTGTCTAGAAGCCGTAAAACGTACTGGCCTCTGCAACGAACACCATGTTTTTCGCGTCAACAAAGTTTTAACCACGTTTTATTTGTTTTCCATCATTTACACCAGGCTCTCATTCGCAATAATAATTATTCCAGTGAAATTCTTCGTTTCGTTATTCCCTAGTCGTCGTTTGATGACTTGAAATATTCTCAAAACGAATTAATATTCAGTTGGCGAAGCAATATTAAATAACGTTCATTGCCTGAAACGACAGTCTCGGAGTCACGTTCATACTGGACCCTAAGCAAATAGTACCCTAAGATATATACGTATGGGAAGAGGGAGAATACGTGGCATTAAGCGGAAAGACCTTTGAATCATCGCAAAATAGGTCTTCCCGTGTGAAGAGTTCAGTCAGACAGACCGCCGTTTAAAGAGATGCTTTGTCTCATTAGCCGCTTTTCTTATATTTGTAGGAGTTGAGGACGATATGGACCTCAAATATTTGGTCTTTAAGGATGTATTTGAAAAGGTTACGACCAAGCGTTGGGTCAGAAAATGACAAGCAATCGTTTTGGAGACAGAAAGAGGAATAAAATGTGAGAACCAAGTTGGAAGAGAATAAGAGTTCTTGTCACGATTTCTATTAGGGTGTCCGGTGACTAACACGAACCGTCTTCACTTTCCTATACGTCTATCCTCTCTTATTAGTCCCAATCCATTCGACTGGTAAATGTCCATTCACCAAGTATGTTTGTGTTCTCCCTGCTTTTTTTCATATTCTATCATTTTTGCACTGTATTCTTGTCTGTCCGGTACAGCTGGCAAAAAATATAAGGGGGCTGTAAGTGCAAAAAATTATATCAATACCGATATAAAAATTCAGTTAGAAAAGGGCCGGTTCTTCTAAATTTCTTCGTCTATGCATGGGGAAAAGTAGGACAACGCGCATGTCCGAAGACAAACGTAAAGAATGTCGATTTTTTTATAAGTTTTTCTTCAGCCAATCAAAAATCTTTTCCGATTGATCCGATCAATTAGAATTTCAGTTATATGTGCCAAAAACCTATAATAATAAAAAAATTCCAATTATATATCGAGCAGAGTCGATGGATTAATACTAATTGGTAAACAGAGTTTCATTTGAAAATAAACGCATCATTATTTTCAAAAAATCTTTTATTAAAAAAATAGCATGATGTTATTTTTTAAATAAATATGATTATTTGATAAAAAAAAAAAAAAAAAAAAATTTCCTCATGCACAATTCTGTTGGTTGTTTTTATTTATCGGTGACTATATTTTTGTGGCCGCGTACTTTTTTGTCGATGTATGATTAGTTTTTTTCGTCATGCTGCGCTTCCGCTCTATTTCATTCTCAAACCATAGATGTATATATGGCCATAAACATAAACGGTCATTGTGCAGATAGCGAGGGAAGCTGTTATTTTGAGTACCGCCTGTATGAACAGTCAGAAGGACGAAGGAGGGAGAAAAATAATTAATCCATTAATTGCACTTACGAGTCTATAATTGATTCGCAATCATACCGTTATCGTTAAATCCTCCTCATGTTCGCTTCCCTGATAAGCTCTCGCTTCCTATTCCCTGTCGTTGTGTTGCTTATGTTTTTTTTTCTAGTTTATTTATATTTTTTCATTCTTTCAATCTGAACGTTTGGCCTGTTTCATTTTCCATCGATGTGCACTATCCGTGGCGAACGAGATGAAAGGATAGAATAGCAACAAAAATAGTCGATCCATTAGTTCCATAAGGCATTTAAATGTATATAGTGGATTCGCGATCGTCCCGTTATTTCTATCTTCATCGTTTTCGTCTTTTCGTTTCTTGCCAACTCTTCAATCCTTGCGTCCTCTCTTGCTATCTCTGTTCTTCCTCATTTCTGCGAGCTCATTTCTTCACGGGTTCGCTTATACGCACGTGCATTATATAAATATAGAAAATAGCCTATATGCCCGAGAACGTTGCGTTTATTATACATATATGTTTCTTTTTGTCGTATCGTCATGTTTTTTGTTGCAACCACGGTTACCGCTTCTGCTTCTCTCGGTATGGCTCTTTCGCGGTGGCTTCCATCATATCGAAGCATGCAAGAGAACCACGCCTTTCCCCTCTGCCTTCCCTCGTCGATCCTATCGCTCTCCTATCTCGTTCTCTCTCTTCACTCATGATTCCTTTTCTCCCGATCTCTCTTGCTCTGCGTATTCTACCTACCCCTCGTTTAATTATCTTTGCGCTGATTGGTAGCGAAGAATTTCACGTTGGGTAATTTTGATCCCTTCTTGCCGCGCGCACTCTTGACGCGGCTCCCTCTCCGATCAAGAAACCATTCTCTCTCGCTTCCTCTCTCGCAATATTCCCTATTCGCAGGGCTGTTATATACAGGTTCTTCGCTCTTCGCTCTTATCTCTCTCTCTGCAATCTTGCTAATATTATATCAACGCAAGAGCGCATTCTCCTCCGTTCGACCGTTCGTCCGTTCGTTCGAAAAGATGGAGAAAGAGAGCTTAACTCTGAAGAGGTGCCCGTTTACCGCTACTATCATCCTGGCTACTTTTTTACCCTCTACATTCGAACTTTATTATAAATTCGTTATATTCGTGCGAAAACGTATTCGTGTATACGTATGATAGTCTTCATCCTTATATATACATGCAAATCTTTATAGCTTTTGAATCGAACGGTTGCCGTTATTAGCTTGACCATTAATTTATTCAATCACTTCTTTCTATCTCTCTGTCCCACAATGCATAAGTATACATATATAAATATATATTTATATAAATAAATATATCGATGTACACGCATCGGGGCTTTGCTAATATCGGAAAGAAATGTTGTGTGTAGAGGGATGTGCGGAATATATTGCCAGTTTATCGCATATGAGAACGCTCATATTATTACTATATACAGTGACGCATGATGTACATCATGCTATCGTGGGCTCTTTCATGGATGTATTCTCCACAGTATACTTATTCATACATGCTAGAAGTTCACAACGCACCACTCCGAGAGTTCCTCCCACAAGCTATTCCATCGTGATTTACAAGCGGGAAAAAGAGCTAGACCACAATCGGAACCACATAGGGCTAATAATCCTTCGCACGCGCAACGCAATGCCTCCTTTCACCGTATGCGTCGCTGTAATAAAATGCGCAGGTGCAACGTAGGTTACACCAACTTTGCTATGAAGAAACTCTCTCTGTTGTAACGAAAAAAAAAAAGAAAAAAAATTAACTAATAAATATTGGCGTGTTAATTAGTTCAGTATAAAAGCTATTGCATGAATATGATCGAATCCTACGCAAGCTTCTCGACGATGGTGTCTATTCGCCGGATTTGTGTGTGGAATATATGATTAATGCTTTTGTATGAAAGTCTCCTTTGTTCGTTCTCGGTGTATATAGCTGCTATTCGATAGCGAAAGACACAATTGTCCGTTAATGAAATACAATGGGTGTAGTGATTGCTGCGTTTTTGCTAAAACGCTTTTATTCTTCAAGATTAAAGAATAAAGGTTTTAACGAATAATGTCGAAAAACGATAAGAAAAGGTTGAAAGAATTGGTCGTCATGTCAATTGGGTAACAAACGAATTTGCTCGCGTGTTGGTCAGTCGAGCTTAAGATAGATATAAACCGGTGGGTATATAACTAAGTATAAATAGAAATGTAGTCTAGGGTTTCTGACAGCAACTCTTAAGAGATCGTCAGTGTACGAAACGATCGTCCAGAGAAGAAAAAGGGCGAGAGAGATGATCCGATGCTCAGCAGCAACTAGTAATTATTCGTAATAAATCATTATTCCATCATTATTGTTTAATTACAATCAGGAATCGAGTCTTGAATATTGATTAAAGTCATCCAACGAGAGAGCGTGAGAGAGAGAAAGAGTAAGATGTCGCATACAGGAATTATTTTCAAAGGAGATTACGAAAGCGTTGAATTTTTGTAGTCTGGCATTCACGGCTCTTTGTATATATAACCGATACAGAGCTCTGTGATCCCTTGCAAATCCGTGTTTTTCTCATTGTGCAACAATTTTTGTAAAAAATACGAATGATGAGATAATGACAAAGTGTGTGATGAAAAGAGAGTGATAAAAGTAGCGGGAGCGTACCACTTGAGCTCCAATTAGATCAAGAAAAAAAAAATAGAAAGAAAATTAAGATTTTTATACTTACTTATATTATATATGTATATATTTGAGTGTAGAAACAGTCTGAGGTACATAATACGCTCTGAAAAAGAGGAAGAGAGTGAGAGAAGCGAGAACGACCAGCCTATAGATCCAATCAAGTATTGCCTCTCATAATTCTCTGTTGTAATTATTGCAGAGTCTTAGAAGGCCCTCTCGCAAAGCTACCTCGTTGCTTATCCCCGTCTTGCAGCTTCGTCTCGAGCGATCCTCTTATTTTATTGATTAAATTGTTATTACGTTACCTACGCGCGCGGAGAGAAATTGCGTGTGTTAGTAGTTATTTCTGAGGTGTTTGTGCGTGTGTGTAAGTGCTTTAAGAGGTTGATGTCCGATAACGGGCCCTGCTCGATTTACGAGATTTGATATCCACATCGAAAATGATTTCTAAAAATATTCTACATCGTAATTATCACTACAAGGGCAATCCAAAAACCTCTGGAGCAAATTAATATTTCATTGTGCTGTGGGAGAGATTATTTTGTCGGACGGGTGTTATTTAACATCTCTGTGTGTCAGGTGAGTATGTGATCGAAATTAAATCACGCTAAGATAAACTATTTAACTTTGATAGTTGTTTGAAGTAAAACTATTTTGTTAATTCAACTTCGAACAGCTACTACAGTTAAACAGTTGTTTCGAGGTAGTTGCTTGTGAAGGCTTTAAGAGCAATACGCAAAAAAGTAGCTATGAATAGACCGTAAATAAATTACTAGAAATAATTGAATAATTGAAATGATAAATATACATGACAGCGCGTGGAATCATCCACATCAAAACGAAGTTTTCGTAAGGCAGAATGTTGTTTATTGATAACTGTGTTGATCTCATGAAAGGTGTCTATATCGTGTAATTGAGATTGACATAAATTATCTGTATCTGCATCTGATCAGTATAAGTGATTTGTTTCAGCATGAATATATTTTCCATCGTGCGTATAACGTATTCAGATCGTCCCGTTGTCTGTCCAATTATCATAATGGCCCACAAGTTTAATTTTCAATAAAAAATAAAAATAGTTGCCTTTTTATGTTGTTTCTTGTTGTTCGTATTACCTGAATAAAAAATAAATATATTGAGACTGCCCCTCTCATGAAATTCAACGAAAAGTAAGTTAAAATCACTCTTTAACCGCTTCAACTATGAATGGAAACCCTCACGTATATACCTAAGACTGAAATGTTCTGCAATGACAAAGTAATGGAATGATATTTCTCTACAGTGTCAAAGTAATAAAGTTAAATAAATTCATTAATCACATGTGCTTCAAGTTATGGAAAAATTCGATATTTTTAATACTTATTATCGTAAAATATAATTATTTCCTTATTCAAAATTGTTTCATTTGTCCCAGAGAGAAACAGTGAAGAATACAGAGGTGGAGAGAGGGAAAGAGTGAGAGAAAAGACATCGTTTGAGCGTCGTTCGTACTTTGGAGGGCGATGCAAAACACGTAATCCGATATGTCCTACCTGGGACGAGATAGAGTCACTTGGTTGGGTCTCTTCTCGGACGCAAAAGCCTCTTCGCGAAGCTTTTACTCTACCCTCTCGTGTACCGGAGGATTTCATGCTACATATACCTGTATGGGAAATATCTATGTGCATATATACATGTATACATTTGTGTACGTACATATTGGTGAAGCAACGTCAACGATTTGCTCGTGAAGAGAGGTCTTTCTTTAGCACAAAGACAAATCGTCGTGGTGACAAGTTGCTCGTAAAAACGCTGAAAGCTTCCAACGTCTGAATGAACGGCACGCGGCCTCGTCGTGTTCCAGCCTCAATCTCGGCTCTCTGCCTCTCTCTCGATCTCTAGACACCGGTAGCAACCCTCTCTTTTAAGATCAAGTGTCTTCAACACACTCCAAGATACATTTGGCGCTGCGACACACTATGGTAAACGCAAAGGATGCTTCGGACTCGGCGTAAAAAAAATCAAAATAAAAGAAATCATTTTGCCTTGTGAATTGAACGAAATGATCTCACCCAGGATTCAGACTACCGATTAAAGCCACTCCACCCCCCCCCCCCCTCTCTCCTCTTTGCTCTCTCTGGCGGATATTCAGCCTCCACATCCGTACTCGGAGATGTTAACGCGAATGCAAAAGCTGTACGGCTTACGCCAGGCTGCAAACTCACTCGACTACTAATGTGTCTCTCATGGGCAACGGGAAAGAGTAGCTGTATTACACTCATACCCTCAAGGTCTTCTCGATCATTTTTCATGATTTTCTTTTACTTTTTTTTTTCTTGATCCCTTTTCTATGCCTTCTTCATTTAGTCTTCGGAGACCGTAGGCGTGTATGGGTATCGTTGAAATCTCGCGCAACCACGATGACTGTTCTCTCAGGTCTCACTAAACTACATCATTGGCAGGAAACCGGCCTTGCGCACGTATAATCGTGTTAAAATAAATAGAGTTGTTCTCGCTCTTTTTTTTCCAACTTTGCTATATTAAATTCTCCTCTTGAGAGAATTCTTTTGCGTATCGATAATAAAGTCATTTCATTCTTTTACTCTTTTTATTTAACGAAAATAGCTCCTATGGATATAAGCATATGTTACTTTTCGAATCACATCGGCCAATCTGATTTTTCTCTATCATTCCGACCAGACATACAGGATGTGACAATTTGGGAGTGGATAGGCTTTTTTCGACCATTTGAAAGGCAATATAGGGATGCGTCGTTGGTAATTTTCAAACAGTTCTTTTCTGATCTCTTCTAAAAGAAAAAGACTATAAATATTGGAAAATTTTTTTAAATCCTATCTGATTTTATAGGAGACGAAGTGCTTTTTTTTTAAATCGGAACCCTCAGGATAGAGTCATTTTGAATTTTCATTTCCTACAACAAGTATGGTTGAAAACGCTCAAAAATGGTGCATCCGAAACCTCAGTATGAAACAGTTCCCGACCACTATACAATCCCCGGGCCGTACAATCAATCAAATCAATTAACTGTGTGTTTCACACTCGTAACATTTTTATAGAATCTTTGCATACATTTTTGATTCTTTTTTGGGAACACTACTATCATGAAAAGACTGAATGACCTAATAGGAAAAAATCGAATAATCTGGCGGATAAATTGGCTTGGATTTTCCTATATATAGATAGTGATGTCTTTTAATTTATGTCTATATATCTGTATATATTTAAGCGAATAAACGACCGCGAAAAAACAAGTGCAAGTGTGAGGAAAACGAGAAGTTAGCTGGTGAAGAGAAAAAGCAAGGGGGAGAGAGTGAGAGAGACGGAGTATATACGGCGGTGGCGAGAGATGGTGGCGGCGGCGTTATTCCCGCGCGATAATGACACGGGGCGGTGCCTTGTCGTAAACTATTGCCCGAGAATTTATGAGACTAGGTGGGCCGGTTGGGTTAGGTCAGTGCTCCTTCTTCTACCACGTTCCTATCTTATGAAGGCTGTAATAACCAAGAGCGAGGTGAATACTACCATGACTACTATTATAACTAAGAAACTACTACTACTTTGCTCCTACGCTTGTTGAGCGTATATATAATGGTTTCTTACTATACATGCAACTATACTATATGAGGTATTTCACGCCAACTTCACATTTTCCAACCCTTCCTTTTGGTTCTTGCATGCCATTTCTGAAATCTGCCTTTTTCGATTTTTTTTTTTTCCATCTTAGTCTGAATTTTGTGATTCTGTTCGTTCTCTCCCTCTTCTTCGCTTACACATTCTAACATTATTTCGAGATAAGGATAATTATCGGACAAAATTAATAGCTCAGGAAAAAATGAAAAGTACTGTAGAAGAAAGGGAGGAGTTCAAACAGCTATGATACAAAAAGCAGTTGCACGCCCTCAATCTGTGCTTGAGAGTCCTGTGGTCTTTTCTATTGAAATACTTCAGAGTTTTCGTTGTCTGAATTAAGGGAGGTTGCACGAAAATTCAAGAATTCAACTTATTCTACCGATTGTCTAATGGGCATATAGGAAATTTGAAGATACGTGTCGAAATAGATTTCTACTTGTGTGAAAAAAGGCAGTATTAAAAATCCGTGACAATCAAATAAGATAAGATTTCAAAATGTAAAGTTGACGATAAATCGCGTATCTATAAAAATTTGCCTCTTGATGATACGTCCATGTCAACACATATTCCGAAGTCCAATAACATCGGGCATATTTACTCACCCCATTAGAACATTTCTGACACAAAAGGTTTACTATTGCATGTTGTAACTTCAATTTACATTTTGTAATTTATGATTCTCTTTGATAACGTATAATATTATAACGTTTCGTTTTTTTTGGAATGTTGTGCAGAATAATAATTATCAATAGGAAAACAAGAATACAGCGTTGCTATGCAACTGCATGCAGCTTATTAAGTTTTCGATTGGCAGAAACATAGTATTCTAGAGACAAAATTGCGTTGAGCGTCTAAGAAGATGCGATAAATGTAAAGTTTGGATTAGCGGGTTCTTTATTTGATAGAAAATAATCCCAGTTGGAAAAATATTTTTTTTATTATTTGGACTTTCTTTTATTGTTGGAGCACAAACGTTATAGGTAGAAAAAAAGGATTGAGCAAATCTTAAATGCTCACAGGATAATAAGACTTTATTACCATCGTGAAATGCCTCATACATTTCTTTTTTTTTTTTTTTTTGGTGCTATTCACATGTTTTAAAAGTACATCGTTTGAATTTAAAGCCGCTCGTGTACTTGTACTTGTAGGGGTAAAATCTTGGCTGGGACGAATCCTCTCTAGGAATGCACATTTTCAGTCAGAACAGATATACATTTCGGTCGTGACTTTGTGGCAAGTTTTAAAATGTACGTGATAATAATCCTCCACATGCGTTTTTCCCTGCTATTTCTCTCTTTGTCTCTCTCTCTCTCTCTCTTACTCTCTCGCTTTTGTTACTCTTATTCTCCCAAACGTCGTCCATACGGTATAAAATTTTGACAATGTCATGTTGTTCGATAAACAACGTACTTAACCGCGTCGCTCTATAACTTTTTGTGTCCCACGCAGAGGATTACGCTAGGGTCTCGTTGGATTCTTCTCGCCTACGATAAATGTTCCATACACGTATGAGCTGTAAAATAAGTTCACACGGATGCTTGAAGGAAGATGCGGTGTCTGCAAAAATTTCAAACACCATCAGCCTCAGCACGATTTCGTTCGATTTTCTCATTCTCATGCGCGACCAAATTTTTTTTTCGTTCTAATGAGCAACTAAAGATATCCAGTTACCAATAACACAAATCTGGCGCTTCGTGAGAGGCCGGACGGTATGAGTATTTTAAAAAAGCCCATATTAGAGTATAGAAGAGTGCGGCAGGGCTCGTGCTGACTTTTTTCTTTTTAATACTTGGCGTCGAACCGCTACCGCATTTCTTGATAAACTAAATCTCCTCGAATAAAGCACAAAAAGGTGAGTGCGAAGGAAAATTCTATTTTGCATCTTCGTCCTGTTTGAGAAAAAATTTACCTTCATATTGAGAAAAAAAATGAGCAATGAGGGTTAAAAACAAGTTCTGCAATCGCGCGAGCCTCTTCGAAACGCTGCATATAACAATTACTGGTGCTCGTATCTCCGACATGATTTGCGTAAGGTCGGAAATAAAGAAACTCCTTGTCTGCCTCTCAAAATCGTTCTCGAATGTATCAACACGTATCGATCGAGAGGATGGGCAGAGTTGAAGTGGAGAGCAAGCACCAGAAACACAAGGCAACCTGTCTCTCTTCCTTCTCTTTCTAAATATTCAATGCTTGAAAGTAGTGCACGCAAGCATAGTGGATGGATTGGAATAATTTAGAATTAATGAAGTGAAAGGTAAATATTTGATTGTTAAAACCGTAAGAAAATACTTGAGAACGAACATTACACCGGTGTGTGTGTGTGTGTGTGTGTAAATGGGTCGGAAATGGAGGCAGTAGAATCTACTGCTTCCATTACATTATAAACTCCAGCGATACTTCATGCAAGTGCATAGTGATTGATAATCTGCGATTCATAAAGCACTGCGAATACAGGATAAGATAAGACAGAAAAAGAGATTCTTGAATAAAATAGGTCAGTATTTATAAGCATTCATATCACATGTATAGAGTATAAGATGTGATTTTACATGTGTGATCATAGCTGAAAAATAAGCGCTCCCTTTTCTCTCTCTCTCTCTCTCTCTCTCTTTCGTAAAGTGACATACGGCGTGTGCTTTAGATATTTCAGAAATACTATGAGATTCTCTTGTCAAATAACGTGCGGAATACATTCAGTATACCGAATGACATAAAAATTGCTCATCCCAGACTAGTCCTGAACGCACTAACCTTTTTTCTCATTTCTATACTGAGACCTCGACGTTGTGTCAGAAAAAGACCAGGATCAAACGCAAGAGATAGCAAGAATGCTTCGGAGCTCGTGCGGTTCTCGAAGATTTTATAGCGTGGAATGGGATTTGGGTACTCTTAGCGCTCGTAAAGAAGCTGAGGTGCAAAGATGTGCAGAAGCTTCATCTCTCGTTCTTGTTTTCTCATTGTCTCTTGTTTGTGCGGAAAAAAGAGAAGTGTCGGCTCCTTTCATCCGTACTTTGATACAGCGAGAGGAAGAGAGAGAGAGAGAGAGAGAGAGAGAGAGCAATCACTATTGTAAAAAGTAGAATTTCTGGTTGGAATCTTTAACTATCATGTATTTTCTCCATCATATCCCTACGATAAGAATATCATTAAAAAAATATTGAAAATGAAGAAAAATATGGTTCCTGATTTCGTTGAGTCTTTACGATTTGCAAAGACATTATACAAATAGATAACCATTACGCCATGTTTATGCTGTTTCATTATTCCGGAACGGTGTTTTAATTTACTTCGTTATACAATACAACAAAACTTTTTTTACTGTACAGTAATTTTTTTGCATATGTTTTTCGCACATTGGTCAAACTTCTTGTTGAACTCTGCCGAAGCGTTTAGAGTGAATCGCGGCAGAATAAGGCCAATGAGTATTCGAGAAATTAAGGAATAGAAAAAATTAAAAAACACGTTTCGTCGAATTTAAATGACGATAATTTCAGCTTGGTTTAATTAGCTTTTAATTAAGTCAAATTCGAAATAATAAAGCAAGGGCGCTTGATTAACAGTACATGTTGAGCCTCGCACTATGACTCAACATTAAACGACCACACTAGTAAAAAAAAAAAAAAAAAACATTCCTCGTCGATGGAATTCGACGTAGATTCAAGACCTGTATGTAGGACCGTGGTCCGAGCGCTCGATACAGGACGGGGCGAGTCGCTGTCCACACAGGTTAGAGGTCATCACGTGTTGTCTCAGGCCTCGTTCTCGTGGCAGCTTCTCGATACAGTTCGATTCACTCGGAACGCAGACGCAAGGGGGCGCCGTACTTTGCTAAGAGATTCAAAGTTAAAAAGAACGAGAAAACGATATAGAAGGAGAGCGAGAGAGAGAGAAAGAGAGAGATGGAAAGAGAAGGGGGTACTCGCCTCAGCCACCGCGCGAGAGAAGTCGCTTGTACCTCACACCCAATCAACTGAGATCGGGGGAGAGAGATAAGGGGTCCTCCTCGCGCGCGATTCTCCACCACACGACTTGACTTGTGGTATATAGCAGCGCGTCGATCGCAACGACGTTCGCTTACCATTCACAAGCGCACAAGGTAGTCCGTGAACGCGGGGGCGTCCGAGGAATACCAACTAACCGTATGTTCTCTCGCTTGCACTGTTCCTGTACATTTTATACTGTACCGAGAGAAAGAGACGGAAAGAAATAAGAGAGAATTCTGCATGCTCTCAGCCAAGTAACGAGCTTTCATTAGCGACGCTGTAGGCTAATGAGCCGTGTTAGCTACTCTCTTTGCGAATAGTAGCTTAGCATGTGCGGTCTTTATTCTCTTATTTCACTTCTGTTTGCCCTCTTGGCTTTTCCTTATCAAGCTCCTGTAGCGTTACTTGCAGATTTCAGTTTAACCTTTTATGTTTCAAACAACGACAAATGATACGTCGATGACACTCAAGAAACGTTGATCACTCGTCGAATGTTTTATAACAGAAAATCAATTGAACGTTGTGCGTATAAATATTAGGGTCGTCCTTCAAGTGGGTGGAGTTTTATTATTTTTTATTATTATTTCATCCTCCAGTTCGGCTCCAAGTCAATAACAAAAACGTGCTGTAGAACATCTCGACGATGTCGGGATGCCAGCCAGATGAAAGTACCAACATGGTCATTATGTGAACTTGTATGAGCGGTTCTTTTTCATGATATCGATGACAATTCTTGATGCAATGTTGTATTTTAAAGGGTGCGTAGGAAATAATTGCTTCACAAATATAGCGATGATAAATGGATTTTTGCATTCGTTTGAACTGTGTGGCTTCAATAAGGATTGTTGAAGAAAATTTTAAAATCAAAGCTTCTGCTATATTTTTCTGTAACATCAACCTGAAAGCACAGATTTGTATCCATGCTGTCTGCTGCTGACGATCGTTCTTGATTTACATATATATTACTGGTTTCAGGTAGTCAAGTATTCTTAAAAGGATATAAAAGTCTCAACACTCAATAAACCATCAATTATCACACCAAATAGATGATTCAAATACAAGAAAATTAATTTCCTCGCTAGGTGAATTGTTTTCAAGCGATCGTTATAATTGGCTACAACTTACTCGGGTCTCGAAAAAGTTTAATATATATCTTTTTGCAATCGGATACGCTGTATCGGGCAAATGCAAAAGAAGAGATTTGATGTGTCTTATGGCATACGACGTTATATAACGATTAATTGCTCTCGCTCGTTTAATTCTCCTCCGCATTCACGCTCTCGCGAGTGAGAAGGAGGAGGGAGGGAGGGCAGGGTTTGGAGATCGTGCGCATACACAGGATCACGTTGCAGCTCTCGTGATAGCAAAAAGCGCCCGCTCCCTCCTTCCCCTTTTGGTAGAGCATGGTCCAGTAATATTTTTTTACTCGCTGTCTTTCCACGCGATCCAGTCTCTCTCGCCCTCGGTCATCATGGGACATCGGTGCTTCGCGGAAATTGGTTTTGTGGTTCTGCCAATCCCGGCAGTATTGGTGCTACTTACATGATGCCCAGTTCGCTGAATTTTACAGCTTCAATCTTTGCGATGTTTTATAGGGAAACATATAAGCTATAAGGGTATAATACACGAAGGAAAGTATAGGGTTGAATCTTACACACTATACGTGTATGGAAAAACATAATTGTACGGTTTACAATAATAACAATATTGCAATTCCATAATAATCAACGGTTAATCTGTTTGATGAAAATCCAAGTAATTGTAGTTCTACTCACGGTTTTATTGATACCGACAGTGTATAACAACGCTATATCAGCAGAACAAATCCACACGAATAGAAATTCGCTAAAGAAAAGATAAAGAACAAACTAGACCGATAAAAGACTGTGCTCCATTTCTGATTTTCTCATATTTCAGATATCATACTAGTGAGTTTGAAATAGTAAAGGAAAGCACTGATACGCTACCCGTGGGAAACGGGAAAAAAGAGAGGGACACACAACGTAGGACAAACGGCAGAGAGGCCATCCTGCAGGCAGGGGAAGCACTGGTATTTATGTTAATTACCCTCAACGTTAATTAGTGCCACGTTGGACTGAGCTCCGTCCCTCTCCCGCCCTTCCATCAGCCATTCTCTCTTCCTCTCTCTTTGTCTCTTTCCTCCTTCTTATTCGTCCGCTCCCTTCGTCTTGTACCACTATAGGCACTGGTACTCACGATCGTGACATTCGCCAGCTTCATTCTCCCTTGTTCAGACGTGCACGTAACGAGCATTCCAGGAGCGTACTAGTTCGCTCAAGGAATATTTCAGAAGGCAAAATTATACTACATTTATAATATCGCACTCTCTTCAAAGCTCGTTCTCAAGTATAAAACGTATAAACATTGATTTTTTATTTTTTATTTAAACTTCCGTTTTCATACTCTGCAACGAGACCCTATACCGCATCTCTACATGGAAACAATATTAGGCCCGGTGCAATTAATTAATTATCACCATCTTCCCCTTTGGTCATGTGCAACACTTTCTTAGCGAGCCACGAGTCACTAAATTTTGTCGTGCGTGTAACGTAGAGTGTGATTCTATAACACTGCGACGAAAAGTCTCCGGTTACCATGCCGACAGAAAAAGGAACGCAAACGAAGAGATAACGGTCCACAGAGGTAGAGTTGTTTCGAGCATTCTCTCACCCACCCTTACAAAAACCTCTTCCTCCGATTTCACTTCTCGTTGTTAATACATTCTCGGTTTCTTATGTCAATCCTGATGAAATAGACAGATCGGGGTAAAAACGAAGAGAAACGGAAAATAAATACAAGAATGGTAATACCTTTTGCATGGATCCATTCGATCCGCGTTTGTTCACCTCTGTCTCTCATAATTGCCAAAATTATTGACTTTTCAGTCCTTTAATCTATCTCCCAAACCTTGGTGACACGTTTTTTTCTCGACAGAAACGAAAATAAGTGAAGTGACGAAGTTTACTTCTTTTGTTCACGTGATTCTCAATTTGGCTTCGTGAATTGGTCATCGCACGGAAACACACACGTATTCATGAGCAGAATCTCGCTTGAGAATAATGTGTGAAAAACAAATGAGCGTAAATAACCACCCACGCATCTATGGCTCTGAGACGACGACTATGACGTTCGGCACCGCCGTTACTTTGCTGGTTAGGTCACAAACGAAGAACCCGAGCTCGATGTGTGTGTAGGCTTCATTTTTTTTTTTTTAAAGAACTTTGTTTCGATCTAAACGTTTGCGATTGAAACGAAAAATATTTACCATTATTTCATTAATTAGTGTAACCAGCCATGCTTGTCCAGAATTTTTGGTACACGAGCATGAAAACGTTCATGCTAGACACCATTTGTTGACGTATCTCCTCCATTTTGTGTTTTTCCTAAGATTTTTTCTTTCTCTCTCCAGTAATTGTACACGTGTGTGTGTGTGTGTGTGTGTAAGTGTGTGTATACGTGCAAAAGCTATATATGCTACCAAGAGATCGATGCGGAAGCCTCAACAAATATCTCTCTTCTCTTACTTTCGAACAGCGATCAGTTTCCTCCACGAAGATTCATCCCAGCTTTTTTTACTTTCACGCTACTTCATTATTCACTCTTCCGCATTCCTTCTTATCAATACATATTTTCCTTGCGTCCAGAGTTTTATCGAACGAGATGGGACGCAGCGGAGAAACTCTTTTAGTGCATGATAATAATAATCCTTAACGAGACTGCTATGTTCAAACGTCAATTGCTACTCCGTAGCAACGCATAAATAAGTTACTCCGGAGCCTTGTCTTGGACGTTATTCAACTTGGATGAAATCGTTAAGAAAATTATTACTAAGTATTAATGATATTCCTCAATCTTAGGAGCAACAATAAAATCATTACATCGTGTCTGCGAGAGAAATTACAGTTGCTGACTTATCATATCTGTCAGCTAAAGTAGGTTAAAATACATGTACGACTCTATCCTCTCTTGGACTCGGACACGCTTGTATTTTTAGGGAAAGATCTATAATCTGTGAAGTGATCATCTCTCTTTATATTGTAAATGATTTAAGTTGCCTTTTCACAGTGCTGTGAGTATTTAAAATTACCGTATAAAGGCCCTTGAAAGGCATCTTGATATGAAATGTAAATATGTTAGATATAAATCCTCTGATTAACCTACTTGACCAGGCCATTATATACAGGCCGTCATAGGACTAGTCAAGTAGGATACAGCGACATACAGACATGAAAACGAGACTGAATAATTTTCCATCCTTAATACAATTCACATGGTTTCGTAAACTTGAAACACTGACACTGGTACCAGTTTTTTTCATCACTCCTGTACTTCATAATTACAAGTTTTTTACTTTGATGTTCGACTTCTTTTTTCATATCATCTTTCCTGCGTATGTAAACAACGTTATAAATAACACATCCATCATTTTTCATTATTTATATAAATTATATATTTTATTATTACCAACACAAATATACATGTTTCTACGGAATATACGAATAATTACAAAATGAAGCTAGAATCAAATTTAGTACAGATATAAACACAAAAATACAAGTAGCAAAGAGCGAGACATTGGAGCAAGACTTATAAGGGCCTCATTAAGGCATGTCCGGTGAATACAACTTTCCAGAGTAGCATGATTTCGCAATTGTTGTGTGAGGTCAAATATCTACCGCATCTGGTGTTCGATAGCAAAGTTTCCGGATGTATAACCTGATCAGGGCGAAATATTGCTCTGATTAGAAATTGAATCAATTTTGAATGATACACTCAATGAGATGATAATTAGTAAATTATCCAAAATATCATTAGGGCTATTGAGCCTCAACACAATCACTCGATCTTTCTATAATTCCTTATTTCCACCGACGCTTACACTCGCCTTAATAACCAATGTAGTTTTTTTCATGCCAAATCTGGAAATAAGCTGCCTACACAAGTTGCGCGCTCGCACATGGTCTGATGGTGAGAACGAGTATTCGCCCAAACACCCACACGTGGAGGGCGCACTTCATCGTGCACTGCGATGTGTACGACTCTCCGCAGTCGACTGCACCTGCAGTTCGCATTCCCTTTCTTCGAAAGTTGTTGGGTCTGGCGTTCGAATTTCTCCAGCCTCCGGATGAAAACAGAGAAAGAACGGAGAGAGCAAGACGCGTTATTCCCTTGCGCGCGTGCCCGTACCTCACGCGGTGCCTTTGCCTATTTCAATCTCTGCGGGAGGGGATCAATTGATATATATAAATATATCGGATTACCCGCGCGCTACGTAACACAACACTCTTCCGAGATCTAAAGACAGGAAAGATAAAAAAAATAGTATTGACGCTGCTGGCAACTCCTCTCATTACGATTCGTCGTGGCTTTCATCGTCTCTCTCTTGACAATAGAGAAAAAGAAGTTCTTTCAACCAAGAGCCATTTACAGCGGCACTGAATACTCCACCTTCCTTTTCGCGAACCTCTGTTTACTTCACACGTGTTAAGCTACGTAGTGACACCATTATACCTTTTTCTTTTTTGTTTTATAAATCTCACAACGGTTGAAGTTTACGTTAGATTAATTAATTCGTGACATTAATTTGTGAATGAAGATGATTCGACACAAAGCGTATAGTAATTAATTTTGTATAAGAACGTATTACCGTAACTGGAATGACTTAGTGGTTACGGATGACTGGTGGAAACGAGTCTTTCATCAAGAGCGGGATAGAGGCACGCGTTTGTACAAAAAATTTCTCATGCAGCCATCTCTTCGTATATATAATTACTTAGAGTTCCACGAAACGCGTCGAGCCCATTGTAAATTCGCCGTGGTTCGAATAGCTTCGAATCTTCGGTAGTTCCCGAGAGTCCGTCCCCGTTTATCATTTTATTCAGTTGCATACTATAGTGAGGGAAACGCAAGGCAAAGTAAAAACTTTGTACTCTAAATGAAGCATGTATAAATGCATGTAAGCACAACTTGTCGTACGGATAAATGCACAAATGTGTATAAATGCAAAAAAAAATTTCATTGCCGACAAAATTTATCGAAGAAAAAAATTTTAGCGTTATATTTCAACACTATACAAATATTCTACCCTATGATTATTGAAACTGTCGAAGACGAGAATAAAAAAATATGAGATTTTAATGAAAGTCCATATCTTTTCTCTTGCCGAGTTCGATACCAGTACCAACGAAATTGTTTAAATTAGTATCCTTCATCATTACGATTGTGACTATTTTCATCCATAGAATTTTGTCCGCCAAAATTTGTATCTCAATTTATATATATGTAAGTATTTTTATACGTATGAGGAGGGCGGGCACGATCATGGCCTGCCCTCTGAAACCTGCGTGCCTTCAGGCCATACACGTGCATAAACAACTAACAATAATTGGCCCCGATGAAACAATAATTGCTCGGTGTACTCGTCGTCTTCCTTCTTCCTTCCTTTTTGTGTGTGCATGGGCCCAAGTTGTTGCTCTCTCACTCTCCTCTCGTTGCACGGTACATCGATGGCTCGTTAAAGGTCCGGAGCACTTTCGCTCCTCCGGTCATTAGAGCGGGGATGTAATAACATCCCGCGCGCGGGAGCCCCCACTCTTTCTCTCTTTCTTTTTTCTCTATCGTCCTCGCTCTCTCTCTCTCCCTCTCTCTCGAATATACCAAAAAATCGCAAAGGCAAATTAGTCTATGTTCGATTAAATGTACGACAAAGGGATCAAACATTCGTAAAAAGAAAATCATAAGTGAATTCTTAATTTTTTTATGATTTTGAATGGTGTTTTATTTCTCTTATTTGTATTGCTATTGTTAAAAATGTTATTTAAAAAAAGAATTAAATTGTTACTTATTATTTCACTTTGTTATATGCAAAAGATCTGTAATTTCAAGTATATCTCATCATGGTTTACATTTATATATTCCTACTATTTCGTTCAAAGTGTAATTTCTTATGTAGTATATTCCAGGTTGCATAAAGGTTAAACCAGGACATAATAAACCAATCTCTCTCCCTCTCTCTCTCTCCCTTCCCTCCTACGGTGTTCCCGATGATGTCCGCGTGCATTTGTTTACCCCCCTATTTTCTGCAGTCTTCTCGCACCAGGATGGAACACTCCGAGCGACCTCAGCGTGCAACTCTTGCCACAATTCCACGCTTCGACGATCTAATCCCCTAATTCCATAATTCACAGCTCTACGCTACTTACCTGTGCGTTCTCACACACAAAAAACACACACACATATATATTTTTTCCATGCATATGTGCATACGATATAAGTGATGTACAGTCTGAGAAATGTTGAATTTCGGGTCTCTCAACCTACGTTTCAGTATATATCGGACTATATATGTGCTCCTTTGCGTGTTTCCTTTTACATCGTTTTCTCTTCTGTCTCTCATCGCTCGTTCTTTTCCTCCTCACTCGCTCTTTTCTTGGTCCATCTTCGGAACACCTTATGCAGGCAGCGTGGATAATCGCGGTGCGTAAGGAAGAAGAACGTTCGTAGAGGTTTCTGGTCTCTGTGCCATCGCCGGCTTCGAGAAAGAAAAGCATCTTACTCTCGAGGTCTCTTAATTTATATCACACGTGTTATCCTCTTCGAGGAGGGCTTTTTTTTAGATGCACTCGAGCATCATGGACTATGTACTTGACGAGCGATATACGAGATATGCGCGCACTCTTAATAATTTTTCATCCAGAAGACTGTTGCCGTTGCGGTAAAGAAGGAATTTATATTTATACTTCGGAAAGCAGGAGTCGAGAAAAAGAGAAACAGAAAACTAAAGGGAAAAAATGAAGTGCGCAGGCGCTGAGCTGCAAAGAATGGTGGAGAAGAGGGAGTGTTTGGCCCACCGTGAAGTATCGCGTCGACGTTGTTGATGAACTATCGGAAGAGCCATATAGTATTTGATGTTTGCAATTTATTCCTCAAATATCGACATATAGGGGGACTTTTGCAAAGATATATCCCTTGGCCAGGGTCATATGCAAGCTCTTCGATTATGCTGGAGACTTCAATGCTTGTGAGGACACACACTCGAAAACAAATGAAAATCCAAAATAGGAAAAAAGAAGTATCGGAATGGCGAAATCTCGCAAGCACGCATTGACTCGCACGCGATAGCGCGTATCTGTCGTTAGACACACACGCCCCGAAAGGGTACAGAGAGCTGATTGTATGCTTTCATATACTTGCCTTTGCTACATCTTTCTTTTGGTTCATACGAAAGCTTCTGAGTAAATGCGTCGAGCTCCGTATTCCCGCAGTTATTCTCATTCTTTAACTTTGGTACAGGCGACCCACTGGTGAAGGAGCTCTGTGGTATCGGGTATATGCACGAGGGCATTTATTGAATCGATATCCAGACCTCTCAGCAGGTCTCTCTCAGTGCCATGCACGTACCGCCTTGGGCCAAGCATTTTTCATCTCAGATATATCCCTTCACACCATCAACTCACCGTCACACCGTCGAACTTCTCCAACCAACGTCCTTTTCGGAGTCGTAAACCGATGGGAGAGGGAGAAAGGGAGGGAAAGAGAGACGAAGATCAGAGAACCACGAAGCGAACGAATACTTCGTTCTACGAATGACTTTACTCCGCCTCTATTTCTTGCCGCAATGGTCCCTTTTTTCTGTTTTCTTACTCAAGCTCAGACCAACATTAAACTGCTGATCATGATTCATTTTTCTGCCGGCGGAAAAAATTCCAAGCATTATGCGAGTTTCATTTTCGATGCTATTCAAAAGTTTCCATCCCTTCTTAATTGCAAAGTAATAGGCTCTTCGTATTTGTAATGTAACGCGTCATTTTACCTGGCACGGTTTTTGTCGTGGCAAAATCTGCCGTAGGGCCACCATTGGCGCGCCCTCGCGGAATCAAGCGACGCTCTGCCTGTATGCCTGTGGGTCCTCCAACCTTTCCAAAGTCTTATTTCTATCAAAAAATGTATCAAACATGGCATAATATCACACGACAAAATATCACGCGCCAAAAAATCTCCACAACAAAATATCACACGATAAAAAATCATCACGACAAAATATCGCACGACAAAATATAGTCTCTGTCCTTCTATTATACTATTCGTTAACGTTTGTTCGACTTTTGTTTGTTTCAGGTTTGTTTTCTGTATAGGTGTTGGTTTGCATGGGCGTTGTGTCTCTGTCCTTCTATTTTTATGGGTTTATTCGACTATTTCATATATAAAAATGTTATTGTTGTATTATTTTGTGGCTCCGTGTTATTTTGCGGCGATGTTACCTCGACACCCTGACAAAATATAATGAATCAACATAATTAATGAATAATAATAATAATAAATTAAAAATAATTAATAATGAAAAAAAAAAAAAAATAGATTTTAATATTTTGTCGTGTGATATTTTTTCGGGGTGATATTTTGTCGTTGTTATTCAGTCGTGTGATCATAAACGTCATGGAACCCCGTAAAGTGGTTATCGGGGAACCTCAGATACCAGACTTGCGACGTAGAACGTACGCAATAAAAATAAGTCACTTTTGCTTGTTCGTCCCATAAACATGATGGGAGTATTCGTTCTTGAATGTTGAGTCAAGTCAATATTTTTTTATCACTTTTTTTTACCAATCTTAGTGATGTTTTCTCCTTCTTCAGTTCATTAATAGTTTGATAAAGGGCTGTACACAGAATTTCGATTGATTCCGTAGTTTCGCTATGAAAAAAAAAAAAAAAAAAAAAAAAAACACAATATACTGATTTTTTTCTGTTCTAGACTGGCCTTATAGTATACACATGAAAGTATTTTTACAATATTCGTCAAGTACACACATGTAATACTATACTATATGGTTTTATTTTTTTATGACCCTGGTTTTAATTGAACGTGCGAAATCGGTCGTCTCTTTTTCAGCGGCCAGTAAGATTAATATACAGCATCCTTGATGAGAAAAAGAGAGGAAAATAGAAAGGAAGAGGTACTCTGATAGAGAGACGGAGGGAGGAGAGAAACGAGAAGATGAAGGTTGTGGTCTGGGGGCGCAGTGATCGCGAAAAGCGAGACCACCGAGACTGAGAGAGAGAGAGAGAGAGTTCTCGTCGGTTCAGGGGATCTCTCATACACCGATCCATGTAATTAATTTAGACCATCTCGGCACGAGAGTTCTTCTTTGCAAGGACAATCGGACAGGGTTTCGAGTTTTGATGCAGTTTTGTTGCACATTGAGAGATTATTGAGTCTCGCGAACTCGTCCATACTTCATAGCGCATGTGGAAAACTGCTGTTTCGATTCTCTCGGTTTTATGTACGCTTGGAACTCGTTTCAACGGGAGCACGAGAGACCTTCAAACGATTTGACTGACACCCAGCGGTAGTAACAGCACCAACACTTCACCAATGTCCATGCATGGCTTTGCATGACGTTCAATATATTTGCCGAACAAGTTATACGCAAATTCGAAAACAACGAATATGAAATTTCGAGATTAAATGGCATGAGCGTGGAATCATTGGGAAAAGTACTATAACGGGGTTGGTATACATTCTTCGCTGTATCCCGCAGTGAACACCTCTTATCTACTGTAATAATGTACTACATTTGATATACAAATATACGTATATTTATATGTATAAATGTGTATATATGTTTACATGGACAGTATATTTTTATCGTAGGACGAAACTTTGTGCTCGCTTGTTTCTCTTTTACATTCGCTTTTTCTTTGGTAGTAGTGGTGACGCGCCGTCGTGCCGAAGCTACGATAACATACCACCTCGACCGACTAATTAATGAACGTAGCATCTCGATCGATTTACATTTACCAAGGCTCACTCTCTTCCTCTCTCATTTTCTCCTTCGAGTTTCGCAGGGGCAACTTTTTGTCCTCTCCACTTTGGTATCGGCATGTTCTATATATATATATATATATATATATATATATATACGTATGATCTTCCTCCCACAGACTTTTTCTTTCCTTCGTGGACCGATCAGGCATTATTTGAGAACAACGACGCGAGGACTTTCGCGCGCTCGTTGCAGTTCCCTGTTACCTTCGTTAGTGTCAAACTCTATACTCAGTGAACACGTTACACATGCATTCGTGTGGACACTTATACATACACACACGCAAATATATATTTATCTAGAATTGAAAGACTCTGTCACCAAGGAGGATTGTCCTCGTCGCGGATGTGCGCAGCATGTGCAGGTATTCGGTACATTGCAACTTTTAATGGTATAAAGAGAGGTGAGTCGGCATCAAATTATCCGAGTTTTTTTAATTATTTTCTTTCCCCGCTTTGCTTCAATTGACAGTTTTGGAAAACTTGCGGAACAAAAAAAAATCACCGTGAATCCTGGGAATAGAGCATTAGGGAATAAGACACAAGTAGGGTGGTCATGGTATGAAGAAATTAGCCATGGAAGAAAGGAACAATGACGTTGCAATATAACCACTGTACAGAATGGTTGACCTTATCAGGCAGAGTCAATAATTCGATAGAGCATTAGCCAGTACAGCTTGCGCAGCTTCAACATGAGATCCAGATATCTCTGTCGCTTGTCTTTTTCCTTGAAGTCCACATTTTTCTCGGTTTCAGCTAGGAGTTTAGTAACGAATTTTTCTTTTTTTGGTTTTAAATTTAGGCCGACGAAGACACTATCCAACTTGTTGTCAGCCCACTGGCTGGTCGTTGTGCGAAACGAACTAGTCAAGTTTTTCCATCGCAAATTTTGAAATCCTTCAGACATTTGTTTGCTTCATATTTGTGTTGCAATTGATACAATTCACACAATGAATCTCCGTAGTATATTTAAGGTATTCTTTGGCGTATTGTTGATCGTTATTTTCAAATCCCATATCCTACTGGAATGGATTGCATTCGAGTTCGAATAGATCCTAATATTGTTTTCAAGTATTCACATAGAAATTTCTAACATCTGAACATTTCTGTTTTTATTGAGAAATTATCACTTGTATTAGTTTTAAAAATATTCAATTGCATCGATAAAACCAAAAAAAATATTGAAAGAATATCAGATGATAAAACTATATTATTCCTCTTTTTTTTTGAAATAAAATAATACTAAATTATTATCTTTGAATAAACACAAATAGATGTTTGAAAAATCTGTCACGTGCAGCGACAAAAGCCTAATCTGATGAATAATTTTTTCTGACTTTTGCGTTTTCAACCTTTGTGGTGGTAGATTACAGCTTGGCGGTACGATTTCTTCAGTTATTCCCTACTTTTTTGATAGTAAAAACTCTCCGTCAAATTTCATTGAACCTTTCCCCACTTTTGTAAGGAAATGGACTTCATGGTGTTCATGTCGCAGACTCAGAACCCAAACCCTCGAGATGCTAGCTCAATTTTACTGCTGTGTGCGTTGAAAAACCAACACGAATGGAACGACACAAAATCCATGGAAACATCCGACCCGTTGAAACGTTGATGAACATGGCGAATAAAAATTCATGTGATTTCTAGTGGGCATTCCATTTCACGGAGCTCGTTCTAAACTTTCAACGGTGCGTGCGGTTGGCTTAATGCCGTATCCATTATGCGAATCCGATAATAATTATACTTTTGCCTAAAGTGGAAACGGGAATAGTCTTAAATATAGTTTCTCATCGAGCGTAAATAAATATATGTGGGGAGAGCTACGAGCGCCGCAAATCGTTGGTTCTAAGTTACACGCGGTGATTGAGATCTGGCGATAAAAGACAGTAGATTTAATAGCCAAAAAGGAGCATGCTCTCGTCCGCTTGGTCCGTCACAAATTTCAATGATCACGCGAGGTCACCTCTTTCTCTTTCTCTCTCTTTTTCTCTTTCTCGTTCTAGTGAAATTATTACTACTAACATTGTTATAGTTAGTTACATTACTATTATTGTCGAAATTATGTCCATAGTTGTTTTACGGTACCATCTATTGTTCCAATTGTCGTTCATCGGTTTATTGGGATACTTTATTTGTGTCTTCTAGTTTCACTATTGTTTGTAACCATCCGTTTTTGTAACATTTAACGTATATTTTGCGCCAAAGCATAGCTAGGGCATAAAAAATTCTGACCAATCGCCCTCTCCCTCTCTCTTTCTCTCCCAAGTAAAAAATATCCATCCCACGACGTTTTGAACACCCTGTAGACAAAGGCTGTAGGTGTAGAAGGAATAGTATAGACACTATGATAGGAAAGAATGAGCGGGAGGAGGCACACAGTGATGATTACTATGACCGAGATTGTTGGTGACTGTTGGCCGTATTCAGCTACCGCAAATTTCTCTCCCAAGAGCCTTTGCGTCCCGGCAACACACACGCCCAATGCCATATACATGTTTACGTCACGCTGTCGTGATTCTCGAGCCAGCTGGCTATAATACACATTGTACAATAAATTATCGAAGTATCGATAAGGAAGGAAGGACGCGGAATGTTGATGGGACCAGTCGGTTCTCGATAATGTCCTGCCGTTGAAGCTGCCGGTTCCCGGCCCAATGTGAGAAACAGCTAGAGACACATACACGAAATGAATTTTGTTTTAAGTAATAAGTAACATGCGACAAGCAATATTGACTCGCCTCAATCCTATCTACTTGTCTATAAGTAGGCATCGAAAACGACGGATAGTCCGGTGAATTGTCATTCCCCATTTTGGTCTCTCGATTCACCGGATTGCCTTGAAATAACAATTTAATTCTGTAACAAGATACTTACCGTTCCATGAATTTCAAATATTGATTTTCGTAAGAAATATTTACGAAGACGATGAATGAGGGTTAAATTCTTATTGGATAATATAATCATCAGACCTAACACTCGAAGGCTGTTTATTAAACGGCTCGCTCTTGAGTCCCAGCGTTTGTACTTTTTCATTTTTTCTCCGCAACAATAATAACAAGAAAAAAAATATCGATGGCGGCGCCGAGTCTCTCTCATTGTTCCCCCGCGACTTACGCTGATTTTTTTTTTGTATATCAGAATCTTATTGAGTCTACCGCAGTAAAGTGGTATGAGACGTCTCGACATACCGACAACTCAACACCAGAAACTCGTATAACTCTCGTAAGTCACGGGGAGTTTCATAGTCACGCCAGCAGAACGACCAACGACGATGACGACGTGCTCTCCTCGATCGTTCTCTCTCGTTTCTTCTCTTACCAAGACGACCACCGTGACTCTACCCACGGTCTCCTGTTCGTTTTAATTCCATTATTATTTGATTCGATCGAAAGCGTTGCGAGGGTGCTCGGTGTATGCATGATCGTAACACCGTTTTGTCCAACCATATTTCAGGCCATTCTTTCGATGCATGCGTCAGTCTCACGTTATTGCATAAGAACGTTGCTGAACAGCCTACCTTTGTGCATGTGTGCGTATATCATAAGTGAGAAACGTAAGAAGGGGCTCGTGGGAATATGCAACCACGTGGCCCACATGTCAAGCTTCCGTTCCACATTATTTACTATCATAACATGCAACGGTATACTATGGTGCATTAGTGATATACGTAATGTAGACAACAGGTACGTGCGAGGCTTTGGAGTACCTGTTGTCCTCGGGTATACGTGTATAGAGAGAAAGAGCACGTAGAAGAGAAAGAGATTGCGTTCGTGTCCCGATAGCTATACATAAATGCTTGCTATGCTGCATAGACATCGAGGAGACCTGTATATGAGCCCGGCATATCTGCGCCATGGCTCGAGTTATTCTGCTGGGTGTCGTTAACGGATCGTTGCACCTTGTATCACTAGCCAGTTTCCACATGCTGCTGGAGACTCGATGGAGTCTCTTTGATTCGCTTTATTTCTCTTTTTCTCGCGTAGCAATCGCGTTGCATGGGGTGTTCGATACGTTATGAGATGGCTGGCTTTCTCTGAAAATACGACTCGAATCAAAAAACCTTTACAATAACAGTTTAAAAGTTGACAAGCGTAGTCAGTAAGTTTCGTGACAAGTGGTGTTTCATTTTTGTCTTTTTTTTCTTAACAAAAAAGAGTTCATCTTCGAGATCTTCAAGTTCAGACAAATGTCTTGAACAACCGGCCCAGTGGTTTGACATTGCGATTAACAAATATTCCAAACAATCTTTCATTTTATGAACTCCTACTCGATAATAATGAATCGATAAAAAAAATATACAGCATAAAAAAAAGAGTCGTGAAACTTTCAATGAATTGTTGCCTTGCATTTCAAATCCCACATATATGCATATGAACGTATGTATGTATAGCGGTGACTTTAGTGATACGCGTATCTCTTCTCTTCTCATCTCTATATACATAAAACTCAATACAAAAAAAAACAAAAACGAAAATAAGAATTCCAGACAAGAGCAAAGATCCATTATTGTATGAAATATTTTAAACTCATGCTATTCACGGGCCATATGAAGCGATTACCGACCCATTCAGTATTTACCGGTGTTGTCCTCAACATTTAAGGTACACACCAGCGTAGAATCATGCAGCAACTTCGAGGCGGCAAAATTTTCAACCATCCCTTTCCAGAAAATAAAGCGAGCGTTTTACTCAGCGTCATCTAGGTGTGTTGCGGGCGAAGCTCGCAGGCACAGCTAATCTGATATAAAAGTGACGACTATGAACGACTGGACAAGAACCTCAAGCGCACTCAATTAATCAGTCCCATCATATTCATGTGGATTTTCGAGAAAATCACCCTCAATTAAATTGATAATATAATACGAGTGAAAACTTCCGACAAGATCGAAGATCCATCTTTGTATGAGATTTTTCAAACGCATGTGGTTCACGGGCCCTATGAAGCGATTAATGACCAATTAATATTCACCGGTGCTTTCTTGTATATTTTGAGTACACATCAACGTAGAATCATGCAGCAACTTCGAGGGGACAAAATTTTCAACCATCCCTTTCGAGAAAAAAAAGCTAGCGTTTTAAGCGCCAGCTAGATGTATTGCGGGCGAAGCCCGCAGACACAGCTAGCTATGTACATAAATACATAAATATATATATATATATTTATTTATTTATTTTCGTATCCCATCATCTGGTCCAACAAAGATAAAGCGTAGTAATGCTTGTAAGAAGGCGCGTCCTCTACTCGGTTGTTATGGTAGAGCTCAAAAAGTCCGTGCGGTTTTGATCAGTCTGAGCTCGGGCGGGGTTTTTCATCTCTGTTTCACTCTACCGTCTTGTTGCTTTTCTGCTTCTGCGTCTGCTGCTATATAGGAAGAAGTATACGTACATGCAGGCACGTTGCTCATCTCATTCGCCTCTTTCCCTCCCTCTCGTCTATCCGGCCGTCCGTTATTAACTCTACACTATCTCGCACGACCATCTTTACGCTGCCGGATCGAGCGAGACGTGTATCCTCTCCTGGTAAAGTTTGCCAGTGCAGCCGCCCGAGCAACGGCCGAGGTCTGCCACCATCATCCCTTCTCCATACACACTGTATTACGAGAGATGAAAGCCTCGCACTCGTCCGTATACTTTCCGTACGCGCTTCTCTTTTTTTCGTTCGTTTATTATATTTTTTGTGCTCGATCCACAGCAAAGAATATATTTTTTCTCGGTTGAATTACGTTTTATACTCACTGGAAGACTTAAGTCCCCTGCTGACTTTTTTGAATTTGTATTTTGAACTCGAGGAACGTCACTTAATGTTCTATTTTGTTTATATTGGAAAATATCTTCAACGATGCAATTTTTCTTGTTTTGTCATACTTTCCACTGCGCCAATCCACCACCAAGAACTGCCACGTGACTTCAACGAGAGCGCACGTATCTTTTCCTTTTTGCCGAATTATTGTGTCCCCACTACCGTTGAGTGGATGGGCCGATGATGATGCTCATCGAGCACCCCGATCATGAGGGGATGTGCCAGATTCAGAACCAGCCTGGCTAGTCGGGTGGATGTGGATAGTCTTGTATAATCCTCCTTTGGCACATATCAGAATATCGTTTCAACTTCGGTTTCCGGCTGCAGATTTGGTTCAAAATGAAAGAAGGAATATTTCCATCCGTATTAATTCAATTCCATTATATCGATCAATTTTCATTTTTCAAAACTAAAAAGTTGCGAGCTTTCAAATAAAGCTTCAGGGAATAATGTTGAATTCAGCCTCAAATATCTAGTGATACAATGCAAAAAACCACTTTGAAAAAGATAAATTGAAAAAAAAAAAAAAAATTAAACAAACCATCGCTGCAAATTTGAGACGAGTTTGTTCAATGCTATAGGGATCAGGCCAAGGGCACAGTTAGCATAAAAATATAATGTGTGCTAAGGAGCTACGCAATCTGCCAATCTTTATATCACCATGGTACTTCCGTCGATAGTTCCACTATACGCGCTATTTCGAAGTGCAGAAAAATACTATGTACCCAAAATATACGCACTGGAGAGACGAAACCGCAAGATCTGGCAAAGATTTTATTCCCTCTGATATTTTCAGAGAGTATATACGTGTAAAAATTATGATTGTTGTTGCCTCTGTTATTTCTTTCTCGCGCATTGCCGTCATATACGTTTCTTCGGTGTCCAGCGAAGTGACGAAGAAAGCGGGAACGAACCAAAGAAACAGAGAGCGAGAGAAAGATTGGAGTCCTGACCGCGGAGGAGGACTACGGTAGAGAACGAGGAGCTTGATAAAAAAGGAAGAAGAAGACAAAGACGAAGACGGAGACGTCGAGACGTTTGCCGCAACTGAAACCAAGGTAGAAGAAGCAAGGAAGATGAAAAAGGAGAAGAAGGTGAAGAAGAGAATAAGGGAGAGAAGCAGAAGGAGGAAAAGACGGCCGTGGAGGAGTGGCGGCCGGACGGCCAGGTTAATGAGATCACGCGTAACCGAAAATTGTCGGCCGTCCGATTTTATTGGACGGTTCCAGCCCGGCCCGGCCTTCCCCGTATGGACCATACGCGTACCATAATGCTGTATCATGAGAGAAAGAAAGAGAGAGGGGGGAGAGACATGGAGAAAGAAAGAGAGAGAGAAAGAGAGGGGGGGGATTGATTGATTCATATTTTTATGCCTAGGAATACAAATCTGAAGGCAACAATTTTACAATGTTCTGTAATACAATAACCTATAATTATACAAAATAGAGATCGAGAGAGGGAAAGAGAGAGAGAGAAAGCGAGCGCGAGCAAAGGCGCGATGAACACGCATATATACAAATGAACCCTCGCAGAATAAAGCGCGGCTGCAAAAGAGAAGCGAGACGTGGAAAAGATTGAACAACGAAGTCCATGAGAGTGAAAAACATCAGAGCCAACACACACTTCTTTCTCTGTAAGATCGCTCCACCGCTCCCGAGAACATATTCCTTCATAACCTGACCATTATAATAATGATAATAACGATGATAGTAATAGCATTCGTCCCGGGCAATTTTCGCCGGAGCTCCTTGTCGCCAGACCATCTGCGGGATCTTTTCCCGATGTAACAGCATCAACTACAACATCTTCGGAACCTGACATTTATGCCTGAGTGTTCGGATAAATACTTTGTCAATTGTTGGTAGCAATTTTCCTATGAAACTTCACGACTCCAAGTTTGACGAATGAAAACTATCTTCTTTTTCTAGACATGCATCGAAAATGTATTGGAGTTTTTCTAAATTCTTCAGAGCTGCTGTCAATCATTGCGCGACAAATACTTCCGATTCAAGCTGATGGGCACAAAACTAACATTGCACACGTACCAAGGGATATATGAATATTTTTCTGCGTTAACGCGATGAATATTTTTCATTGGTCTTTACGAACAATTTGTTTATCAAATGAATAACCAGACGACCGAGCCTGAGGCACTTTGTCGAGTTCGTAATTATGGTCATGCAATCTTGTGGGAGAACCTTTCTCGTTGAGCGTATACATGGGTGGAAAGAAGTCCTGACAACTAGGGAAAGCACTATTCTGTGGTGAGATCGATAATAAAAGTAAACTATCCTGTTATGAATTGGTCATTGTACGATTCGTATGTAAGGTGGTTTATTTTTTTCAAACAACATCTGTGAAGGACGGATAGAAATTCTTACAACACGAGCTTTCGTGATCTCTGACACAGGCGCTTTTTTCATCGATGGAACGGGCCCATTTAGATGAGGGTAATTGTTTCGAAACGTATTAACAACCACATCGGATTACAATTTTTTTTTGTCTGATTCGCGACCAACCGCCTACCTGTTTCCGGCCCACCTTCTATAGTCGTCGTTCTCTTCCCTTATCTCGTTTTTTCTCTCGTTTTCTGTCATTAATAATTATTTTCTTATTGCAACAAACAATTTCATTCTTCGCTAGACTTAAACGAATATTAGTTCTTAATTTTATGCTCATCACCTATCGCACATCGGAGGAACCTTATGAAACTGGTTCTTCATGAAAAATTACATTTGCTAAAGAAGATGATATGCAATTAGAATTTTAAAGTGCAGGTCACATGCCCATCTACTAACATATGTACATCGTGTACACAGATCTTCCATATTACAAGATTCTTATGAACTGAATTTATTCACATAAGATATGTATGTATGTCCGGTAGACATTTGAAAGCGCGCTATTACAAAGACTTCCTCCTTTTCTCTCCCACTCTGCGTTTTTTCCTCTGTAGAAATGTAGTGAATGATGACGTGCAGAATAGGGAGTGAGAAATAGAGAGCAAGCATGGGGAACTTCGTAACCCCCCTTTTGCCCGGTGATTCTCCACCCTAGGAGGAAGAGTCCGTACCGTATCATTAAGGTGGCCAACCAGTGTGACGCTTCTCTGGGCACGCAGCCAATGGGGATCTAGAGTCACCAGTGCCTGCAGGAATGCGTCCCTGTTCCTTTCTGCTACCAACGCTCTTCACTCTCTTTAACCTCGCTTGGTTTGCAGATAGTTTGTCTGCGTGAGGAAGAGAATACAGCTCTCTTTCATCCTTCTTCATCTTCTGTTCTTCTCGTCAGTTTCTATGTAAAAGTAGGGCATTATACAGAAGATCTCTGGTATGAGAAAAACGTTGCCTCCACCCTGCGTAAAGCTGCTTATTTCTTCCTTTCGGCATATATCATTTTAATACTTCACGCAGTGAACACCTACTAATCGGCAGTTATTTTATTCGTAGATGCGTTATGTTATGATCAATCGAGATCGAAACCTTTTGCATACGTCGAATTTTTTTCCTCGTTAATATATGGCACGTTATTTGGATATTTTTTTTGGTATTCTCAAATTTTTCCATTCAAAGATCCAGCGACGAAAAATTGAATCATGGGCCCAGTGAAATTTTATGTGAGTAGAAAGATTGCGCGTAATTGGTATCGCAGCACCTCTTGCCCCTTCCAAGTACGTAATAACATTTTTTCTTATATTGAGGAAAGTGGGAATAAGATGAGGGGGCGAAAACGTATTCCGTCGATATTCTCATCTGCCTCATCGACGATGAACTTGAGTCACGGATCTCAGCTACATGCTCGGTATTGCGTTCACCAATCAGGCACTTAATAACGATGCGTATAGAAAAAAGGTAGGTGAGGAAAGATCCCTCTCGTCGTCGTTTCGTAGCAGAGGTACATGCGTGTAATAACAACAACGATTGAGCCCAACTCTCCGCCCCTGTGCTCTTTTATCTCTCTCCTTCTCTTTTCGTGGACAATTTACGAGGGCAAAGTGGGTCATAAATGTAATTACGGCGAAATTATGATTATAGAGCTACCCTCCAGCCACCCCTTTCATTTCTTTCCTGCTTTTTACTGCTTCGATCATCCGCATATTCTGTTTCTTTTTGTCTGCTTGCATTTCGAACCGCCAGTTTTCAAACTTTCCACTATATTGCGAAAACGAGACGAACGATAAAACGAATGAACGTTCAGGTATGACTAATCTCTGCATTCTTCGATACATTTCACGAGCTGATTAGACGCACCGATTTTTTATGATTGTGACCACAACCAAAGTTCCAAGTAGAGTTAATCATTGTGTGGCAATAAAATCAGTCAGAAATGAAAATTCACCGATTCCAATACATTCGTTAAGTTCTAGGCAAATTTACTAAAGTGTCACAGGATCGTAACAAAAGAAAAAACTTTTCTTCGTCATGTGAAAATGTGTTAGCAATTCCCGTGCATCAATTTAGTTGAGGCTGCGAAAATAAGGCCCCGATAGAAATAGAAATATTTAGTCTCAATGGACCTCTTCCGATTTTCAAAATTTCAAAAATGTAAGTGAAGCTGAAACTTACGCGCATGTTTTATTACTTTGCGTTCCACGCGTCATGAAACAGTTATTATATTTTTCTTGGCACTTCGTCGTTATTGGTCGTCCAGTAGATGAACGTTTGACAATAAATGGCATTATTCGTGATCGAGAGAGTGAAAATGACGGTAATGATGGTTGTTGAAGATCTATGGATTATAGATTTACAGATTAAATGGATTTTGGGATAACATATCGAATAATCAGGGAAAAAAACCGTAGAAACGATATTGCGAGTTCTAAATTTCAGAGCGCTACCACAACCAACCTCCTTTTTTACGATTATTTGGCTACGTTATTGCCGTTTGACCCCGCCATTAACCGGTTAAATACCCGGCAGGGCTCGTTGCTCCGTTGGCTTCCTCGCCTCATATTTATGACACTCGTTGTTGGAACTCTCTTTCTCGGTTTCGCGATGTGGGGGGGGGGGGGGGGGGGGCATTGAGTGCAAAACAGGGTGCTCGCTGGATCTCCGCTCTGAGCTGCGTCGCAAACTCTTATACGATTTCTACGTATTTCAATGACCTTCTGTCTCACGGTGAGTATTTTTCGTCTTATTAATGATTACGACGATGATTCCATGGGTGTGCGAATGAATAACGAATAAATGTGTATGTGAGAGCGAGAGTGAGAGGGAGAGAAAATTGAATTGATCATTATGACTCACAGAGCTTCAGTGCAGTTGTTCGGAGAATACAGTTTATGAACATTAAAAAATTTAACGAAATGCATCAATAATAACAGATAGAATTAGTAATAATTGGAAGATATCCCAACAACAGAAGTACTGTAAACCGGCTCGGCTTGGATTAAGAATATAAAAACGAAAATTTAGTAGGGCATATTTCTGTTGAACACGGTATGAAATGAATAAATATAATACCAATATTAAAGAACATGGCTTATAAAATAAAATAAACGATTGCACGTGAAATCGTATTAGCTACATGAATAGAAAAATTCACAGTACACATTATGAGAGATTGCACCAATAAGACAATCAGAGTTAATTGACCAGGAAAATACAATACAGCGATGCAAATTCTAGGGTAGGAGGTGATCAAAAGGACGTCACTTCCATCATTATAGTGAGTCCAGTTCAACGAAACATAAATGTATTAATGAATCATGTCTATGTATGGTATCACGACATAATATCACAGTCAAAATATCACCCGACAACATAATACTGACAAATTATCACACAACAAAAAATCTCCACAACAAAATATCACACGATAAAAAATCATCACGACAAAACATCACATGACGAAATATCTATCGTGCCTATTTCAAACCATTCCAATTCCAATCATACTCCAATCATATTCAATCATGATCCAATCATATTTCCAATCATATGCGTTTAAAAAAAAAAAATTTATATATTTTTTTTATGGGTGTTGGTTTGCATGGGGTTGTGTCTCTGTCCTTCTATTATACTATTTGTTCACGTTTGTTCGACTTGTTGAGATTTTTGTTTTCCGTATGGGTGTTGGTTTGCATGGGGGTTGTGTCTCTGTCCTTCTATTATACTATTTGTTAACGTTTGTTTGATTAGTTGAGGTTTGTTTTCTGATGGGTGTTGGTTTGTATGGGGGTTGTGTCTCTGTCCTTCTATTTGTTTGTGTTTGTACGACTATTTCGTATAAAAATGTCAGCGTTGTATCATTTTGTGGCTTCATATTATTTTGCGATGATGTTACCCCGACACCCTGACAAAATATCACAATGAATCAACAGATAATAATTAGATTTTGATATTTTGTCGTGTGATATTTTTTTGGTATGATGTTTTGTCGCATGATATTTTGTCGGTGTTATTTTGTCGTGTGAACAGACGTCATGGAACCGTATGTAACGATATCATCCTATCTTCCACGTAATTTCAGAATAAATCAAAAATATTTTTATCAATCGAGCAATACAATTTATTAGATACGGTCAATCTTCAGATTTGTACGTTTGCAAGGTTTTCTGCAGTTTCCCTCCACCATCGGTGTATGCAATGTAGTGAGGAATGAGCCGCAGCCGCGCTTATGTGGGAGATGGAAGAAGGAGTAGTTCGAGGAATGGACGGGAACAAGAGGGGTGGCTATGAAAGTAAGGACACTGGGGCCAAAGAAGTAACAGTGCAGGAGGCAATTGATTACACAAGCCCTTTAAAAATATATATATATGCATAATTGTTTGAAACAGCAGTAAATGCAGCACTGTATCATATTGCTCGCTGTAATCAAGAGACTCGGTAGAGTCTCGGGACAAGTACATTCGACAGCTCGTCTGTCGTCTGCTGGGCGGAGGCTCGCCCGAGTATATTATCTCTGAATAAAACGATACGTGGCGGTGGGGGGAAAAACTGAAAGTGATTTTCTTTAATTACGAAGCTCAGATGACATATGAGGATTTGAAAATTGAACTGGAGATTCATTATGAAGAATTTTTTCCACTGAGCCTTAAATCAGCACGATTGATGCCGTAAAAAAATTTGCACAGGCTCAAGATTATGCTAAAAATACGAACACATCGAAAGATTGGCATGTCTGTACATGCCACACGATGAAAGCCCTCTTGACGCCTTCCGAGCTTGTGATTAGCGATTCCGTTAGATCTTTCTCCTGTACCCACACTGCGGAAAGTTTGAACGGAGTTTTCGTAGTGTGAAGTGCTCACGCGGGCGTGTTGTGGATGTATATGTGTGTACGTACACGATACAAAGAACGGCCTCATGATGTTGTTTTGTGTTTCTGGTCGACGAAAAGTTTTTCGTTACGAGTGACTGATTCCGCGGATATAAATAGTGGGAAATATGAATAGTCCGAAAAAACGGTAATAATAGATAAATAGTGCGAAAAACCGGTTTTTCTGAATATAAAATAATCCGGATGAAACCGTTAATTGGTGTGGCCGGAATAAGTGCTAGAAAATACAACGAACATAACCTCAAAACGTACGTAAACGTACGTTCTGGAAATTCATATTTCAACAGATTTCACACATTCGACCGGGGAGGGGATTTTTGTTCACGATTAAATATTACTCGTATAATCAGCACTCTTTCATCTACACCATGATGAATATCACCCGATACTCTCAGTAGCATACATAGTGATATAGCTTTAAAGCCGTATACAAATGAACCGTTCGGAAACTGGATAATATAGAAAGAATCGTAATCGGTCTAGTATTTGCACAAAATATTACGCTTTGAAGGTATTAATTAAAAGAACATGTTTTTGTCGGTTATGATGCCTGATGTACACAAGAACGTGGGTGCTGGTTCAAATCCTTTTTTCCATACTTAGTCGATGTAGTCATACTTGTTCTTCTCGTCGTAAGTGAGTCCATGTTTCATTCATGAGCCATAAAGTTCCTGGCACTGTGTATACGTGTGTATATAGTACAAACATTGAGGGAAATAAAGGCGAGAGAACGCGAAACTCTGCACGACCAGACGTTCCACCATTAGGTGCATCGATGTATACATTATTTTCCGCAGCAACATCTCCATCTCCTTCTCACTTTCTCACGAATGAACCCAAGGAAACTTCCTGGATCTTCTAGTCCACTTATCATACAGTCTGAATTTCTCCAACCATTTCATTCTTATCGCATCGAGCTTATCTCTCATAATTCCCCGCATCATGGGTGACGAATCACATGACTGGCAAGGCTTCATTAAACTTCAACAGAAAACGAATGGCTTATAGTTAGAAAAAAAACGCATGTTTGAAGACAATTTACTGGAAGATTCGCCATCATTGGTGAATGCACTTGGATTGGAAAATTCACCTTCGTGGTACTGTAATCTCATTTTTTATCTAGAATCAATTGTAGGACGGAAACGGTGGTGAATTATCTTGACTTTCTGAGAACAGCAGTGCCTTCTAGACCAGTTGGTATTTTCAGGCCCGTCGTTTGGAGTTCTTAAACTGTTGGATATCATTGAAAATTCATTGTAGCCGAAGAGAATCTTACAGAATCTACCGGCAACATGAAACACTGATACACGTTCGAGGGAACGCGAGGAACTTGAAGGCACGTGAAAAAAGGATAAATGCGGGAGGCAGCATTAAGCAAAGTTAAAGTAGAAGAAGGGTAAAGGAAAACATTTTGCTAGGAATTTGACATTGTTCTCTGTGCTCTTCTCAGTCGGCATTGGAAACAAGCTCTTCAGCCGCCGGCTTTTCTTCTATTCTGGTTGGATCCTAAGGCCGTCCATGAATCGTTTATTCCCCGATCTCTTGCCTATCGTAAAAGTTTCTTGATACCCGGTAGTGCTTGCGGGGGTCCACGAATACTAAAGAAAAGGTGCTCACGAGAGTATGCTACGATTCTCTTGCTTCCGAACATATATCTATATACAGAAACAGCAGAGCAGAAAGTCCAAGCGGAGAGCAGAGGATGGATCTCACAGGGCGACTTCTCTGGTGGCACCGATGCTTAACTGGTCGCGGCTTGTCTCATTTGCATTCAAGCCAGGAACTCGAGCAGCCTTTCCTCTCCTGATGCTCGTGGCGAGCTTCTTCTTTGGCTATCCGCACGATGACTCTTTGTCTCTTTCTTTTCTTTCCCTTCTCATGTGTTGTGCCGTCTTTGCTACTGATGCTGATGAGTTTGCTCTGGTAGCTTTGCCGAGCACTGAGAAGAAACGGACCTCTAAAATCGTCGTTCTTCTCCTGTACCTTTTCTTCAACCCATTCCCCGACGTTAGTCTGCAACACAATCGTCCTGTTTATTATCATTATTGGAAAATTTTTCTTGTTTCTGCGTATACGTTTGCTGTTTTTTTAAGCCTATCCCATCACTTGAATCTTACTTTTTTCTCTGCGTCACAGTTCCTGTTCCTGTGAGACACTCCAGAATGTCGGCTATAGAAATTTTTTCCTAATGCACTACTCTATCGCATTAGTACAGATCCGGAAACTGTGGAAAGCCCGCTTGATTCAGGTGGCTATATGTTTTGATGAGTTTCATTTAGTTAGTGCCATTAGAAATGAAACAAAAACTACTTCCCGTTCATCGATTGATCCGCGTTTAACTGCACGGCTAAGCGGTTTTTATTGTTTAGTTCTAGTATAGCCTTCACTCCGTTTTTTTCTTCTTAAGTGCATGAAAATTATTCCGTTTACTCGTGCATAAAGCATCTCTTATTCAAGCCTCTCCTGATGGGTATTTAATATCGTTTCTGTAATTATTTTTCATATCGTATCTCCTGGCTTTGGGAAAAATGGTTAATGCATCATTTAAGAAGATGCATCTGAAGTTACTTTTTTATTTATCAATCGTTACGAGTTTTCACGTATATACACATGTCTGTGGGAAACAAATCTCCGATCCAACACTCTTTGTACTGGCACATTGAAACTTCACGGATTCTTCTCTTTCCGTAGCTTTTCCTGCTCGCTCATTCTCACGAATGTCTTCTATTCTTTCATGCAATTATGCGTCGTTCACCGTATACAGCAAACTTATGCTCTCACTTTCTGGTCTTCTTTTTCGCTCTCGCATAAACTATCTTTCAACTGACTGCATGCAGCCAATTCCTGTTTCCATTTTATTCTGATTTCTTCAGTGCCCGTTTATTCTTGCATCTATACTTTCTAAGATCCTCTCCATCGCATTCCATCCCTCTTGTTCTCTTTCTTACGTCTCTTCAACAAATGCCACTATCGCGACAGCACAGGTTAAAATAATTCTCTTTTTCACCTCACACTGCAATTAGATTTTGGCGGAAGGACCAGGAGAACAAGAGCAGCGAAATATATTTTCGAGCTTCTTATCATCCATTTTTCTGATAGCTCTCAATCTTCTTTTTACTACTTTACGTAAAGAACACGTGGAGAGCGTATAGTAACAGTGAGCGAATAGCTTTAAACTGGCTTTATCTGTCACGTTCAATGTGATCATTGGCACACTCCTGGAAAGATAACTTACGATATCATCAGTAGGTTCACTTGGACTTGTGTTATGCATTATTGTCATAACTTCTTTTCAGTATTTTCGTGCATCATAGAGAGAAGGAAGAGGTAGAAAACATTGGGCAATGTAACGGGCTATATGGCAGATAACACGAAGGGTCGAGAAAGAAAAGAAGGACAGACCCACTATCAAAAAAGAGCTCTGAATTCGCCACGTGTCAAGTTACACGGGGTAATCGTATCACTACACACAGAGCCGAAAAGAGCATTCATGTAATTTTTCAATCTCACCTTCTTCTCAGACGCTATGTCCCATCGACACTATACAGCTAGTAATAACGTTGACACTCAAGCGTTTTTCAATGACATCTTAATTCCGTAAAGCATCAAATGTGCGAAGTATCCCATAAACCGTGTTTGAATAAATGTTTAACACCTGGGGCTTGGCTCTCTTAAGAAACGATAAAATGCAAATTTCGGCCAAATGTATAGGATAAAAGCTAGCTTCTCTTTCACACTGCCATGAGTCCACGCCTCATTCCCATGGATGTGTCCGACGAAAGTAGTAAGAGGGATGAGCGAGTGTACAAACCAGAGAATAAGTTTACTGTATGGGGTATCTACATTGCAGTATTGCACGACAGCTCCCATACCGCTCTTTTTCTCTCACGACGCCATACGAAACTCGATCCAATCTCCACGAAAGAATCTATGTAGAACGCGCAGCTCATTTGTCTACCCAGGATTTTGCAACGCAAGTACGGTAGCCCTATGGCCGTTTCCACTGCTGTAGCCTCTGCTACCCAAGTTTGCATCCGTCGTGTTGTCGTGTGCTACCGCTTCTGCATTCACGGTGCTACATAGTATGGTATATAATGTTGAGGTTATTTGCTGCACCAAGGAACACTTAAACTCATGCGGAGTCCAAAGAGCCAAAGGCGAGCCGGATCCACATTAATGTTTCTCGTAGCTTGCTCGAATTTTTTTTTGGGTCAGAAAAATACATGCGAAAGAAAATACATAATCGAATAGCTACGTAACAGCAACAGATTTGAATACAATCAAAAAAATTTGAAGCAAACGGTTGTTACAAGGATTTATTCTTACGAAGAAAGTCCCTGATGGGAGTTCGAATAATGGGAATCAAGTGAGGGTTTGATCAAGTTGTTTCATTTCAACATAATAACTGTTTTCGTTTCTCAAACATTTTTTCATACACAACGAATCGGGAGAGATCTGACCTGAAAATGTCAGCAATAGCTTTTTAAAAATTGCGCGACTTTACGAATAATCAGCAAAAAAGAAAGGAAGCGGTGATACAACGTTTGGCTAGAAAGAGAAACACAAAGATGGAAAAAAAAACGAAAAATATGAAGAAGGTGAAGGTGGAGGGTAGATTGCCGAAAACCGCATCTTATGAGTTCTTCGGCAGTTGTAGAGCCCTCGGGTGCCACACAGCGCAATGACATGCTGGCAAACGTTGTATGGCCCTCGTGTACACATGTATATATTTCTACCCGAGAGCCTCTTCTTCTCCTCTCTCGCTACGTAACTACAGCTAAAACTACAGCTCCTCCCCAAGTCTTTTCTTTCTTCCGTTTTGTTTTATTTTTCCACCTTGAGCACCAGCAGTGGTATTTCACTCTTCCCCCATAATTATTCCTCTCGAATTACCGCGCCCTAGGGATACCCGAAGAAACGTTAATGGCGCACACAGCAAATGAAAGATGGGCCGGTGGTCTCTTTCAGTAGGGAGTGTGGGTGCGAGGTCTATAAGAAACGAAGCAAGCTACTAGATATTACTAACAAGCAACCACTTTTATATACTGAGTGCTTGGAACAAATGTCGATTGCTCCATTTCTGTCATGGGACAGTATTACGATTGTAAAAAAAAAGGTGCTGGGAACTCTGACCGCGGTCTAAATGTCTATCTTTTCAATGCATATGAATAATGAAGATGCGGCGGTTATAAAAGTAAGTTTGACGAAAAGTCATTAAATCTCTCATGTTTACGTTGATGCATGTCAATCATCATTTACAACTGACCAACGAGCGCACATCGTTCTGTTTTCTGCGGATGAAGAAAACCAGCGCTCGACAAGTTTGCGTGGCAGTCGACCATTGTGGTTTCTTTTTTTACACATTATGATGAGAGTGAACGAACCGTACAAGAAATCCTCAAAATAGTGTATTTAACCGGGGTGGACGATCTCTTGGCAAGCTTGTTAGCTCCTCCGCGTGTAAACACACCCACAAAGTACCGTTTATGTAAGTACTCGTTTATTCTGTGTAAAAACACCCAGGGAAGATCGTTGCCGCTAAAAGAGGCGTTAGTATGGAAGTATAGAAGTGTATGCGTGATGCGCCCAAACTTAAGTTTCCGCCAAGTAATCATCATTAGTGACCCCTTATCGTACTATATTACATCTAGAATCTTTATCAACCTCAACCCCTATGCTTACAAAAGATGCGAGAGGCGTGAGTGTATATCACATAGATATTTAGGGCTAGATCGAGTATTAAGTAGGATAAATTCCGTGTCAGAACTATGATGTGGTTCAGCATATCGCGTTACCACCGAACTGTTACTGTAACAATGCGCCCTAGGCTCGAGAAAGAGTGCTGAAATTTGTATAACGATTGAATGAAGTGTTTGGTGAACGTCGGTTCGTGTCGGAAAAGGAGCCGCATCTCCTTACCGCTCATGTCTTTATGTGGCGCTTCACTATTCTTGCTGGGATTAGAAGTCAGCAACTTTATGTATATTGGAAATTGAGGTTGTGAAGCTGGTTCGATAGTTCACGATAAAACGAAATACGAGTGAACGAAAGCAGAATGAAAAAGTTGTTGAATTAATGTTGAATGTTGAAATGTTGTTGAATGAAAAAGAATGTTAAAAGAATAAATTCCGCAGTTTGGAGAACGTATACATTAATTGTTTATGTGTATTTCGGAGGCCAGCAGTTGGATTGCTTACTTCCCTTTCCTTTATGAGACAAGGAAATCAGTTGATTATGTGATAACGCCCGATGGAGGGTATATGTTTTTATTTGATAATTCGCGTTTAAATTCGATTTTAATGCGATTGAATGATCTATGACGATTCAATAAGATGATTGACCATGTTTTTTTTCTTTGTTCCAGGTAAGCTGATGTGTCTGTAAACGATCGAAGTTAGTGGACATCTCTAGACCTTTTGACAGTGCTCCATCCGTAATTTTTCCGTTGTGGAGCTGAAAATGAGAGGAAAGTATTAATTATAGAAAGGGAATAATTAAGAAGGTTGAAACGCCATAATACCAATAGTATATACAAAGTGAGGGCAAAACCATCAGATTCAATTTTTCCAAGAAATTTTTTTGAAATTTTGCATGAATCTTCTTGAGCATCGTATTATATTATAATGTGTAAAAAATTTAAGAAGGTTTCACCGTTTAGTAATCAAGATATTCAGTGTTTAAAATCGCAACTTTAACATGAGGTCTTACAACTCGTAAGGTAAGATTACAACTCGTTCAAATTTTTTCCGATTTTTTTTGACTTTTTCTTTCTATTTTAAGATAGAGGGGGGTTGAAAAAAAAAGTTGAAAAAAAATGTCGAAAAACGCCCAACTCCAAAAACACGTATCGGACCCAAAAAAAATCGGAAAAAATGTTTCAAAACGGTAAAATGAAACTTAATGTGGCCCCTTTAAGGCACCGTTCGCAAAATTTTAATATCTCTTTTTTCGACTGAGTATTCTAACTTTTAGTGCGTCAAAAAATTTCGTCCGGTGTTTCCAAACTTTTGGACGGGAGTGTACGTTCAAGAAAATGATTTGCGGATATTATAGAAATTTTTGTAATCTCAATAGTATATTTTGTTGTTTAAGCAAATATACTACTGAAATGACTAAAAAAATAGTCTTATTTAAAAATAGGTTAATTTCCGCAAGTAATTTTGCTGAATGTATTCGACAAAATATTTGTAATTCCAACAGAATATACTTTACTGCCGGGCTGTACTGCCCTGATTTTTTCACCATGAAGGAGTGGTCAACGGTGTTTACGACGAAAACGGCAAACGTTTATAAATATCCTCGGAACTTCTTGCTCTGTCGCAACATCTGAAGATCGACTTTTTTACAATTTTTTTGATCCTCTAAACTTCGTTGTTTTTGTGTTTGTGACGTCTATACGAAGATCTTACATCTCCAACATCAAAACTGGTTGATGCCATACGTTGAGGCCATATTGTAGAATTTGGCATCAGGTTTAAAATTCATACACATACAGAATCAGCATGAAAAGAAAATAATGAGAAATCCATGCATGCCAAAATTTGCATTCTTATCGTCTATCGACCTGATGGCAAAAAGTCCCCGTTACGCGGATATCAGAATCAGCATATGCTACATCGAGAACTATGGATATTGACGAAGGTCTCGTGCGCATATCTGCGGCGCATCATCCAGCGTGAAGCTGCCACAGAGAAACTAATTTACGAAGAGTTTTTCACACAATTCATTCAAATCAATCATTCAACAATTTCCAATTACTTAACCCATTGGTTAAAATGAGAATATCGAATATGTAGAGTAGGCTTTCGACCAGTTTTTGAACAGAACTTAGCACTCGATTCCAAATATCGGCTTCCTCCGGTTTCTCATGACGAATGTCCCTTTGCAAGCATCTGAACCATGATTCTTGATCTGCCATTCGCCGTGATGTGATGAATCAGTGTTGCGTGAGGTAAAATAAAGAAAAATGGTAAACACGAAAATCATTCACGAACAACTCGCAGGAGAGATCTTCCTATTAGAGAGTCAATTATCTTATACAAAGTGCATTCTAGGTGACCATCAAACACACAGTTGTTTACAACTTATCATTCAAGTTTCATACAATACCTCTCTTACTATATGTCTCTTTTTCTCTTTAGTTTATGCTCTGGATGCACTCTCGCAGTAGCAAATATTATTTCGCATTGCATGGCTTTATTTTGTATTTATGTTTTTTTCTTCTCTCTATAGTTGAATAGCCGAAGCTCTCGGCCTGAGTAACGGAGACGGCTAGATGTTGAAGGGACGAGAGCCCTCGAGGGTAGAGAAAGATACGCCATGTGTATATGTGCACCGAAGTCTGTGAATGTTCTCTCTCTCCTGTGGGCACCGGTAGCTAGGTGGCCAGTTAGCGGGCGAGTGTCGTGTTTGCGTTGACTCGTCGTAAACCTGCCGAGAAGAGGGACCCGAGGATAGCCACCGTGGAGAAGAGGCTCTCTCTTGGCTTATTCTGCTCTGCCGTTTCTTTATACACGCGCATCATCGGAATCCTTCACAGTATCCCCCACTCCAATTTCATCTTTCTCTCTCTCTCTCTCTCTCTCGTTTTCTTTCCCTTCACTGTACATGCCTAGCTTCGCAACATTCTCGCTAAACGTCCATTTTTCGTTTCTTCTCCCGTGTTTATTGTATTGACTGAATGCATGAAAAAATCAGGCTCATCTTTTGGAGCGTGAGAAGACCCATGTGTGTGTGTGTGTGTGTGTGTGTGTGTGTGTGTGTGTGTGTGTATGCGTGTGCCAATGCGACTGAGTAGTTTCTTTTTCTCGTGGTTCGCAATCTGACCTCTCCTCCTTTTTCTTTCAGTTCAAAATTTTTTTTGTCTTTCTCCCAGTGCTCCTCCTCCTTTCTTTCTTCCATTCTTCTTTTTCTTTTCATCATTCCTTCTTTTTCCTTTTCTTTCTTTTCTCAAACTCTTCTGTGCCCTCATCATCTTTTACCAGTGTAGCATCCCTTGCACTCGCTCACGCTCGCTCGTTCGAAATATATATGCCATGAAGTATACAGGGGAGGTGGAGCTCGAGCCCCGTGCTTTCAATTAACGTCGTGTCAGCGAACGCGGATCAGCCGGCGGCGGGCGGTCGTCCCGCCGGCCACGTCGAAATATTTTCGAGCAATATTTATGTTAAACGCCCTGGCTATCCCGCTCGCTCTTTCATTCTTGTTTTTTCCTACGCTTTGCCGTGCACACGAGACCGTAAAAGACCAGAAAGATCCCGCAACATAGTGACTACGACAATGACTATGGCCAGCAGAACGAGTGTCGGGACGGACGTGCTTCAATGATTTCAGGAAATTATTACACGGCGTATACTAGCTAGCACGTATATAGTGCTGTAGAGCGTGGACTACGGATATGCGCTTCGCCGATTCGTAATTGGGTGAATATCACCGCTCTACGCAGCTTCGGGTGTATTGCCATGGGATTCCATATACTTAAATGTATATATACGTGCAAGTACAGTTCTTGATTCGCTTTCAAGAGTAAAGGGTAGTGAAAGGGAGGGCAAAATTTTGTTTTGGACCTCATTTCCGGTCACGAACATGTTAAAATGAACTTTTTATTTTTCTGTTCCGAGGTACAGTCCTAAATGTCTGATAATGATCCTGAATAGAGCACATACATATAGTGAAAATACCAATTGGTATTTTCATGAAACCTCTTGGCGTGGGCTGCTCTCATCTTGCTGTTGCTGGCGGTGCATCGACCGAGATGCATTCTGTCTCTTTCACCGCATCTCTTTTCCATGCTCTTCCCTTGCCTCTCATTCTGACCATCCTTCCGGAGCCTTTCGCGAGTCCAATGAGAGTTGAAGGGAGACAGAGAGTGCAGGTAACAGCAGCATCTCTGGACTCCCTTCACGGGTAGCAAGCAACAGCAGCGACTACAGCCCGCACCGCGTCTGCATTCCATCGTATTTACGGTCAGAGCCAGGCGTAGAGCGTGCTCGGCTCTCTTTGCCGTACCAGCATTTTCTACAGCGGCAGGAGCAGAAGCTGCGCCGTGAATCCCGTGCCGCTTGCTATACAGTATGTTGCACCACATAGCGTATACTCGTCCTGCTCTCTTGCCACTGAGATCCTCTCTTTCTTCTCGGCAAGCAGCACGTGGCGTTTGCACTTAAGTATAGTGGCTGCAAGTCCATTCACATATCTATATACGTCTTAACGGAACGTTTCTGCCAACACGCTTTTTCAAGTGAGACTTTTTGAGGAGGTAAGAAAAGGAAAGTGAGATTTAGGCGGATTTGATGTTGAAACAATGATTTTCGATTAATTTGTCGAATGAACCATTGAAATTTAAGATTTCTACGAGAATTTAAGGTTGTGCATCTGTAATATTATCTGAAAAATACGATGTATATTTGAATTTTGTTCGTTCCTCGTTCATTACACAAAATTGCGCTTATGTGTTTAATCAGCTATTCTTTGAGAATCAAATCAAATGATGACAGTCGGTGATTTCTGAATGTTTCGATAATGGGGTCACAATACTAATAATAATAGTAATATACGTCTGATGAATGACTTGATATAATAAAAATAATTCATTCTTCAAACGATGTAAAATAATCAAAATGCTTGACGCATTTTGAACTTAAACAGCAAGTAATACAGTTCTGATTCGTCATTTTTGGTAATATTTTGACGTTAAAAAAGAATATGAACGGAGAGGGTTCAAAAAAAGACCTGCAGGAGCTGAGCCCAGATTCCGGGCCCAGGTTCGAAACTTAACACACCTAGGCTGCAGGAACTGAACGTTCCCCAACAACCCTTTAACACGAATGCGCTGAATTTGAGATTATAGGTTAACGCAAGCGCTACAAAAATCGAAAATACCTCAACTACTTCGCCACTCAAGCCTGGAATACATTTGGAGAAGACAGGATAACTCTTTTTCTTTTTACTAAAACCCGAGAGAAGTTCAGCTGTTGAGAGTTCGACAGCCTCTAGAAAAGAGTAATTTGTACTACTTTGAATGATTTTTTACAGCACAAATTATCCTTGTTCTTGAATTCAAACTTTACTCGAACAATAATCGCGCATGTCTTTGTGTTTCACAATTTCGATAGAAAATCGTTTGCCCCACTTTATCATTAAATGTCGGTTTTCTACTTCAATACACTTGCATTTGCACATTTATTTCTCCTCCCTTCATTGCGTCAAGCGGCTCGTTCACAACGCGCCTGCGCATAATTGTTTCCCTCACCCTCATTACAAGCTCGCATATGTTGGAACAAACTCTTGCACGTTTTCCGCCATTTTCCGCTTGCTTAAGCATAATTTTGTACCCCCAAGTTCTAACCTTATGTGGCTGCTCAGTTGAGTGGTAGACACCAAGCAGTGCACATCGCACTAGCGCAACTGGTGATGCGTTACATGCCAACGTTATTATGGAGTATCTCCGTACAATGGCATAAGCTCTCTTGACTCATGGTAATTGTGCCAAAAAAAAACACGTCTGAAAAAACGCGCTGCATGCATTGGGCTATCAATAATAGTCAAACCAAATGAGAAGATGGAGAGTGAGAAATTGTCCGCCCGCTGCATAAGCACCTTGATAATCAATTATCAGAGGTAGCTAATGATCATCACCGGATAATCTGTATTCATAAACGGAAGATCCATTAGTGGATCGGACCGCGACTCGTCTCTACTCTTCTCATCTCTCGTTCTCTTATTTTTGCCTTCCAGACACTCAAGTGTATTCTCTACGTTGAGAAGGTTTTTGGTAGGGCTTTTGCTTTCCACGTACAATATGGGCGTGTGTCTGTTGCGCTCATACCCGGAGGTTATGCTACAGAAAGATGATGCTCTGGCATGAATGTATGTGTAAACATATTTTGTGAAACCTAGCTATTTTCTTGCCACATATATCGGGTGGAGATGAAGACTCGACGATTCCAACGACACACAACCTCCGAAGGTCCTAATCGAGATATGCTCAACCCACTAGAAATTTTACGAACCTGGGTCAGGTAGAAAATGGAGGATAGAAATCTCCAGCATAAACGTGATACGAATTCGTATACATGTATAAAAACATCAACGAAAAGATAAAGGATAAAAGAAAAGGATAAGAAAAGGATGAGGAATCTGACTAGGGAACAAGCATGAAACTCTCGACTACGTTACTAGACACACTGAAATGCAACTATTTTTATTTTTTCCCCGATGCTGACTTCAATTTTTTGCTCCTTGGTCTTTTCTTGATTCTTGCTGCAAAGACCTATTGAGGTTTTGAGAAAACTCTTTATATGAACTATGTTTGAAAAAATAGTAACTATTAATGATCTCAGTTACAAGTTTTGCCTACTCTGCTCAAGAAAGAGTGTGGATCTAAAGTATATCTATACGATGGAGAAGAAGATCAACTTAGAGTTTTTTTCTGCCGCGAGAAAGGCCCGGTCATGTTTTAACTTGCTTCGCGCTGCAGGAGTCCTCGTTGGTGTTCCCTGTTTCCACTTCGCAGTTCGGCACCTTTCCCTCCTTACACTTCATTCCACTCTCTCCTTTTCGCCTCCGAACTTTTTTCACTCTGGTGCACCCGAACGTGTGTGCCTGCCTGTATTCTTATGAAACGAGAAACAGCTCTCTTTCTCATCTTGTTCATTCGTAGTCATCGTTGTTCCCGTAGCTTCCGTGGCAAGCTTCTGGCACCTGCAGTCTAAACAAGCGATTCATCCTTTCATCCTCTATCAATGGCATTTGTTCAGATATCTAGAAACTTGTTCGTTATTCCCTGTACACCAATGCCAATACGACAGTGTGAAGAAGAACGTGCAAGGATGTCCTACACTTGGAAGTTACGAGATTTGCGAATTGGTGCGTGGAAAGATGGTACAAAATTGCTGGCAGGCGAGAAGAGAAAAAAGGACAGTTGGGAGATAGCGCTGATACATACACACGAGCACGCTACAATATGAATACACAAAAGTATGCACGACGACACGAAGGAATAAACGCGAAAGTGGTGTCTGGTATCGCGTTCACGTTCGGTAATAGGATACCACAAATCGGGTGTTGAGAGAGCAAAAAAGAGAAAGAAGCAATGAAATTCGTAACTTGGAGTCTACCAACGGTCCATGCGCTAATCGAATCGACATAAGCAAAATGCTATCACGCAAGGCGTATAGGTCCAATGAAAACGCCAATATGAAAACACTATCGAAAAAAAAACGGCACAAAAGAGAAACGATCGAGTGAATCGCGAGGTGTAAAGCTCGTGTGAAAAAGTTGCAGGCAAAGGTGGTTTTAGATTTTTACTGATGCATTCATAAACCCATCAACTCTCGCTTGGCTTTTGTATTATACGTAGTTTGCCGGGCAAGTGTTCATTGCATACGTGGAATCCACAAAAAAGAGACAAAAACGCCGAGAACTAAAGTGGAATTGCAGAGCGGTGAGTTGAACGAGAAAAGGCAGGCAAAGGAGAAGGCGGTAATACGCGTCATGTGAAGGACATGTCACGTGAAAAAACGGCTGCTCTTATAGTTATGTCTTCGAGGGGGAAAATGAGAGAAAGAAAAAGGAAGACTAGTAGTAATGCGTCAAATGACAATAAAGCGAAACGAAGGCGTTCTTACGCATGCACACGTTATTTGTTATTTGCTGTTTCGACAGGAGACACAATTTAAAACCTATTACTATTACTCACGTATCTCTCGGACAACGGCAATGTTCAACTTATTTCTACTCAGTACACATTGTCTCTCCTCTCTTGTATCTTCTTTGCCTACAGATCATTTGCCGTTTATTTTCAACGTGCTATCGCAGCACCAATAATAAGGAATGACGGCTGTTCGATGTTAAAAGTTTGTATTAAGTGTTATCGTGGTCTATTTATTGTCATTGGTAATAGCAATTATACTCTTGTATGTTGACTACACCTTCTCATTCATCGATCGATCATTATTCCCGGACATAATTCTTCATTCGGACTCTGCTTTTATTGTTCGCTGGAACTTTGTTTCACAGTACCTCATCAGCTACAAATCTTCTTTCATGTTTTTCATCACTGTATTACAAAGCCAAATTCATAAGAGCACATTTTTTTTTTTCAAATAAATGAATATTTTGATTGGCGAACGAGAAACATTTTTATTTATAATATTCGTATTCCCAGACCGAAAAAAATTGCTATCATGCTTCAACTGATCGGTCTTGGTAGACACACTGGCAGCCATCATGACTGTAAGAGTTAGATTAATGTTAAGAGTGATTCTGTGTCAGAAGAGCATCAAATTTTGAAATTCTCGAGAGATCATATACATGACCATTTTTCAAGCGTCACCTTGTGGGGGTCGTTTCCATTTTTGTTTTTCGTCTTTTACTCTTTTCTGATTTGTACTTTGCAGCCCGACGAGAAAGTTTTTTTACAAGCAGCAACAAGAACGTAAGAGAATATGGACATTTTATAAATTATACAGACCATACAGATGGTGCGTAAGACGCTCTCTCGAGTACACACAAACACATATATCACACATACAGAGAGCGGTTTTTCTCATCTTCTCCGATGCTGCTTTCGCAGCGTTGCACTTGTGTCTCTGTCTGGTGTATGACTATGGTTACAAGAGTACATACGAATACGATTTGGATTCTATCCTTATAATTTTTCTTGCTCTCTAATCAAATCGAAATTTTCAGGAGGCTAATACGGAAAAAAATAAAAGAAGTTCTGCAGAAGCGGCATAAAGTTTTCGAATTCTCTGCACATATGATAAAGATCAGACTGCAAGGAACTAGGACTCTCTCAAATGAAAAACAGTCCCCCCGCAATTTTCCTGTTATTGTTTCTCTATTTTCCCTATTGGCAATTAACATATTCTCGTCCGCGCTAGCTCGGTCAAGACCATATCAAACAATCGTTATTCAAATTATCATTTCTTCACAAGATATATAACTTTAGCCTTAATATATAAATCTAGCCTTAAAAAGAATAACGGTATATAGTCCAGCTGTCTATGTAAGTAATTAATGCCCCATTTTAGTTAGATTTTCGGTCATGTTAATAACTCTTGTATGAGGTTATTACAAGAGTGACGGGTGTAGTAAGACACCAGCGGGAGAAAGCGAGACTAATCATTGTTAAATACCCTTACTTGTAGGTAGCGTTTTTATACGTCACTCAAATATTGACCTTTCGGTTTAACTTCGAAAACAAATGCAATTCACCCCCAACATACATGAATAAAAGCAATATTTTGTAAGAAAATTACAATAAAATAGAATAACTCTGGTCAATTCCAAGTTCATTTCAATGGAGATCTAATATTGCTTTAAATTCCAGCAAGTCGTTGGTGCTGTTCACCACGAAGTTACATAGGCAGAACAGGTGCAGCCACAGTTCAATATAGAAGAGCATGGATACCACCGTATACTATAACACGATATCGCCTACGGGCACACCATATAGTACACTGCAAACCGTGAATTACAGAACTCTCGATAGAGAAAGAACTCGGGTTGACTTAACTTTCATCGTGTGTTCTATATCTGTATGTATATTAAAATATATATAATACCCCAGAGCCGTGGAAGCAAAAAAAACACTCAGGCTATTTTTATTCGTGAACTCGTGCGTGCGTATCGACATAAGGTAGGTGATATCATGTAAAACTTATAAGACTCCATGCACGTATTCATGGTATTTATTGTTATACACAAAGTACTTTGAGTTCAAAAGCAATTCAATGAAATTCCATTTTCTTGAGCAGATCTTGACACTGATGTACAGTTTCAACCGAAAACCACACATATTCATTAGTGAGTAGGGACTGATAATAAGTTCTCTGATAGGGCAATTCTATGATTCAAGTATGACGTAATCATCGAAACAAATTGTTTAAAGCATAAGTCATGAAATGAGCAACGGACTCAATGAGGCGCGATGAAAAGTTTTTTGCTCTCGATTATTCTCAAAGTCACATATCGAAAAGGAGAAACTCTTGCTCGTCCTTACGATCGTTGGCTAACTAGTACGTAATGAAAGGCTGCAGCTGGTCATCGCATTGCGAACATCAATAGCCGAGCAATTAAACGGGAGTATTGGAAAACAAGAGAATGCGAAAAAAACGAAAAAAAGTTTTGGGCATGCGGACGGAGATAATTTGGTGAGCAACGTGATTTTCGGCATGAAAGAGATACGCGATGTAGCTTTCCCTCGTAATTAACTTTCTGTGTCGCGTGTAAAAGTTCCAACTCTTACTCTCACTATTTCTGTCTCTCTTATATTCCTACATTTTGCGTTGGTATACGCTCGCCTTGTGGCTCAAGTGCGAGAGAATAAACGAAAAAAATGGTTTTAAACCAATGACGCATGCTTAAGTAACAAACAAGTGTGCACACTCAGTATTGTAGTGTCTACCGACGAGACTTAGTGTAAAATCTCAGTGGCAGATTACAACGACCCATGTGTAGAGTCATTCAGGAGAATAAATATATGTTACATATAAATATTCGGATAAGCCAGTTCTACGAATCTTTCTGCTCTCCCATATTATACAACACGTATTTACATCAAATTTACGATGTTCAACTTCGAACTCACTTCACAAACAATCCAAGACTTTTTACGGTGAGTCTTGAATATTCCCTTGAGTTTCAATAAACACCGATGTTCGAATGCTTTCAATGATTAACGAATGGAATTAAAGGAACAACAATGTATTATTAATAGTTATTAAATTTTGATAAAAATTTAATTCGATAGAAAAAAACCTAGACTGGATTATAACGAATGTTGGAGAATCAAAAAAAGAAGCTTGCAGTAACGCATTTCCTACCTTTTGCTACTCATCGCGTTTTGTAGAGACCATTTAACACGTTCCTAAAATTCCCTTATTTTCATAAAACACTTTAGCGTGTATTGAAAATGTTGGTGCATTTACGAGAACGACTTCGTGGGTGATCTAAACGTAACATTGCTTGAACTATGAATAGTAGACATCACATAGGTGCCTGAAGTCCTACCGTTTTCCTGTAACATGACGTTGCACGGAATACAAATTTAAATGGATCCGAATACGTTGAGGTAAAAAAATCTTACGTGATAATAGAATAAAATTGGTGCGCCTTGAAACGATTGCGATAAATTCGAATAAACGATAGGTTAGATTCTAGGAAGAGGCTGGACACACTAGTGGACGATATGCTTGAACGATATGTTGCTCCGATAATACATAGGCACATAGAGCGCGCGCCACGTGCATATACGTACACATTATAGTTGTCCCGGTATCCACCATTCCCCTCATTATTTGCTGCGAAGTCTCGCGGACGAACAGTGTGTAGAGAGAGAGAGAGAGAGAAAGAGCGAGAGAAAAGAAGAACACCGGCACTTATGTGCCAGTAGCCGAGGCCCGGGGCTCCAAGAAGGTATTTATGCGCTCCGATCTCCCTTTTCTCGGCCTGCGTTCGTCGCTTTTCTTCGCTGAGAGGTGTGCATTCGAGAGCTGAGTTAACGCTCTCGTACATACACATGTATGTATAAAGATATCTATATATCATCCTTCGCGTTCGTACTTGCTGCGAGCCCCAAAATATATCATGCAAAACCTTTTGCACGCGAATATTTGCGTCGAATACAAAGTTGAAATAAATGTAAAAGTTTTATTCTCGTCAGTTTTGCTCCGGCGTGCTTCGCACACGGTATCGTCAGGGCTCAAATCATATTAACCTCTCAGGAGTCTCGGTAACGAGAAGGGTAAGGAGGTTGTGTGCAAGACATTTTTTGATTAATTGTTCATTCGATGAAAAAGTCCTTGAGGCAAATGTATGTGCATGTAAAACCCGAGTTCAAAAGTATGCGGAATCTAAGAAAACTGAAAGAGATTGAGGGGGGAAGCAAGGTGATCAGAAAGACTCATCCTGGGAGCGCGCGAGAAGAAGTTTCTCTGAGTGTACTAAGACTCATGTGGATAGAAGTCGTGATCACCTAGGAAATAGAGGGAGACAGAAAAATCAGTTGTCCAGCTCACGGATGATAGCCTTTATATTCACATAGATACATTACGAGCGTTAGAATCTACGTCTGTAAATGAAAGTACCGTAGCTGTATGAATAAGTTCGTGTGTACAGGGAGTAATGCACAGAGAGGGAGCGAGTTACCATCAAAACTCCGGTGTAAGTTCTCGACTGTTGATGGACTCACGGGAGTAACGTATCTAATCCTTACAAAAAAAAAAAAAAAGTTATAACTGTGTGACGCTAGATGCGACGTGAACGTGTGTTTTTCTTGATTTAAGCTGCACCAAGAGGATAAACAATTGAAGCGAAAAGTAGAAATGAACGAATGAGACAGAACCGTTGAACAATAAATGAAGGAGAGAGAGAGAGAGAGAAAATGGAAAGAAAATATCGGATAAACGGAGCTTTCAGGTCTCGCAAGCCCCCTCTCCCTATCTCTTTCTTCTTTCTCTTTGGTGGCTTTGCGGCCGCCGTTGCAGCGCGGAGGTTTTACATTCCGCAAGGATTTATCGTAGGAAAGAACTTGTACGCTTGTGTAGAAGTAGCGTCATGAAGGGGACCGTGATCTGACTACATCTCTTATGCGCGCCATATATCAGCTCGTACACCGCTCGTTCTCTCGCGAGAAAAACAGAGATGGTGAGAGAAAGTCTCTCGTCTCCTAGAAGAACTACAGAGACTCCAGTACACGTCGAGCTCTCAACTCTACTCATTCGTATGTGTAAATATACAGGGTGTCTCCCCAAAGATGTTCAATGTTGTAAGCTCAAGTTCACAACCGAATTTTGAATCGAAGTTTCGTAATTTTCTTTGATGAAGCAGCGTTTTGATGGGATAATAGTTATTGAATGTGAAAGATGTGCGTTTTTTCAAAACATATACTCCCAGAAAAAAATCATAGAATTTTCATGTATTTTTCTTCGATTTTATTGTAGCAAAAACAAGTTAAGCGTAATACAAACTTTTATCCTTCATTTATTTTCTTTAAATCGATTGATCAACGGGTTACAGAAAAATTGAAAAACGCCCGGTGAGTTGATTTCAATCAGTACTAATGGAGAAGAAAAAAAAACGTAAATAAAAATTTAACTTTGGCGTGGAACGCCACATATTCTTCACCTTATGCACTAGTACCCAGTGAGAAGTTCTTGGCAAGTATCAATCTGCAGAACATACGATCCACTTTCTTTTGTATTCGTACGTGATTGCATACACATAAACATCTGTGTGTAAATTTTCCAGAAGAAACACACAGTTTACAGCAGCGTCAAGGAGAAGCAGTCGTCGTTCTAGATATTCCCTCTGGTCTCATCTCGAGCGCCCTGTTTTCTCTCCTTCGTCTACCACACAAAAATCAATCGATTTTCGTAGAAATTCCTCCAACGACGAGGTAGGGAGTCCAGGACGGGGGAATAAGCTCCCTACGAGACCCTCTTCTTAAAATTATTTTTAAGCAAATGTTCAAATCGATTTGACCTGAATTTCGAAACCGTTCATACTCATAGCTCAAATTTGATACTAACGGTAACCTGTGCAGGCAAATATGCAAAAAGATTATCTAGTGGGCCCACAGAGTAGAACTCAGAAGACAGAAAAGGAGAGAGAGAAACAAATGCAGCACAACGACGAAGCCGACCGATCGTCGCTGTAATTTATCCCCGTGAAGCGATTTAATGGATGCATTATCCGGTAGTTACTCAGTCTCGTGGGAGCGACTCGTGTTTGGCACCTTCCTTCTTGCCCAGAGCCTTCTGGTAACATATATACTACTGTGCTCTCGTCTGGCAGCCGTTGTTACCGCTGCAGTCCCACACATACACGCATATATATATATATATGTAACTATGCAGACCGATCCAGTACCACCATTGCCCATAGTATAGTCCTCTTGGGTGTTTGGTTCGCAGAAGAGAGAAAGAAACTGAGAGAGTTCCTTGCCGTAAAGTTGAGCTTAATTACCAATTAGACGTCGCACGGTGGCACGCTTTCGGCCCGGCAAATCGATTAGTGCAGGTATAGGACACACCGCGCTCTGCAGTGGAACCAGCCATGCCTCATGTTTATAGATATATAATTATTTGCACCCACATATATTTGTACTGTCTTTTTTCTCTTCTATATACTCATTTACTTCTGATGCTCAGTTAAAAGAAAACTTAGGTCTGCTTGCCTATACAGAAAACTGTTGTCTATTCAGGCCCATTTAGTCATAAAGTTCGTTAGTATCGTTTAAAAAGAATTTAAATATCAATGGTAAAATGACAACTTGATATAGAGCCGCTCTAAACTTAATATAAAACCACTTTAAAAGTTCATTATTCATACGACTAGTGCGAACTTCAGTACTTACCTTAAGAGAGGTATAAGAGTGGACATAGCACGACAAAAGAAACCGATAAGATAAATACGATAGAGCATCAATGGCGCGTGGTGTACCCGTGAATGCATATCCGAGACCTGACTCAATTTGTCAACGGGGACTCTTGGTTTTGTTCGTCGAACCAAATTCCGTTTCGATGTACCCAGTCCCTCGAAAGAAGCGGGGTAACCCAGCGGGCTGACAAGAAAGAGATCCACATCTCAGACTGTAGGACAAGTACTGACCCACGACACCGACAAAGCCAAGAGACGCACGCGCGCGGTTATTACGCTCGTACAGTGACATTGTTTCATTCCTCAACAGAAACGGCACGCATATATGGAATATATATGAGGCACTTCACGCCACTCTTACATTCCAAAACCTTGACCACTTTTTGATTCGTGCAAGCTTTCAATTTTTTTTCTTTTTACATACAAGCAACAAGTGGACACGTATTGGTGGATTCATTTCTTCTGGTTATGTTCCAAATTTGAGACCCTATTTTATTTTTAGCCGTGTGCTCTACTTCCTGAATCAGGCAGAATTAACTGGTAGAACTTCCTAAAAATTGACAGAATAAAAAGGATCGAACGCGTGTAAGACACATACCTGTTTATAGTGAGGCTATATTTCCTCACATTTTTCTCAAGAAAATAAAGAGAAGAGTCCTTTCTAACGCTTGAGTCTAGGGCCCCTCTGCGGTTGCTGCATGGCAGCGATTAGCAGCAACACCCAGGGTTCATGTTATTTTCGATCGGGCGGAAGAGAACAGCGGTAGTCTGTTCCGGGAGTTTTTCTTACCTCAACAGATGTGGACTCGGGACGGCATGCGTCCCTTCATAAATTCAGCTCTCATCTTTGACTTCAAACTGATACATTTATATGCGATTGATGATTGATGTAGGAACGCTTCCACAGTTCACTGAATAAAAGTACTACACAAAAACAAAATGCAGTCAAGTTTTTACGAGATCTTTGGAATAGAATATCCCTTCCGGATTTGCGGTAGTATGAAACAAAGAGTCATATATAGTCCGGGTGGCGACTAATATATTGTTACATTTCAAACAACTCTTTGATGTGTTAACTAATAACTTTATTATCAGGGTTCTGACACGTCTTTCTATATTCGGTCTCGTCTCTCAACTACTTATTCATCCTCCAAACCTGTTGTCAAAGAGACGTACATCTTTTATATCTAAGTCCTGCATCGTAGTTGTCTATGAATTACCATGTTCGATGTCGTGCCTAACGTCATGTCTGTTATAATCGTAACGATATATTGACCAAGAACGTATGTTTTTTTTTTTTTCAAATTCCAATGATCTTTCCCCTTACGAAACCTCGTGTTCCCTCGCATCCACGTTATCAAGACGATGTATCAATTCGTAAGCATCTATGATAACGTGACATCATGAAATCTTTTTGGAAACAGTTTGAATTTGACAATAGAGAAAAAACTGAAGCTTACGTAAAACAGGACGTGGTGCAACGCATCCGTTTCTCGTAATCTGTAGGACATTCTGTGGAATGACAAATCGAGGCAATCTAACATGATTTTGAAAAGCAAACAATTATAACAATCTTTACTAGGTTCAGCCTGATTTATTGGTTATCTAAAGAAACATCGCATGATGCAGAAAAAGAAGAATGAGTAAAGCGACGGTAGTATAGCACCAAAAGATCGTTGGCAGGGCGGCGGCTAACTGCGGCTCTTGGAACCGTGTGAGATGACTGGATGGGATCCATGCAGGGCCAATTCCGGTTGAATTTCTCCTAATTATGCACGCTTTACCATTACGACCATACGCCGGCATGTAAGGCGAAGGGACGGGGAAAAAGAAGAAGAAGACGATGAAGAGCCAGCGCGCGATACACATTCTTCCAATCATCGCACCTCCACTCTACTTGTGTACACTTGAGCAGTCTCTTTTCCTTCGGATCTTCTAAAAAAAATTCATCCTGAATCTTCCTCTGTGCTTTCTTCCTCTACTTTTAATTCTCTTACTCTTTCTCTCTCAATATGCTCGCGCGCTTCCTCCCTCTCTCTCTCTCTCTTTCGTTCTCGTCATTCTTTTATGGCGATCTTTTTTTACCTACAAATTCAATAAGCGTATATCATATTTAGTGCACGCTCCACGGTAGAAATAGTTTTACCGAAACGACGGGACTACCTGATCTCCTGTCCTATTCTTTTACCTTCTCTTCTCTGTACTAAGGTTTTCTTGTCTCTATTCTCGGGTATGCATGTATCAGTCTAACAACAGCTCATGCACACAATTAACAATGTAAATGATTCAAACTTTTCGATACTCCTCTTCAACCTGTAATGTACAATCAAACTGACGAATTTAGACGTGCCTTATTTGTCAATACTTTCGCTCCCTGCCGCCCGCATATATATAACAATGTTATTGTCAACAATTGATAACGTATTAATATCTTTGATGAAATATTGTACGATATGCGTATAGAAACATTTTGATTATACCATTTGAATTAAAAGCTCGTGGATCCTGTTCCACGATGTGTACCTAATTTTATTTTTCCTTTGGATACGTATCAATTTGTTTTTTCGTCTTTTTTCAAAGATTCCGGTTAGTCGGGAAATCGACGAATGTCAGAAGTTAAGTTCGTAAATAATATCATACGGTGCGCCATGCCGTTCCACTGCTACGAGTGTTAATATTATTTATATCGATAATTAAAGGCGATCAAGGGCGCGCTCGTCCGTAGTACGGGGGCACGCGCTTTCCCGGCCTCTCCGAGGCCTCCGGCAACCATAAAATATTTCTACTGACTTTTTGATTGAGATTCGGAGACTCCGAACCAGGGACCACTTTGAGAGTTCTCTCTCCCGGTTTACTTCGTGCGTGTGCTGCCTCAAATCGCTCTGCATCACCACAGCTTTCATTTCTTCTTTCTGCTTTAATATCTTCTACATCACCGCCTCACTTCCCTCAGAGTCTACAAACAGTATAAATGCAGCTGACGCCTATACATAGTAGGCTCCAATAGAGAGTGTAATGGCTGAGTTTCTTTCCCTCCCTCGAAGTACCCCCTGTAGAGAGACGAGGTTAAAAAAGCTGATTATCCAGTCATAGTTTCAAAAGTGCTGGTTAAGGATCTTTCATGAAAATGCATGATTAATAGACGTGCCGATTGATCGATCTATCGTTGAACGAAAAAATGTGTGGCCGCTGTTAAGTTACATTCAGCTGTTTGTGGGAAAACTATGAGAGATTACCAGAACTACGTTAAAGCAGGACGAAACGTTTTGTCTAATTTTCATTTTAAAAAGTCTTCATTGTCCTGTTATTTGGAAAAATACAATATTGATCGGGTGGCCTCTAACAATTTTCTGACACCGCAGAGAGTTTTGTCCCACCAGAATATTCACGAGATATCCACATTCGCATATTTTTTGTACAAACGTGCATCTAAGTAGGTATCGGCGATATATGAACCCCGGGGTAGGGAAGAGGAACCAAATACCGCGAGGTGAACGTATGTAATAGTCGCCAAGAAGCGACGGAGCTACCAAAATGACGTAGAGGCTGCGAGTTAGGCGAGCGGAGGCGATGAGCAACGCTACTTTCAATAAAGGCAAGAACACGAAGCCCAGCTCGCCAAACCGCAAGTCACGTTGGTTCATTACCACCGTCTCACGTGAGAGTGAGCTGAGACTGGGAACTAGCTTATAAGTTTCTCTCTCTCTCTCTCTCTCTGTTTGTCGTGCATGTGCTTCTCTGATGGACTTTGCGAATGAATCAAGACCAGGAACATCGCAAGTCGCTGACCTTCTAGAGCTTTATCAAGTTATGACCAAAGGTTTTTAAGTACAAGCAGAATAACACTTTGTCTGGTCAAGAGAAGTGATCCAAATGAGAATTTCTCACTCGATTATACTAGACGACTATTCGATAGTTTCAAGCCAATAAACGGTCGGATTTTTCACAATCGGACCAAGGTTTTGATATAGTGCTAAATTTATTTGCTCGGTTTGTGGTTGAAAAATTATTTCATTCACATTAATAGCGATAGTCCTGAAGCAATTTATCTGACGTTTCCTAGCACAGAGGCAATATTGAGAAAGCTGATACAGAATTATTGGTAAGTAGGCAAAAATAGCGAAGAAGTATAATTTGCAGTTTTAACCTTGGATCGCGTTTTACTCTTTGTGGTACAGAGTAGACCTTTTGATAGAGCGATAGAAACCAAGCGCAATCCTCGCGAGCATCTTTAACGTGCAGATATATTAATAGATCGAAGTCTGTAAGTTCAAAAGGACGTTGCTGCGATAATCTCCCACATGTTTTTCTCTCAGGTTACTCTTAAAGAAAATCTTAGATCCAGCCTTTTACCGATCATCATTTCGTGTTGCTTGTACGAGCAAGCAATATATGTATAGGGATGTTCAATCGAGGCAATGCGAGTGCGCTAGGAAATTCTTTGGTGCTGTCTCGTACCGCGATCTTTGGCTCGTTCCAGAGAGATAGACCGAGAGAGGGCAAGAAAGAGACAGAGAGACAAGTAATGGAAGCGGGTGGAAGGGAAGCAGGTTGAACTGAGATGGGAACTGAGTACTTTGGATTGGTGAATGTCGGATGTTACATTGCAGCGGTGCTTTATACCTCCATTGGTTTGTTCGGTATGTCTATATTGAATTTAAGCAACTGCAACGTAACTATCCTATATGTACAGATGAATTAGGATCCATGGCTGGTGCGTGGTTACATTCTCTCGTCCTTTCTTTCTTTTTCTTACATAATCAACATCAAAAACGAGTTAAACGAACGTTTAATTGGATTTTAGTGATTGTCGGTAGCATCACCTAGAATATTGCAATGGTGTTATCTCAATGGTAACTATATAAGAAAGAGACAGCAAGATTACATTCTTGCTTTTTACGGATGAATCTCATTAGTCCCTATCTGTAGGTTTTTTCGGTTTCCAATGTGCACTATTTCATCATGCTACGATTAACATTTATAAAATATATCACGCTGGGGAATATGAATAATTTGGTGGCTAGCAAACATATCTACTTCGGGGAAAAGCGATTGACGTCTTAGGCTTCTAAAACCATACACAGATTTCCGTGACGAGGATTGTATGTTTACTTTTTTTTTTAATTCATTTTTTTTATCACTGATTTATGAGGTCGAATAAATAAGCACATTCGTGAAGAGACTATTTCGTAACTTACAACGATTTTTCATTGCCCGTTTTTTCAACGTTGCAAATTTCGGTTTAATTCCAATCCAAGAAAATCAAGCACGTTTCATAGTACGTAGCGTTGGCGTCATGTTCAAAGAATGATGACTGTAAAATATCGAGGTGGACGATTATGATGAAAAATACAGTAACGTGTACCTATATATACGCTGCTCCTGGGACCACGTGCGAAATTACATTCTGGCCTCTAAAATCCTCTTCTTTCTCTCATTTTCCTTTTCTCGAGGGGAAAACGTAGTCGGTAGGCATGGAACGAGTTGCTGCATGGAGAATGCCTGCTCTTGGACGGTCCGTTCCCTATTGCAAGTTCAGTAGCCAGAGAATATGCTTGCCTGCATACGTACACTATATACAGAAAGAGAGATTGAGAGACAAAAAGAGAAGAAAAACCGAGAGAAATACTCGTCGCAGTTATATGAGCACAGAGAAGTGAGGCGAACGAAAAACTAGAGCTGACATGTTAACAGCCAACAAGAAGTCGACTTTATTGGCCGTAAACGGAGCAATCCCTTGTCCCAGTCTAGTCGGCTATATTGCTTCCTTTTTTTTCGACGTAAGTCGTACCACTATTCAACAACATATCGGGAAAACGAAGTTTATTCCGCATATTTGCAAAATTTTCATTTTGAATTGCAAATCAAGGGTTATTGATAATCTCGTTGCAAAAATATACGATCACATAAATCTTATAAAAATTGTTTGATTTATTCGTTAACATTAAAAGACTGCAAATATGCGAGTTTCGTCGATTTTGAAAACTACTAATCACAATAAAAAGAGGCTGTGCGTTGAAGGTCATTTACGGAAACTAAGAGGTCTTATTAATTTCCTCATAATGATATGCATATACATGAGCCCAATGGCCACACATAAGGACTTCTAGCTCATACGAGGAGAAGACCTGTCTGGAAAAACGCTGTGAAATACCTTTCGCTTAACTCGTGCAGCTCTATACTTGTGACAATATCTACACATACTCATTTGTCTTTGAAACTATTGTTTCAATTCGATTATTGCCAAGATTATGATCAGATGGTTTTCTTAATGGCAGTTTCTTCTCTCTCTTTCTCTTCGCGTATAGTCTTTTCCTATTTTTTATAAGTGAAACCTCTTCAGCCCCTTCAGGGGGACATGTTTTAAGAGTGCCTGCCGCATCAAGGCTCGAGGTCGTTTTTCGTTTTAATACTTGGCGTCCAGCCGCTTCCACGTACATTCCTCGATTATAATACATGCACACGGTGTTATCGTATAGCATAGTGTCCAGCATAGTTTGTGTTGGGCGCACGCCCATCCCCTTGGCTTTTTCGTCCATCCCCTTGGCTCTGCATTTTCCTCTTTCTGTTTTACCACTATTCTGTATGGCTTTTCCTTCTACCTTTTTGAATGAATTTTTTGTGTGGAAATTGAAACCGTGTTCTTAGCATTTCTTTGTCAACAGTATATGTCGTTATACAAAAAAATAGAAAAAGAATCGAAGTGATCGCTCGAGTCACCCATAAACGAGCGATGATTTGAAATATACACAATCTTTTTATGGCATTATACTTACTTGGGATAAAAGCTATAAGTAAGTAAGTAAAGGTGGAGGTAGTTGCATCGTTGTAGACAGATGAGAGTAACACGAAATGGGCTGTCCTTGAAAGATAGTACTTTGTACACGCGGTCTTTCTTTTTGTATCTACGTTATCAGGCTTGATTCTTGTTAAGGGATGAGGAGCCGGTTTTCGATCTCACGCAGCGAGCAAATAAGAGTACTTCATACAGATCTGATGTATTGGTACACTATAACCAAAGGGTAAAAGGCCAAAGATCGAAGATTCAGGAAGAAATTTCTCTGACATGAATTACAGACTCAATTAATAAATACCTAATATCTTAATTAGTTATAATTATTATACGGAAGTCGATTAGTTACAAGTCTCATTATAGTATCAATTTGTTCATTTACTCATCCATAATGGATACAATTAAAATACGCGTTAATGAATAAATTTGCGAATGTATCCATGTAATTGGGAATATCATCGTCAGACCCTACAGTCTCGAATAATTTACTTCGTAAATACAATATTGTAAAAATTGCATACGTCATTGACAAAAGTATTTGGTGAATTGATTCTGACAAGAGAGATCTTGATGCCGTCATGTTTGTCACACGCACATTACGGTCTCCTTCTGTTTTATGTGGGCTTTTTGGTCGTGACTTTCCGTTGCGAAAAATCAACACTCTTATCTTTATTTCCTGCCCTCTTTCTCTTCCACCGCTGGACATTACAGATGTCGCGTGTTCCACGAAGAAAGACATGACTGATCGGTGCATTAGTGCACTGATTAGACCTTTCGAGCCTGCATCTTAAGGCTGGCGCAGCCTCTCTCATTCCTATCGACATTTCGTTCTCTCTTCTTCGAGTGTTCGCCCGGCGCTTATATTCAATCATTTATATCGCACACACATACATTTTCGCATATCCAAAATAATAATAATAATAATAATAATAATAATTTCACTCATAGTGAGAAAGTGCAGACAGGTATGAGGGGCCTAATGCCTTCACCGTCGGTCACCTACGATACCCACCTCGTTGTCGTTTTGGTTCTCACTCTTTAATTTATTTATTTTTCTTAACCTTATTGGTCAAAAACGATTGCTGTCAAATCGTACGAATGTGACAACGAGAAATCCCAGCTCAGCTCTATAAAACATTCCCACGATGTTTCTGTAACGTCCTAGCAAACATTACAATGTCTTAATTAAGGGGGCAAGCGAGAGACCATTAAACGAGAGAATAACCGGGAACGACTGATAATGCTCTCGTATCTCCTTCACTCGATACCTTTTAAGTATGCCGAGAACCAGCTCCGCTCCTATATACGTGACGTGAAATCCTTTATTTTTTCACTCTTACATTCTTATTCTCTTTTTTTTTGGTACGATCGGCAAAAACTTCGATGATGTCGTGTCAAATTCAAAAGATTCTCCAGAGAGGCCCGCCGCTGTACTGGCGTTTTTGGCAACTGCACGAATAAATTTTGCAGAGAGATAAAGTTTACACGTGCATATGGGGCATTTCATATAAGTTTTGCATTCTATAACCCCGACAGCGGTCAGACGACGATAACTTAGAAAATTAGTTACAAGATCCATGAAAGAATTTTTGTTCTTCCATCGTCGCGTAGATCAAGAGACGCGGTGGCGCCTCGGCACCGAGTATTAAAGGAAATGCTGGTGCGAGTGCTACCACATTCTCATATACTTGAATTAATGGTTCTATGACGTGACAGCGTTGCAGCGTCACTTTTCTCTTTATATTGGTCTTTGTTGCAAACCAAACCCAAACCCAAACAGATCCGTCCAGCCAATCGTCAAATATAACCTCTCAGTACTTTGAAATCGAACGTCATTTCTTTTCGCACTTCATTCATGATTTGCTTGGAGACAGAAAGCCGTAAGTGGAGCGTGTTCACGTTCGACTGTCGTCCTTTGCGGCACTGGTACATATTTTATGACTATGACGTCACCCACTACGCTAAACGCGACTATCCTCTCTCTCTTTACGTAATTACTACGTATATATATAAGTAACATACACAAGTAAGGACATATGTCCTTTCATTCTAACTCACTTCAAATTCAAACTCTCGGAAGATTATTACCATAGCAAAGTTTTTGAAAGGCAACACGGTCACTAATTGCATATTTGGGCGAAATATGCTCTTATTATACTCTATTATGATCCGGGAATCCTTTAGATGTTTCAGAGTACGGAGTGCACCTGGAGATGCAAAAACAGAGAGAGAGAGAGAGAGAAAGGGAGGAAGCAAGAGAGAGAGAGAGAGAGAGAGAGAGAAAGAGACAGGAGGAGATAGCTGCGGTGATTGATCGGTTCCAATATAATGAGGGCCGATAATGACCGACAGAGGACAAGGGGCCTCGGCAACGTGAACGGAAAGTGATGGATATGTTCGATAAGGGCCCCGCAATGCAGCGCGACCCTTCCTCACGATTCACACCGCGTCATCGAGTCATCGCCCTCCCTCATTCTGCCTGCATACAGGAACAAAATTTTAAAAACAATTCCATACGCATGCGAAATTCCTTTCCATTGAATACAATGTCAGGGATTTGACTACATCGGAATCTCAGTCGAATTCTAATTTATTTTGCATGAACCCAAATACTTCTGATTCCTTATTCCGCATACATCGCAAAGAAAAATAATCACAGAAACGGAAAAAAATATTTTTTTAAAGAGTAAAACAAAGTATATGCTTGTCGGGTTGTTACTAGTGAAGTTCTTTGAGGATTACGTTTGTAGCATTCGTCGCGCGCGGATGATGTTGTCGCCCATGGTGTCAGCATTATCTCGACATAGGAGGGCACTTACCCACCGATAACTCTCCCCCTTTTATCATTCCTGCTTTATTCCCCACCCCCTGCTGTTCTCAACCCATCGCCACGTTTTTTCGTCTTTGCTTGTGTACATACCTGATTACTACCGAATGCCTTCTCTGAGAGAGAGTAAGAGAGAGAGAGAGCAAGAAAGACGTATCCCAGCGCGAAAGAAAGAAGATACACACGTTGTGAAGAACTAGACCCCGAGGCATCACCACAAACCTGACCCTCTCGTTATTTATCGCGGTATCAACCTATATTTTACGCACACGCATAAACGCAGACGGCATTTATCCACCTGACCTACTATACACACTATCAGGAAAGAGTTCGGTCTTCTTGTGAAAACATGAAACTGCATTTTTACGTATAAAGCGTACTTCAGAAGTGGATAAATTGTTTATCTTGTAGCCGAGCAAGATACTTATTGTTTTTAGCACGCAGCACTCTTGAATGAATATCTGTTCTTGATATTTCCTGGGTTTTATTCTTTTATTTATTCTCATACGTTGTGCACTGGAATTTGGTTACTCGATTCGCATCGACACCTCAATTTCAGAGACTTGTTTTTTTCTTATTTATTTTATATAAGTGACGAAGCGGTAGGTAATTCAGAATTTACGTTCTTCAAAGTGACAGATCACTCTATTCATGCAGTCATTATGGTGGAAGCAGCATCAGAGATCGTTAATTTTACGGCCTTTGCCACCTAAATCCGCAGTCAAATTCGCTTCGTTCGCCACTTTATAGTTTTTTTAAACACTCGACTGCCCTCAGGGCAAAAAGACGAGAATTATGCGTTTCACTGCGATCGGCTGATGGGGGTATTTTTGTGTGGCAACTTCGCTCCGAAACGGTGACAAATGTCCTAGCGAATTTTTAATGTTTTTTCTATGCATGATAAAAGATGATCTTGCCAATTGCGTTCGTTAGAATGTGCTATTTCGAGTTGAATATTGGGTTGCATGTTCTGACTTCACAGTTACATTAAACTGCGACGCCGCATTCCATTTAAAGTTCTAATCATTTGAAGTCTATTCCGTTGAAAGTCTCGTTTTTGTTATTTTATGTTACGGCAAATTTAACCATAATTTCTAGTGTTATGTTGGTTTTTTTATTAATACGCTTACTAAGGCGAAAACTTTTAACTCCGGTAAACCGAACTGCGTAATAAAACAAGGTCTTAGATCTTGGCCCACGCAGTAAAACGGTGAAAATGAAGTATAAATAGTGTGGAAAATGTTTTTTTTTTTCGGAATTTATAAGTATCTCTCGCATTCATGGTGGCTCTGCAGTCGGTGTGAGACATGGCCTCAAGAGCATGCATCAGCCTGGAGGATCCGTCTCTCTCGCGATCATCCATCCGTCAACTTTCATCCCTCTCGCACTTACGGACGCGTTCTCGCTTCTGACCCATGGCCTTAAGTCCATCGATTATGGGGGATCGGGCTTAAAAAATGTGAAACAAGGCTTCGAACGTATTTTACATTCGTATGCGTATTTGATGTGGTCGTGATTCTTTATGTTTTCCTCTCTTATACACACGTATATATGGGACATTTTGCTTCTCTTTTACACCCTCAATCCGTATTTTCGGATTTTTCGCCAAGGCCAAATTCCACATTTCAGAGTCATATGAATTTTCATTTTTGCTTTGCCAAGAGTGTCAATAGAAATGATTTCTTTTTCTTCCATAGTTTAGTATTGATAATCATCTTCTCAACAAAAAGTTGGAAAAAATGCAATCATTAAAAAAAAAAAAAATCAAATAGCTGCAACTTGACTGTCAATGCGCAATCGAAAAAGATTTGTTAATTCACCTCGTTCAAAAAAAAATCCACAAATAAAATATCAATAACGTTTTTTTTTTTTTAAACACTCATTTTTACTTCTAGAAATTGAAATTCTTTTCCGACGTTCGTCGTACTTTTTATCTGTAAAAAACTGCATAAACTTAGTACTTGCCATATTTATAGTAGCACTAATAGTTTCCATGCTGTCACACAGCCCGAATGCTAAGGCTTTGCTTTGAATAGTAAAATGTCAATAAATCAAATGGCTCTAAGAACCGAAGAAATAGTTGAATTGAAAAATTCCAAAATCCGTGTCCGCTTATTTCTTGTATCGAAAACCATATAAAAGTGACGTGAAATGCCCCGTATATATGCGAAATCTAATATAATGTATTTCGCAATGTTGTATTCCCAACTCAACTCTTACATATTCATGTCATCTCTCGTTCTTTCTTTTCCTCAATCGTTCTCAGCGGTCTCAGTCATATACATATATATATACTCTAAACCGTTATTTATCAGGACATTAACAAACACACTCCCGCTAAAACAAAACTTTCACCTACACGAATTTTTACGTCTATTTAATATACCACACCCAGTCGATAATAACACGTATTCCGCATAATAGCTTGATTGACTCGCAACATTTATAGTTTTCGGAATTAGCTAAAACTCTTTTCTGACCCGAGAAGAGTGATATTATCATCGTTTTCGTCGTTAGGTTTTGTGTTCAACGAGGTTGTTCGAACAATTCCTCTATTGGTTAGTAATATAATGCCGCTTTAGTATGGTCGACTAATCGAAAAGAATTACGTATCCATTTTGCAGTGTTGACGACAAAATAGTAGGGGAGAGGTGGGTACTCCCGGACAGTATGCAGTGCGAACGTATACAGTGCAAATGGGATCATGTGTACTCTGGTAATAACAACGATGACTCGCATTATAAGGGAGAGAGAGAGCGAGAAAGAGATAAAGAAACTGTAATCGATATCAAAGTTTTCAGGAAATACCGGTCTTTGATCGTCTCGTGTTGAGTTGTCGTCTGCGAGCGTGAGAGAGAATATCGCGCCCAGTATCGTGTAAATTCTACGTTAGCAGTCGCGAAACGTCAGTAATAATAAGCGAAAAGAGGTTCATGGATTCCGATGAAAAATTCGACACCGTTTACTTACAGTATGTTGAAATTATTGTAGTATAAACACTCGTAGTCTCGAAACGAGCCCTGAAATTTGGATTAGAGGAGGGGAAAATGAACGGAAAACACAATTATAGAAAACCGTTTAATCTTGCTTTGACAAAAAAATATCCGCACGTCTTTCTTTCTCGTCGTAATTTTTTAACTGCTCTCTTTTTTTCTCGCTCGTCGCCTCAAAGATCCCGCTCCGTTCCATTTGACAACTTCGCATCGTATAACTTGATCGCTCACACCAACATACACACACATACAAGCAATCACTGCACCCTACATTATTAATTCAATTCAATCGTGGAGTTTAATGTGGGGAAGAATATATTTGGGAAAGATTAATAGAAATGAAAAAAAGTGGACAAAAAAATGTTGGAAAAAAAAGCAAACGGAAAAAGGCAACTTTAAAAAGATAAAAAATAATTCAATTGATAAACTCCCGCACTATTTGATTTTTATTCAGGTCCGTGGTGGTCGGTCGATTGTAGAGTTTACATGCGAATACTTCAATACAGTGATACAAAAAGCATTGAATTTCACTGTCTTCGGGAGATGACTAAATATCATCACATGAAAAAAAGGAGTCATACGAAACAACAGAAGGGTTGGAAATAATAAAACATTGAAAGACGATATGATGTACGGTAGATCGATTGTAATCGGACTATTTTCGAGTGTGCTTACGATGATCGATGCAAATTAACTATGAAGAGAAAATGAAGGAGATAGAAAGCGATTAGATTATATTAGATCAATTTTATTTTGCCTTGGTAAAACCTTTAAGCAGTATATACTGAAACAGTATTGAATACAATAAGTGAACTTAAAAACTAATAACAAAATAAGTGTAAATATAAAAGTATGATTCTAATAATCAGTATCAATGCTAGATAATTGATGTAAATCACGATATAATTACTCAGGTTTAAATAGTATTTCCGGGGGCAAAACGGCTATGACCTCCTCAGGTTTGCACCACCACAGGTTTGAATAGTATTTCGAGGTGCAAAACGATTCTAGTCTTGTCAGATTCGGGTTCATTGTTTTGAATAACTTTTTTTTCGGGAAAATGTATTCTCGAGAAAAAAATTGCAGGCTATTGTTTTCGGCAATTTTTCCGCGTAATCGCAATTACGGTTCATTGGAAGACATACTATGTGGAGGAAGATCTGATAGAAAAACTATACTCTGTATAGGGAATATTGTATTTTTACGATTACTTTATCTGTATAAATATGAACAATCTTTTTTTCCAATTCCTCATGAGAAAATAGTTTTATTTTTAATGATTTATTTTCGATAGCATTAACCTAAAACTCTAGAGTAAATTCTTAATTGACGGCGGAAGCAGCGCAACTGAGAAATCTTGATTATTTGGCCTTAATTACTGTATTGCGAACATATAAGTGCATTTAAAAATAATGTAGTCAAGCGAATTGACAGGACAGAGGAAATCGCTGCTGCAATGAGATCTAGTTAAGAAGGATTGTAGACGCATCGATCTCACCGAGAAGATGGATTGACCCAGTTTATTCAATCACTAAAAGCAGAGATCATTATACCCAACTTTTTATAATTACGGTAGTTGGCTTCGTTAGCGTTTCAATAAAACAAATCACTTCTCGAAAAATGACAAACAAAACTGAACGAGATTTGACATCCGTAATGACAAACCCAAACCAGACTTCACGTTCCAAACTGTCTTTTCAAGCGTCACAACTATTTTATAAAAACAATCACACAGTTGCACGGAATTGGATTGACTTTTTTTTAATTCACCGTCGAGCATAATCCACAAAAAGCAAATGACCATTTAAATCCATTAAAGAGATTCCTCATACTCGTAAACCAGAGCGAGAATTCTCAGTGTGTTTTGTACCTGTAATTTAAGAGGCAAAAATCTTACAAATCCTTCATACGTAATCATACATATAATCGCTATCCAGAAGAGCTCGCAAATTGGAGTGAAAATGGTGCTAGAAAATGCGCCACAGCATCAAGAGGACATGTTAACTTCAACAGATTCGTACGTACAGTTAACGGTGGACTGACTTTCACATAGGGCAGTTATCCTTATAGAGAAGTTCATAAGGAAACGCGTTTTCCTCACTTTCCCGTTTCTATGCGCGTGAGATCACATTCGCATCTGTCAAATTAGCTCGTGCTTCGGTGGCTCTCGTGCGATCACATGTTGTATTATCGCGAACCGGGGTGGTCATTGCTCCGCGTTGGCTCTCTTGCCAATCCATTGAATTATTTTAACCCCGTTTACCTTAAATGGTCTCCCGCTCGCGAGCCAAATCCGATTTTCAGTCAGAACACAACACGCACATACGTATAAAAACATGCTTTTACATGTATCTCTGCATAATCGATGATTTGTTTTACCAATATAACGAGTGAATACAATGGTTAACGATTGACGTCGTAATATACACGGTGTTAATGGTATTTGTAACTTAATAAGGTGAAAAATGTTACAATTAAACTTTTTATATACATACAATTATTTTTATAGTTGACTGCATCAAGATTTTACGTAATACTTGTAGTATTTGTACTCGCAGAGTTAAGTTCTGTCAATTAATACGCTATCCACTATACACTCTAAAAATGACTCGAGAGATTTCGTAAAAAATTCAGCAGTACTCTGCTAAAAACATTTTTGCTAAGATTTACGATTTGCTCGTTGATATTACGATTTTGCTTACAATACTTATATTTCAATAACTACAGTAACTCGATTCGCAAGTACATGTGTTATTTTGCAGTATAATTAACAAATTCGACAGTAGAAAAATAATGATATTGTTCTTAAATCAAAAGAACGAATTCATCGCCATGAAACAAACAATTACCTAAAACGCTCTCGATACACACACACACACACACACATACACTCTGGACAGTGCCGTCTATTATCCTTATAGTATTACTCTGACGATGTGTGTCATCTCGTTTGTTTCAATGATGTCTCAACCAATATTTAAATGCACGCACTTAATTTCTTTCATTTATCTACCCACATGTTCTGTCGTCAAAATTTCATCTTTTTTTCGGATGCATTTTCTCACTAAGTTTATTTATTTTTTATTCTCTTTTTTTGCACTCTTTTTTTGGTATACTACGCTAATACGTACATATAAATATCTTTAAAAATATGTAGCGATATATGTACGTGTGTATGTCAAAAATGGATCAAACAAATTTTGCTGCATGAATGTCTATTATATGCACGTGTATAGTCTCATATATAAAATCCTGAAAATAAGGAGTGTCTCTGTACGGTGTCCAGAACGAGACTTACTTTTCTTCCATTCCCCGATTTCGCGACAAACGCAAATCCATAAGAATTATGTAGCAAACCTGAGTTTATCTTGATAGATTACCACAACGAGCCCAACTCGGCGTAATTTGTCGGCTTCTATGTTGCTCTCGGTACTGTGGCTATACGCGACTTGTTTATTCATTATTCTTGCACTGTACCATCGCGTGTATACTTTCAGCTACTATATAGGCTGCATATCGTATACCAGTGAGCACGCGTTCACCAATGATATTCTGTTAATTTGTGGCGAAGTTTCTTTGCTTCCTCTCTCTCTCCCTCTCTCTCTCCTCTTTTCCCTCTTCGAAAGAAGAGAAACAGGATCATTGCTGCGTAAATGGCGTTAATCTTGTTGAACAGCGCGAAAAAGTGATCAACGATGAATACAAAACCGCAGATTAGATCGTTGTACCTTCAGATAAGCTGTTAATACAGTCGCAAATTACACATTAGTTTATGCATAATGTTCCTATAGTGCAATACATTACAGATGCTTCGTTCAGAAAAGGAAAGAGGTGGGATAGTTTGTCGGAAGATCGCCGTAAGTTTCAAGGTCAATACAATTGTTTGCAATGCTAAGTTGTTGAGTTATGTATGTGGAACGAATATTTTTTAACTACTTGACCAAACCAAGAAACTTTTTTCCTTTAAATCCAACACATCACATTTTCTAACTTCGAATTCAAATTTATAATTAACACCTCGCAAATTTGATTTAGAGTTGAAGTTCGTAATCAGAGACTACAAACACCTACCAGTAGCCATATTATGAAAACATTGCAATTTTTTTTCCATTTCTGATGCATCGCATTAAATCGGTTTATCCGATTTATAAATTTTAAATTTATATTGTGTGTCAAGGAGTTTAATCATAGGCTACGCTATTCTAGAGAAGTATCCGCATTGGAAAAAACAATGTCCTTCACAAATTCTCCATATGATTAAAAAACAATTCGAACTTTTTTTCGGTACTCGATTCATCAGAAAGAATTAGGGATTTTCATCTATAACAGCTTAGACAAAATCGCGACAGCCGTCGGATAAACAAAAATTAATTAATATTTCCGTTCTCAAGAGCTGTATCCTGCAAGACATTCGAACATTTCGTAAAAGGATGAGATTTAATTCCCTACGAATTGTGATTAATAATATGTAAAAGAATAATACGTTTTTTTTTTCGTATACAATCTGTCCGAACGAGTTAGGCGTATTTATAAATATAAATGTATGATTATGTATGTAAGGAGCAGAAGGCTGAGAATTTTACTCGAGCGAGAGTAGAGGCGACCTAATATAACATCGGATAGACTAAATGGAATTGCAAAAGAGCTGAGGGGGTCGTAAGATCATCGATAAATTATCATCAATTATATGCTATTCCTATAGATATACAGCCATACCGATGAGTGTCTGTGTATGTGTGTCTTTCATATCCAATGAATATCGAATATATTCGCTGTGACCATGAATCAATCTTTCATCCCGCAGTTCTTCGATACCTACAAAGTTTACGAATATACAGTTATACATGGAAGAATCTCCATACAATGCAATAATACGTACGAAATCGATTCTCAAGTTCAGCAATCACGTGTTAAGATATGTGAAAAATTTGAAGATCGAAGCCTCGACCCCGATAAGAAGTCTCAAAGAACCGGCACACATCAATAAAGGTCCATCGTGAACGGTAATCAATTGTCCGGACCATTGTGCGTCTGGAATCTCGAGTTTTATTTCATCTCCGACACAATAGATCCGTGACAAATCATTTTTTGTCCGTCACTTAACGCCCATAAATTTTGATCAACGGTCTAGAAACATCTTCAATAACCTCAATAAACCGTTTCCTATCAAGAGACTCGGTAGAGTCTCGGGACAAGTACATTTGATCAAATTTACCACAAAAAAACTGTGATTAAAAATGCTTTTTATTTCTAATATTCAAGTTATATAACGTATGTTTTGTTTTTGTTCTCGACCTATTACCTCCATGATTATAAAATCAAATACACATAGAAAATCGGCAGATGTTCGACAATGAATAAAAACGATTTTTTCCTGTCACTTTACATTCACTTTAAAATTATATTTCGATATTAATTCAAGACATATACAATGTCAATCAATCTTGTAATAAATTAACACGCAAAGTCCTTGTAATAAATGCTTTACCCGCTCGCGTGTTAAATATCAGCAAAATTTGAATACTCGACGGACCAAGTTTGATGACTCAAACTGAACAAATTTGAAAAAAAAAAGAGATTAAGAAAAACCTGTTGATTAAAGAATGTTCAGCTTAAGACATCGATTCGTTTTATTGAAAATTTGTGCATTTGTTTTTTAACAACAAGTTTTTGAGATATTCGAAAGATTTTGTCGTTTTATTCGTGTTAATTATGTAAAAGATTTATACAAAAGTCATGTAGACATCAAAAATATTGTTTATTTAAATTCAACTTGTAGGAAACACAGAAAGCGATTTTTATCGAAAATTGTTTAAGAAATACTTTTTTCATTCGATGATGCAGATAAAACAGGACAAAAATTAGATTTTCGTTATTCATCAGGGGTTTTTAGAAAACTAAAAACGACGAGGCCTCCCAAATTTAGTCTGCGTTCAAGATTTTCAACCTGTTTTTACATCGAATAAACTGGCAAGGCTGTGAAGCGCTCCGCGTAAATCAAAACACGCTGATCACGGCTTCATTTGACGGGAGCTGGAGCCAGCATTTCAGATTTTTTTTCCACAAATAAAGGGTTTTTCTCTAGAAATTTTTATGCTTTACGAAACTGGTCTCACGATTTTTAAAGATGTCGCTAACCGTTGCGGCTTGGGTTTGTGTTCTGAACGTAATTAATGCCCTTTCCATTATGTGCGATTTTTTGCCAAAGCTAGGTTCACAATTTAACCGCTTGTACAATCCGCCGAGAGACACACCGTATGTATAATTGAATATATAAATATATAGTGTGCATCTGGGCAAAAATAAACTTTGAATCCTCGTTCTCCTTGCTTAAACTATACACACATGATATTTGTTCACGTTTATTAATCGGTGCGATCAATATAAGCGCAATGGGATACGCGGTATGCCCCGCGAGAGAGTTGCGTGCTTTGGCTAATAAGAACGAACGCATGTACTCGTTACTACCTCTCTCTCTTTATATCATCATTCCCTTTTTGCTTTTTTCATCTTAAAAATAGAGCCCAATCCATGGATCGTAACAAATATATGATAAGTCGAGAAAAAAATGGATAAACAAGTCATCTCTAAAATACACAAGAGTTAATTGTGCGATAAACGAAAAACAAAACATATTTCGGAAGTTTATCATTTTTTTCAGACGAAGGAAAAATAACTGCAGAGTAATAGTGACGATGTTGATTGTTTGATATAAACTTTTTCCCAAAATCAATCACAATACGAATTTTTGTTCACCCTTCATATTTTTATTAATAAATATATTTTGCGTTTCATGCTAGCAATATCAGCCGTTTGAATGTACTTTTTGAATGCATGTCATGAGTCGAATGACCGAATTCATTAATTCGGACCTGAAGGAAAAATGTTGCTTTTTTGAGGAGTGTTCCACGTTGCACGTCTCACTCCTATATATATACGTTACTGGACGATGTTTTTTCACCTCACTTTAATGGACGGTAGGTCTTTCTCGTACCAACTAATGGTACCAGTACGCAAAACCGAGTTCACACTATCAGCATGGCTGCGGTGCCACCAGCAGCATTTTACTGTGGACCTTGCGGGTACGGAGCCTGCAGTTCTCCAGCACGAATTATTATTAACCAGAAGGAGAGAAAGAGGGAGAGAGAGAGAGAGAGAGAGAAAAGGAGAGACAACCTCGCGATATATTCCGAAGCTCCATTTAAAAGTGATGGATGATCAAGAGGACTGCCCCTTGGCCCGAACAAAATATACATTTGGTGTATATATGATGCATCGAAGAGCGAGAGATAGCGATACAGAGACCACGTGTAATGTGAAAGATCGCCATGGATGTTGAATATGTACTTTGTGCGAGAGGAATCACACCTTCTCTTGTAGATTTACCGAGAGAAAGAAACAGAAGGAGAGAGAAAGCGAGAGAGGATCGCGTGTATTATAATGTAAAACGCACGCGGTCCAAATTGAACTGTCGATAAAAGTTTCACTTCTTCGAATTTGTTTCATACGTCGATAACTATAGTTATATGCTTAGTATATATATGTATCATATATTATTTGCACAAGCCAATAAATCTGTCCGGACATCTGTACTATCGATCGATTACCAATATCTCCCTTTCCCTTCCTCTCTTCACCTCTCTCTCCAACTCTTTTTCCATAAGAAACTGTGAGAACATGCGAGATTATATCCTTCCCGAAAGCCAAATGATACGAAAAAAGTTAAATAATACGATCATTAAATCTCTCGACAGAAATTCCAATGTGACACCTTTCCACCAGTTTGCGATAATCTTTACGCGTTTATTTATTTATTTATTTTATTGACATACTTTTGTTGGAATAATTGTGAAATTGTAATTGGTAACGACGATCGAAACCGACGATTATGTCAATACGTGCAAGTGTCATTCTATAACTTGTAGAAACGCTTGCACACCGCGATCTACTTTAAATATGATTTCGAGCTGACGGAGAGAATACATTACGTTAAAATCACATCTTCGTGAGCTGTGAATCTTTCGACTCTTAGCCCCCGAGTCTCGAGATGATTAATGAGTCTCTTGCCACTCTTCCTCTTCTTCTCGTTGCCTTTTTTCTCATCTTCCACTCATTTCACTTCGATATAAATTTAATATTTATTTTTATACCACGAGCGTAGAACAGAAGCGAAATTTCAAAAGTCGGTGGTTGGAATCTGACTGACAAGATATGCTCTTCAATAATCGTAGTAAATTATTAATACCGCATACGCTTACACATTGAGATCCTAAAGAACTTCCATCGCATCCCGGATGAAAAAATCTCGCACAGTCATAACGGCTCACAACCAATTTATCGTGGCTTAAAAGCAATCGGTTGATATTTTGGAGCAACGAGACTTCAACACTGAAATTCTATGGTTCTAAAGGGCAAAAACAATGACAACGACCCAGCCAGCGATCGATCTGGACGTGGGCGGTTACCGAATAATAATAAGCCTGAGGAAAGAGAAAAAGGTACACGAAAGCATAAGAGACGATCTGGGAAGATTGGAGAGGGAGGGGGCCGAACATACACGTGTTGCGTGCGCGCGTGCACGAGAGCACATCAGCGAGTCCGGGGGTCGAAGTACCGTGCCACATAGAGGTTGCTCTCGTCGGTTTTCGGTTTTTTTCTTTATATTATTTTATACTCGACAAACACAAGAGAGATCTTCGAGTAAAAGCAGAGTCCCGAGAAACCCGTGGAATCTCGAGTTTCCTTGTGTACATTAAAAAACAAAAAAGGTACACATGAGGTTGCCTTGCGATGTCAATTGAAAGCGCTTCAGGGAGGTTTATTTCCCTGGGCTCTTCCAAGCTCAGTATCCTGCACACTATACGGTATACATATGGGGCATTTCACGTCATTTCCACATTTCATTTTTCATTTGTCTCAATTTTCTTTATGTTTTTCTATACAAAAAAATTGGATCGTACTGCGGAATCGTTTGATTGTCGACTGAATTTTTGATGTTTGCTCTAGATCTTTAGGTTCAGGCGGCTGTACAGGGAAACTACGCTTATTCCTGAAACTAAATAACTAAGAGCAATTTTCAGCAATTTCATACCCACTTTTATATAAAATGAAAAAATCTCAGCTTTTCAAAAAAAAAAAAAAAAACCATTTTATAGGGTGGAAGACCAAAAGAACGTGATTTTAAGAAATAAAGACAATTTTTAGTCATAAGGATGATCAATAGAGTAAAATTTATAATTTTTTTGGAAAGTTTACAGTTTTTCACAAAAAAAATACCTCTGTCAAAAATGTCCTAGGAACGAAATTGAACGTGAAAATGACCCGTGAAGATAGACAAATTTTGAAAAGGTAAAAAATAGGACATCGTTTATCTCCAGTCCTAATAGCGATAGGGATCTAAAAATTTAGCTCAGAGCGTTTCTTGATGTCCCCAACATGTGTACAAATTTATAAAGAAAAAAAAAATAGGCGCACAATCGTTCCCCCACAATTGATGGAACATGCCATATACATTATTTCGCTACTATTTTTGAAACACAATGTCGAATGCATCGATGTAAAATTTGCTATCGATCAATTTTGTCATAGGGTTCATAGTTTCCGCGCTATCATAATCTAAACTCGGAGAAATTGCACTCATACCTTTTGCAGGTGGCGAAACAAGGAAAAGTTATAAGAATGGAAAGGGTTTTCGAATGTAAAAGTGAAATGGAACGCCCCATATGGGACTGAATACTTACCGTAGGCAAATATTCCTTAGGAATACGTTCTCGTGCGTTTCCCCAAGTGCGGTGACAACGAGACAAACGGTCGGCGTCACTGAGCGAATTTGAGAGAAAAAACGGGTGGGGGAAAGGACAGAAAAAACAACAGCACCCTCTCTTTTATTGCCGACACACGCGTGAAACGAATGTGCGAAGTTTATAGAAGGGAGAAGAAGGAAGGGAGGACAGCGGTTAAACAGGGAAAGTTTGGAAGTCAAAGGCACCGGAAAAAAGGGTCGAGAATCTCGAGAAAAAGAGAGACAAAGAAGGATCGCTAAAACGAATGGCAATACATATGTCACGGTGATAGCTTGACAAATATATATTAAACTATTTTAATGAGAAGTGGCTGCCATATCTCATCGCAATTACCGACGAACGAGAGACCACGGAAAGAAACCTGCAGCGGAAGACCGACCGAATGGTAGGACTGACCGTGCCCGATACGCTATATACTTCTACCCATACTTCTACCCATATGCATGTACCACACATATTTATGGTAACTCTGTTCACCTCTCGGCAATTTGATGATGATACTCACTACCCGAAGCCCTCTGCATGGTTACAACATTCAGCATCTTTCAGGAAGTTATATTCGCTCCTGACTATAGAATTCAACCTGGCAATCTGTCAGATCTTGACCAAGTTGAATCAAGGTACGCCGAAAAAGTCAGTCCTCACCAGGTCCCAGTCAGTGTCAGGTCAAGGTAACCGCAGATAAAATGTTTTACAGTATATGACAAGGTTAGCCTGCTTCGGATTCATTTCGGATCAGAAGAAGGCAACCGGAGATTGAGTATATTAAAGTACGGCAATGTGGACCTAATCAGGCTTCATTTAGGACTCGGTCATTATGATCAGAAATAAAATATTTTGAAGTTTGGTAAGGTTAACCTGATCAGGATGCATTCAAGACCAAATCGAGATTATACCAGAGATCAATATGACTGAACTGCAGTAGGAACGTTTCCCTGATCGGAATCGTATCTAAGGTTAATTGATCCGGATCATATCTGAACCATCTCAGCAACCAGAAACAGCTCTGGAACTTGACGAGGCAATTCTGATTGGAACCTGATGAGGAACCTCTTCCGTTTTTTTTGTTTCTTGATCTGTCATATTTTTCCCTAATTTTTATTTTCTGTTGATTTTCATACTTTTCGTCGGGTCTAGATTATAAAAGTACTTTGATTGTTGGAATTGACTGAAAACGAAATTTGCCTGCGTGATAATTGATGAAGCACAATAAATCTAGTTCAATCAATTAATCAATCTGTTTTCTTCTCTCCTTCTCTCTCTCGCTCTCTCTCTCTCTCTCTCTCTCTCTTTCCATCTTCCACTTTCAAGTATTTGATTTATCGTCACAAATATTGTATTAGTAGCCAGAAGGGAAGGAAAAAATTGTTGTATGCGAAAAGAGGGAATGGAGGAACAGGGAAAAACCGACTGAAGAATAGCTGATCTCTCGAGGATCGAAAGGGCGAGTCAGTATCTCGAAGAACTCCATGAAAGTCCCTGAGTGACGTCTCTATGGACTGGTGCATTGTAGACAGAGTGAGAGAGAAAGAAACAGGGGGACAGGAAAAAAATATTCTTCCTCTACCTCTTACACTCAGTATGCTTCCTACTAAGGAGAGGGAGCTGTATAGGCATAGACACGAGTATGGTCAAGGCCATAAACTGTGCATAAACTATCTCCCTGTATACTCAATCTCTCGTGTACTAAGGTAGATCGAGCACAGCTTCGCAGAGAGGCTAAAAGAGAAAGAGAGAGAGAAAGAGAGAGAGAAAGAAAATGCAGAGTTTCAATGCAGGCATAGAACACATGCACCATAACATTAGTGACAAGTATTTTTCGAGAGACTATGAGGTCTCTCGTAGAACTAGCCGCGACGCCCATAATATTCGTTTGTTTGAAAACGTTTGTACAATAAACCCGTTGTTGGATATCTATCCATGTACCGAGATAATTTGTATTATTATTCTGTAATACGTACAGGTTTATCTACATACATATTTTTTCAATGTGCATAACTGTACATTAAGAAACTCGATTTATTTAGTCTACATAGATATTTCTAGTCATAAGCTTAAAACCCCGGTCTATGATCATTCATCTCATTGAATCAATTTATCTTGAAAGACTTAAAAAAATACATAAATACTCGGAGCTTGATCTTTTTATGACCGATCCGAATGATGCCGCCGAATGTTCATTAAAAACTTTTTCTTCGTGCAGTCGATATCTCCGAAACAAAATTTTGATTAAGAAATAATATAAAAAAAAAAAAAAAATCGAGTCAAAAATCAATTTTTCAAATAGAGTAGCCCATACAAAATAATGATTACATCTGTATGTATTATTATTGTTGTACCTCATCGATCTTGGGATTATTACAGTGCTTGGGAGACGATGAAATACAAGAGATTCGCATATATGCATGCTCATTGCTCGATATCGGCAAACTATTACATACGTACGTGCGTAAATCGTACAATAGTCCAGCTGATTATTTCATGCACACCACTCACCAGTCTCGGATAATCTTATTGAGAGTAAACACACGTTATATGCAGCTCCATAGAAGAGAAAGAGAGAGACCGAGGAATTGAGATAAACGATACGTGGATACTTGGCTAACAAGTACTTAATAGTGTATGCCTCGGATTCATACGTGTATCCTATATATATAATGAAATCAAAAAGTCAAAAGGGTGTATGCTACATTGGTTACATTTTAAACGACGATGGTTACGCCCTTTTGACGTTGAATAGTCGATATGGTTTAAATTCAAGACAGACCTCTTATGTAAATAATGAAGTATACAAGTGCAACGATCGTTTTACCAAGAACATGTATGTATTCCCTCACAGATACGAGTACATAGTAACATAATACAGCGGTCGTTGTTTCTCCACGTGTATCGATGAGGAATGTTGACTGTGTCCATATTACGACGTCGAGAGGTCTCGCGATCATTTTTTTCTTACGAGTCTCAGCTCTCTCTCTCTCTCTCTCTCTCTCTCTCTTTGCATCAACACCCACGTGAACACAAATTATATGTGTCTTTCATACACAGTTATAAATATATTTGTATACATATATATACAAACCCATATTCACCCTCGCCCATGAGATGTATAACGACGATCATTTTTATTTCCATCGACATCGGTGTATAAATAAATTTGAAAAATGTTACACATTCACGACGATTTAACGACCTAACTTCCGCTCTCATTGATTCTTCGCACAATGCAAAGGAGTTATCCATCATTAAGTCGTCTGTAATCACCGTTTATGTTCCTTTATAATTATCTGAAAAATATTTATAGATATATCGAGGTACAGAGGACTTGAAATTCTCTTTTAGGGGCCGTATGTAACGATTACAAAGTTGCGGACTTCTGACAACCGATTCGACAGCTACGCTCGTATCATATAAACAACCAAGGAAAAGGGCGGAAAAATAAGATTACATGTCACGTATTGACTAAGTACCGGGAAAATAGCGTTTTGACAAGCGAAAAATCATTTCAAGAATAACAAGACAAAAGTTTCGGGGGAACGAAGAAATTGAAGATACACATACAGGGAGAAAGAGATGAGAATGAAGAGATAAAGCAAGAGTAGCTCGTGTGTCGGAGCGTGTGGACAAATGTCAGTCGATTGGAAGCTGCAACAGAGAAAGATATTTGAGGGTGAAGAAATATACTAGTGCACACGGAGGAAACTGAGAATGCCGGAGACGGCTCCTCGGCTTTTACTCTCTCTGGACTGTCGCTTCTCTCGCGATAGATCCTGTGAGGGAATCCTCTCTTTCCATCTCTCTTTCTCTTTTTTGCGTTCTCTCTCGTTTCTTGAACAGCTCTATCTGTCCACGCTTGTTAAATAACAACAACCGAGAGCCCGAGGAAAAGTACGGAAGAGAGAAACAGAGAATGCAAAAAAAGCTCTTTCACGCACCGTATCTAAAGCACATACAATGCACACCAAACGTAGGGGTGCGGTGGTTGTACGCACGGCGATCTCGACGTGAACCTGACAACAAGAGAAAATAAGAGAAAAGGCAGACGACACAATGTCCATGTATATACACAAGATATAGATATATATTTAGATACATGCTGAACGGAAGCAGAAGCAGCATATAAAAGGGGAGAAAATGTAAGCACGCGACGGGCGGTTTTCTTACCATGGTCCCTCTCTTTACTCCTCTTAGTCTAGGTGTTGTTCTCTTAAAGCGATGAGCAGTTCAGATATTCGTAAATTTCAAATGATTGACAACTGTAATGATGAATTGCATCTTACATCCACTTATTATTTCGGAAAAGGTCCGGAAAGTGAACCCCACCCCCGAGAGAGGGGTTGGTAGGGGGAAAGGTGGGAGGAGGCCCCCCAACATGAAACCAAAAAAAAATGGTAACGGTCGCCCCCCCCTCCCCCGTACTTGTAATTAAACTTCTTAATTTATAATACGATTGAGGAAAGAGTGAGATTAGAGTACGAGTAACACACACACACACACACACACACACACACACACACACACACACACGTGCGCGCGCGCGAAATAACTCCAAATAAATATGTACATGTATTTGTACAACATAGTAATTGTACGGTAAAATTAAGATTCGGAAGTATAATTGCCAGTGATGGGATACATCATGTGCATGGTGCAAAAAAAGGCCGACTTTGTTTGTTTGTTGTTTGTTTCTTTGTTTCTTTGGCTTTCTTTGAGTTTGTTTGTTTGAAAAGAGGTTTGGCTTTGTTATTTGTTGTTTGTTCGCTGGCTTCGTTCGAGACTTTGTTCGAGACTTTGTTTGTGTTTGTTTGGGTTTCATTGTTTGCGGCGAGGGGGTGGGAAGGGTGGGGAGGTGTTAGTTCGGCGTAGATTTTCCCCACTCTCTTCTCCACGTGCACCCTCCCCTACCCTCTGAAAATGGTAATTTTTACGAACCGAACATTCAAATTTCCGATTTTTATTTTTTTCAAATAGGGGAGGGGCGGCCGACTGCCGCCATTTTTTAAGCGTTTGTGTTAGGGGACTTCCCCCACCCTCCTTAAAGATGGGGGTCACTTCCCGGACCTTTACCATTATTTCTTTTTGAACGAGTCGAATGAAAAGGAGTCTCACAAAAGTGTGAAGTGAATATAAATATCTTATTCTTTTTCATTCAGACCGTTCAGACCCCTTTTCGCCTTCAAATATATATTGACATAACTTAAGTGGTCACATTTTTAGAAACTTTTTTTATCGCTGAATTATGTCAGCAAAATTTCTGTCAATTCTTCCAATCTTGATCGAGATGCTCCAAGTCTGACCAAGCAGGTGTGTGTTGGTTAAGAAAAAAGTCGTCAATTGCGCTGAGAATAGCGCATATACCATGGAAATCGGAAGCTCCACGGATCCTAGCTATATCCGGTAACTTGACACACCGCAGGGGGTTGCAAGACTTTGCGTTATAGGCTGTGTAGAATCCAAAAGTATTCGCGTGATAAGTATACTCGAAGTAATCCCTGGGGACTTTGAAAAGATTCTACGTTCTTCCCGACGTACACATCTGAGATCCATGAAAAAATTGTTAAGGAGAGAGAAAGAGAGAAAAGTGGAAGGGACTGCAAGTTCCCCCATGAGAAGACAGCCCGTATGAAAGTCCAGCATAGCAGATGCGCAAAGGCCGCGAGCGCGGTCGTCGAGTCATCCGCGATTTACTGCGATAAACTTTTGCGCCTGGGACAATTTGTACCTGTTGGATCTCTCTCTTTCTCTCTCTCGATGTGATTTTTTCTCATCTACGAAGAAGGCGACAAGATCCATATGACGACGAAGCGTTGAGAAGGATGGAAAATAAAAAGGATTCAAGAAAGGAAAGAGAAGGAGCAAAATATTTACGTCGTTCTCTCCGTAGTCGCTTTGCCTGAGAGCGAGAGAGCAAAGGCCCAGGTTTGCAGAGAATTCCCCGCAATACATACTCACATCTCTTATATGTATACAGACTTATGTACTTTATGCATATACATGTGTTATAACTCGTATATGTACTATATAGCCAATTCTCTGGTTCATGTCCTGGTACAAACGTGGAGATGGTCTCGTATTTTATAACCAGTGTAGACAGCCACCGCGAGCACTCTCATGCGTACCGAAATCTTTACTTCCATTCATATATATATATATATATATTGATATATATGTACAGCCTCGTACACAAAATTTCACGTATATGGGATATTCTACTCTAAGTGGACCGATTTTGGTCCCAGACTATTTTCCAGACTAAACTTGAATCGATCAATTTTGCAGCTCCTTCTTATCATACACTGATGTTTGAAGCTATTAGGATAAGGTGTGATTCGGGATTGCAATTATTGAATAGGCAGAATTATAGTTTCAATAATAATCTTTCATAGACTTTAGGCGTAGAGAAGATGTCCTTACTCTTTGGTCTCTACTCTCAGACTTTTAACTTCTACAGACGAACTCTGACCGACTCTTGGTCACAACGTCTGGAAAAACTTAGACCCTTTGTATTGAGTCCTTTTTTCTGTTTATTTCTTTCTGTTCTTTGTAACTCTCTATTTTAACTACTCTAGTTTATCTTAACATAAATTGTAATATGCTATTCTTATATATTAGAGTTGGAGCTAAACAAATTCATTTTTGTAAACGTCATCAATCCAACAGAAGCTTACTAAAATATGTTTCAAGGAGGGCTCGGAAACTAGAGGCAAGTAGAGGCAACTCTACTTGGAAGTAGAGTTTACGCTGTACGAAAATTCAAAATTTGAGAACTGGAAGGTCCAAAATTCATAATATCCCCAGATCTATCATAATATCTAATATCTGGGGATATTATGAATTTTGGACCTTCCAGTTCTTAAATTTTGAATTTCCGTACAGCGTAAACTTTACTCCCAAGTAGAGTTGCCTCTACTTGAGTAAGGCAAGTAGATAAACACGCGTATAGGCAACTCTACTTGGGAGTAGAGTTGCTTATACGTATGTTTATGTATTCATATTTATACATACCGTGAGAAGACAGTGTTGACCGCGATGGATGGAGAACTCTGTACATATATGCATATGTATATAAAAGTGTCGTGTGTGTTAGCGGTTTCCTCTCGCGACCTCCAGGAATTCACGACCTTCACCCCATCATCCATTTTTGTTAAGCGTATGGAGGCAATTACATGGAGATTTACGCAAAACGAAGTAATTCAAATTGTCGAAGAGCCAACGTATATATATTTTTCTCAGCCTCGAAGAGCTGTATAGATTCACAGAATTTTCGTGATCACTCAATGAATTTAGCCTGAGTTTGATTGCATTTATCGTCCTTCAAAATTCTGGGATTGTTCGAATAGGATTTTTGTAAGCAGAGTAGTTTTTCGAGATACTCGCAAACTTGTTTCGCGTATCTCTCGTTTCAACTCTTAACGTATTATTTCTGGGTACCTGTCACAAACTGCTACCGTTTTTTTGTTTGTTCATGGTGTTTCTTACACACTTTTATACGTCCCTGTTGTATGCTCATTCGTCCACTTCTTTTTCATCTCCTTCTGCATATAATTTTTCTTCTGGCTCTTGTGCAGTCTTTCTTCTTCTTCTCTTAAAGGTGGCAACAGAGTTGGCGGGAAAGTTGTTCAACCGACCGCCACTAAATCATTCTTCGCCGACTCTTGCTTTATTATCTCGTGTCTTTCTTTTTCTCCTTTTCTTTTTTCTCCCCGCTTCCCCTCTCTCTCTATTTACTGTTCTTCCCTACCCTGGATACCACACACGTATCATAGTCAGGTGTCTCTAACACACGACTCAACGCTCACTTCTTCCTTTAAATTCTATTGTATTTCATTTTCATGCGTAATTATCACATACTTTGGCACAGTATGATTATTTTTCATCTCCAATTTAAAATTTCCGAAATGCTCTGTTACGATTAAGTTTTTTTTTTTTGCAAGGAAAATCCCGTGCGATCCGGTATTTTTTAAATTTCAATTCGTATTTTTCGCTCTTGGCTAATGCGATGAACACAAGAATAAAAATGGAAGTGCCAATGGGGCGCATAAATAATGAGCGTGACACTCTCGAGAGGGTCTCGGAGATTCGGCGCGTCCATCACCGCCCTCAACCACTCTGGCGAAACGAGAAACTTCGAGAGTACGAGAGAAGTCGGCGTGTAAAATAAAATAAAAATGAGTCAACTCGGCTCGCATTACGAATGCGAAACTGACGTATAGCAGACAGCAGTTCTTGCATTGCACACTTTCAGCTTTTTATTGTCAACGATATGAATAATATACACACTCATATATAAATATATACATGAATGAATTTTTATTTAATTTTAAAATTTTTAATTTTTTCCAGGTTCAAGCTACCGATCCGGATTGTGGAGTCAATGCGATGGTCAACTACACTGTGGCGGCTGGAAAGATCGCGAGCGAGCAACTATTCGTGCGCAGCGATACAGGCGAGATATGCGTTAAATCGCCCCTGGATCGAGAAATCGCTGCGTACCTCGAATTACCGGTCATTGCAACGGACAGAGGTCAGTATATATCATGTCAATCGTAATCCCTGGATTAGTTACAAAATTTATGTTCAACCCACCCATTATTCATTTTGTTGAACTTTATAATTGAAAAGAATAATTTTTTGTAATATTACATTAAGAATTGTAACTCATCGTCGACATATTTCAGTTTCATAAATTTGCATTTGATGTGCATAATTTTTTCGGGTAAGAGGACCCATACAAATAGGTAAGGTGAAAAAAAGTCATAGGAATTTATTTTCTTGAAAACCCATGGTAGAAATGAGACAAGGCTTTTTTGTGGATAGATAATAGCGGATAAGTTTTTTTGACTGCATTCTGTTTACGATGCCATGTCACGGTTGTGTGCCTGCACTTTTTCAGCATGAAAAATTGAAAAATACTTATCGAAATATGGGTTTTTCCAAAAAAAAAAGTTAAATAGGTTCACAAAAACGTTTATATCAAATTTATGAATAACAGTTCGCCGCATACTTGAACTTTGGCTACACCATCTCAATGCTTTCGATACTTTCTCGGGAAGTCTTCGATCTGCGGTCTCGTTCGCGCGTACGATTTCGATCGGACCCCCATGCGCGAGAAGTATAATCGTCAGGAAAAATTCGTTAACAACCCCCAACACGGTTACACGTGCGAACAATGCGTTAGGTGCGAACACACGCTGCGAGAACTCGAAGAATCGTCTAGGTGTTGGCTCGTGCGAGAAGAGAAGCTCGTGCTTTTTTTTTAAATAAGAAATAAAGGCTCCAACAGGAGAAACAACAGCGGCAAAACGCAGGAGAAGAGTAGTGCGAAAGAGAATGCATACGCCTATCGCACTGCCGAGATCTAGTAGGCTCTGTAATGGGCTGTATGATTTATGTTCAGGTATATATATTATTGTACGCGTTCGTATATACGATCGAGCATATATAGATAAATATATTCAGTAGTCATTTCAAATGGGTGCGAATCTTGAGAAGTGCCCTTATAAGAAGCACAATGATGACTCACATCTATTCTGATGGCATCGAAATCGAAGGCTTTAACGATGATTATCATAAATGTAGCGATATTTACTTTTTTGCGGAATAAACGATACATTACAAAGATTTATGTGAGAGCTGCATGAGGTGGTCAATCATAAATAATTTTTTCATTACAAAATTCGAAAGATAACGCCACAGATAACTGCTCTTGATAGAATATCGATTAAAAATATACCTATGATGTTTAGATAGCCAATACCATCGATTCTCTGAGGGTTCCGGGTTCGATTCCCAGGCCGAACACCAATGAAAAATTAAAAAAAAAATTTCAAGTGTTTCTATACCGCAATCCCCAGTCAATACCTCTCTGTGATGCCTGAGCGGTCGGTGCACGGCTCCGGGTGCCTCCCGTGGACGGTTCTCATCGTGCGGATGGTGGCCCCCTAGCCGTGTACTGGCTGGTTCATTGCATCACAGCTGAGGAGGTTCCTGCCTGAGACGCCTCTGGTAGCCATGTTGGAGCGTGCTCACATTGCCACCCGAGGATGATCAGGTAGAGACTGTGACTGACTGTATCGGCAAGGTTTTCTGCAGTTTCCCTTCGCCCTCGGCAAATGCGATACAGTGGGGGGTAAGACGACTGCAGCCGCACGAGTGGGAGAGCCTCAAAAACAAGGAAAGTGGTTGCCTTGGTAAAGGCGGAGAACATGGAAGCCTGGGAAAAAGGAGGGTAGGAAGTAAGGAAGGCGCGGTAAAAGAGGCAAGGAAATACGTAAAAACCCGAAAAGGGTATACGTCAGGAACAACACAAAATAAAAAAAATAAAAATACGATCGACTCTCTGCCCAGCAATCATGATTATATCGGACCTTTCGTCAGCACACTGAGAATTTTGAGTTTGGCCCACTTCCTGGCCAATGAATGAATGAATAAATAAATGGGAGAAAGAGAGAGAGCAGAGAGAGAAACAGAGATGGCTAAAGAGTTGTCATTCTAATGTTGATGTAATCTAGTCTAATTCATCTCCCATTAGCGGGTTCCGTTAATCAGAGATGATATTGGCATCACATTTAATAACGGTTGAGAGAATGGAGGTCTTTCTGTTGTGATCAGTCACTTCAGTGAGTTTATGAATTAAGAATCGAGAGATTTGTTTTAACTTCATTATGCTTCAGTCATATATACTTCTTGAATGCAAATGAGGAATGTTCAAAAATGAAACATAATTCGCAATATATTAACCTGATTTTTTATCTCTCTCTCTCTCTCTCTGTTTCTTCCTCTCGCTCGCAGGAGGTGAAAGAGCATATACTACAAGAAACAATTTTATTTTTTGCTTTCACGACACGCGCCATCGAGAACTATAAATCAAACGTCTTCGCCAGCAGGAATTCCTGTGATTTATGGAAAATTAATGAACCCTCGTGAATACACCAATCTTCGGTGCTGTTGCATGAGGATATGAATGTATTTGTATAGATATATGTGATCGCCTCAAAAAATTATACAAATCGGCATGTATACAATAAGTTTCGCGATGGTGTTGGAAGAAAAGGACAGATAGACAGAAAAGAGAAAAGGAACGGCGACATTTCGAGGTGCATTCTACTGGGTGGAGTGCAAGAGAGTATCTCTCACGAGTTCTTCGGTGCACGGGTTTCAATGACACACATATACTTATAAATCTCCTCGCTTGAGAGTTCCGTGCTCGATGAGAGACAGAGAAAGATAGAAAATGCAGACTCCATACCGAGTTGCATCCGCGGGATTCTCTCATGCAGCCACTTCACCGGCAAATCTCTCAAGAGAGAAAAGAAAGAAACAGAGGCCATTTCTTACTATGAGTTAAGGGCGTAAATCGTTTAAACATCGGATTACCCATTTCACATTGGCTCTGCTTACCACCGCATTATAACCACGTTAACCCTCGACAGCACGGTCCAGCTAAGCTCGCTTTTCGAGCATCGCATATCAACTCAAGACCCACTCGTCGCTCATGACTTTTAATCGCAATGAGGTTGGAATTCTCGACAACTCGAGAGATATTCATCTCCGTATAGCCTTCATATTTTCGTTTTCTCTACTTCTTTTATGAGAATTAAAAAAAAAAGTAACAAAAAGACATATTGCCTCAGATTCTTTTTCTTCCCGCTCAAAAAATATTACTTCTTTTTTCGTGGCATTGAGATGAGGAAACCGTATATTTTTCGTGCACAACGAATTTGAGTTCACGAAGTCTCGTGATAGAAGAAAGTAGTATTTGGAGCAACGACAATATGATCGAACATTAGTGACGAGCAGTATAATCAAATAGTATTAACAGATCAATATCCGAGTTTCCGAAACAAAATCGGATGTGGCCAGTACACTAACAACAGTTGATTTTAAGATCTACACGGTTCATTAAAGACTTCATAATTTCATAGGCTTTAATTCGAGTATATTCACGAAGCGAAACTATAAAAATAAAAAAAGAAAACAAATAAACGATATTTCAATAGAGTGTTACGGGAAAAATGGTTTCTTACGGCGGATGAAATTTATGGTGCATCGTTTTGTCCAGTGTGGTCATTAATATTGATTTTTTGGCACGTAATGACAATTTATGATTATTTATTATCCGATATTTCAACATTGGAACGCGCCCTTCTTTGGGATTTATCGTTCATGTTCCTTTTTTTATTTTCAGGTGGTCTGAGCGCGATTGCGATAGTGAGGATAAAGATAACGGACGTAAATGACAATAGTCCGATTTTCGAGCCGTTATATTATAACGTAACGCTACGAAGCGACTCACTGGTTAATGAAGCAATCGTGAGGCTGAGAGCGACCGATCTCGACGACGGTTTGTTCGGACAGGTCGCTTACCGGATATCCAGTGGCAACGAAGCCGGTATATTCCGAATAGACAAGAGCACCGGGGAGATTCACGTTGCACGGCCGAGTCTTCTGTCGAGATCGTCTCTCTATCAGTTAAACGTGACGGGGACTGATGCCGCTGGCCTTAAGAGCACCCACGACGCTCTTCTAAGGATTAACACGATAACAAGTACGAATCAACGCAGGCTACCGAGCTGCGAGAGATCCAGTTACGTTTTAACCGTCAAGGAAAATTCGATTGTCAACAGTGTGATCGGTACGATCAAAGAATTTTCTGGTTCAACAAACTCTGGTAAGTTCTTACATTTTTCTAGTTACATCTATTTGTAAATTAGCTATTTAATAAAACATCTCGATTAAATAATTTTTATTGATTCAATGAATATTGCAAGGCTATACTCATGGATATTCAAAAACCAATACATATTTTGATAATCTTCCAATTAAAAAAAGTGAATAAATAATTAAGGGGGGGGGGGGTGACTACATACATCAATCTGTAAAAAAGTTAATAAAATTTGGTGATAACATTCTTTAGCATCAATTATGCAGACACAATTTTTTTTTTTCACATAGCTATTGAGTAATGAGAGTATTTATTCCACGCAATGTATATCTATGTTAGTGCTATGCTTATACACCTGAACTTTAAAAAAATTGTATTGTCATATTTAATACTAAAGATTATGCTCACTAAATTTTTTTAACCATGCTTTTAACATAAGACATCATCGCTGAGTGTAGCCACCCTCCTTATTATGAAAATGGGTTCCCAAAAAGAAAAAACCATAACTAGAAAGAGGTTTCTCCCTGCGGAATTGGAAAATTCTCAAGGCCATCAGTAGCCATGACTTTTCTGGCAATTACCTTCCCTCAGTATACGTCGATTTCCGTCCGAAATAGGCCCCCAAATCTTCTCTGATAGCAGGCAATACTACTTGTACAGGAACAATTCTTGGCTCGGGATATGTCGGTAGGTCAACCGAGCAAAATTTCACTGCGCGAAAAGAAAACCAGAACCAAAACAATATAGAAGGATTCGTGCCCCAGCGGAAGCGCAGTAAAACAGTGTTTTTCAACGCTGAAAGATTTCTTCAACGAATAATATTCCACGGGATGTAAAACGTATTCCACGCGCGCGCTATCACGTTAGCATAGTCGCGTCACGACACCACGAAAAAGACAGGAGGAGAAAGACGTTGCGAAGAGAATATCGTATATATACATAAAGACACAAATACTAGGATGAAGGTTTGTATGAAATGATCGCAGCTAACGGAAACGAGGACGTCGAAGAGAGCCTTTACACTCGGACTTTTCAACGTATATACAACGAATCGACATTGCAGTGTATTACGTACAATACTCGGACGTTTTATGCCCTATAAGTGTGTAGCATATAGGCAATGTTTATACATATATACATATACATTCGATGAAAGACGCTGACGCCATGTAAATCATGCAGGAGTCGCGTATCTACCATTAAAAGTTTGTTCAGTGGGTATAGAATCACGCCGTGAGTATTCGCGAGTCTGCGATCCGAGCTGATAGATGTAAAAAGAATGAAAGGAGCAATGCATAAAAGAAAAGAGATAAGAAAGCTCAACGAAAAAACGGACTAATCGCGTTTTGAAGGATCGTTGTTATTTTTTTAGCAAAAGGGAAGGGGGGGGGGGGAGAAAGGAAAAACAAAACGCCGAAAGCTGTTGGTAGGTGTAGAAAAATAGGAGGCAACAATTTCGTGGCAATCTGGTGGTGAAAGGATGTTCTAAAAAAGATTTCATAATGTCTTTTGAGAATGCACACAGTAAGAGGGATGTGGAGAACGAGAGAGTGAAATGAGGAAATGGGAAAAAGAGAGGGAGATTTGCGAAGAGAGGTATACCGCAACGTATATCCGTGTTTCCACACTGGCGGTACATCCGATGTAAGATACGGTGCGTCACGACCTCAGAACCGCGCTATATGTGTTTTAACTTCTACCTCCTATAACCGAGAGTGCGATCGGCCGTACTGTGTGCAAAGTGCACTCCAACGTCTATCTATACGCTTTCTTTCTTTGAGCATCTATATATTTATATGTGTACACACACGTGTATGTTCGAAGAGCAAGACGCTGGCTATATACCGACAATGTAATGTAGAGAGGAATAAAGAAGGGAAGAATACAGTGCACGAACGGTAGTTTACACGCCGACCGAGAGATGCCTGATCCCTATGCGCTTTCACCCCTCCGCCCACCGCTCTCTTATATGCACTTCATCTCCTATTGTATGGAACGTTTACACTATGCATGCAAATAAATTAATATATACATATATAAATATGCGCGTGTGTGTAAATATGCTTAGATACAGCCATGCTCGCTTGAAAAGCAACACTTCGAAGATCTTAAAAAATGTGCCATTCGCGAAGAATTGATGCGTTTTTCAAAAAACCTGCAACCAAAATCTCTTCCCATGGATTTTCTTGGACTATCAGGGGTACTCTTTCTCCGTAGAGATGTCAGATGTGAAATGTCCGCGGGAAAAATCAGATTTGATCGGATTGATTTTGAATAAGCATCCTATTGTAGAAAGGGTAAAACGCATCAGTTTGTGAGAGATCATGTAAAATGACATCACACGAAATCTGGCTGAAATCGACTGATTAGTCCCTTCTAAAAATGTATAACTGAGGTTAAAATTGATGGACAGGAAATAGCAAGGGGAGCATCTTTTATGACAATCATATTCTTTGTAATGAAACTCCACTAACTGAACCTATACTCTTTTGGAACACGCTTTCAACAATCTCGCGACGTTGTGTTTTGCAATATTCAAGGATACGATTTTTTGTTTTAAAAGCGGTCACTTGTTTTTAAGATCGACGAAAAATAAAGTGTTGAGTTTAAAGTGAGCATGACTGTATGCAGCAATGGAGTACACTCGTATCGTTTCGTCCATATAGCCGTCTGCATACTCGGCACACCGTGAATATCAATGCATATGCTGTCCCTTCAATTGTTTTCACACGGGATTCCTTTGTTCTTGTTATTTGTATATTTCTATCGCTTCCTCGACGACTACGACGTCTGATTAATGAAAAAATCGTCAACTATGGTTCCCTTTTATAGTTGCAATAAACGTTTTATTATGAAATCGCACTTCTCTTTGTTTCGTGACCGAAGATTTAGCTCAACAACGCAAGCAGGAAGACTATAAGAGAGAAGGAGTGGACAGAGCATAGGAAAATAAGTGGTGGGGGCATCTTTAAAATCTCGTCTTGAAACAGTTCTTAATATGGTCTAATAAGATCTTTATGCATACAGCGCCACCGTTTTGGGACGGAATTTCGTGTACATTTCTAAAGTACGCTGTGTCCACTCCTTCTCTCTAGTCTCCCTGGACGGAAGTAACTTCATCTGGCGAATTGCCACATAGCATGGTGACCACTACCAAATCACTTTTCACAAAAACTTTTTGAAATTGTAACTTAACCTGTTTTAAAAAAAACTCTACATTTTCTAAAAATCTTTGAAAAAATCATTTGATATTGATTGAAATGCTTCCCGATATATATTGCGCTATCATACTTTTTTTATGATTGTACACTTTTACAAAAATCTGAAGAATTGAATACCAATAATAAGCTGTTAGGAACATAAACTGCCTTATGTTACTGAAATGGATAAATGCTAATTATGTTTCGAGACCTCTTGCTATTTTGTGAAAGCGTGTCTTTTTCGCAAAATTTTGTTTCCAGGTATTTTTGTTGGTACAGATTTTTAAGATGGGAATGTAAAAAGCATAAGTTGCCGCAAAATGGCATACTCTCGTAGAAATATATGTAATCACACGTCGACGGGGTTCTTAAATACTCCCGATCTTTAGACATGTGTCGCGAAACAGTAGTGGGAAAGAGTATATATTTTGCGATGTAGAAACGCCGCGAAAAGAGAGCAAGAATGTTAGGACATAACGAAAAAAAGAGAGAAAGAGAGAAAGAGAGAAAGATCACAAATCTTATGCTGTACATCTCGCGCGAGAGGCGAGAGATATCGCGAAAGTCAAAAGGAGAGTTTGGCACCCGCGCTCGTAATATTTGACACACATGGACCTCCGATCTCAGCTTATCAGATTAAAGTCTGGATTGCGGCCCGAGAGAACTCGCACACGCATAGTACCAGGCATCGAGGCTTTCTTTTTTCTCTCTCTCTCTCACTTCCTCTTGCATCCCATAAACATATTTGTATCGTTTTATATCATATACAGACATATACGTTAAATACCATAAGCTCCTACCGTTCGGTGCATTTCGATCGATGAAATCTCACGATAAAAATCATCATAATAAGCAAATGGGATTCCATTAAGTATTATGTTATTTTTTTAAGACGTTATTACATCTCTCGTAGAATCAAGATTTTCCAACAGCTACCGGAGAAAATTTTGTGTGCAAAGCTTTGAGGACTGTAAGGATTTTAAAATGAATGTAACTGTCTACGAATTGTTATTTTAACTATCTCGGCTGGGAATAGAATCGGACTTCGAAAAATTAGAAAGAATGAAATTGAATTTCAATTCTCAGATACGATCGAGGCAATCGCAAAATAATTTTTCAATATTTGAATAAAACATCGTCATATGCTTTCAAATATTGAAGCAATAATAAAGGCTCGAAAATCTTGGACTTTCAGTTCTCAGGATACGTTTTCATTTAATTTACGATTAAATCACTATCGATGCCAGGATCGATAGTTTCTCCCGTTCACCTTGCATTTGCCTGCTTGTCGTTGTGGTCATCGTCGTCTCATATGTCGTAGCGATAAAGACTTTACAGTTTATTATTACTGCGTTTTATAACCGGTGTATTTATACAACCATGCAGTGAAAGTAGTAGTAAAATTATCCACCGTATGCAATGGCCTACAAGTTCTTCCGAGGTGAATCGTGATTGAAGGATAAAAAAGCTCAAATGAGAAAGGAGTGAGAAAAGTTTAGTTACTGTGGCAAAAGACGTAAGTCTTTCAACGAGAAAAATGCGTTAACGGTGCGTGGGCGTAAAATATATGAGATCCACAAGTTTCGCGGTCTTCTCTTCCCATAAAAATAGCTGCGTTTCCGCGTTTCGATTTTTCTCTTCGTACGCTTGTATTTGCGAACATCTGCCCAATCGGCCCTTCCATCTTCATTTCTTCGTAAATTTCTTCCGAAGAATGTCCGTTTATTTTTTTTCCTTCTTTTGGGATAAAAGAGAAATTGTCAAACGTATGCGTTTGTCTGGGTGTGCATCGGGACCGGAGCCAAACTTTCTTGGAGAGATTCATATCGTAACGAAGAGCCCAAAAGAGAGGCAAATAAAGGAGGGAGCGAGAATCTGGACGTTTCAGTTGGAGGCTTTTTCGTTGAGGGCTTTCTCGGACTTGTGCCAGGTGGGGAACCAAAATAGTGAAGGGGCAGACCGAGTCCTGTACAAAGTCGCGAAGAAGATTTCGGATTGCCGAAAAAAAATGATTAAACAAGAACGAAGATCTTTTCGAAAGCTCTTTAGCATGCACATGTACCACTGGCAAACAAATGGCCACAAAAATCGTACAATCTAACGCGTCAACTTGTGTTAGGACTACGAACTTCACTGTTCTGCTATATGCCAGTCAATATATATATGTCCGCGTATGTGTGTGTAAGTGTCTTCCAGTTGGGCCGTGAAATGGCAAGGAAGAGGATGAGAGACCGGGGCTCTCTTCGCACGGGTCGCATAAATCGTCGCGACTCGGATTCCGAGCATCCGAACGCAAGCGGCCATTGTCCGGACCTTCTTACCTCTCTCTCTCCCTCTTTTTCTTCAACTTTTCCATATGCACTCTTTCGCTCCTTCTGTGAGCGTCTCTTCGATATTTCCAATTTCTTACATATATATATACATTCACATAGGTACATAATACTCTTATGCCAGAGCGAGTTCTGCACTCTTTGCATACACTTTAAATATTACCGGGTGCTGGATCACCAGTGAAAAGGAATACAAAGGAAACGCTTGCGCTAGCAAAAAAGCACATTTGCCAGGGTAACTCCTCAAGGAATCCGACTCATCCACACTAGCAAATAAAATGCATAGAAAACACGAAATAAAAAGCATGCATAATCGTCAAACTTTCCGTAAAGTAAATTTTTCTGTTGGAAATCCACTGAACGAGTAATTATTGACACAAACACTTTCGAAATCATTTGATTGTCCATTCGAGTGAAAATGGCAGTTTTCAATTGTTTTTATAATAATTGTACTCAATGTCATAAAGATACGAGAAGTTTCACGATGAAAGACAGATTTTTCGATCTTTTCTTCTCAGATTTGCATGAACTCGATGTGTTTTCCCTGAAAGATAAGAGAATTGAATAGTCGACAATGAGGAACGATTTCTTCGGATCTTTTCGGGAACTTATATCATTGGTCGTTCACCATGAAGGGTAGATATAAAAATGCTTCGAGAAGTACATTTTAACCCTTTCAGTCACAGACGCCACTTTGCTAGTGTCATTTTATTTTCAGTCACACAATTCAATTTTTTTTTACGTAAAAGAGTAAATGTATGGTTCCAATGTTTTTTTTAAGCTGAATCCGAATCCAATGTCGAAATTACAGTAAACGTGATTACAATCTCTACAATGGGGTTAAAACTGATAATGAAATGACGCCACTATATGGTGACGTCTGTGACTGAATCGATCGCAAAAGGGAAAATAGAGGAAAGTCACTCGTAACAAATTCGCGCAGTACACAGGTGTGCATTAATATGCATAGCATACTTGATACCATCTCTATAGAAATCTCTGACCTGTGCTTGTTGTTGTAAATTAGCACTGAATCGTCACCGGTTAACAGAATATAAGGGTAGCAAAGAGAGAGATAGAGAAATAAAGATTTATTGATTGATGTTTATTAGATTTCCGAGTTATTTGTAAAATACATTTTCTTACATATCTTCCTTAGGGAGATATGCGATTTTTCATAGTGAGAGTTGGAAAAAAGGGGGAGAAAAAAGGAAGAGAGAGATGGTGACAAATACCTTTCCTCTTGGTACATTCTGCATGCTCTGGCTGTACCGGAGCACTCTTCTTCTTCGTTTTCTGCTCCTCTCCTTTTTATACCCGCGGTCTCTCGCTTTTGCATCCTCAACAACCAGCAAACCTCTAATTGGCCATGGATTCACCAGTGAACGATTCTTTGGCTCTCAGATTCCACTCTGAGAATTCGCCCGAGCGCTGAAGATCTGTATTCTCCAAAGCATCGAGTTTGCCTCTCATTATTGATTAACATCGTTTTATATACCAAGATCGACTAAATTTGTAGCTCTATACAAACTCAGCTCAGTAGATCGAATCGTTCTTTCTTTATTTCTTAATGATAATTAGTCTCAATTTTTACTAATGTTAGAAATCAAAACAAAAACATTTAATTAAAAATTTAGATTCGATTTTTGGTGTTTTTTTTTTCCTGTCTACTTTAGTAGCGATATTTTAGCAGAATTTTGTTTTTAATTCTTTATTGTATGTTCTGTTTTTCGATACGAAAAATGATTGAAAAATAATTTTGTCAGAAAACACTATCGAATTCCAAGTATCACCATCAGTTTTTTTCATCAAACACCAAGGAAAGTGTCTTTTCGGCTCCAATTACAGGCAGTTAAACCCAACTTTTGAGAGTCGAGAGAAACAGTGGAAAAACTGGCCGATGAAGGTGACTTTATATATCCTGTGGGTTGACGCTATGAAAAACCCAGAAAAATTGCCCCCGTTGCAACGATTACTGCGTGAGCTCGTTCATGACTAAGCGGTCGCCAATCCAAGTACTAGATTCGCCCGAAGTGAATCGACTCGGGAGATCGGTGAAGCTACCAGGAATTTACATTCATTAATGATAGTATATAACCATTTTGAACAACTCAAGAAATTCATTCAGACACTAAATATTAATGTTTTCACCAAGATAAGAAATAAACATACAAAAATAGAAAATAGGAACGAGTAAGAGTAAAAAAAAAAGACAGCAATCTCAAATGGATGGGAAAAAGAATGCGATTCGTAGACTACGATCAAAACAAGCAAAATTTTTAAAGAGTTCGCAGCTCTCAACCAAAAACCCATGCAGTTTGTTATTTTTACAGTGAAATTTATTTCCAATCGGGAGAAAGTTAGATAAAATGTCTTCGTTGAAAGCTTCGCGTAAATCCGAAACATGCCAGATCGGTCGTGTGGGTTTTATGTAAATAAAACATGATCCTACAATCAATACGAATTTATGTTCCGTATCGATTTCTTCAATTAAGAAAAGTATTAGAATTTTTATAATAAATGTAATCAGTAGTTTCTACAAGAAGCTAATAATTTGCAGAATTATTTTCGTAGTTGGATTTTCGTATTTGACGGTTTCAAGTATCATAACGTCTTTTATATTTTTCAACTATATTCTTCGCACCATTCGTAAGGAACAGATGAAAGAATACTTGTTTCTATGAAATAAATAAAATAAAATAAGATCGAAAAAGTATTTGGATGCACATCTCATTTGTTTGAATAAGGGAATAAATTTCCGTTTTTAAACAAAGGGATCATCAATTTATGCTCGTCGCTGTCGCAAGTATTTCTCTTATATACACATATATACAGAGAACGTGCGTCACGCTTTGTTCCAACTGACTTATAAAGATGCGAAAATTTCGTGGTTCTCTCAAGGTAACAGAGATCACGACGTGCACGCCGCTGCTGAAACAGTCGAGGCAAATCTTGCAAAGTCGCAGGCTCAGCCTTCCGGGGTGCCCGAGACCACGCGACGAAGAAGAAGAAGGAGAATAAGAAAAAAAAGAAGACGAAAAAAAGTAAGAGAAGTAGGAGGAGAAGGAGATCCGCGAGAAGATAGGAAAAGAGTCGCGCGGTCGTCCGCGACCCACAGTAGACTCTCCCTCTCGCTATACAGCTCGTTTTTACTAACTCACGTACTACTAGAAGAGGTCCTTGCTTCCTTCACGTTTTCTTCTCGTCCTTCTCCAGATATCTCCACTTTATAATCTTTCAACTTTCGTTCTTAGTCTCGGAATCAGCCGAGAGAGAAAAAAACACTTCGAGAACGAGTAAAAGAGAAAAAGACCTAGGGAAAAAGTGGGTGGAGAGAGAGAGAGAAAGAGAGAGAAAAGGCACATGCATGGCAACGCTCGCGCGTGCGAGAAGGCTCTTGAGATAAGTGAGCTCTCGCATACTACGAGATGTATAACTATTCAAGAGGAGATGAGCTCAGTCACCCAGTTCACCTCACGAAACAGACATTTTCAACAAAAACAACTTCATGAGATGAATAAAAATTCATCCAACTGAAGTGTCACGTCTCTTTGAAAAACATTTGAGAATGGATTTGCATGAAAATTCAGAAAAAATATAAACTTTCCACAAATAACAGAATTTAACACGATAATTAAACGATGCACAACTTACAAAGAAAGCCCTAATGAGTTCAAACCTCAAACACAAAATTTGCATTAAACGGACTGGTACCATTTGTTTACGGTATTTTCGTATTGATAACTTCAAATCAATTCAAAAAATAGTTTATTCAAATTTTTTGCTTGTTTATATTTAAAAATTATAACATCCCGTGCTTTTTTTTCTATTTTGACAACTTCACATGATATTGAGTACTCGGCAAGTGGCTATACAGAGTTTCTTAACGAGGTTTACGCGCCATAATTATAATATTGTATACAAAGTAACGGCAAAATCATCAGATACAATGTTTTCCAAGATCATTTTTTAAAATTTTCCGCGAATCTTCTTCAGCATCGTATTATAATGCGTAAGAAATTTGAGAAGGTTTCACCGTCTAGTGATCGAAATATTCAGTGTTTAAATTCGCAACTTTAACATGAGGTCTTGTGGAAAATTACGAAAAAAGAAGATTGAACTTAAGACGGTTAAACTTTCTCAAATTTTACCTACACTTGAGTATTATTGTTAAGAAGGTTCATACGAATTTTAAACAATTGAACTTGGAATTTGTTTAGCGCATGCTTAACGCTCGAACCTCCTTAAACATCATTAATGGGTCGGAAATGCCATACTCAAACAGTCTTGAGCCGGACTTAAAAAAATAACCACAATAACTTTCACCAACGTCCTCATGGAGAGCAGTGATCGTGGTGGCTAATTAATCTGTTCTTCTAAGACGTTGTCCACCGACTGCAGTCAAAATGTCCGGCATTTATTCGTTGCCCAGAAATCAAGTGATATAGTGTATAATGAGAAATAGGTCACATACATTCTTATTAGCAGACGACGGAGACAGAACGAAATGTACTTGTCCCGAGACCCCACCGAGTCTCTCAGTTTTACTTGATTATTTTTGCTCATATTCAAATCAATATCCAGGGAATACTCCCAGGCTATAAATGAACAAAAAATTAAATTGAAATTTCAGAATAAAAGAACTCATGGATACAGTAAAGATTCATATAAAAATATATCGATTGGCTCGAATAAACAATATATTTATAAATATACGTTATTTGACTAAAATTAGAACGAGTCTGATGTACGAAGGGCAGTACATAAAATTATCGATCGAGATCGGAAGGAGCATAAGCAAAATCTCGAAAAAACTTGACGTGTTATCGCTTTTGCTTCGTGTTCCCCGGGGCGTATGATAATCTCAGCTGGGAGAGCTGCTCTCACACATATTTACCATATATAAACATGTATAGTCATGAGTGTGTGTATTTGAAACGATAGTGGTGATGGCTGCTGCCGTTGGTACGAGAATAGTCGCGAAGAGAGGCAAGCCACAGGTTCAGGGACTCGCGGGGTACTTACCATCGATATATCCCTCCTTATATCATTTTCGACGTCGGCTGTTTATTGCCGGATGCAAATCGGTACTCGCGTCCTCGTGCCAACAGTATATATACATCGTCCGATCCACTCGCCGATGCACCAGTCCAACCGTGCATATATATACATACATGCATATGAATATATCTAAATGAATAAATGTATATATAGGAGAAACGGACAAAGTAGGACAGGCGGGCTTAGTGTAACCCCCCCCCCCCTTCCCCCGTAAAATATCAATATTGTTACTTACTCAATAAAATGTACTAATTTTTATTGATTTTTAATTCATTTATATTTGTTCAGGAAACCGTATTTCCGACGTATAATAATATGAATCGACTTAGTCCATATTTCGTGCTCTTATCTCATTTCCTTGCAACACTAATAATATAATGATATAATAATAATAACGAGTAAACAAATTTTTTTTTTAAATCAAGCTCAGTGGTTAAATTTTTGAAGGCCCTACTTTTTCCCAATGATTCACCTCAAAACAGCTCATGAAACCAAAGTTCTGCTAGGAAATTAGCGCGATACCTTAATTTTTCAAATCTGTATCGGCTATTCGTTATTTATTAACTTCTAATCATTCGATTGGAATCAAAGTCAGGACAAACTCGGGTCGAACGACTGTGTTGTGGCAAACAAAGGCTTGATGATGAGAAAGAAAATCATGACAAAAAAATGTCGTCGATGATAAATAAATTATCCAGCATTTGACATCCTTCAAAAATCGTTAAGAGGTTACACAGCAATTTCTCAATTTTTTTTTTCTTTTTTTAAACCTAAACTGGGCACAGCAAGAAATTTGAAGTCACAGTACAGATTTTTAGTTGCCATTGAAGCAGAGATTTTTGAATTTTGGTATCAAATATTATTTTATCCAAATTTGATTCTTATGAAAGGAAAAGAACGGAAAGTGGCAAATCCGGATCTTAAAATCGAGTAAATTATTTATTTTGTGGAACCGTTATTTTATCGGTCTAAGTTATGGGCCTCTCTCCTGAAGAAAATGAGCTTCCTTTGCTCCCCACAGTGATGAACGTTGTTCTTCGTAAAAACGTGCTTTCTTCTCACTGTTCTCCACCGGAGATTGCGTCCGGTGTGCACACACTCGAGATTTCCATTTTTTCCTGCATCGCGATATGATCTCTTCTGGACCCCATGCGCCCTTGATGACACATAAAAAAGACAGTGCACAGAACACGAACTCACCAGTGGAGAGAAAAAAGGGTAATTCTGTAGTTTGATTCCTTTTCCGAAAAATTATTAATTATTAAAAAATAAAAAAATATGAGATTATTCATTTTTAGCAACGGCAATATCTACGAAGAAGCACACAAGAAAAACATTTTTTTTTTTTCAAATTCGAACATATAAATAATTACGTAATTACAAAACAGTTTAATTTTTTTACATTCCGGTAACTTATAAATCCTGGCCCTGAAAGGGTCGGTGCTGCTAATGGAAGCATGACAAAAAATTCAAATGTGCCGGAGAGATTGACATACCTTGGTATACAAAATCATTAAATCCGCATTTTACGATAAAATAATTACATAATATTGTTCTGTAAAAAATAAGTAACTATGGTCGGAAAATAAAACATATTCCCACTGCTCTTGCATAAGTCTTTTTTGCCGAATTCCTCTGTAAGGAAGTATTGCTATAGTTTTAACAGAATAAAAGAATTTTTTTTTTCAGAAATAACAAATAAAATAGAAAACATTGAATTGGAACCGTATAAGCAACAAAGTGTAAATAAAAAATCCGCAGTTAATCTTTTTCATATGTCACCTTTTATTTTGAATTCAGCGTTTGTATTTTTTTTTTCATTCACTATTCTCGTTAATTGTCGTACTTTTTTTAGTATTCACGTTCAGCTGATTATGTTCAACTATTTTCATTCCAAACACACCATATTTATCTTTTGATACAAATATCGATAACGTTTTGCAATAAAAAAGCCCCTCAAATGAACTCTGGTTCATGGTACTTTGAAGTTTTCATTGATCACCAGGTAGGTCTTCAAAATATTTGATAAACTCGGATATAGCTCGTGAAAAGGGAGAGTGAGATCTTGGAGTATAGAGACGAGGGTTACCATGGTAGGAATTCGTAGATGAACGCAAGATACATACAGCAGCACACGCTGCGATGCAGTGCCCCCTTTATCGCTCGTCTAACTCTGAGGATAGGAAATCAACCGCTTCTCTCGCATGTAATATTACATATTGTATCTTTAAGGAGGGTGGCTACACTCAGCGATGATGCCCATGTTAAAAGCATAGGAAATATCGAAAAACTCAGAATTAAAAAAAAATTTCTTGAGCGTATTCTTTAGTATAGAATATGAAAATACAAATTTTTACTAATAACATAACAATTGAATTCAATTCTTTCTAGCTCTTACGTAAAAAGTGATGTGAAATTCTTTTTACGTCCTGGGCTCATGTTGATTAGAGACTTTTTTGCGACCTCAGAGAAAGCAAAGAACAGAGTTTGGGAAATCTTTCAGCTCTTGTTTATGTCTCTATGTCGGAGTCTATCCTCATCGCAGGTAGGTGTTGATGAGAGTGGAGTGTGAGTTCGAGATGAAAACAAGGGCCCAAAGCTCTAAAAATCTTTGAATGCGATTTCAAAATGCAATTTCGTGTTTAACTTCGACTACAAAGTTGCAACGTGAACTGCGTTCACCTGTCCAATAAAATCTCCAACTAAGTTCCTGGATTGTGGAAAAACAATCGAGGGCTGGATGTTCCTTGAATTTTATTATTTCTGTCTCGCTACCGCTCTCTTCAAATCTCAAGTTTAGGAGACGTTGAGGAAAAGAGCTGTGAAACAGTAACACAAGAATGTTACAATGTGGCAGAAAGATAAGTAGATGGACTTAGAATCGCTCGATCCAATATCGATCTTCGTATCCCCACGTAAACCCGTTTGAGGAATTCTCCTATACAGCGATCACTGGTATATTATTATACAGGGTATATCGCAAGCGATCGAGCAATACCATGTTTTGTGAATTTCTCTGACAGTAAGATGTTCCCTAAAGTGCAGGATTTGAAAGCATCGGTTTCGTATTATATTGTTTTTCTTTTCTTCCTTGTTTCGTCATAAAATTTCAACCGAAACACGGATTGAACATTCAAGAATTTTTATTCTCTTCAAAATAGCTGAGACATCGCAAACTCGCGACAATCAATTGACTATAACTATCCAAATCTGTTTCCCCTCCCATAACCGAGGTTAGAAAAAATAAGGGATCGACGGTTGTTGGAAGTCCTTTAACAACCGCAATTACAAAACTAAGACCCAAAATTCCAATTGTTTACAGCTTAATTGATAAAAAGAATGAAAATCATTTTTCCTCATCGGTTCTCAATCCGTTGGTTACCAAATTTTCCTCGCTTCTGGAATATAGTAATCTATTGTACACGAGAATTCTACTACACGTAAAAAGCTAGTACTACGTACTATACGATTGCCTGATCTTCGCATCCTCCGCTCCTGCTGTTGCTGCTGGTGCTGCAGGTTCGCAGTTCCCACCCAAACAGGTTTATACGCTGGTCAAAAAGAAAAGTTAGTTCTATAGTATATATGTATATACACACATATGTTTATATATATATATATATATACATACATACATTTATCTTGAGTCGAAAGATCTATGAACACACGTATTCTCAGCGAATGTGCACGAGCTTACGTACGTATAATATTCCTCATATATACAGGGTGGCAAACCACTGGTGCTTAACCCCGTAAACATAAGTTCAGAAATGAATTTCTAATTCAAAAGTATTATGTTATCTTTTTATTGGGCTAGTCCTTATGAATTATTAAGGACATTAGACAACAGCTTAATTACATTGATTGTGTATTTTTTTGCGAAAGCACATCAACTAGACAATTTCTGTGGACATTTTTGCACCGAACCAGAATCTTCGATTTGATATCTACATTATTTGAGTTGATAGGCAATTTCAGCGACCAAATTCGTGTTCGACGCGGGAAAATTTATCAAAGATACCTGAAAAAAAGGTTAAAGTTGAATAAACCAAAAGACAAATCACGTGCAAGGGATGAATTATACTTTTTTATATTTAATAGTTTAGCCTTGAAAGAGTTCGAAATTTGACCTGATTTTTTGATAACCGTGATTCGTGCAGTATCGCGAGCTTTTTTCGATAAATGCTCTATTTTAACTATTCACGGAAACTTTTTGATTATTGAAGAATGGGTGCAGGAATTAATTACACACGAGGAACGCATCCGATTGAAAAAATCTACGAGACTTTTTGATTCGGTACACAAATAGGAATTTACTTTCAAAGGCACGATAATTCATGTGGGACACCCTGTATGTACACACGTATACATATATAAATACCGATCGGGAATATTACATACAGACGTCCCGAATAAGAACTGAAATCCTTTCGAATTATTAGATTGCCCCTCGAGCTGCTCTTTACTAATCTCTTTGTATGTGAATGTATTTATCTGTAATGATGATTATGATTTTTAAATATTATTATTACTAGTATTTCTCGGATTTAACTCACGTCCGAGTGCGGTATCATCGGAGGTCATTCCCCGTGAGAATTATTCATAGAAGTTAGAATAAAAAAAGAATATTACTCGATGAATTATAAATATATAAGTAATCAAAGACACCGATCGGTTTGCATTTTCCTGCATTACATCGTCAGTGTCTTAGTTCGATACTTTTCTCTTTCTCTCGCGTGTGCTCTCGTTGGTTTCCTGTTTGTTTTTTTTTTTTTTTTTTTATCTTAAAGCAAAACCGATTTTTTACGAATCGTCGCGAAATTTGCAAGCAATTTGTCTTCGTTACACCCACGTGGTCACCCCTGGGGGGACAGACCGCGCGCTCTCTGCACTGGCACGCGTTTCTCTCTCATATCCTCTCTCGGCTGACCTTTCCTTCTCTTTTCCCAAGCCCCCTACACGAGTATCCGAGTACATGCATGTGGGTATATATATAACTTTTTTTCCTCAATTTTCTTCTTGTTTTTAAGCCATCTCTTTCGTTCTGTGGTTTCACTCGGAGAACCAGCTTGCGATTGGTATTATAACGTGGTATATATATATATGTATTAATATTGAACTGTATACGCGAGTGTGAGTGTGTATGTCAGTACTCTTCGTGTGTTTCCGAGATGCTGCTTCTGCTGCCCGCACCGGAATTGCAATTTATTCGGTCGATAAATACTCTCGGCACCATCGAGAAGAGACTCCTTCCCTCTCTACCTTTTTGTCTTTCTATGTATCTTTCTCTCCTCTCTCTCTCTCTCTGCCTCGATCTTGTATGAGCTTCATAATCTCATGAGTAAATGAGTTAGTGCGCAATGTGTAAGAAAGAGAGAAAAATAAAGAGAAATTGCATACAGGGTACACTTCGGACGAGTAGCGGCCATATTAATACATGGGAGGAGCGAAAGTTTCGCGCCCGATCGTTCCACCTTTCGTCTCGATATTATACCCATATCAGTAAGGTGTTACACATACGAAACTTCTCTCTCTCTCTCTCTCTCTCTCTCTCTCTCTCTTTTTCTCATCGTGCTCTTTTGAAGCACTTGGATCTCATCAATTCTGTAATTATCAACAATTTAATGTAAACCGACAAAATCAAGTTAATTGCACAAACATTATTCCTAACGTTCTCTAATTCACGATAAAAAAATAATCATATTAATTGTCTTTAAATATATAATGCAAGATGAATATGAAATTATTCGATTTTAATATACGTAAATTTAATATATACATATGGCTAAACTTGGGAAAGTAATGCAAAAAAATTAAGTCGATTATTCCAAGAACGAATGAAATATGAATAATCCTTCGCAATGAAAATCGTTCCAAATGACAACCCAGATTTTTTTATCAATCGCTGATCACAGTTGGCACATAAGTTAATGACTAGGGAACGAGGATAAATAAAGTACACTAGAATACTACGTGTTCTTAGAACTCGCAATTCAAGTGACTTTATACATATATATTTATATATAAATGTGAAAAAAAAAAAAAAAAAAAAAAAAAACAAGTAGACATACACATATTAAGTGGAAGCGGTTGTAACTAAGAAGGTAGAAAGGAAGGATGTAAGCGAAGTCAGTGCAGCGGGGGGTGTGATGAGGGTAAAAATTTCTCTCGTTTCCACGCTCTATAGTATTGGGGCGACGGCGGAGAGAGTCCTCTCGACGTGATCCTCCTTGCGTACTCATCCTCATCGTCGTCGTAGTTGTTTCTCTGACATCGGGTGACATCGGCTGTTCGGCCAGTCCCTTAAAGATGGTACTCGGTCGAGTACGTGGACGGCATAATTTATAGACTGCTATTTATATACTCCTTTCCTTCGTTCTCATACTTCTATCTCTCTTTCTCTCTTTATCATTCCTTCTTACTCGCACGTCTATTCCACACGATATAAGGCGATGGGCAATATACATACAAATATATATGAGGTGTTTCACGAAATTTCACTTTTCTCAGGGATTTCTCAACGTTTTTTGTTTTATTATTAATTTCTTCATTTCCATTTGTTACTTTACTTCGTTTTCAGGAATTTCATATTAGACCAATTAATGAATACTCACACGAATCTGTAACGCGGACCAACGGTTTGAGCGAGCTTTAAAGTTTCGGTTACATCTTCCATTTCAATTATTGTTTTGCAACTATTATGAAAAAAAAATCGCACAAAAACGTTGCCAACGTTGCACGATATGTGTATTTTTTTTTGCGGAATCAAATTGCTTGCAAAATAAATAAAAATCGTCGACGTTGAGCTGAGATAAAAACATTCAACAGTTATTGCTCTTCGGAGGTTGATCGATATAAAAAAAAGTGCTTTCGATTTGATGTCATACATAATTTGTTCATGTTACGAAAGTACTTCGAATGCAAATATTGGCAATAATTTTCGTAATACATTCAACATTCAGAGATTAGTTGAATGTGTTCATGTATTAGTCACTTTTATGAGGTGACAATTTTTTGAATCTGTTTCAACAGATTAATGTAGAACACAGATAAAAATATTTAATTATTTTCATAAACAATAGCCGTATATTATTGAAAAACAGTTACAATGTTCACATTTTTGATATCTTGTGACGATAAACAAAAAATCTCTACTCACATGACTGAAGCTCTATTAAATCGTAAGCTTCACGTTTATTTGACAGCAAACACTGTAAATAAATGTTAATATCTGGACTATCATTCCGATATGAAAGATCGCTATGTTAAAAAATAAATATGTGGAAGAGTGGGAGGAAGGGAGGGAGTAGAGAAGGGAGAAAAATATTTTGTTCACGGTCATTGGATCTGGCCAGACAGACGAACAAAAACGAGAATCTTGTAACGATTTGCCTCTATCGTGAAGAATATACGGACTCGGTGATATAACGTACACGTTGCGTATATATGTACGAGCTTTTCGCGACATACGACCGTTGGAAAAACAGTTGATTCTCGTTCCAAAGTCGAATCACACATAAAAGTGCATCGACAGGATCGTCCACGTGGATTTCCATTGGATCAACGTCTTGTAAAAGACACATAAACACTTTAACTCGCACAAGCCTCGATGGTCATAGAATATTTATAAGAAAATATATCGAGAGACGCGCGCGGTAGAGTCTCGACGCCAAGCATTTAATAAAAGAATAGTTAGAAGTCACAATTCAAGAATCGTCGCGTCTCTGTGCATGATAATCGGCTCTTTCTTTGTCTCTTTCAAATAATACACAGAACATCTGTAAATCCTTACGTAAGATTTACGACGAATCAAAAAAAATCCGAAAATCCGAATAAACCTATTTAAAATCATTCGATCTTCACTGTTTACAAACTGGGCACCACTTTTTGGACACTCTGTATGTATTGAATATTGACATCTAGATATCTATCGCAATAAGACACTGTCAGCCGTGGAAATATTGAAAGATAAATAATAGTTGAATTATACCGATTGTGAAAGTCCCCTCTTATCCTTACTACACCTTTGTTATAACCTCACGAACCTTTTTTATTTTATCTGTTGCGTCGCGTTGAAGAAAAAAACGAATTAATGATCGATGATGTTATAAATGTGGAGGAGCATCGATCTAACACCGACATTTCGATCAGGAATATCGATTACTTGCCGTGACCACTCATGAACTCAATCCATCCCCCATATTATACGAATCGTAAAACATGAGCGGTATTATATTGAAAATATCACATTGAAACAACGTTAATTTATAGTTTGCTTCTTATTTTTCCACGTTGCAGATAAACTACCGAGCCGATTTTACTTGGTATCCGAACAGTTGGATTTTATTATGGATCCTATTACCGGAATGCTACGGACACGAATATCTCTCGACAGAGAACTTCGTGATAGCTACATCCTCAGCGTGGCCGTACGCAATGGAATCTCCCTTGGTTACTGTCAGGTACGTGTCTCGACGATCTATCGAAAATTAATCATCAGAATAATGACTATACATTCTTTCTTACACCGTGCGCGTAAAGGTTCCTTTTATCCAACTCTACTTTTATAACCATTTGTCTTGAGATGTAGAAAGAAAAAAAAAACATCTTTTCTTATGTGATTTTTTATTTCAACATTTGATTTTGTTGCACAATCCCGATTTTTACGCTTTTTGAAAATATCTGTGGCTCATAAAATTCATATTGTAAAATATAAGTTGTACAAAATCATAGAAATCGACGATTCAATCAATTTGGCGAAAGAACTGTTCAACAGAAATATCAAACTGAATTAATGAACTGCGACCAATAATACATTCAAAAAAAAAAACCTGCCAATTTTTTAACTAATCAATTATAAAGTAATTAAACAAATATTCGAAAGCGTACAATTTGCAATTCAATCATTTGAAATTCATATCGATCAAAATTCCTCCAAGTTAAAATTTTTTTCATCAACGAAAAATTCGGAATTTTTTAAAATTGAACAATGAGAACTAGAATTTCTGTTGTTTGCAATGAAATCGTCATTATTGGTAAAATTGTGTCGAACGATATTGTAAAAAGTCTCAAGTTTTAATTATTTTTGTTTTGTTTGTTTTGTTAAGGTTGAAATAAAGGTCGAGGACGTAAATGACAATTCACCGTATTTTCCGAACAGCAGCGTTCGGATATCGGTGCCGGAATCGCATCCATTGCATTTGCCATTGTACGTTGCACACGCGAGTGATCCAGACTTGAGTCCTGGTACGCCATTGCGTTACGCGCTGGTGCAAAACAGTGCGGAACTTTTTGGCATAGATTCGCGTCTGGGTGAGGTTTATCTAACACGTCGTTTGGATTATGAGACTCAACAGAGGCACAGTTTGATGATAAGTGCCATAGACGGTGGGGGACTAAACGCAAATCTGAGTATTCGCGTCGAGGTACAAGACGTGAATGACAACCCCCCGGTGTTTGAGAGAAACGAGTATCACGTGGATATTACCGAAGGCACCAGGCTCGATTCTCAAGTAAGAAAAATAATCATAATAACCATTTAAAAAGGAAAGATAAAAATTTTCATTACACGCCTGTCAACCTGAGGATTTGTTCATCGACCTTTTCTTTCTCTATTTCTCTATATATTTCTGCGTACTCATCTTTAATACGATCATGATTTATACACCCACTATGGCACATTCATCCTTGCTCCATACCAACTTTTAACGTCTCACACTATCCGTGCTATTTTTTTTCTCACTCTCTATTACGGAGCCTCCGGGTATGATTGGATTTCGCAGTCAATTCTACATTTGCATATTTATTCAAAAACAATTTTTCTCTAGTTATACAAAACTGTATCTCACTTTTAATTAGATGGAAAACAGGAATAAGCAGCGAGATTATTCAGTCCACTATTTCGATATTCATGTTATTCAACATAAAAATCAATTTTATCGGAGACTGGGCCCAATAGGCGATGGAACTCGTATTTTCTTTACCGTAACTGTGAATTTCGCCAAACTGTTCGATCCACAAGTCGTTTTCTCATTTTTGGCAGCAATCATTGCAGTCGTTTGTAATTTTTTTAAATCGAGTCTCGTGCCTGGATGGACGTTAGGTTTATTGGGTAAATATAATCTGCCACGGGCTACAAGAGCCAGTCGGCATAGGAACTGCGTTTACGGCTTGCAAGAGTGTTACTTTGTACGAAGAAGGAATTGAGTAGGAGAGGAAAGATGAATTAAAAAAAAGTATATATGTTAAAGGAACGGTGTCGTATGGGATATCTCGACGTGGTCCTAAGAGTTAACGACCACAGGCTCTTTACCTCATTCTACGTCTCTTCCTCGTCGACCTTCACTCCCGATGCCTATTCCCATCTGTCTTTGTCACGATGATCTTCTCGGATGCGTAATTTCATCCGGGACAACCAGGAAGAGAAAGAAAGAGCTTCTCGAGAGCATCGGCTTGCTTGTGAATCCTTCGATGTTGCGGTGGATCCTCGACACTACGAGGGATTCGCGCCCAATCCTTTCTCTCTTACTTCCCTGCGAATGTGCATACATCTATGTTTATACCTTCCTCATTGCATTCGCGCGTTCTTCTGCTCCAGCGGCCGGTTGAACGAAGATAAAAAAAAGCACCAAGGGAAATACGACGAATGTATACGCGTACGAGATCCAATCGCGCACCTTACTTCGATTCCGTTACCCATGAACCACCAAGAGGCCTCGCCACTTGCAATAATACCGTTTATTCGAACACGAGTTTATTCAAACGTAATATCCCTAGTTTCTTGCCCTTGTGCCTACTCGCTTCTTTTGTTCCTAAGATAAGTGGCAGATTTTTCCTATCGGCCATCATCGTAGTGGGCAGTTTTGTTCTTACTACTATTATAAATCACGTTATTGACCTCTAGAGCACAACAAAATTTCTTTTCATTTTTCTTCATATTGCAAGGTTGGCCACCTCTTGAGTCCCGTCTTCCATTTCCGGTCAAACACCAATAGAGAAATTGAACATTTTTGCTATTGTTCAAACTGCAACCTATCAGGAGAGTCCTTTCTAAGTATCTCTGATGCATAGTTGCAAAAATAGGTGATCGGCAGACTTTATTCTGCGGAGGAATGGTTGAAACGATAAGATATTTAAAATGACAGAGTACCTTCAATTTTTCTGAGTATTTATTGACTATAAAATTCGATCTCTGTTCGTGTGTATCTTATTTTTAGTCTGTATACTTTGATCTTGAAAAACTAATCTGCATCAGTGTCGGGAAACTGTTATAAAAATTGTTCGTACGAAAAAGTATAATGGTTAAAATTTGATTGCAGGTGTTACAAGTGACAGCGTTGGATTTGGACACTGGAAATAATGCCCGACTGAGTTATCGTCTTCAGGGTTCGAAGGCGTTTCGCATAAGTCCAAACACGGGTTGGATATATTTGGCAGAGTCGTTGGATCGAGAAATGGTTGATCGTTACGCACTGACAGTGCTTGCAACTGACAACGGTTCACCCGCAGCGACAGCGAGTGCCTCGGTATTGGTGAAGGTATTGGACGAGAACGACAACACGCCGCGTTTTGACAAGGAATTTTACGGATTTGAATTGTTGGAGAATATGCCATCGGGGACGGCGATTGGTAGCGTGAGCGCGAATGATCCCGATATTGGAAAAAATTCGCTTCTTCGTTACTCGATTGTGCAGGCCAACAGTAGCTTTGCCGTTGATCCCGATACAGGTAAGAGACTGAGTTAATTGTGGCAAAAATGTATTAACGTAGAAATTTAAAACGATAGAGAAAAAGCATGTATTTTTAAAAAATAAGAATGCATAATTATCACAATGAAGAAGAACAAACGAAAGAGTGAGTAAAAAGAAAGAAAATCTATGCATTAGATTTATAAATTGTGAGGAAAAACAAAAAGAGACTTAAAAGTTTGCATGTGTCACGCGAAGAGAGGGAAAGAAAGTTTCTTGGGATAATCGAAGGTGGTATAAGTACAAGAACGTTTATGATGCGCGAGATGTATATAGACAAGAAAAGAGAGAAAGAAAAGAGTCCGCGGAAGTAATCTTGGAACGATTCGTCGCAGGCGGATGAACCCGGGCAATAATCCGATAGCCATTATATTCCGTTGAGTGGCTCTCACTTTTTCTTCTTCTTCTTCTTCTGCTCCGTCCTTTTCTTCTCTCTTTTTCCAGTCCTCGTCATTCGTCCCTCCTTTCACTCTTTTTCTCCCTTCCTATCTCTTCCTCGTCGTCCTTTTTTTTCTTTTTAATTTCATCTCTTTTCATTCTCATATCCACTACAGGGGAAAAAGGAGGCGGAGTTTAACGACGCGACCGGAATTCGTTTTGAGGCTTTCATACACGAATCTGCCTCACGCACGCATGATATACATCTTCTGCACGTCACATTTCTATATATTATACATATATATATATATATAGTTAGTTATAAGAAGAAATGTGTAGTATACAAGATATGGGGTGTTACAAAAGCGATCGGTGTTGGTGTTTCGGGGTCGATCAAAGAAAAATGCGCAATATGTAACCAATGGAAAAAAAGTGTAGATCAGATAATAGAGAGTTCGCGTGTTGAAAACAAAAATCCGATCACTTATCCAACGGAATATTTTATGATCGATTGATGTTTCGAGTTAATTATTATTTCTCCCAATTACTCATACTTCATACAATCAATTTTGTGAACTAAAAAATGATTTTCGAGCATAATTTATCGAAAATCAATTTGAATAATATGATTCAACTGACAAATTCATTTTTTATAGCAACTATATCGACGTTGCATAGTCGTGATGAGCTAACATCACGTCGATTGTACTTGACGCTTTATCTTTCGAAAAGACTACAGCCTGCTCCTGTTTCCCACGCGTTATAGTACAAGTTTATAGTAAAACAAAAAAATTTCAGCAGCTTACTGTCACCTGAGTAGCGATTATCTGCTGGACATGCTATTCTGTCGCTTCGTATCGGTAGGAGCACAAAAGTTATGTTTCTGCATCAACGGAAATAATACTCATGTATGGAATTGTTTCAATTATCCTAATGATGCAATGATTTGGTTGCTGTGGATCGGACTTCGTTGTTTTCAAGTCACTTCTGTAATAGTTCATTCACATAGATTGTAATAATGTTTCACATTGTATTCACACTCATTAGACTGATCGCGATTTTCCAAATTCGTGTATTTCACAGATGTATTAATGTGGACGTTAGCTCAAATAAAATTCGCAGGAATTTGTCCGAAAATATTTCATAATTAATCGACTACCGAATCGATAAAATCATCAGAAGATAATAAGATTCTGCTACATTTCTGGCCAGGATTCCCCTAACATTTTCGAGCAAACAATTTCATATTAAGATATATATTATGGATATTCATAAGAATATTTATAACATTGAATATCCTCAAGAAAATTGAGTCATTTAAACTAAACTGACGGACGTTGAGGTCTTCTGTATCATTCTTCAGATGTTTACATGAGCTATCTCTTGAACTGAAAATCGTCGGGAGCAGCTTCATAAAAATCCAATTTCACACTTATTTTTGACAAAGTGACAAATATTTCATTCTGCTAATTTGTCGAGAGGACTGCGCTCTGAAATGAGGAAAACTGGAGACTTAACGATAAATTCCGAGGCTATCGGAACCGCGTTTTACGCACCACCGGAATAATAGTAAGGGGACGCCACCGTGTCGTGGCATTAGGTTCGATTGGCATGCGTCAAAGATATACCCGTTATGTCCGAGGGATAGCAGAATGGGCGAGACCTCCAAGAGTTTTCTACAGGTGTCAGTGTCGATGTCACAAATGCACGCACGCACACACACACACACACACACACACATCCGCGTGTACTGGATACGACCAATCTTGACCCAGGATTTCGTCCATGAAGATGTGTGTGCGCGCGTGCGTGCGTAGGCAAGTTAGAGAAATAGAGAGAAAAGAGAATGAGAAATAGAGAGAGTGAGCAAGGAACCATAAGTGGACCATTCATCACCAATAATGAATTCTAACAAACAAGATGGGTGAAGAAGAAAAAAAAACAATTGTTTGCACTGTATACACCCGCATCCTGACGTATCCGGCTCTTATTGTTGTACGAACGTAGAAAACTCGAGACGAAGATACAGCGGGAAGAAATAGAGAAAGAGCGAAAGGAGAAAAGAAATAGAGACAGAATGCATGTGCATTCGTGCATTCCATGGCGTCGCTTCCGATGCTAGGTACGATCTCTACCATGTACAATGATATATATATTTGTAACCACATACGCTATATTTACACGAGGCATTCCACGCTAGTTAACGCAACCTTGGAACCGATTTTTTTTTTTTTTTTTCATCTCCTGCCCTTTCTCTTTACATTCATTTCACATTCCAATATTACAAAAAAAAACAAAAAAAAAACCATTTCGTTCGGAAAAGATCAAACGACATCATCCAGTTTTAAACTAATTGAAATATCGACGAATGTAATTCTATGCATATCTTTGTCATGTCGTAGCATCATTACATGCAAAAATGTTAAAGTAAATGCTTTGATAAAAAATTAGGGTTCTTTGAGTTTGGAGCGAAAACACATATTTGTTGAAATTTTTTCTTTTTTGGAATTTGTCCAATAACAGGATTTCTAACGCTAGTCGCGTTGTGGGCCCAATATTTTTGCTTCTGCTTTATTACGAAAGGGACGAACTTGCCGAACGGAAATGATGGACTTTGCAAAAATACATTATTTTTTATTATTTTTTATGCCAATTCATAAAATGTTCGTATACTAATAATAATTTTGATAATTGTCTTTGGTGTTTAACATTTTGTAATCAGATTCGATAGTCACGAAATTTATTCGTTTACATTTCGCCTCGAAAGTAATTTTTTAATCATGTCTTGTATGGCCGTCATTAATTAATGATGATAAATATATAATACATTATACATTTTAATAACTGAATTAATTTGGAGGTTATTGAATTCTTAAACGTTTAAGTAATTGAAAATAAGAAATGGTCGGGGTCACGGCCACGTGAAATAGCGTCGAGTACCTTAATATGCAAGATTTTACGTATTGCATTTAGATGCATGTATTGTAAGAGCTGGATGAAAAATCGCAAAGGCGCCTTACCAGCGGGACACGAGCGTGCCCGGAATCCCGTGTTCACTATTACTATACTCTTCTCGCTATCAACATCAACGTTGTACTACAGCACGCGTCGGATTATAACATACGTTTCAATCGTACCGAGAAAAAGCCAATCTCTATTCCTCTTGCGTTAACGCTATAAGGCAGAAGTTGCGATATGGATTATGCATTTATGATTAACCATATTCGAAAGAAGGTCTTTACGAATTGTCGTTTTTATCAAAACGGACCAACAAAATAGTTGCTCGTATTTTCTTACTTTTATCTCGACTAATATTTTCACTGAGAAATTTTTTTGGTCCAACTAAATATTTAACAATAATAACAAAAATTTTGTCATTACTACAGTTTATTTGGTACATTACAAATATATTGTTGAAATGACAAAATTTTTGTTGTTATTGCTCAATGTTTTATTCGACGTATTCAACTAAATAATCGTCCTTTTCAACCAATTTTTTTTCTCAGTGTTGTTTAACTTTAGCTTAAGTTATTTTTGTGTGTCAAGACTTTGCCGAGCAATTTGTAACTTTTACTTATTCCCCTCAATTTAGTTCCCATCGTTATCTATCATTTTTCCTCGTTTTATGTTATATCAATATAGAATTTTTCGTCCCTTTAGGATTCCCTAAGTGAATCGTGAATGAGAAGGGAATTATAATTCCCATATAAGTAAGCAAAAGAACAGGCTCCCTATGTCTGGCATTTTATGACGAATATCATTACATAAGATTACAAAATGAAGAATGGATCGTGCTCAATATTAGCTCAGTGATAATTTTATCTCGCAATGTGATTATTTTCTCGGTTTATTTTCCTTTGTCGAAATAAAACAGACGAGGGGTACAAAAACTCTGCTTCGAAGAAGGTTATATTGAGTTTTAGAAATGTTTGTTTTGTTTTGTTTTTTTCGCTAAACGATGCAGGTGCCAGGATGAATGTTGTTTTTTGTTTTATCTCAAGCCGAAAGCCGATACGTTGTTGAGGCGTGCGGGGCACCCTGCCCAAATATTGGTAGACGAAGGAAGAAGAAAAAGAGAGGGAAAATGTTGTGAGCTCTTTTAAAGTGTATATATGTATATATAACTTTCAGTGGTTACACGAGAAATGCATTAGCACGCGCTCTACTATACTTTTTATTGTCCTTTACGTGGTAGTTTGCCCAGAACTAACTCTGCACAACTTTCGATTCTCTCTCGCGTTTACGAGGATCCGCACGACGAATATACCTTCTTTCATAGAAACTTGCTTTCGAACTCAATGTCGTATTTTGCCGTATTTCGCATGTACAGTTTTTTTTTTTTATTTTATTATATTTTTTTCTTTTAATTTATCTGACTAAATTTTTTGTTTTGTTTCTTAACAGGTGAAATCACAACTCGCGAACCACTGGATCGTGAAACGAGGGGGTTGCACGAGTTAGTAGTAGAAGCACGCGATCAAGGCACACCCTCCAGAGCCGCCAGAGTTCCTCTCAAAGTCAACGTACTCGATGTCAACGACAATTCCCCGGAAATTGTCGATCCTCAGGGCGACGTTGTAAGTGTCAGGGAGGAACAACCATCCGGGACTGAAGTCGCCAGAGTTCGAGCTCTCGACACCGATCTTGGAGAAAATGCCTCGGTCACGTATACAATTTTGAAAGGTCAGCAATTTTTAACTTCCCATTTGTATTTCAGAGTAAATCTTTCAATTTAGAGATTACGAGATTGTGGAATCATTTTTGTTGCCGCAAATCTTAAATTCATTGAAACAAGCCAACATATACGTTTAGCGCGAAAATTGAGTTGAACTTTTTTTCAACGTCTGTTTTATTGAAACTGACGTTATTTTTGTAATTTTGCAGTTCGAATGTTTTTTAAAATTAAAATTCAATTATGCGTTTGAAATTTTCGTATTTTTCAGTTTGATCTTAATTTTTATTTATATTTTGTTCATTTCAGATCGTGACTCGGATGGTTTCAATGTATTCTTGATAGACCCAGTGACTGGTATGATAAGAACGAGATCAGTGCTCGACCATGAGGAGCGTAATGTCTACAGACTTTCAATTCAGGCGAGCGACGCGGGACGGCCTCCGCGAGTCAGTGTTCGTACGCTTCGTGTTGAAGTTCTAGCTCTCGCCGATAATCGACCCACATTTTCTAGCAGCAGCCTTACATTCAACGTAAGTGAAAAACAAACAAAAAATTCAAGTGTAAGACTGAATGAATTCCATGTCAATAAAATTGCAATTATAGACAAACGAATATTGTGGGGGAAAAAATGGAAAGTGAAATCTCATCATTTTTTTTAGAGCACACAAAAACCATGTTCTCATTAAAATTCTTTCAATCTCGATTAATGACACGGCTTTGGAAACGATCAGACAAAAAGATTGAAAAGCAAAACAAAAATAACATGTAAATCATTTTAAAAAAACGTATGGGGATAAATAAATTCCTGACGATATGAAATACGTTTGACCGAATATCTAAGAGTCTAAGAAGAGGAATGAAATTTCACACTGGCCATTCGCCCGAAATCAATAAACAGGGTGTCTCGTTGTAAACGATCTACACAAATATCTTCAAAGTTTGACAATTTCTGAAAAAGTGTTCCAGTTGAGATTTGTCAGACTTGAAGGGGGACATTTGATGGCTACTCCGAAATTGACCTTGAAAGTTCGCGTTTCAGAAATGGTCGAATTTCGAAGATGTTTGCATGAATTGTCTAAAATGAGACACCCTATGTACAGTATTTTGTTACCATTGATGTATTTTTTTCGGCAGGTTCGAGAAGATGCAGGTATCGGCGACCCAGTGGGTTCAGTTTCGGGTGCAGGACCCGCTGGCCGGGTAGCATTCACCCTGAATTCCTTGACACCACTAGCCGAATTTGCTTCGTTTGACGTTGATCGTGGTTCGGGTCAATTGGTAGTTGCGCACTCGCTCGATCGTGAAAACGTAAGCGAGTATCACCTTGACATTCGGGCATTGGACACTACGTCGATCGGTAATCCGCAGAGTATTGCGGTTTCGGTAAAGATTGTAATCGAGGACGCGAACGACAATGCACCGGAGTGGCCACAAGATCCAATGACGATAAGAGTGAGCGAAGGCTCGATCATTGGCTCGACGATTTACAATCTAAGCGCTAGTGATCGCGACAGCGGACCAAACGGAGATCTGACGTATGATCTCGTCTCGGAATTTCCGGCAACCGGAAGTTTCGCCGTTGATTCACTCACCGGTGCATTAACGCTTGCTAAATCTCTTGATCGTGAAGAACGTTCAGATTATACACTCATTCTGAGAGCATCAGATTGTGCACCAATTGCGGAACGACTTGCTGCTACTGTTACTGCCAGAATCATCGTTCTCGATCAGAATGATAACAATCCGGTTTTTGTTGCACCCGAAGTCATCACGATACCCGCAAGTGCTGATCTTACACCAGGTGAGAATTTGATTGTTTTTAAAATTGTTGGCATTACGGTAATCATCTTGCTGCAGAGCGTCGTATTTTTGGGTGCATGCGCAATATGACGTTTTTTAAACTAATCATCACTCTGGAGGGTTCACAAAAACCGGGGAACAACAACTACTGTAATTGGATGAAAGAAGTTGCGAAACGTTAGTAAAAATACGGATCAAATGCGCAGTAACTTTGTCAAACACACGGGACCATTTGTAACGGACAAAAATAAGAGTTATTGCACTACGCGTGCAAGTTTACTACTTGCGAAGAAAACATAACCTCCTGAAAGTCATGGTTAGATAAAATCGTATACTAGTCACATTTCGCAAAATTCTATAGTTAACGTACTCGGACCTCTATTTTCGGAAAAGTGGAGGGAGTAGTTCAGCACTTAAAGATTGAAACGTTGCGCATGCTTCGACGCGAAAGTAGATTGGGCCGAGGGCTACCTACGTCGATCGATCAATATTCGGCGCAGAGTGAAGGGAAATACGATAACAGAAGTTCGGAAAACAGAGGTCCGAATACATAATTTTTGCAATTTTTTCTACGCATAAAGCTGTTTGTATCAAATTCCTAGACTTATTCGAAATATAAATTATTTAATGGAAATGCTTGCAACAGGTCATATCTCAATATCTTCTTAATTTTATTTATTTCATTAAATATCCGATTTAGGGGAGAGGTGGGTACCTCCAGCCGGAGGGTATCCACGGCCGACTCAATTTTCGGACTCGCGCACTGTTATAGAAAAACAAAAAACGAGAAAATGTGACCAGGGTCATTGCCTAAAATTTTACTTATATTTTTTCATCTAAATGTGCGCAAATGGCCAAATCTTTGAGAAATCTTCAATAATTTTTGTATATTAATGATTTTCTTTGGGATTTTTTTTTTTACATGTCATTGCTAACAGAAAACAATTAGGAACAGGAACTTAATTGTCAGTGTTGTAAAATATTTTTCTGTTAAATATTCAATAAACGATTTGTGATAAGTTCGTAAGTAATATGCCTGACAATAAAATGTACTGCTCATACCTAATCTTCAATTTTCCGTGTGATGTGCTTCAGGATATACGATAACGAGAGTAGTTGCAATAGACAAAGACGCCGGTGACAACGGTAGAGTTTCTTACGTGATAACAGCGGGGAACGAGGAGGGAAGATTTTCCGTGGGTTACGATTCGGGAATAGTAACATTGATGAAGCCAATAACGAAAGACACGGAGATTGAGATAACAGCAAACGACCACGGAAGTCCGGCTCGCCGTGCGACACTAAATCTAACAGTGGTAATGGCGATTGGACAGACTAGTGGACCGCCGCATCTCTTGATTCCTTCGCCGGTTGTAAAAATATCAGAGGATCTTGCAGTTGGAAGTACGGTTCTTGATGTCGCCGATCGGGCAACGAACATCGACCAAGGTTCGTAGAAATGAACTTTGTATAAACAATTAATCGTGAATAAGAGACTAAAGAGACATTTAAAAGATAATAAGAAATATTACTTCGGAATAATTGTTAGTTAAAACGCCGTGAAACGATTCTCATGCGTTGCAGTATCGCAATTATAGGATGTCCGTAAAGTTATGTCCGAAACTTTGGCTACAGTTCAGTGAAACCGCATAGAAATCAATGTAACTGTTGGTTTTTTATTTCTGTGACATGGTCCATTGATGAGATATTAGTTAATCAATTACTACCTACTCAGATTCGTTATAAAGAAAAAACGGACAAGTTTTTTCCAATTCCAGGCTCTTTCGCAGCAGTAGATCAGTAGTTAAGCTGCTTTTAATTGATTAACATCTCGAGAACGCTGCGTCTTTAAGAAAAGTGGCTGAAAAATGGCCTCTTCAAAATTTAACAAGCCGAAGAATTTCTGTAAGCATTGGAAGTGATTTTAAAGACACTCCGTATAAGTATTTATGCGAGTATAATAATATCGTGAATAGCGTCTTTCGCAAAAGAGCATCCGGGAGGCTACTGGGTGAAAAGCAGGTAGAGGTGTATTACCACCGATGCTATGAAAAATAAGAAGAAGAAGAAGAAGGAGAAGAAGAAGAGGAGCGAAGGAAAGCGAATAGAGGCGGATTGCGAACAATGGCCGCGTATATCATCGTGCCGGCAGCAGTCTTTCGAGCACTACGCATAGGCAAATCACCGGCTTTCTTGCTCCAAGTCCGGTGTATGCGTGTCAACCAGAAGCTGCAGCAAGAGACCGGCACTGAATGCACATATAGGCTTCTACGCTCCAAAGAAAGTTCCCTTCTTCTCTTTCTCCTTCATTTTAGCCGCTTTGTCCTAAGCCCGCTAAAAAAATTCCCCCCACAAACTAAAAGACGTCCCTTCGGAATTTAAGAATCGGATGCATAAAAATTCAAGCACGAGAATACCCTGCAATGACCAACGCCAACTGTAGAACTTCTCGGAGCTTTCCGCACTCGAGAATGTTGCTAAAAAGTTCAAACCGTTAGGAATTGTTCATCTTTTCCCTTGCATTTAAACTTTGCAATTAAATTGGCAATGTTGCAACATACTTAACTACTAATTTTCATTAAAACGATGCAGAGAATCTTGGAAAAGGTATTCGACGTAATATCTCTGGGGCAATTGAAATAAAAATGGTCATCAAAATAGCGGCAATTGGATAGGAATTATTTTAATGAGATACTATAGCTTTTATATGATTCCTGATTCCAATGAATCGGGAGTAGCTATTAAAAATAATATCAAATTAGTGCCGAGTTTATGAATCTACTTTTCTATTATAGTGAAATATGTGTGTTTTTCTTAAAACATTTAGTGAATTGATATAAGCATATTTTAGAAATTATTGCCTCGGACATACCGCTCAAGGCGTCAACAAGCTGCCGCAAATATACATACGCCAAAGAACTCGTTTCAGTAGCTTTTCCAATAAGAATTATTATTCAAATAATTGCAGTGTCATGTATGTTAATAAACGTGTGATAATTTCAATTTTTTCATACATATTATGTCTAAACCATTTACTTTATGGAGTTTTCAGCCTCCACTGGTTTGGTGGTCATAGGGAGAGACGGTGCTCGCGTGAAGGGGGGGAGTAAAAAGTATACACATGTATATTGTGGAGGAAAGTTGTCTGAAATGATCTCTGAAACTTAAAAAAAAAAAAAAAAAAAAAAAAAAAAAAAAAAAAAAAAAAAAAAAAAAAATAACCATCGGAAAGGAATTGTCAACATTATATTATTTATTTATAAATATGACACAGGTTTTTCAAAAAAATTATTTATTATTTTTAAAAAACTTATTTCGCCAAGACTTTTTGATATGTTTGTTACGAATTACGGAAAAGCTTGCCATAACAAAATAACTTGATTTTTTTCCAGCAAACGTGACTTTTCACATCCCCGCTGGATCTGCTTCCGACAAATTCGGGATATTCAATAACGGAGTTATATATTTGAAAGACTCGCTGGATCGCGAGAATACTGCACGGTTCGAAGTTCCCGTACTAGCAAAATCCAACAAACTCCTCGATCTTACGACCGTCGAAATAATCGTCCTTGACGAAAATGACAATAGCCCCGAATTCAGACCAGGATCTTGTTATACTCTTGCGATACCGGAAAACGAGAATGCATCGGTTATTCATACGATTGCTGCCGTTGATGTTGACGAGGGAGCGAATGGGGAAATAAATTACAGTATTGTTGGTGAGTTAGTAATTACTAAAGTTAAAAATTGTTTTCGAATCAATCAGCAACTCTGTAATGTTATATTTTCAATGATTAACATCGAGCTGCAATGATGGAAAATATCGGAATCTCCATTTCTTTCCTCTTTCAAAAAACCATTTTGAAAATCCCGTAATTAATGAATCTAACCAAATTCATCTTCCTTTTGAAAACTGCTAATTTTTTTTTTTTTTTTTTTTTTTGTATTTCGGATGAATTTGAGTATATTAGTGGAGACATTACGGATTTTTGTTATTTATATTCCAGGTGGCAATACAGGAGGAAATTTTCAACTAAATCTAACAACAGGTGTTTTGTCAGCGTCGAGTCTCGATCGGGAGACAATATCCAAATACGTGTTGACGATTTCAGCAAAGGACAAAGGGAATCCTAGTCTGGAAGCTCGTTGCAACATAACCATAATCGTCCTCGACGTTAATGATAATTCACCATCATTTACGATTGGACAATACCCAAATTCCCGTCAACACGGAGCTGAAAGTGAAGCTCACAACTATGCAAACTTCGGCCATCAATCGTCTTACAATCAGTACGGATCTTCGATGTATCCGAATAACTTACCCGGAAAATATATGGCCACTGTTTTCGAGGATGTACCAACCGATTCGTCAATAATTACCGTGAGAGCTACCGATCCAGATCAAGGCGCTAATGGAAAAATCACTTACTCGGTAGCCGAAGAAACAACTTGGCTTTTCAGGGTTGACAATTTAACGGGAGTTATCACGACTGCTGGGTAAGCAACAAAAACACCTTTCTTTCATATCCATCAAAATTTAAGAGTCCGCTCACGAGTGTAACTGCAGTTTTAGTTGCCATCATTTCTATTGATTGGTAAGGGTCCAAAAAGTGACCCCCACCGCCTAGCGACGGGAGGGTGGGAGGATGTCCCTCCAACATGAACCCAAAGAAAAAAGGCGGCGGTCGCCCCCCCCCCCTCCGCTATACTTGCAATTAAACTTTTTAATTTATAATACGACTGAGGGAAAAGTACGATTACAGTAGGAGCAACACTATGTACATGTATAAATATATATATGTACTTGTACAGTATAATAATTGTACGGTAAAATAAAAATTTGGAAGTATAATTGTCAGTGATAAGATACATGATGCGCATAGTGCCAAAAAAAGGCGGACTTTGTTTGTTTGCTGTTTGTTTGAGTTTGTTTATTTGTTCGTTTGTTTGTTTGGAAAAAGGTTTGTTTTCGTTTGTTTGTGTGAAAAAAGGTTTGATGTTGTTTGTTGTTTGTTGACTGGCTTGTTTGGAGACTTTGTTTGGGTTTGTTTCGGTTTCATCGTTTGCGGCGAGGGGCTGGGAAAGGTGGGGGAGGGGTGTTAGTTCAGGACGTTCCCCCACTCCCTTCCCCACTCTCTGGAAAAGGTAATTTTTACTAGCCGAACAATCAAATTTCCGAGTTTTTTTTTTTTTTTTTAATGAGGGAAGGAGGCTGATCGCCGCCAATTTTTATTGTGATGGGGGACCTCCCCCCACCCCCACCCTCCTAAAAGATGCACGCCGCTTTCCGGATCTTCACTACATTTGTGCACTTATTTACAGAGTGTTTCATTTTGGACAATTCACGCAAATATCTTCGAAACTTAACAATTTCTGACATAATGTTCCAGACAAGATTTGTCAGACATGGAGGGAAAAATCGGATGGCTACTCCGAAATTGACATTGCGATTGACCTTCAAGGTGCACTTTTTCACAAATTGTCGAATTTTAAAGATATATGCGTGGATTGTCTAAAATGGGACACCCCGTAAAGTAATAAGAATTAAATTGCATTGGACATTATTGGATGGAGCTGTTACGGTCGTCACCTACTTCGTTGAATCCGAAATCTATATTCGTATCGAAACGTTTCGTTGTTTGGACCCTCACAATCCAAATAACAGAACTTCGTCACAATCAGAATGTGTCACGATAGACTCTCTCGAGCACAATCACTCATAAATGCCGAGTTCCAGTTATCGCTTCGGATTGCAAGTTGATATAATCCGAAGGTGACTCGGACTCCACGAATCTGCAGAGTGTTACCCCTCCTACGAGAAAGGAAATGATCTAGAAAGAAAAAAAAATTTGATTACCACCTCTAACTACAACAATCAACAACTTTTTGTTTCCACTCAAACCTCATCAGATAACATCGCAGTTTGTTCACCGATCGACACGAAACGGTACAATGATAACATCGACAAAACGATAGCCGAGTACTGGGTGATTAAACCGAGAATTTGACGGCACCCCCGGCAAAGTGTCATCTTATCATTTTGTCACTACATAGCGTTGAATAAAAAGAAGAAAAAAAACAGTGCAGTATTTTTTTACCGAACGTCCGGTACTACTTTCACTCGAAAAAAACAACATAGTTTTTTTTTCACTGCTCAAATCATTGCAGTTAACACTTCAAATTTTTTTTGCAGATATTAAAACTAATTAGCTCTTGCAAACGTCCAATTAATATTGTTTTTACAAGTTGAGTCTTCAAATAATGAAGCTTGAACATTTTGAAAATATAATTCACATCGAAAAGCGCATATAGACAATCCCACGAATTTTTCTAACGTGCTTTATTTGGTCGAATTTGAATTTATAAACGGCGTTAGTTATTTTGACTTTTTACTCGTACGATCATAAAGTCACGTACGTGCTACATATAGCACGACTACTCAGAGCTGTTGCCTCTTCCGCTAAGAGAGCCTGAGCCGTCGGCTAATTTCATCCGGGCGTTAATTGCTCCGCGACCTTTATTACTCGTATGATTAGAATCAGCGAGTAATATTATTGTGGAAGCCGGTATAGCGGGTGGAGGGGCGACGGAGGGATACGAGGCTGTAAAATAAAGACGAGGATAAACTTACTACGCTCGAGCTCCAGTGCAGGCAAAAAGAGAGAGAAAGCAAGTCATAAAATTATAAAGTTCTACCTCTTTCTCGGCCGCTATCTCTCTCCGTCTCGTCTCTCTATCTACGTGAGTTTCCTGGCAGGATACTCTCTTCGCTCGATTAGACGATCTCGTATGCATTACACATAGCTGCTCTACAGCCCAGTCCCACCGAGGTATTTTCAGTCTCGTGATTCCTCACGCAATAAACTTGTAGAATTCTAAGAGAGAAAGAGAGCACGACGAAAATGAAGGAGAGAGGGAGTCAGAGAGAAGAAAAAGAATGAAAAGTAGAAAAGGATAAAAAAAATGAAGATGAGGGGATAGAGGGAAAGGAAGATAAAGAAGGAGAGAAAGAGAGCACGATAAAAATGAAAGAGGGAGATGAAAAAGAATGAAAAGTAGAAAAGGATCAAGAAAAAAAATGAAGAAGAGGAGATTGAAGGAAAGAAAGAAGGAGAAGGAGAGAAAACGAGAAAGAACTACTTGCGCGTGTAAGATCCGGATAAATGCATGATCAAGAGAGAGCAAGAGAGTGAGTGAGTGAGTGAGAGAGAGAGAGAGAGTCGTTGACCGAAAAAGACCGACGTACAATTCTCTGGCTTCGGGCCAAGGTCGGGACAAACATTGTTGCGCATTATCAGTGAAATCATAATTAATTAGACGAAAAATCTTAGTGTGCGGTTTCCGATGGTGGATGGAAATGATCATTAGCCAATGTCAAATCCGGACGAATAACATAAATCAAGAGATGCAGACTCTGATAGCGAATGTTTTAACCGACCCGAGAAATCGTTCGGAAAAGATGGAATGTCTTACGACGCGGTGAAACGAGGTTGCAACTTTAATGACTTCCAGAAAGTATAATCTTTTTGTCCTTCGTCATATTCATTTTCCTCCGGTACGAGAAAAATCCCAAAGTATCGGTGCGACTTTTTTTTCTTCAATATTTATTGGATTGCACTCATAGTCTGATGATCGTAAACTTCTCGATCATAGTCTCATGAGCACACACAAATCCGCTTTTTCCGTTTTTCGAATATTAGCTTCACGAGAAGAAATATATGTGCCCCAGTAATTCTTTATTGAAATAGATGTTTCGATTTTTTCAAATTACACACATTTTTTTTTTCTGTTTTTCATTGAACGACCATATTTTAATTATTATGATTCGAAAATATTTTGACTGGTATATAATTTGTTTGATTTTGTCCTGATAATTTGCGAAATTTCGGAAATTGCCAATTTTGCCCGAAAATGCCGCAAGTATTCTGAACAGCCATCCAAAGGAGAGGCTCATAATTAATTCACGCACGGTCAACATATTCTGAAATAACAGGAATTGTTAGTTCGAATCTAAACGAGGTGAGAAGAGCCGTACGATAAATTTTATTTCGGAGTAAAATTTAATTTTTTTTTGTGCCAAAAAGAGCAAAGAAACACAGACATCACAGCAATGATGCAAATTTATTCAGGATAATTAATTTACGTGTGACGAGGAAAGGGAGAGCGAAAAAAATTGTTAGGCCCAATCTAAACGAGGCGAGAAAAGTTGCTCTATAAATTAATTCAGTAAAAAGGCCACTTTGTTCCGGCCAAACGATACGAAAAAATTATGGTAATTTGAAGCCTGACAATCGATTGAATTTTGTCGCGAAATTTTCAACACTCGAAAATCGTTATTTCGGAGCCTGAACGGCACCGAAAACTACGGAACATATTTTTTTACTTTCCCACATTGGTAATAGAAGGCTTCCGAGAGAACGGGTGCCATCCGAGGAAGAATAGAGAGAGAGACAGAGAGAGACAGAGAGAGAAAGAGAGAGAGAGAAAGAGGAAGAGAAAGAGAGAGAGAGAAGAAAAAGGAAAGAGAGGGGACAATGTTTGCGGTGCCGTTCGGACAGTCGTGTGTCATTTCACCGGGACAACACGTGCTGGCATTTCAATGCATTATTCCAGCCGCCAAAAAGCCTGATATGCAAAACTGTGCGTAGAGAGAAAAAACGGGCAGTTGAAGGAATGGGCGGAAGGGGGGTGGGAGCGGTCGAAATGGTGGGTAAGCGAGAACGTTTCTCGAGAACACGCATCGGCCTCTGTGTTCGCTGAACTGGAGGCCACCGCGAGAGTGCAACAAGATTCTCTCTCTCTCTCTCTCTCTCTTCCCCCCCCCCCCCTCCTCTTTCAATCTTGTTTGTTCTCCGTTGCCTCAGCATACCATCTAATGTCGCCGTTCACTAAGTATTAACTGGATCTCTCGGTCCATGCTGTACGACAAACCGCCTCTATTTTATACTATACACTATGCAAAACAACTGGAGATTCTGTCCGGAGTAAATCAAGATCCTCTTCTCAATAAAATATATTTGTTGCTTTTAAATTGTAAAAAGAGGCGAAAGTTTAGTCTAAAAAAAGGCATTTATTGTGTCTCAGTGTCTGGGCATTGAATAGCTTATTTTTTCTCAACAGTAAAAAAAAATTATCACTTTCTTTTCAACAAGACCAATTTTTTTTTTTTTTTTTAATAACCAATGGGTCCCTTAATTATCTTTTCTTCAACTAAAACATGAAAACGAAACAAATATCCGTCCAATACAAAAGAGTTTGTTCTGAGCAACCATTGGGTCACGAATAAACATTTTTTTTTCAACCGACTTAGATTTTTTCGTCTTTTAAATGACTCCATTTTAACATCCAGAATTGAATCTTTTTCCAGACCATTGGATCGCGAGCGTCAAAGTACATACAACTTTTTGGTATTAGCGGCTGATGGAAGCAGTTACGATGCCAAAAGAACTTATATTCCTGTAGAAATAAACGTCGGTGATGTGAATGATAATGCCCCAGTATTTGAAGAATATCCCTTCAAATCAGTTGTCCCGATGGATATCCAACCGGGACAAAATATTATTCAAGTCAAAGCAATCGATGCTGACACTGGTTTAAATGGCGAAATCATTTATACGTTTCTACGTGAAGAGGAAAAGCCCAAATTCCGAATACATCCGACTACGGGAGTGGTGACAGCTACTTCATCTTTGGCACAAGATTACGGCAAGATTTATTATTTGGATGTCATGGCACGGGACAAAGGAAATCCACCGAAAATCCGCAAAGGATTGGTCGAAGTGCAAATCGGTGATATTGATGAATCGACGACTGTTCTAAAATTTCAAAATGATACTTATCGCGTCGTCGTTCAAGAAAATTCGGCGATCGGTACAGAAATTGTTCGAGTTACGGCACTTCGATCGGATGGACGTCGCGATCGTATTTCTTATTCGATTGGATCGGGTAACGATGATTCTACTTTTGTCATCGACGAAGACACTGGACTCGTCCGTATAAACGATCCTGAAAAACTTGACGCCGAATTATTGACGAATTTACATATTTATGATGAAACTGTCAGCGATATTGGAGCAAACATCAACTCATGGGAAACATCACTCGATGGGCAGCAGTCAAGGGAAGAACCACGCGAAAACTCCCGCCATATTTTAACCCTCGTAGCTAAAACTTCCGGCCCAGAACGTCTCGAAGCTTATGCTAAGCTCGTCGTCCGGGTTTCCGATGTCAATGATAATCCACCGATCTTCACGCAGAACCAATATTCCGCCACCGTTCTCGAAGGCAACGCCAAAGGCAATTTCGTCGTCAAGGTATGTGACACCACAGATTTCCTTTTCGTTTTTTTGAATTATTCTCTTCGGGATTTTCATGAACGTTAAAAAAAAAGCGACCTCTAGACTGGTGGACAAAAAATATTTGACAAAATGTCAAAGGTTATTAATTTGCCGAAATGTCCGGTAAAACATGCATTCGCATGAATTTTCATCTGCATCACACGTTGAATAAGTGGGTAACTGCCAACATCGCCATATCTCTTAACTATCCGATAACTTGGAAGTTTTTACCGACGTATACTTTCAAGTACGCACCAAAAACATCAAGTAATGCAGGTTGTTCAATAGTCTTGTCCGAATTATTCATGTGTACGATGGTGCGTGCGAAATTAAATTAGCAAAATTCGGTCGGAACTGTCAGTGAGCTGTAGTGGACCTTGAAAAGTCAAGTTGAAGTTCTAAATTATTTGACCAATCAGATATTTACAAAGAGATAAAAAATTGATGAAAAATTTTGATTTTTCAAAACTATTTGAATTCCTTCGTCTTCAATAATTTCGGATTTCAAATAACAATGGTCCGGCCTCTTTGGCGCACGGCAGTTCATGAAGTACAATAAACGGAAACCAGAGTATTCCATCAAAGTATTCCATTATTTATAACCGTTTAGTTGAAAGTCATGAGAACATAAACAAATGAATTTCTTCTCCTTTCTCCTACGCAGCTTTCAGCGAGTGATTCAGATCAGGGTTTAAACAGCAGAATTCTTTATCATATTGTCGATGGAAATCCGGACAATGCGTTCACAATAAGTCCACCGTACAGTGGAATCGTCAGAACAAATATCGTTCTTGATCGTGAGATACGTGAGAAATACCGATTGACGATTATCGCCACCGACCAGGGAAATCCTCAGTTAACCGGAACTGCAGCTTTGAGCGTTCGTGTTATTGATGTTAATGACAATCAACCTACGTTTCCGGGACATCGGATAATCTCCATTTCGGAAGGTAATTCTAACAATTAAAAAGCATTATACATTTTATCACAATCATGTTTTTTTCTTGACTACCAAAACTTATTTTCATTTAATGGTGAGTATACATTTTATCTCTGATGTCCAGCGTATGTCTGTCAAAAATTTTCAACAATATTCGTACTTTTTTTTTTCTCGTACGAGTTCGTAAAAATTCAGAAAATTCGTGCAACCAAATACAGGATAATTTAAACAAATGAAGATCGAATTTATAAGTCGAAAATGTTTATGATTGCGTCATACTATTCATAACTCATAGCGTTACAAAAACATTTTTCAAAAAATGTGTAAATAAAAGCGAAGTAACGGAACCATGGGGTAGAAAATCGCATCAGGAGCCAAATTAGAGTTCGTGATTTGCTCTTGAAATATTTTCGATTCAAAAAGATTGAAATTTAAAAAAAAAATCGAAATTTGATTACTTCTTAGAATTAATTTGAAATATTTCGCAACTTGCTTAGCAGATAACGGAAATCGGGGCCTTTTTTGCTCAACCTATCTCTTCCCAAACTAACCTCGTTCGTTTGATACATCCTGCGAGTAACGAGATTTGAAGTTATTACGTTGCTTGTAATTTTCGTTTTGCAGCAGAAAAAAAAATGAAATGAAAACTTAACAGAAAATTCCACTTTACATCGCTATTCGTGAGCCCCGTAACGATTACGTGCGATTTAATTTTACAGCTTTTCAAGAAATAAAATCATACGATTGGCATCTGTATATATACACGTGTAATTAATCGCTTGGTACATTCGCGCGAATCATAAGTCGAGAAAGCCCTCTCGGAATCATTGCTTAGTGGATCAAAGATCATCAGAGTTGCCGCCAATGGATATGAACGCGAAGAATCATTCGAGATATATCGTTTCTCCTATATGTCTCTCATTCAATACCCCGAGCCTTGACCATTAGAAAATTTATTGCTCGTTCATATCGACATGTTTTTCTTCCTGCACTAGAGCTACTGGTTTTTCAGTCCCGAGAACATTTTCCTTCGAGCTTTGAAAAATAAATAAATAATTCATAGAAATTAAGAGCTATCAAGGACATTCGTTCTATCCGCACATTCGTTTCTTCATGTGCACGTTTGGTTACCCTCAGTATGTAACGATGTCAATTGTTGATTGAAAAATCACTCTGAAAAATTGGGACGTTAGGAAGTGTTAAATTTTTATTTATTATGCTGGTACCAAAGTATTTTTTTAATTTACGGACGAAATACGTGATTGACGAGGAAAATTGCCTTATTTTTTTTCATATTCATTGAGATAAAAATTCAGTTGAAATGAAGAGTTTGAAGAATTTCGTGTTGCCATTTCGTTTCTTTGGGTAAAATCGTAATTTTTTGAATATATTTAAGCGATAATACATTAGCAGCTGGTCCATTCGGTTTCTTATGATATTTTCTCTCTTTCGTAACACAGAGTACCGACGGATATTCACCAATAATTGATTTTAATTACCACGAACCGGAATCGAAGATTTTAATTACCCTCAGCGGGGAATGAGAGCAAAATTCCGCCCAACGAAGATCGCGTATTTGATAGCCATTCGAGTTAGGTCGTTTCTTTCAAACTGTTTCGTGGCTCTTTCTCTTTCTTTATCTGTTCTCGTACTCGTTACGACTGGCAAATTTAATCGTTGCTCGTCCTCCTCCAATCCTCATACCGTTCCCCATTTGTGTATAGCACGCGCTCCTTCATACGCGTTTTGCACCGTCTCCAATCATTTTCTCTTTTCTCGCTTCATTGTACAGGCTCGCGTTCCACTTATACGCGCGCACACACACACACACTCAAAATTTCTCTGTCTCTGTCTCTGTCTCTCTCTCCTCTCTCTCTCTCTCTTTCGCTCTCTTCTTCCTGTTTCTTTCTTTCGCTTCCTCCCTCATTCTATCTTTCTCTTTTCGATTCCTCACTGATGTCCCGTGGTGAAGGAACGACAAGATATACGAGTAATCGTAATTCACCCGAATCATACGTACATTTATATATATCTATGATTAATCGCACCTTAAATGAGCAATCGACTCGGTTAGTTTATTTTTCATAAAGGAAAAAAATTCCACGCGCTTTGGACTCGATTTATATTTTTTCCTCATATACAGTTTGAATGGTAAAAATTACTAACTTGCCTTCACACACTCGATGATTCAGTCGTCGAACTAAAAAAATATGTACTGTCCATATGTATCTCCAGTGATAATTATTTTCTCCAATTATGACCACACGTAACAGCCAAAAGGCGGAAGTGAAAATTTACTGATTACGGTGAATCGTAATCAGATGATATATAACAGCAAATTATTTGAACAATGTTCAAGTTTTTGTTCGTTTACTAGCACGCATAGCTTTTATCAATCATGAGGAAGGTTTGTATTTTTGCTTTTATTTTTCTAAATATTCTGTTTTGAATTGTCAATATGCTTTTCGATCTCATTTCTTATAAAGTTGTTGCATTACTTTGAAAAAATAAAGTTACTTGAATTTCAAACGGAATAAAACCCGGTTCCTTTTCTCAATGAGGCTGCAATTCTTTCGTTTGACTTTCATGTAAAGCGATGATCTCCATTTAGTTTAGTTTTCCTTTATTTAATTAGCTATTTTATTAAAGAAAAAAAAAACTATGTCGGTTTTTTTAGGCCCCTAAGTCTTTAAAGTCGTTGAAAGATTTTTTGAGCTCTTTTTTATACTCAAAAAAGTCATTTTTGAGGTCCTTCTGTAATCATCGAAAGCTCAGGTTTTTGGTACAGAGTACAAGTGATAAATATGAACTTGTGAAAGAGAAGAAGCTCAAAAACGAGGGTAGAGAGAATAGTTTCAGTGACCGTTTTCAAAAGCGATTTACATGACTTTAACGGTTGCAACGAAATTTACGAGCGACGTAAAGCCGCGTGCCAACTAGTCCTTTGCTGCACCACGAACCTGTGGGTGTATGTGGTTGCTTGTATGTAGACATATATATATACAGAATAGTTCTTTATGCTTGACCTTAGGGTCAACATAAAATACAGAAAGGCCGAAAATATCGAAAAAAAAAAAAAAAAAAAAAAAAAACAAGAAAAAGCGTTGCAGGAAACAAAAGAGGATGGCTCTCTATTAAAGTATCGTAAGGATCCGTAAAAATATTGTATTATGATGATTGCCTTTAACTCCGAAGAACGATTTTATCAAAGTGTGCGTGTGTGTTTTTTTGTTATTGTTTGAAAATGAGACATCGATCTAAAATTAATTTTCAAGCTCTCTGGTAAGCGTGAGTAAGACTCAGCGGATTTCGAAAGATGGAGTAACTGAGAGAGGGGGGGCACTAGGGTAGACGGAGGTAAAAGAAATCTGAATGCTATCCGAAGAGTTTCGCTCAACGCGTTTCTGGTCGGGTCGAGGGCGCGGACAAACCTCTCGGTTCGCAGATGAAACGGGTCGATAGGCAGTATCCAATGCATTTTAAGTACAGTATATATGGTCCCTTCGCGTGCGCATCAACGAAGGAATACTCTATATGGTTAAAAGTAGCATATCTACAGCCACGTTCAAAACAAGTGGAACACGATGATTTTTTAAATTGTCATTAACATTTCGAATGCAACAAATTCTAGTGGAAAACTGCGTGAAAATTTGCTGTAAGGTATTTTTTTGATTTATGAAATCAGTTAAATTACTGGAGCAGAAATTTTTGAAGCAATTAAGAACGATGATTTCATTTACCTTATTATATGGACCCCACTGTATTTATATACAAACCAAAACCTTACCTATGAATACCGACAAACGATCAAGTCGAGAAACGTTTTATGCTCGAAGCTCGTTCTACTCAATCCGATAAACAACGCTTTTAATAGTTTACGTCGTTTCTTAACTTTTTAATAGTTATCAACCACTTTTTATTTAAAAAAATGATAAGAAAAAATATTGTGTTTTTATTTGAATTAACATTCGATGTTAAATTTACTAAATAGTATCGTTATCATCAGCATGGAGTTCGTTATTATCGTGTTGATTATTTTCTTCGATAATTGAACTTTCTAACCATCATCAAAATATTTATTTAAGAACGTTCTCATAGTAGTTTTTTCAGATTAATGACACTCTGAAACTTCCGTATACTTTTTCCAAGTCTTTTATTGTGGAAATCTATCTTCCATTAACAAAACGAAAAAAAAAAATTTCATAATAATTTCTTGAACTTGGCAAATTCATCGTTAGTTTTTAGAATTGAAATATTATTAATTCTTATTTTCGTTCCTAAATCATGAACTTCTTGAGTCATTTGTTTATTCGTTTTTCTTGATTTTGTAGGGACAGCAGTGGGCACAGTATTAACAACAGTAACAGCTAACGACGTGGACAGTTCACCAGCGTTGACGTATCGTTTCGACAATGCATCGCAGCCAGGACCATTCAGTATCGATCGTTATGGTGGCAAAATAATTCTACGTGAGAGACTCGACGCTGAGATTCGTTATGAATACACATTACGAATAATTGCGAGTGATGGTATCCACGAGGCGAACACAGAATTGACCGTACGAGTCACAGATTTGAATGACCACAAACCGAAGTTTCAACAAGCTGCTTATGTATCGAGTTTAGCAGGTAAATTTTCTAAATTAAAACCCAAAGAAAACTAACGTATCGATGATACGTTGCGTTATCTCAAAGTATGCATTCTTAAATACAGAAACCAACAAAAAAAAAGTAACATAACTAGTAAAAAAACGACAACCAACGAAAAAAAAAAAAAAAAGGTTTTGAAAGTGCCAGTCTGGGGTTTATTTGGGTTGTACAAGGGGTTCGGTGATTCGTTGGATGGGAGAAGAGGAAAGGGAGAATAGCCAAAGAAGTAAAGAGGTAGAGAAAGACACGTGCAAAGAAGAAAAGAACGAGGGAACGAAGAGAAAAAAAAAAGTAGGCGGAGAGAGGTCCGTCTGAGAATCGAATGCGAGCACGTAGGGAACGAGAGAGTTTTGCGCTCGCCACCATCGTGAACATAAATAAACGCAGAGTCCTTCCTTCCTTCGCGGTACGCGTGCGTTCGAGAGAAGCAACGAAAACCCCGACCGAAACTTAATTAAAATACATAGCCCGGGTGTAATGGGTCGGTGTGTTCAAGCCGAAATTCTCATCGGATTCACCACAAGTTCTCAGAGTTTAAGTTTTAGATTTACGCCATTTAACCAAACTCAATATAAACGTTTATTTTCATTATTTCTTTATCTTATTTTATTTTCTTGGCTTTTGAATCCTAATTCAATTTTATTAATGATTCATTCATTCGTTAGCGAATGTTTTAATTCGTGTGACCCATTACGTTTCATTAAAATCCTGTTTATTCGTCACTTTTCATTTCAATTCAGTATTCTCTTTCACTAAAAAAACAAAACTTCGTTTTGCTGCTGAACGTATGGTCCAAGCACAAATTTTCGTCCGTTGATAAATATTCATCCAATTTAAAAATCGTCAGACAATTAATTATGATAATTTGGAAGGTTTTCCCTCCGTTCACAATTTTTCTCAAATCAATACGTCATATTGAATTGCTTATGAAATTGATCTCTATCTTATAGGACCGTTATTTTTGTAATTAACACTTCGTCTGTAAACCTGGGTATTTCGTGTCCGAGCAAAAACAGTTTGGGTCTGTATTTGACGTATTTAATTAACGGAAAATTTATGAAAAAATAAAATTTTCGAGAATTTCACAATGGATACCTCAAATTTAATGTTTCGAGCAACAGCGTGAATTTTTCCAGAATTTTTTGACAGCATTAAGGGGGTGAAATATTGACCGGACATGAAAGTCCCACGTTTTAGACGGGAGGTTTCGGAAAAACCATTAGGGACGAAGTGTTAGAATCAATGGATGTCTCGTCGAATAATTAATCAATCGGAAATACACACACTGAGAAGAAAATTTGATTGAACGAACAAAATTCCTTTTGTTGGACAAAAAAAGGGTCAGTTGAACTATTTTTTTGTTGAATCGCGGGTCTACGTCATTTGATTCAACAAAGAAATAGTTAAATTGATCATTTTTTGTCCACCAAAATGAATTTTGTTATTCGTCCAAACTGCTCGTTGATATGTTTCAAATAATTAGGTCCAATTTCGTTTGATAAATAAATCATTCTTTCAATATGCTTGCAATCGAAGTTTATGATACTTGATTATGGCAAATGGTTATTATGAATTTTTGAAATGACATTTTTCAGACGATCGAGGTGAAATTCGAGAATTACTGGCCGTGAATGCTACCGATGACGATTTGACTGAAACGAACAGCGTTGTAACGTATCAACTGCTCCGACCAACGAAAGGATTCATGGTTAATTCGATAACTGGGATGGTTACGGTGAATCGTACCGCACTCGTGAAGCCATTGCCCAAAGAGATCGAACTAATAGTTGTCGCTAAAGATTCCGGTGTTCCATCTCTGACATCCACATGTTCGGTGATAGTGCGGCTCAGTCATTTGAAGAATGCTGCGCCTGGACGAGAGTTCAAGATAAGCGTTAACGAGAATACAAGCCGAGGGAATACTTTGACAAAATTGTCAGATTTGGGTCTCCTCGATGGTGACATTATTGCTGAGGATGAAAATGGCGTTTTTGAAGTTTCAAGAGGACGCTTAATTCTCGCCAAAAAACTCGACAGAGAAACCCGGAACAGGTAAAATATATTATACTTTTTTCATGATTATCAAGACAGTCCGCTCCCGGAGGAACTTATTCGTTGAACACACGAGCGAATCCTTTCGCAATCGGTTATAAAATACACTGAAAAAAAAATTTTTTTTAAATGTTTTAACCAAAGTTCAGTTCTACTAGAATCCAAAAAGTAAAGCATCAGTTTGTTGTATGGATTGAAAAACATTAAAACAACTAAAAATATAGAAAGGTCACTGTCAAAAAATATCTTAGAAAGATTCTACAATTATTATAATGCAAGAAAATATGCCAGCACATTATAATGTTGCCCAATCTGTATATGTGTTTTTTTTTTTTTTTTTTTTTTTTGCATTTCCTTACTTTCTATCGTTCACGTAGTTTAGGGGATGTTTGGAAATTTTGGAAAGTCATAGCGCAATTTGTATTAAAAATTTTAAGTCTTTCGATGTATTGCAAATAAATCAGCGCAGCATGCCATCAAGTGTCGTATGAATTAGATGATCTGCAAAGATATAATAATTCTTTGCTAAAAGTTTGTTAAATTGGCCAAATATTTTTGTAGTACTCTAGACGGAAAAGTTGCTGCTTATGGACGTAATTGTACAAAATAATCACTTAATTGTAAAATATTATAACATGTGAATGGAATGGAAATGTACATTAGAGACGAATAATTTTTTTCCCCAATTACTAAAGGTCTACATAAAAAATAAAAATTTTGTTGTAAAAGCAAGTGAAAAAAACAGGCACATAAATTGTCAGGATTTTTTGGAATGAATTTCCGATTGATAATTTGTACAAACGAAAATTTGTTTACAGATACGTATTACGATTGGGTTCGAAAGACGAAAATTCGACATCGGAAAGTTTATTAGGAGAGGATTCGGTGACAGTGATAATAACGGTTGAAGATACGAACGACAATTATCCATTGTTTACGAAAGAGCTTCACGAAGTGTCAATAAGGGAAGATGCGTCACGTGGTACAATATTAGCAATAATTGGAGCAACGGATGCAGATTTGAGTGAGAGTCCAGCGTCGAAACTGTACTATGATATAACATCAGGAAACGATGCTCATCTTTTTCACATTGATCGTGAAAGTGGTACGGTGACGGTTAGCAACACTTTGGACTGTGACTTGGCACCAGAAATCTACAATTTGGTAGTAATGGCTTGTGACAGTGACACGACGCCATTATGTTCGCTGGCTCGTTTGCGAGTGATCCTCGAGGACGTAAATGACAATTCTCCGAAATTTCCAGTATCGGAGTATCTCGAATTCGTAGCTGAGAATGAGGCGATCGGTACAAGTGTATTTTCAGCTCGGGCGAGTGATCTTGACCGTGGAATATTCGGCAAACTAAATTACTCGATCGTATCAGCTGCGGCGAATGGATTTTCGGACATCGACGACAGTTGGAAATTATTTGCAGTTGATTCGACAACCGGTTCGGTTACAACGAGCGCAGTTTTCGATTACGAGCAAAGAAATCGTTATGCGTTTACATTGCGCGCAACAGATACCGGAGGCGGAACAGCAGCGGTTCGCGTACGAGTAGAAATCGATTCGAGAGACGAATTCCACCCTCAATTTACGGAAAGAATGTATAGATTCGGATTGCGTAACGGAATAAGAGTATTGCCGGGAACGGTGATCGGTCATGTGACAGCAACAGATCGTGACAAGGGACCAGACGGCAGGGTGGTTTATCAATTGACCTCGCAGCATCCTTATTTCAAGTTGAATCGAACAACCGGTGCACTCATTGTAAAGAACAAATTAACGAATTTAGATCTCGGTTTTGAAGAATCAGCAAGATTGGTCGTGAGCGCGAGTTCCGGGAGACAAGGATCGTTATCGAATATGACCGTTGTAGAAATAAGTCTGATTGACAACGAGGTAAATAGTGAGGATGATAAAAACGGAGCTTTTGCGGTACCTTCGAACATTGGTTCGAACATGGCGGTCGCTGCTGCAAATGGATTAGCGGATTGGGCACTGGGTCTCCTCATAGCTCTTGTATTACTGGTTATCGCCTTCGGTGGAATATTTCTTTTCCTTCATCTGCGAACCCGACGTCATAAGAAACCTGGGACAAAGCCTGGTCTGAATGGAGAGAGTAACGCAACTTCGTCCAACAGCTACGTTGATCCAAGTGCCTTTGATACAATTCCGATAAGAAGCGTGGCTGGAGTTACAAATAACGGTAGCGGACCTGGTGGAGTGTCTGGAGGTAACGGTACCAATTCGTGCCAATTCGCACCGCCGAAATATGATGAAATTCCTCCTTACGGGACCAGCGGACAATCCGGTCAGCAAGCTACTTCCGAAATTTCAGGCAGTGACCGATCCGGTTCTTCCGGTCGTGGCTCCGCTGAAGACGATGGCGATGATGAGGAAATTCGGATGATCAATGAGGGACAACAAAACGGTGACTCGGCAAGTGATCTTTCGGTTCATAATACTCAGGAATATCTCGCGAGATTGGGTATCGTTGATCCACCTGCGGGTACACCCAGAAGACCACCGGAAGCTTTGCCCCTCGATAGCTTACATCTCTTCGAAGATGAAGCTGTCACCGAGGCTGAAATAGCTACTTTGATTTATGGGAAAATCGGAGAAACCGGCAGACCAACTTCGGAACTTGAAGTACCGGGTGGACCTTCGATGAACGGTTCACTCAGCTCCATTGTTCATAGCGAAGAGGAATTAACCGGATCTTACAATTGGGATTATCTTCTTGATTGGGGACCACAGTATCAACCTCTTGCTCATGTATTTAGTGAAATAGCAAGATTGAAGGATGACGCTGCTAGTGTGCAAAGCGGAAATTCTGCTGGTAGCCACAAAGCCAAACCGGTTCACAAAGCACCACCACCACCTTTACTCACTTCTGTTGCACCAAGATCACTTGCTGCTCCTGCTCTTGCCAGAGGTATACTACCAAGGTCACCGATAAGTCACGATGCCTCTACTTTTCCTTCTGCGGCATTGAGCCCCAGCTTCTCACCTTCTCTCTCACCTTTAGCAACAAGAAGCCCTAGCATAAGCCCTCTCGTGCCACCATCCACTCAAAGATCCCAATGCCCACCCAGGGGAATGCTCACCGATCACGAATTGAGAATTTAAACTTCTCATAATAATATTAAAATTTACTATAAAATTATACTAAAAGCATACTAAAAAATTTACAGTGTTGGATGCAACTATTATTTTCGTTCGAATTGTGTAAATTTAGAGTGGTTATCAAGATTGACGGCTAAATTAATGAAGTTTGGTTGTACTACAACGGTGGAAATTTTAATATCGTGATGAGAAAAAATACTCGTAAATTTGTGAACTGGAGTATGAAACTGGGTGCGAAAAAACAAATGATAAATGTTGCTAAAGTGAAAGGGTAGTGGTAACGATCATCCAATGATCAGTAATCAACGAACCAAGTGATATATTACAAGATGTATTTTCTTTTAAGACTTTTTATGAAGACTCGTTAAATTATAAATGTCAAATGACGAAAATCTGTACAATATGTTTATAAAGATTGTTCGGATAAGTACAAAAACCGAATATTGTGAAAAATATGAATTTGGAAATATTTCAATGTTGGAGTTTGCATCGTTTGAATGGATTTGATTTTTTTTTTTCAGTATTAATTGACTTTTTTTTTTGTATGAAAATTGATGAAGCTTTTTTGGCTAATCTATTCATTTTCGAAATTGAAACATCAAAGTAAGACTATATTTTGCATTCGAATGATGTGAATTTAAATCGACATGGAATATCAAAAAATGGACAATTGTACAATTCAATATTGATTCACGTGAGTTTTATTCGTGTAGATGAAAATATTGTTTTTGTAAATAATAGTTATTAATTGATCACCCGCGTCGGGTACGTTTGAGGCGTTCTTAGTCATAAGTAGCTCTGTACATAAATAATGAAGAAACGTTTTCGTCTTCTAATTGTATTTTTCGTTATCAAAATCATTTAAATTTGATTTTTTTTTTCTTTTAATTAATCAAAATGCAATAACTTTGCGTTTGCAAGAAAAACAAACGACGAGAAATGATTTAACTTCGAACCTGCTATAGACCATCGTGAGAATGAATGACAAATAAACTGACTGCCATGTATAAAAACAATAATATTTGTGTTTGTATAACTGGACGAATCCTGTCAATAGGTAAAATAAATATTTGTATGTATTCAGGAGTAAGTGAAACCATCTGTCATTTGTATCAAAGAAAGAAATCAAGAGCGAACTGAATGTTAATAATCGTGGCTCTTCTTCAGTCTTCATTTTTTTGCTCAACGTTAGCAGGAAAAATAATCGTCATCAACGAATAGAGAAACTATTACAAATATAACTATAAATGTGAACATATTTTGTGCATTTTAAAAATGTGAATGAAAACGAAAATTATCGTTCTCTGTACATATGCTCCTCGAAATGGGACCATCTTCTGGTGGTCCTTTTAGTAAATGAATTTTTTTAGCAAAAATATCGTCCATTTTTTATTATTCCATTCCTATCTTTCCCAAGTACGTTTAAGTTCTTAAGACATTTTAGTTTGGCTTTAACATCATTTCATTTTGAAAAAAATTGTAATGGAAAACCACGGATTCCGTTACTCGCGGAATAGTCCCCAGATCCAGGGAGAATGTAAATGGTCTAAATGAACGAATCGTAGAGAATTGAAATACGAAGAAAATGAAAGGCGAAACAACCCGATGGATTCAAAAATAAGGGAGAAAACCCACAAAAAAAAAAACGACGGCAAAAATAGAGTTTTTTCTTATTCAATAATATCATATTACGTTGTAAAGATTTTATTTATTACAACCTTAAGAATTTTATGACAAAAATCCGGAAATTTACAAACAAGCGGTCGATGTCTTTAATTTTTCAGATATGATTTGCTTTGCAAACAAATGGGTAGGGATAGTGAGAAAAAAAGAAGCCAGAGATTTTCCGTGTATAAACCTGAATATTGATATACAACTTGATGAGTCTGAGGTACATAAACATGTAGATGATTGTTGATATAGATAATGCTGTTTTCTATTGTTTTTTTTTCTTTTTTTTTGTAAGGTCTATTGGAATGACCTTGGTGTCAATTTTTTAGCAATTATATAGTACACATTTTAAACGAATGGTTTTCTGGGACAAGCCTCGACTTGTGCTCTAGCACCCAAATGTTTTGCTGAACGGAAATGACGAAAAGACAAGGATTTTCTTTTTTTTTTGACAGAATTACTCAGAAATGCACGTTTTGTGTGTCGTATTTCTTTCCGTTCAACAGCACAGTGTACGTTAAAGTGATTTATCAGTTGCGTGAGTACACCTTAACTGGAATTTTCATTCGTCTCGAAATATCGAGCCATATTCCTAATAAAATGTGGAGCAGGTCTTTTACCGAGCAAACGACTGATGAATCACCTTTAATACAAGAGATGACAACAACTTGAAAAAAAAAAAAAAAAAGAAAAACAACAACAACACTGTAGCGGATTTTTTTTTTTTTTACAATGGGTTTGTGGCCACTTGTTTGTTATGTATAGTCCTTGTTAGCGTCACATGTCACGCTGAAATGTCACGAGATCATTGCGTACGAAATGTTGGATTATACACAATAAAGATTCTAGAAACATTGGCACTTCCAATGTTTTTTTTTTTATTTTTTCTCTTTTTTGAAATACTTTCCTGGAAGTGCCATGTATGTAAGGGGGATAAGGGTTTCTGCGAATACCAATTGCTACGATATTTAACAAACACTCCTGACTATTTTTTGTTTTTTTTTTTTTTTTTTTACTTATTTTTCATTTATTTGTTTTCAATGAGGATATGCTCGACTTTCAGGCTCTTATTGTCTGCAATTTTTTTTCAGTGGTTCTTTCGTATTACAAATCAGACTCCTCGGAACAATGTGCCGATTGATGCAGCTATATTTGTTATTATACGACAGTTTATTGCCTCACATTTTCTTCACTGTACGCAATGACCTCTAATCACCACAGATACTTTCAGCTTTTTTTTTTTTTTTTTGCATTCTGAGGTTCTCTCTCTCTCTCTCTCTCTCTTCCACTCACTTTATCACTCTTTCTTCCTTCCTGTTATTTATGAATCGACCAACACCCTAAATGCTACACTCATTTTTGTACACTCGACAACCTAAATTTGTATAATATGTAAATATTTTTATGTATATATGTATAATTACGATTTACACATTTCTCACCTAAACCTATAGTGTTTAAGTGTCTATCAATATATATATGCATAATCGTCCCACTCTTACCAGAGGAATTTCAGATGATCAGTGAACGTAGTAAAAGTACTACATTTAAATATGGTACACCAGAATTACAATTTTTTTTTTCATTTTTTTTCTCTGAATCGTTATGGAATGAACAAAGTGTTTTTTTTTTTTTTTTTTTTTTTCAAATGCATTCCTCAATTCTTCAAAAGGCTGTCAATTTTCGGGAGCTTTTTGCTTACGTACGTTCTATGGATCCGTACAAAGTGAGTATTGGGAAAAAAAAAAAATCTTTCGCTCTCTGTAGAGCTCCGGTAAAGTAGACACTATCGTATATCGCTGTGATTTTTTTCATTTTCTTTATACTTGCCATCAATAGCATTTTTTTGTTCTCGTTACTCTCTTTCTGTCTCTCTATCTCGCTTCCTCGTAGAACGAATCATTGACGTGCAAACAATAGGATACTCTTCAGCCAGATCACAAAATATGTCTTGTATATAGTGTATATGCGTATGTTGTGTGTATATGTATATACATATATGTTTGTTTGGAGTTTTGGTAAGTTCGTTCTTTTTTTTCGGTAATTTGTGTATATAGTTTTTATATATAGTTCGCGTTTCTTTCCATCAGAGTATAACTTTTTTGTGTATGTCTCACAATTATGGTGTATGCTTATTTGAGTGTATATTTTTTAATATATGTATATCAACGTCCGGCTAGTTGAGTAGTCTCTACACAAAAGCCCGAATTTACGCTATTGATTTTTGTGGCTGCATGTATTTTGTTATGTTACTGGAGCTGGTATCGTTAGAATGAAATCGATTTTTTTTTTTTTTTTTTTCCAATTATCCAATTTTATAATTTCGCACACTTTCGCAAATATGCCGAAAATTTGACGAAAATATTGATAAATAAATACCGTCACCTTTTAACGATGCAAACTTCAGTATCATATATTTTTTTTTTTTTTTTTTTAATGCAAAGGGTGCACCACGCAGAGCAACAAACATTTTTTTACATCCTTTTTTTTCCTGTCACAATGTTTATTTTCATCGCGGACGTATACACACATGCACACAGGCTTGCTATTAAAAGTTATGCACTCATGCTGGATATAGAATAACAGAAAAAAAATTAAGTATGTCTACCTATAGAAAACAAAAAATCTTCCTCTCGTTCATTCACAAAGTGAAAATACATGATCCACTTGGTCGTGAGAATGGTAAAGCCAATACGTCACATTTACAGAGATTACACATTAGATCTCGATAGATTTTTTTGATTCGCGAGTTTCATCCAATTCATGAAAATTTTTTTAATTCTTTATCGCAGATCAATTTATCAAATGAATAAATAAAATTTTCGTATAGTAAAACTGTAAATCAATGTTTGGACATGACCAAAATAACAAAACCAAACCGAAAATAACCAAATCTAGTTGCATTCCATCGATGCATATTGCCATATCGTTCGTCGTATCATTGTTTTTTTTTTTTTTTTTTTTTTTTTTTCATTAACCGTTAGAAACGATTACATAAATTTTCTTACACTCTTTTTTCCCAGTTCGTCAATTTTTCCCTCGTCTTCGTATCATTTTAATCTCGTCTCACATCCACCAATTATCATGAACGCAAGTGAACAAAAATAACTTTTTTCGAACATTTTTGAAAAAGTGCGAAAAAAAATGTAGTGGCAATTTTCGATTTTTTTCTCTTTCGGATATGCACGCGTGATTAACTCGACTGGTTATTATAATTCACGTTTCCAAGTCCATGCCAAAAAAGGAACGGTTTTTCTGACAACTTTACACGTTTGTCGAATTGAAACGAGCAAGAATGAAAAAAAAAAAAAAAAAATTAATTGAAAAAAAAAAAAAAAAAAAAAAAAAAAACACTCCCCGTAACCAGGATCTCAAACTACTGAAAGAAGCACCACGTTAACAAACTCATAACTAAACGCATACTTTCATCGTACCTGATCCGGTACATTGAAATAAGGCACCACAATGTATATTTGAAGCTTGTTTTTTTTTTTGTTTTTTCTTCTCGTTTCTTTCCCTATTTTTCCATCATTAAACCGCGACCGAATAACCACGAAATATTAATGTTGCCTTTCCGTCGAAATAATGTTCGTTTCCAGGAATAACACGTTTTGAGGGTTGTTTTCGATTTTGAACTTCGTTATATGATCAAATGCTTTCTGGATACTTCGCTACATTTGTTTGCTGAATTTTCTTTTTTTTAGTCAATCGACACTCGATACTTTTGAGAAAAAAAACATATTTTTTTTTTCTGACCCTGGAAAGGTACACCGTTCCAAGCAAAATCGGAGAAAAATTGTGGTGTTCGTTATTATCTCAGAAGTTTTCAAAACACTTTTTTCCCTTATCACTTCATTTTTTCGGACATATTCAGGCACAGCCATCGAAAAGTTGATTGCTACGACTTTTAGTGGTTCTGACTCGACTCACAAATCATAAATTAGTGGCCGGTATAGAATTTCACGAAAACTAAATAAACGTCGACATTATTAATTTTTTTCAATTCATTTTAACTCCAAAGCAGAAATATTTTCATCTTCGATCTCTAAGAATCGATTATCCTTTTTTTTTTTGTCGTTTTACTGATAACAAACAATACAATAATATTTTTGCTGATACAATAATTTTTGTAGGTTTGCAATTTTATTTTGTAGGTTTGCTGATAACGAAAATGGTCAGAAGATTGTAAAAAAAAAGTTTCATCAACATAACTGATTCAATTGTTGTCGAAAATACAAATAATGCTCGCATTTATTTTTGATTTCGTATCTGGATGTTTTCCGGGGAACAAAATCAAGCTTCTTTCCCTGCTTGAAGCTTGAAAAAAATAAAAAAAATAAAATAAAAAAAAAATCAATGACCGAATTTGAATAAAACCTAAATTATGTAAAAGTAATTTTTCGCTCTTATATAATTATTTACATCAAAAAGAATCATTAGTGTCAGAGTTAATCAAATTTTGACATTTGTCATTGACTGCGTGGATCGAATTATTTTGAATTTTAGAGTTCACAAAAAATTGGTCTAAATATATATTGTTATCCATCAATGTAGAAAGTGTTCCGCTTCTTGTACCTTTCAAATGATTACAACATTTGTTTCGAAGTCATGACAAAAGTATTTAAAAAATGAATTATTTGAATAAATATGACTTCTTCATTATTCAAGTATTTTTCGGAACTCTGAATATTCATAATCGAATGAAAAGTATTTGAAAAATAATAAAAAAATGATTGTCGAAAATAATTTGACCATATTTTCGCATTAAACTGTTCACATGTAAAATTAATCGACAGAAATCTTCACTCTGGTTATTAGAATCAATGTCCTCAAAGCGTTAAAATAATTAGGACAATTAGTTAAAATTCTATACCGATAAGAAAGAAGAGAAAACAAGTAAAAAGCGTAATTTAGAGATGCAACAACGTTTCAACGGGTCGAGAGCCTTTATTGACCCTCTTGTGGGCACCGAACAATAAATGTTTATGAGTTTAATGCTTTTTTTGCGTGAAAAATAGCATATCGTATGATAGACCAGTGTGGTGTTGAAATTTTCTCAGGGTCGTAACACTGAACGCTGAATTATTGACCCTGATAATTAATTATTGTTACATGTCGACGAATTTTTTTTTCTCAGTTTAATACTTTTTTTCTGACAAGCAGAAATGCGAACAGGATGTCCTTTTTATTTCAAAGGACATTCGTTCCCCGATACCCTTATTTTCCGTGAATATTACGTCCTTTTTTTAGTCTGTTTTTCTTGACTTTTGAAGACTTTTTCCTGTTCCTTATTCGAATGCTCATACTTGACTCTCATTTTTTGCTTAAAAATCTTCTCGTTTTCATGCTGACTTTTATTGACCTTGCTATCATTGTTATAGGCATGCTGGCCATTAGTCAAACAGTCTCCTCGGTCACCGCACTCGGCAAATTACCCGTAGTTACGCTGGGACTGCAATTTAAACGGGAAATTCTCATTAAAATGAGGTAAAAATAGAAGTCGTTGACTTTCAGAAAAAAGAAGAATAAATTGTCACAATAAATTAATCGTGGGAGCTAAAATTTATTTTCATTTTTTCAACATCTTTCGACACTCGATAAGCACTTGTCAAATAGTTGCATTAAATGTTTAAAAAAAAAAATCAACGTTTTCTTTTTAACGAGCAAAAAACAGTGAATAATTCTGATTTTTCTTCGAAAATATACAAAGAAAAAGAGAAACAATCAAAATTCTGCTATTATATGAAATTTATTCTAGCTAATTGAAGCGTTTATGATTTCTACGTATATTCAGATCACAACAGTAGACGAAAATACTCGAAACAAAAATCTACGATGAGACATGGGATGATGACTAAAAACTATTGATTTTGGAGATGCCATTGATTGTCATTATGCTCTTTTTTCGTCTATATATCGATACGACACGCTCCAGATTCATATGAGATAACGAAAGTGCGCGATCAAATAACAAATGATCGAGTAAAGTGAGCCTAGCCCTACCAACAAGCTTGTTTACTTGGCGATCCCCGCTATCCTCGTCTCGTCCTGCATCTCCACGACTACCGTGTCCGGATCTGGCACACGATTGGCCGATATACAGCCGTTTGCGATCGTCGTTGGTAGCACCGTTTCCGACTGAAAATTAATCGATATTTGAAAAAGAAAAAAAAACAAAAACAACAATAATGAATATTAGAAACGATATGTTAAAAATTATGGTAAATATGCAGAATCGGGGCTGCAGCTGGAATCTGCTCCAATTTTCATTTCAAGCATTTGTTATCATTTAAAAATCATATCCCATGTAATATTGATTTTTATAAAATATGTAGAATCTATAGATTTCGTAGATATATAAATTCTATAGATTCTCCTTAAATTGAATTAAATTTAATTTTGAAAAACGTTTTCGACACACGAGGAGGTTGACAAGTGCGCGAATTAAAAATTTGTCGTAATATTTCAATCATAAAAATTGACAAGTCTTCACTCATCAGTCGAGCATCAGCACACTATATTTTTTTTAAATCTTCGAATCATTAAATTTCGAGGCCCTCGCTGAGTCCACGTTCTTTCATACCGTGGCTACATCGTCTCCGCGCTGTCTTATTTTCGTTGATATTAAGGATACTTGGCAGCTACATCTGAGTCGTTACACAACTGATAGTGTAATTTGCAAAAATCGCAATTCAAGACTAAATAAAATAATTGTAGTGTTAATTGAAGCTAAAAAGGAGATATACTACAGCTCAAAGTCAAAAATACAACTACCTGCTTCTCCCGTAAAAAGGCGAGCAGGATCACCTGCTTCGAAAGAATACGGTGAAACAATTTGAAAACGCGGTACTTAGATAATTGAGATTGAAATTACACTCACTTGATAAGCCGCAGCATCCAATGCCATAAGTTCTTTTTTCGATAAATGTTCGACAACAGCAGCGGCGTAACAATCACCCAACATGTTGTTGGTAGTTCTCACACGATCTCTGAAAAATCATGTGATTAAAAGCCTAGAAAAATTGCCATCAGGTCGATTCATTTTTCTCTCGAGTGGTGGATAGTACCATAAACCAGGTCTAATAAATCACATCGCTACCAGAATATAATTAGCGTTATTTACTTACACAAACCAATCAATGGCGAACAGTAGAGAAACATCTTGAACAGGGGCGTCGATGGCACTGAGAACCACGAGAAGTAGAACAAGGGCAGCGCTGGGTACCGAAGCCGACGACACACTAGCGGCGGTCGAAGTCAGACTTTGGATTCAAGAAACGAAAGTAGTTGAATACTCAAATCAACAAATATATAACGATTAAAGAGCAAATACGTGATGTCAAATTATTTCAAACTCACACTGAAAGAATAATACTCAAAATAATTATCTTGATAATGATTCGACGTTATTGAAAGCGAAAATCAATCCACTTCAGAGCATAACGGAACATCAAAAGGAAGTGGTAGTTGCAATTGGGGATTACGAAAAACGTGCCGAAATGGAGTTGCAATCAGCCAAAATTTAGGTACAGTATGCAGGTCATGATTGAGATCTGACATGGAGGCGTGGCTGAGGTAATATGACCGAAACAAGGGTGCATTACGACACGTATGCGTCACATGTACGCATGACATATGCTTGTGTTGAATGTCCGTGTGCGCCCTGGTGGAAATAAATTTAACACCAGATATCTCACGAATTTTGTCAGATCCCAATAGAAGACACTCTTGTAAATACCAATGAAGAGTCCTCACAGTTTCCCCACACTCGTGGCAAATGCGATGCATTTGGTAATGAGTCTGCTGCAGCAACAGAGGGGCCGGCAGTAAATTAAATAACGAAGGGGACCATATACTGTGTAAATTTCCCTTCTACGTCTTTCGTAGCTTCCACTACTAAGTCGTAATTCAATAAGTGAGTAAGTAGTGTTTATTTATTTTATTTTTATTCTTATTGTTCCTGACGTATAGCCTTTTCGGGTTTTTACATTTTTCCTTTGCGCTCTTTGCCCGCGCCTTCGAACTACCATTACCCTCCTTTTTCCGAGGCTTCCATATCTGCTTATTTTTCGAGGCTCACTCCCACTACTCCTCTCCCCTGTGCGTCTGCAGTCGTCTCACCCCCTACTGTATCGCATTTGCCGAGGGCGAAGGGAAACTGCAGAAAACCTTGCCGATACAGTCAGTCACAGTCTCTACCTGATCTCCCCGGGTAGCAATGTGAGCACGCTCCAACACGGCTACCAGAGGCATCTCAGGCAGGTACCTCCTCAGCTGTGATACAATGAGCTAGCCAGTACACGACTAGTGGGCCACGATCCGCACGATGAGAACCGTCCTCGGGAGGCACCCGGAGCCGCATACCGACCGCTCAGACATCACAGAGAGGTGTAGACTGGGGATTGCGGTTGAAACACTTGAAAATTTTTTCAATTTTTCATTGGTGTTTGGCCGGAGAATTGAACCCGGGACCCTCGACTTGCCAGCCCGAGCCCTCATTCACTAGACCAACCGCTCTCCCAAGTAAGTAAGTAGTTGTAAGTTCATGTTCCTTTTAAGTGACTTTCTAAAGTAGATTGACTCTCGCATCAGGATTCCATTTCAAAAGATTATGGTATAACATAAAAATTGGGTAAACTTACATAACTGTTACGATCTCCCCGAAGCCCAGAAATATTCCATTCATCTGGGCGATGAAAATACTAGCTGTTGCGACGAACAATGCAGTACCGTCCATATTAATGTTGCAACCGATTGGCAGAACAAACCTCGTCACCCTCGGATCGACCCTTAGCTTATCCGTCATCAGTCGAAAGGTCACAGGAAGTGCGGCGGCCCTGCGCAAACCTCGGTTAGAAAACATTACGAAGATCCCTTCGTGTAAAAATTTTGTTCGTGATTTTTTTTTTCGTTTTTTTCGAACGATGAGATCTCTCTTCCCGTCAATCCGCCAGTAACGTCGCTAAGGGTCATTCTGGTCCACGTTTCTATTTCGAAAAGTTTTGGTTTGCCTCGAAAATTTTAAATTGCGCAATCTTAAAAATTAATTATCAATATCGATTATTTGTTAATGGGATTTTCTCGAATTACATCTTTTTTCCCATCTGTACTTTAACTGAAATATATATTTGTCTTTCAAATTATTCATGCCAGCTACATTTGAACTGACGGATTAAACTTTTAAAACCAGAATGACCAAATTGTTGACAACTGAAATGTGAATGATTTTTTTGTGTTTCGTTTTTAATTAATTTGTCACGATGTCGTCCCTCCAGGTCAGGTCATTCGATCGCTTCATATTACCTGTCAGAAAACTTTTCCTGCAACAAACAATTTACGATACTTTAACATCGGCCGTCTTACTTACCAAGACCACAATATTTGTCTTTTGTCTCAGCCACGTTTTTATTTATCGTTCGTGCGGACCTGCAAAAGCGTTCGAGCTTTTCTCGCGTGCTTAATAATCATCATCATTGAAATTGTTTGTTTGTTTGTTTTTTTTTTTTGCTTTTTGTTTCTTATAGTCTGTGCACGAACTCGTGCGACTTTCTCTCTCATTAGTCACAAGTCACACATTGACGAATTTCTGGAAAAAGTTAATGCACACACAAGGCGTATTGAGTTAATGAGATACGTTCTTGGTCGTTTTTATTTCCTATCGTTTTACGATTAAACTTTGTATACCGACGAAGTAACGTGTTTACGGATCGCTGGGTTTGAAAAATGTGTGTTTACGTGGAGCAGAAATGGGCATATTTGTCTATTATTTATCGAATTATTCTTCATTGAAGTTAAGACCAACTGGATGAATTTGAAAACTTGATTAAGAAAGTTAAAGTTCTTTGAAAAAATAAAATAAACAAGCGTTGCCCATCTCCGGTGAGGAGAATAAATCGATTAATGAGTGACCTCGCTAAAACAGAGAATTGTGACTCATCCGGGAAGAATTGTGATTGGTTGGACGAGGCAATAAAGGGAAGCTATGATTGGAGAATCACAATAATCGGTCACTGGTCCGTAAAGAGAGACACACGAGACCCGATCGTCGATGTATGAGGATTAAGGGAAACCAAACGAAGAGAAAAAAAATGGTTTAACAACAGTTTCTATATAAATTGAGGATCAAAAATATAGTTGTAAAGTTCGTAACGCTCTGTTAAACTGGGAAAATGATCGTTGCTTCGCATTATCCTGACAATTGATAAAAATAAATATCATCAAAGAGAGGGAGAGACAAATTTTAAATAAAATGAGAACACGATGAAAAATATTGAATTGTACAAATATGAGTAATGGATCACTCGTGGTTCACTGCTCTGCTCGCCAGTCATCAAGAGAGAAACGCCAGCATTCATCAACCACCATCACCGTCAACCCTGTAATACATTACAGCCGGATCGACACGAACAACAGATATTTTCCCAATTTTTTCGTAACTCGCACCATAAAAAACAAAATATTCAAGGAAAAGTCATATGGTACGAGTTCAATTTCGTGTCTATCGACACTAATCTTAATTAAGGGCATTTTTGGCGTGGAAGCCTCAACTATTTTGATTTCCTTGTCGCTTCTCGCTTCATTTCCTTTTCTCGCTCTTTTTACGAATTATAATTATATAGATATTGCAATTGATTGGCAAGTTTTTTTTTTTATAAAGCGAAAACAAAGTTTTTTTTTCTTATCGCGTCAAGAACAGAGAAGGGTGCAGAAGTGTACGAAGGGAACCGAATTTTTCCATTTTTTTTTTTTTTTTATCTCTCCGTCTTTTTTTCCGGCTTCCACGCCCGACTCAGTCCAAGTGACACGGAGTCAACCGACTTCAGGTTCGCGAACCGTTGAAGGACTGTGCTCGGCTTTGTGAGCCAAAATAAATGTTTGCGATCAAAAATACACAAGCAACAAAAATGCTTGAATCTTTCATTTTACCGAACAATCGAAAACGTAACTATAGTCCTTCGTAACGACGTTTCCTCGATTGTCTAATCGTCTCCAGAATGGTCAAAATATCTAATCAAATATTAATAATATTATTCAAGACACGACTTGAGAATCGAGTTTTAGAAAACCCGAAGTATCGGTATCCTAAGTGCCACCCGGAGCTGCATACCTCTATCTCTTTCTCTCTTTCTTTCTCTTTTTTTTATGGAATTTTTTTCTTTTCTTTTTGTTCGGGGAAAGACTAGGAAAAAGCTTTCTTCGCGAACAATTCGCGCTATTCTGGGATCAACAGGAATCGGTCGTGGCAAAATGCAAGGAATCAGCGGGATTCAATACGTCCTAGTTTTTCACAACGTTTTTATGTCGATTTTGTCCTCAAAATGGTCGGCAAAAAACTACTATGTGACGTCAATTCTATGTTTTTTAAAAATTAATGACAACAAAACATTTTTATAGACTCAGTAGTTAGTGTTTCCATCATCAACTGATAAATTATCCTCCTACTGCATAAATCAAGTTTGCGAAACGTTCTCGTGTTTCCATAAAGAATAATAAACGAATATTAACAATTCGTCCGTATAATGGTTTTTTCCGCACTTCTTGTTTGCAAACGTGGATGTTCACCTACGGCCAATGTTTCACCCCCTCAATGCAGTCAAAAAATTCAGAAAAAATTCATGCTATTGCTCGAAAAATTAAACTTGAGGTATCTACTGTAAAATTCTCGAAAATTTTATTTTTTCATAAATTTTTCGTTAAATAAATACGTTAAATACAAACCCGAATTGTTTTTGCTCGGACACGGAATACCCAGTCTTACAGACGAAGTGTTAAAAAACCAATGAACCTAAAACGCTGTGTAAAACTGTGACTGATTTGTTTTTTGTTATTTCTTCGGTAATGGGAGCAATGGGAGAAAGGAATAAGGACCGCCACGGCCTCGCAAAGCCTCCTTCTTGGCTGGCTGAAACACATATTCTATCATCAATGGGTTCGACCAATAAATCTCTAACATTGTTTACACTCTTCGTACACGTGCATAAATATTTGAGCTTAGAGGGTTGGTTAAGGGCATCGGAAGGGTCCATTTTGATGTCAATTTTCGTAACTTCGTGTCAACAACGTAACTCGTGAGGTTATAAATCTCAAGAAGTCATTAAGTAAGAGATATAGGTGATAACTTCATAAGAGAATATATTTGTTTTCTTATGTTTTCTTTTTTCTTCGCGAAAACCACTTTGGCACGGCTCATTGGGCTGAGGGCTTTGAAGGTACGCCTCGCGAGATGTTAATTGAGCATGTATAATTGAATAAGAAGTTGAAAGAAGTATCTAAGAGTAGGGTTTGATGATAATAAAAGAATCAAGATTCTGTAGGAGGCAGCTCATTGGCACGTGTGGATAATTAAACGTGCGGGTCAACGTAAAGACATGAAAACCTGAACATGCTCTTTCTTTTCGCGAGAGATGAGTCTTGACGTAGTTACGAAAAGTTGTGACACCGTCATAAGAAAATTGACAAATGAGGCAAGAGGTTTGAAAGAGATGAAATATTTCGAAAAAAAAAAAAAAAAAAAAAAAAAAAAACATCGAATTTACGTTCTGAGTAATTACGCTGAAGACTAGCACAAAAATAATAATCATTGCAATCATAGTAAATCGTAATATTGACGATAATAATGATAACCATAATAATAATAATATAAATAATAATAATAATGATTATTATTATTAATTCCACGATGCAACAGAGTATGAAAGAAAGAAACATAAATAATAATTGAAGACCGAGGCCCTGTGAGGCAGGCGATAGGTAAATGTATTATTTTCAACGTTTTTTTCCTCTTGAGAAAAAATTGTTTCTTTTTTTTTTTGAGGGGGGAGGGAAACGGGACCGATGCTCGACGACTCACGTTGATGCCATGGCGAATGCTGTGAGAGTTCCTTGTGCCAGGCCAGCGTAGAATTTAAATGGATTTTTTCTCACGATGGCCAGGTATATAAGCTGCATTATCACCAACTGATAAAAGAATACACCGATAACGACTGTTACGATGAACCAAGCGAGCTGGGCCATCACCAATGCCAGATCGTCCACACCCAATATTTTGCCCGCAATAACCGATGTTATGCCGACTGGTGTCATCCTAAAATAATTTAAAAAATCTATATATTGTTATATGTCTAGATTTTTTTCAGTTGGTTAGCACCGTCAGAAACTCAGAAAAACTGCCTCCCTCGCTCAGCGGTTGATACGCAAGCTGATGTATGGCTCAGCGGTCACCCAACCAAGTATTGACCTCGCTCGAGGCTGCTTACGGAGGTTGGTTACACACAACAATGTTGCCGTGTTAAAAGCATAGGAAAATTCGAAATGATTAGAATTTAATGAAATTTGGTGAGTATATTCTTTAGTATTAAATATAGGGTAACATGGGGTAAAGTGGACCCCTGGGGCAAAGCGGGCAATCCAAAAAAATTTATCTTTGGGGCAAAGTAGGCTCTCCCAAAAATGAAGGAAGATCAAGATCGAAGAAAAATTTGACTTCCCATTGTTTTTGGGAGAGCTCACGTTGCCCCAAAAATAATTTTTTTGGATTGCTCGCTTTGCCCCAGGGATCCATTTTGCCCCATGTTCCCCTAAATATACAATTTTTTTAAGATTTTTCTTCTACATAGTTTTCGAGTAATTGAACAATTGAGTTTACATGCATAAGCATAGGAATCAGATATATATAGAGGTATTTCTTTAACATATTGTAAACTCCAATTATTCGACAACTATGCAGACGAAAAATTTGAAAAAAATTGTGTCATCGTATTTCATGCTAAAGAATGTTATCACCTAATTTTATTAAATTCTTATCATATTGTCGTATGTAGCCGACCTCCTAAACTTTGTGATCGCCGGAGCCAAACACCGAGCGCGCACCTATCGCTGTCGATCATTATTGACGACTATGTTTTTACTGCAGTTTTTAACTAGTTTATCACGATCAGAAAATCAAAAAAATCTGCCTCCTGCTCAGCAATCGATGCGCGAGCCAGTTCATGGCTTAACAGTAACCCATCCTCAGTACTTTGGCCTTGGCCAAAGCTACTCGGATTTAAAGATCGAAAAAGCCACGCAATGCTGACTTTAGTTATTAAAATGAAGGAAAAATAGGAAAATGAAGACAAAAGAATAATTTCAACGGTATTTCAAAGTGCAGTCGACTACGAAAAGAATCCGTACAACGCATTAAGGCCATCTGTCAGCTGTTCGCATTCTGCATCAATGAAAGAACGCTGGTCAAAAAGTAGATTTATATTTTATTCCCAGAGACGTTTGATATTTCGAGAAAAATAAAAGTTGAACCTCGTTCTCTTTGATGAAAAGAGAACGGCGTGTCACTTTGATTTTTCAAATAAATTCAACACTGTATCGGAGAGAGACGTTTGTAGCTGAATTTTTCAACGACCGAAGAACTGATAAGAACGCTTGTAAAATATTGTTTTTTTTTTAATTGAAAATAAATAATGAATAACGCGAGAAGCTGATTTGACTCGACGCTGATTTTATACGAACCATTAAATTAATCTTTTATAATACATGAAAATTCGTTTGTTTACTTACCACATGACCATTGATACCATCCTCATGATGACCTCGAAAACAGCTTTGAAAAAGTCTATAACAACTTGACCCTTTTTTTCGCCAAGAGTTCCCAAAAAAGTTCCAAATACGAGACAGAAGAAAACGATGCCGAGTGTATTTGTACCGCTTCGGTACTGTATAACTCTGATGAGTTCATTATCACCGAGACCCTCGGTGTTTGAAGCTTTTTCACTGTCATTCTGAAATGGCACTTTTTTCGGTACGTATACCGTGTGAGCCTGTTGAAACGCAGCCTGGAAGAGATTGTCCGGAAACATATTCCTGTAACACGAGTTAAAGAAGCAAGTAGAATATTGATCATACGAGAAAAAAAAAAACAACTTCCTCGGCCTTTGCTACTGTCGACCTATATTCCAGAGAATCGAGGGCATGCGAATGAAACAACGCGACTCTCTTTTAACTTGAACAGTCTCTGTTTACTTTTACAATTCATTGTAACATTGTTTCAATATTATATTTTTATCCACATCAATTAAAAGGTTTGAAAGGTTTAATCGTTTATTGATTATTTTGTTACAGCTCCGATGAAAGAAACATTTCTACCTGTTACAAAAGATATATGAACATTTGACACAAATAATAAAACCGTATAAACATCACTTGCTAAAATACGAATTGAACATAAAATTCAACAGAAATATTCTTGTTTTTCCAGGATTTTTTAAATTCTATTCTCTTAAACACATAATTTTTTATTTTATTTGTTATTAAAAGCAATCATAGTTGACAAATTACGAAATCTCTACTCGTTAAATCGCTACAAATATTTTAAGAACGCCTGGTCTCTCTTATACGCAAGAAATTGAAATTAAACCATTACAGCAACTGAAACGAGGCACGACCCTGACACGCTCGTCTGATAAAACTGTGCAAAATATTAATTATCATGAAAATGGACGAAATTTTATTTTCTTTCGTTTTTCACCATCCAAAATTCAAAGCTGTCGTTGGTTCATTATATTAATGCTCATAGTTAATGTAATACTTGTTTAGATTTAATTTTTTGAAATTGTTTCCTTCAATATCACGTTTGTCCCCACTTGACTGTTCTTGTTCCTGTGAGACCCCCCAAAGTGTTGCTCAAAGCCACTTTGGCTTTCAAATGCTTTTCCAAAATCATGAATAAAAAATGTTGCAGATTAAAACAAGAAATTTAAAAAATTCCTGATACAAAAACCTGTATGTTGAAATAAAATAGAATATTCATTCGACGCACAATAGTTATGCTGAATTAAACAACTTTGTAAATTCTCAGATTTACCACTCACAAAATTGCTCATGGATATGAAAAAAAAAAAAAAAAAAAAAAAGAACAAGTCGGTTAGTGTCTTTACGTGGCAAGATGTGTTATTAGAAAATGTTGATTTGACATTTCGATTTGAATGATTGTAACAACGCTGCGTCAAGCTTAACATCCTGATGTTCGATGATGCTCGCAATTGGCCTTTTTACTTAGCGTGGATGTTTGTATACACGAGCAAAACGTTTTTGCGTCCACGCTCAATCAGTGTCAGTTGGGTTTGCATGACCAACCAATGTACACAAACACAAACACCCATGGGCATATATTTTACCAACACATTGGTAAACACATGGACAATAAGTCTTTACGACCATTTATCAGTATTTGTATAAATTTATATTTGTGTGTGTGTGTGTGTATGTTGAAATAGGGATGCGCCTGGTGAAGCTCCGTTTTCTAGTTCACCACGTGAATAAAATACACTCGCTTCATTCCCTCTGAACGATCGATGCTTAACATCTATTTTTGCCAGGGGTGTCCGGGGGGAAAGCATTCCCCGATAAATATATATCGCGAGTAAAAGATACTGAAATGTGGATGCTCATACGTATATACGTACGTGTATGTAATAATAATTACGTGTTAAGCCCTCAGACTAAAAACGCAGAATTCTGACCTCGATTTCTCAAGTTTCAACCCTCCTCCATTCACTAAACTCACCCAAAAGTAGGGGTGGAAGTTATAAAACCAGTTTGGCAATATCGTAATAACGTCAGAAGCGATTTTAGTTAAACTTCTTAAGTTCTTCGATTGTTTAAAGCTCGCTACTCGTGCGTATATATCTTTCAACTTAGTGCCTTATTGGGTTACACGTAACTAACTCGTGCGTCATTTATAATCGACTCACTGCGCAATATTTAAATTGTGTTATTTTTTTAAATCTTCTTTTCTCTCATTATCATGATCTTTTTTTGTTTTGTTTTCATATTTTATAATTCAAATATCTTTTTTTTCGTCTTTCTAATGAATATCGAAAGTTTATATGCATAAAAAGTACTTTTGTTTTTACTATAACAGTTATTGCTGTCGGAGATAATTACCTTCCGAGATCCAATAAACTGTCCAATATATTGACCGCCCTTGCGTGCGTCGATGTTCCCGTTGGTTCCCTCAGACCCGAATTACCCGGATGTATCAACAGGGCCAAACTGACACCGAGAATCGCATTGAGCAACGACGTCAGTATAAAGTACAGGAGTGTACGAACAGCTATTTTGCCATTCATTCGCGCATTTAAACTCGCTGAACCTGTAGCAAATACGAAATAAAAATTTAACTTATGCCATGATACTAATTTATTTATATCAGTTCGAAAAAAAATTTAAGCCTTCTTAAGTCCAGCTAATTTGACCAAAACCTACTTTACGAGCTCGTAACTCTTCGTATAATGTGTATCAAAGTTTCTTGTTTTTCACAATCGCACAGCTCCCGAAAAACCAGACAGAACCAAGCACAATGTCCGAAAAGTATTATTTTTACTGTAGTTTAAGTTCGAAAACAAAAGAACTCTTTTTTCGCGCCAAAAATCGATTCTGGCTCAGGTCAAATTAGCCAAGTTGGAACCCTAGGGTTAATAGTTGTTTTCTCTATAAAAGGAATTGCATTATGAAGAGCCATGCCGTCAGCTTCAAGGAAAATGAAAAAAATAAAATAAAATAATATAATGACATAATGCAAGTACCGACAGCGATAGGTACGCACTCGATGTATGGCTCGGGCGATCACAAAATTAAGCAGCCTTTAGCGAGGTCAGTACTTGGTTGGATGACCGCTTAACCATACATCAGGGCCGCGTATCAATCGCTGTGCGCCGGTAGCAGTTTTTCTGAGTTTTTGATGGTGTTAGCCAACTGAAACTACAGATAAAATGGAGCCCGTCTGTATCGGCCAGGGTTTTCCACAGTTTCCCTTGGCCCTCGTGCAAATGGAAACAGTGGCTTTGGGCAACACTCTGGGGGTATTCACAGGAACAGGAATAATGAAGTGGGATTAAAGTTATAGGATGGAGTCGTAAGGAGGTGCAAGGGTATACGAATGAGATATAAAAAATCAAAAAATACATAATGCAAATACTCCATTTATAAAAAGTTATATCGTAAAGAAAATTTGTAAAATACTGAATATTCATTAAACTAAAGTTGTAATATGAAAATTGTTAAATTTCCACCTCTCAGTTACAGAGTATCGTTAATAAAAATGATGACACATATTTAAAAATAGTTTCAAACTCACCGGATATGAGGCTCGCAATAACCAACGGCAGAATCATCAACTTGAGCAATCGCATGAAAAGTTCGCCAGGATAACTGATGAGCATAACCGCATCATCTCCAAGTGCCAAGGGACGCAGGCCAAATCCTAATTCATGACAGATTGTAAGAAAAAAAAAAAAAAAAAAAAGTACGCATGAAACAGGCATTTTCGTGAATGAATAGGCGAGAAGCACGAAGAGATAAATGGCCCGTCGATTGATTTTGGCCAAAAACTTTTGGCTGACAAAGTAAAAAAGTTATAAGAGTAATTATGTGATGAAAAAAAAAAAAAAAAAAAAAAAAAAATTACAATACAAGTAGCAGGAAGCTTGAATTCACACAAATCTCAGCTCTTTGTGTGTTTTGGCACAAATCCGCCACGATTCAGTTTCGACTTTCTGAGACTTGTCGGATTTGCCCTTGAGAGATGGATCTCCTCGCGCGCGTACCCTTGGGAGTTTATTTGCTGCTATATGTGGCGTTTATATATACCGGCAAGTACACTACATAAGCAAATATTATACTCTATTTTATTCACATTTTTTTCTTTTTAATAATACTGACAGTTTTAATGCATTTTTGGGTTGCGCTAAAATGATGAAGACTTTTTATTACGAATTGATAACAAAGAAAACGTTTTTTTTTTTTGTTTGGGTTTGTTTGGGTTTCAATGCATTTTCGGGCTGTTAAAACGATGAAGACTTTTTTTTACGAATTGATAATAAAGGAAACGTCCTTTTGTTGTTCCGTAACAAAGATGTGAATTTTGAGGTTTAAATAAAGTAAACTTTTTTTTGTTTGGGTTTAAATGCATTGTTGGGCAGCTAAAATGAAGAAGACTTTTTATTACGAATTGGTAATAAAGCAAACATTTTTTTGTTTGGGTTCAAATGCATTGTTGGGCAGCTAAAACGATGAAGACTTTTTTTTACGAATTGATAATAAAATAAACGTTCTTTTGTGTTGTTGCGTAACAAAGATGTGAATTTTAATAAGATTTAAAAAATTGTTGCGTAGAACAGTGTAGAGGATTTTTCGACACGAAAATATATTGGTTACGTGAGGGTTGAGAGGATTTTTCGATGATATCATAGTATCGAGATATATTGCTTAGGAAATTAGATGAGCACGATGAACGCGAAGTGAAACCCTTCCAAGTGATTGACACTTTTTAACACGCGCTTCTGCGTGTTCGTGTCTTCATCGCTATGTATGTGAGGACCTTTTTTTTTTACTGGTAGCTGGAGAGCTTTTTACATAACGGATTCTAAAGCTCGAAGTGGGTCAGTCCTGATGAATGGGCGAAATATATTCTCTGCTTCGTGTCACTTTTCTTTCTTTTATGTACTCGTCCCGAGAGAGATCGCAGGCTCGGAAATGGAACTCTCGAAATATCTTGATCACCAAATCATGAAAACGTATAAATAATTGCTTTTGGAGTATATTTCTCATACAAATTGAGACAAATTAGGTATTTTCCAAGATTTTTTTTCTGTACATAATGACACACAAGCGGTGATTATATGAAGCCCCTCAATACACTCGAACGATATTTCGAGTCACGATGCTCCACTACCTCGTGTGACCTTCACAATTTTTTGCTCTTGGCCCTTGGAATTATGTTCACAATTGAAAAAAAAAAAGAAAAAAAGAACAAAACAACAACAGCAAATCGTTCACCATCATAATCGTAATTTTTAGTTTCATTTATTATTTTTTGTTTCAATATATTATTCAAAATCTATAAAATGGAATGACAATGAAAATATTAGAATTTTTCTACCATATTAATAAATTTGGTGAACTCCCTTCAAGAAATTACGAGCAACATTTTTTTTAGACGAGTTGAAAAAGGGTCAATTCGAAGCTGGGACAATAAATGCTTTTTATTATGATTAATGCAAGACCAATAAATTTAACGAGCCTAAATTTGTGTCCCGATTGACGCGATGGACCGCGTATAAATACGTCCTTCTGGGTATCGAATTGCCAACATACGGAAATATCTTCTCAGTCAAGAACAACTTATATATTATCGTCGGGGTCATAGAGCAGTCTAATATTTCAACGAGTCTGAATTCATTTTAACAAAGTATCCAGACGTTATACCAAATTCGATTTCCCTCCGAGACATCTACACTGGAACGACTGTACTTACATTTTTACAATGGAAATTGTTGAAATAACGTAACAAATTTTCAAACCATTATTATTAAATTAAATTTAAATTTTTATATGATAAAATCTTTTGTAAACTATTATTCGAATTATTCGAAATTGACTTGTTAAGTGTGGAAACCATTAATTTCCTATAAATAAGAATGAAACTTCGAAATTTTTTTTTTTCCACGAAAGTACGAACATACGCTTTGAAATGAGAAATTATATTTTGTTTACATTAAAACTTCGATTCTGGTGAGGAATTATTTATAAGAAATCTGAGTTATTCGGCAATTTTTCGTATATGTTGATGGAAATAAATGTATTAATGTATAAAATGATAGTATCCTCCGGCGAGAAAAAACCTGACATTGAAGAGAATTTTAAGTTTAAAACGTTTTTCCCATGTTCGATGAATGATATGATGAGAAAAATCCAAAATTACACACAAAGTTTCAATTTGAATAAATTATAATAAATTTTAACGACAAAATAACATTTGTATCGATCATTGTTTGAGCTTCTTCGGCCAATAAAAGCAGCAGTGATTCAGTAATTCATATTCTTCGGCACGATCATCACATATTGAATAACGAATTAATTGGTTACATGTATACAAAATAATTGTATAGCAAAAGCAAAGAATTGTTCCTTTGTAATCATAATAATGATTGAATGTTTTTCTATTGTATTAAAGACAAATTCGTGATCATGAAAACAAAGAAATTCCTGGCTCGAAAACAATAGCGACAATAATATAAAGCAGGGAGTAATAACTGTATTGTACGTAATTTTTAAATATTGTTCCGACGTAATATTTCTCATTATTCTGAGGTTCGTTCATTGTCAAGGTCAACTGACAATGGTCAACAGTTGGATATGCTATACGTGGGTAGTGGTAAATTTCCAGCTGCCACGAGTATGTTTCTTTTTCCCGCTATTTTTTTTTTCTTCGGTGTATCTTTATTCAAACAATTGTACGAACGATCGATCGGAAACGTCACAGTAAGTGCACAAGGTATTGATTTCACGTGGCTCTGTATGAAAAGTCTCCAGCTCGTAAGAAAAAAAAAAAAAAAAAAAAAAAAAATACTTATAATGGGTTACAGACTATCGCGATATATTCGAGAATTGCCGATGGCCTGATAGGAATCTCGTATACTTTGAAGATATGGAACATATGTGAGTAGCATTTTCCATCAAATTATTGTAACCGATTATGAAAAAATTTACTGTAGAATTATTTACTGTCCGAATTCTTAATTCTTTACTTTTCTTTACTGTAGTAATGTAACTTTAAAAAAAAAATAATTATAACTATTAAAAACAAATAGTTAAACTTTTAAAACTATTAAAAAATTATAAAATCTTTTAATAGTGATAACTATCAAAACATTTTTTTAAAAAGTTACTTTACTACAGTAAACATTAAACAATAGTAACTGAACAACAAGTGGTTCGAGAGTAAGAATTTGATGATCATTGCCTCCGGAAAAAAAAAGTATTATTTGAAAATAATTCTTGATAAATTTGTCAAAAGTAGTTACACGGAGTAAAAAGAAAAAGTTGTCGACGTTTCAACTTGATTTCCGAAAAGATTCTTAAAATGTTACAGGTATAATAATAATAATAATAATAATAATAATAATAATAATAATAATAATGATAAAATCGAGATAGAAAAATGTGCAACATTAATTGGAGATTGGATCGCCGCATTCGGATCGTAATAATTTCATAACTAGCATAAATTTCGCCATTTTTCTTCATCGTCAGAATAATTTTAAAATCAATGAATCATTGGCAGAAGAATGGTCCGTTCATTTGTTTGTGGGTAGTTATTTTTTTCATTTATTTGATAATGAACTGGAAATGAAAGGTCTTCTCTGAGGAAAGAGTTTAGTTAAATGTAAATTTGGCTTCGTAAAATACGTCGAAGGTAATATTTCATTCATTCAAGAAATCGTTCGGTCGTATACGAATCATTATTTGTTTTATTATATACTCCGGGAAAAAAAAATCTATCGAATCAATCGAATGTTTTTTGTTTTTCTTGGATATTTTGTTGGATCGAAGCACGATATGTGGAAATTGTTGAAATAAATGATTGGTCGTTCATCTGATAAACATTACATTTCGCGTATATTTAACAAGGTTCACGCGTCATAATAATAATAGTATATACGAAGTAACAGCAAAATCATCAGATATATTTTTTTGAAATTTCGTGTGAATCTTCTTGAGCATCGTATTATAATGTGTAAAAAATTTGAGAAGGTTTCACCGTCCAGTAATCGGGATATACAGTGTTTAAAATCGCAACTTTAACACGCGATCTTGAGGGAAGTTACGAAAAAAGACGATTTTTCACAACAAATAACTCGATTTTTAGACGGTAAAACCTTTTCAAATTTAACTCACAGTTGAGTATTATTGTTAAGAAGGTCGATACGAAATTTAAACAATAAAACTTGGAATTTGTCTAACGCATGCCTAACGCGTGAACCTCCTTAACGATACCATTGTCAGTTGATTGAATAAAACTGTTTTCTTATCAGTATGGAAGAAATACTGAATAATGAATAAATTACCGAGTATTACTCCAAGAAGTACGCCGGAGAGTGTGACCATGAGTAACAAATTGTCGCGCATCCACTTGGTTGTGTCAGCCGTCACCTTGCGGGGACCCTGCGATGCCGAGACGTCCTGCCCGCCCATCTTCGCGAAGAGATACTCGGAGAAGCGCGCCGAGGACTTCTCCTCCATTTCACTGGGGCGACCGGATGAGGATCGTGAGATCCTCTCTCGCGATCTCTCGCGGCGTACGGCGGGGCCCCGGCAGCACCACGACGACGACGGGTTGCCGTTTTGGGGATGTTTCGGTAAATTCGTCCGAACCGACCAATCACCGCCTCTCACCTCTAACCACCTACGTATTAGCCTCACGGCTTTCCAAGACCCTGTTGACTCGATCGTGGTATCGATTTTTTTGTAGATTACTCTTTATTTTCTATTTTTTTTTCTTTTTTTATCAATTTTTATTTATGATTTCGACCCTCTCTTACCGCCCTTGAAAATCTTCAACTCCGTCTATTGACGATTAATACGAATGGTTTATCAATCTTTTTATCAGTTCTCGACACTTTTCTTTATTAATTACTGTGGCGAACGGCTTCTCGCTTTGAATATTCCTCTGGAAACGAATTTTTTTCTTTCCCTCGATTATGGTTTCTCGCGAGGATGATCCTATCAACCAGTACGTCACGTAACGTGTCACTAGTTTTGTTCGATACTAATTTATCGACTTTTTAGACTTACGCTGCAATCTAAAACTGTATTTATAATATCAAAGTAGAATTACCCTTTCGAAAGACAACCAAAGTTAGTTGCGGTGGTCGAGAATGGGGACAGGGAGATCCTATTAGAATTTTAATAGACCAGGATCTTTCGATATGTCGTTTACAAATGTTGCTTAACTAATTAGAGTCGACTCTTCTTTTCTGGGGCTAGTTACCCGAAATTTAGTGTATATTTTAATGGATAGGACCGATGGAGAGACACTTTGTGGTGTGGGGATTTTTTTCCACCACCCAGCAGGAGATACCGTTGTACTTTTGCAGCAGCAGCAGCAGCAGCACCGGCAACCGTTGCGCAAGGTCAGTTACCTTAATGATGGAGTCGATCTCCTGGTATTTTGTTTTCTTTTTTCAACCCCTGATCGTTGCAAAATATTTCAAAATTTCCGAATAAATCACTGTTCTAACTAATATTTACGGCGTCTGGGTCCCTGCATGACATTAACACGAAAGGATTAACTTTTTTCATTTAGTTCCCACTGTCCCGGAATTATTCAGCTTCTATCCTTCAACTCCGTTGAACCGACATTTGAATAAACTTTTTTTAAAAATTTAACACACTATCAGCGATCCTTCGCTTCGTGATAATTTTTTTAAAATCACTTTATTCGATTCACGATCGTTTCTTTCTTGCCTTTCGATTAAATTGTTATTTTTTAAATTGAGGCTCGCTTTTTTAAAGATTTCAGTTCGATTGTGCGTCGAGCGCGATGCGAACCTCCCAATGGATGAGCCCTGACTAGCTTGGGAACGTCGCGGCCATTGCCGTATTGATTTGCAGAAACTCCGACTCCCGCGAGCTTCCTACAGTCTTATAAATTTCGTATATCTATGTTGCTGAGGGTGATTTGGACTTTTCGACGCTTGCGCAACTTGAAATATAATCGCAGACAACTCCTTGTTCATATGAACTCCTCCTATGCGCTTCTAACCTTTCGTGTCTCAAATTTTTATACTTATTTAATAATTTTGCTCTTATGGTTTCCCTTTATGTCGTACGAGAACGATTTTTGTGTGAATTTTCGTCGAAAACAAAACCCAGTTATCAACGATTTCATCCAAAACACTTTTGAACACTCGAGTTCAAAACGCCATTCGTTTATATGCGGAAGAAATAAAACCGTTCAATCCAAACGAATTTTAGAAATTTATTTTTCGTATCATCGAAACATTCAATAACTTTCATACATTTAATTTTTTTCTGAATTTGGTTACTAAATATTTGCCACGTTTAGCAGATTTTGTATAGTTCCCCACTGCAGTTGTCTTCGTTTGAAATCTCATGCATGATGCCCGTTCGAACAGCATCCATCAACATCCATATTTTTTCAATGTCGAATATATATTCCTCGACTTTTCCAAGCAGGTTATGACATTTATATGAAAAAAGTAACAGTTGGAGGGAAAAAAGAAGAAAATAATTTATTAACACTGCCTAATTTGTACTATTTTACATCATTCGTTTTTGCTAATTGACTGACGTGAATTTAGAACGATCACGATTTGAAAAAACCGCGGTTTTATATCTGACAAAAATGCATATCGAACTGTCATTCATAAATATTTGAAGTAAACACGATGAATAAAATCCAGGATAGTCATTGAACGAAAGAACTAATGATTTAATTTTTCCTCCAAATTAATGAACTTTTGGGCCATTTTTAAATGGCAAAATCATTTTTATTTACATGCAATTGTGGACTTGCCTTGTTCGGCTAAACTTCGTGTCAAACAGATGGCGCTCTCTGCCGTCGTTTTTTCGAAGCAGCGAATGTGAAATAAGAGAGAGAGAGAGAAAGTCTGAGAGGAAAGCAATAAAACATCGAGCACTATTTTGTACAGCGTCAACCGGACGCTCTTTATTATGAAAACAGCGAGTAAATCAAGTATCGAGAATTCAATCGTTCATATATAATTGCGATCAGTGATTAAAAAATTATTTTTCTATTTTGTCTACGCAAAGTTCATCATCAAAAGAAATCCTGATTTTCGTGGTCCAGAAAAAATGCAAGAGGACATGAAAAAAAAAAAAAAAAAATACACTAACTGGTGAACGAAACTGTCAAACGAATATACACGCATGATGTTTGATTGTTAGACATAATTAAGGTGACTATAGTAGTTAGAAATTATTAGATTTTTTTAACAAAATTTAAGATTAAATGAAAGTTATCAATTATTGCTCTCAAACTGCTTACGTACCTCAATTTTTATTTTTATTTTTTCAGTTAAAATCTGGGCAATGCTGGATATAAGGAAAAATTGTTTATTTTAAATTAATATATACCTCGAGGCCTCGACCATTTTTCTTTTTATTTATCCAAATTTTTCTAATTTTTTCATTATCTCACTGTCATTAACTAAGAAAGCTCTTTCGTAGAGAACGCAATGTACACACGACGGCAGTGCTTGAATTTACACAAGTTCATCATATTTCCTGATGCGCTAATCAAGTAAAACGAAAGAAGAAATTTTATAAATTATGCAAATGTAAAAAGTACAAGAACAAAGGCCAACCTGCGGCAAAACTAAACAACGGACATGTTAGTGATATTGTCGCAGCGAGCTGTGTTCGAAGAAAACTCAAATTTCAAATTTAATTTTAAAGCTACGTCTCAGGTATGCTTTTTATTTATTGCGACAAATGAAAAGAAGAAACAAGAAAAGTGATCCAAAGCAAAAATAATTATTCGCAACAAATATTCTGAGTATCCAACCTTGCCCGAGCTCCTCTACAGGTTGGCGCTCATTATTAAATTCTTATGTAATGAAAAAAGCATGATTTGTTTGGTTTAATCGTTTTATCAGTCGCCCGAATGCGAGTGAGATGACTAAAAAGTAAAAACGCGTTTTTCTCTGACATTCTTGTTATTTTTGAGAAAAACAAAAGTTACAAATTGTTCTCTGACCATATGTGAGATGTCTGTGTAACTTGTATTTTTCTTCAAATATGAAGATTTGTCGAAATAAAACGTACATAAGGATTTTTACCGAACGAAATACTGATTATTTATTAAATTTGCATAACGGATTTTAGCCACAGATTTGCAGGATAAGCATAAACGATAACGACGTTTGGAAAACGTGGAATTAGCCACATTGTGCACCTGCAACATTTTACTCTCGTCAGCTATCACTGAGTATGTTGAGAAAAGTGATTTTGCTGCACGGGAAAAGGAGCGAAAAATAAAGAACTCAAGTGTGCGATAGCTGTACGAGGAAAAACAAGAAACGGCAGTGTTTTGCATGTTTTGTAGTCGTTTCTGGTGGTTCTTCGTCGCCAATCTCGAACGCGAGGATGATAGTGTTTTAGTTGGTGGCAGCACCGTCGCGTTCCGCCGTTCTGCGCGATATCGACGGGCTGAATAACGAACAGCTGAAAATCTGTGATGGCCGAGAATCATCCACTTGGCTTGTTGTTTCTGCAATGAGAGAAAAAAAAAAACATTTCTCATTTCATTGATTTGGTGACGGAACGAGTGCCAAGGAAACGTTTTTCTGTATCGAGGTGAGCAACGGAATGGAATGTAAATATATTGTGTTTGAAAAAAAAAAAAAAAACACTCTGGTAGAAATACAAGCTCACATCAAAGACTGCTTTCGATTTTTTGTTTTTCTTGTCAATCATCTTTACGGAGAAAATAAGAATTCTAACTTTTTCATTGATTGAAAATACAGAACAGAAACAAACATCCACCGCCAATCATCCAGAGTTCCAGCTTCGCAATGTCGTTGCAAGATCCTCCGGTGAATCCAACAAAATTAAAGGAAGATCCATACGCACCGAAGCTTCGCAAGAACAAAAAGCTCGAACTAAGATGGGGCAACGATTACTACGACGCTGTTAACAAGGCAGTTTTTAGCAATAACACTCCGTACATGCCGTCCGAACCTCCTGCTTCCATAAAAAAAGATGTTGACAAGACCGGATATGTTTGTAAACAGTGTAAAGATTGGTAAGAATTTTTCAATCACTTCTAACATTTATTTTCCAATTAACAGACGATGCGTTTGAAATTTATGATTTTTCATTATACCGTCTAATTGATTAGACTCTTTCCGCTACATTCATGACGCACTCTCTCTTTTGACAATCTTAAATTTATGTACGCTGCAGTCTTACTAAAAATTGTAAATTCCTTGGGATCGTTTTTTATACTAAATTTTGAGCTATTTGCATTTTTCATCAAGTTACGCTGTTGCTTGTATGTCAAAATGTGGGACAATAATTAGCGTCATGAAAGGCCATAAACATCCAGTTACTAAATATCACGAACTATCAATTTTTTTCCTATCATTACAATACTTATTTGTACATGTACCCTCAAAAGGTTTTCAAAAACTTTTTTTTTTGTAATATTAATTTCATTCATCAATTATTTAAGGACGTTGTATGGCGATGGTCAAATCCAAATTTTTATTTTCAGTTTTTCTTACATACAAGATGATTCGCGAGCCTAAGTTTATTGAAAAAAAGTTACAAATTGACTAAAGAACAACATACTCTAAATTCAAGATTGTCCGAGGTAATCTGTGTTTGTTATATAATAACGAATATTTCGAAAAAAATTTACGACCGATTTTTTTGAAATACTAAATAAAGCTTCTTCGATGTTACATCAAAGCGTATGCTAAGTTTTAAGAGGTTTCACCATTTAGAAATCGAAATATTTAATGTTGAAAATCTGAACTTTTAACACGCGCTCTTATGAGAAACTACTGAAAATTGTGATTTTTATAAAGAAATATCTCGACTTCTACATGGTGAAACCTCTTAAAATTGCGCGAGCTATTACATATGACTATTCTCTTTGTGTGGTACAAATTTGAAGGAATTCTATCGCTAGAAAATTTTGCATACAACGTCCTTAAGGACTCATAGCAGTGACTACCCTAGTTAAATGGGTGTTGACATTCCCAACCGTTGTTTACAAAACGTTCAACACATAATTTAATTAGTCGACCCTGGATTCGTCTTGCAGTATGTTTTGTTATCATAGAAAAATATTAAAAACTATAAATTTGCTTAACCATTCACTGATAAATGCAAAAATTCCACGAAGTCATATTTAAATCGATATTTTTAGAAGAATAATTTGCATTTTCCAAGCGATTTTAACGCATGAACGCTTATTTTGTTCCTCAAGAAATTCTCTATAAATTCACTGTGTCAATGTTTTTTTTTTTTTTAACTTCACCGTTTCCATGTTGCCGTTGATCACAAGAAAACGATGTCATAAACAAATAGCTTTTATTGAAAAACGGACAAGTTTTTTTTTAAAATCGATACAGTAAATTTGTAGAGAATTTCTTGGGGAACAGAATAAGCGTTCGTGTGTTAAAATCGTTTAAAAAATATGGATTATTCTTCGGAAAATATTGATAAAAATATGACTTTGTAGAATTTACCATTTATCAGTTGATGATTAAACATATCTATAGTTATAAACATTTTTCTAAGTTAACCTCTTGCAAGACGAATTCATCGTCGATTAACTAATTCATGTGTCAAACGTTGCGTACAACTCTTTTAAAAATTTAACACAGCGTTGACTAAGCTAGACACTGTCTTAAATCCCTAAGTATTAGGAGAACATTAACCACACGATTATTCAATGAAAAAAAAAAAAAAAAAAAAAAAAAAAAACAACAAAACAGGTATCTCAATTTTCCAACATTGATTGCTTCCGAAGATACATTTAGCTTCTAAATCCGTTCCATTAACGTTAAAATTGGTAAAACGCAAACGATTCTTGTTTTTTTTTGTTTTTAAATGTGTTTATTTGATAAATATGGGACGCGTTGACATGTTTGTATCGAATTTTGATTACGAGCCTTCAACATAGAGCCACTGAATGGTTGAAAGAATTTGTGTGGTCCAAATCCGCAAATAACATCAAGACAATGTTCGATTCCATCATTTCAACTTCAATGGACAAAAAACATTCGAGAATATTAGGACGAGAGTATTAGGCGATGAATTTTTATAATGTATTTTCATTTAATCATTTATTAATTTTCATAAAACGAATATACTTACGACATAATGTTACAGCTGAGCTCCACTCTTTCTAAATACCACATAACCACAATATACCAACAACATATTGTTAACGTGCCAGGAAATTTATGTTTCCAACTATGAAAAACCTTTTTCTGATTATTTCGGCAATTAACTACAACAAAAATGTTATTTACTTACTCATTTTGTGAACTTTATGAAATATTGTTTGCTCAAAACGTTATTATTATTATTATTATTTGTTCAATATTGCACAAAATTTGTATGGAGATTTAGGCGAGAAAAATTGACTCGAATTGCTTTTGATCGTCAATCATGAAGTAACCCATAAAATTGAGATAATTAATTAGAGACAATATTTATTGCAGTTTAACGACGTAAACTTGAATTTTATGCGCATCGGTGAATCACTTTGATATTATGTAACGAAAAATAATTGATTTCAGCTTTAGATTCCTGAGCAGTATAGAAGAGCACACGTCACGACGGAGCTGGATTCTCGGTTACTGGTGTCAATCGTGTTTTACGACAAAATGTTGTCACGTTGGTCAAAATCAGCCAATGTGTTCGGCTTGTCGAAACATGGAAGCATCGAAAAAAGCATATTTGACAGATATGGGTGTGGGCAAGAACATTAAAAAAGGTGTTACCCGAGTTTTTTACAATCAGTGTCAATTTTTCGCTCATTTACGAATGCATGGAATTGTAATGGTTGATTTGAACGATGTTATGTTAATGCCATTGCCGAATGGTGTACAACGACAAGATTACGGACAATTGGACAAGCTTTGTAAGGCTTTAATGGAAACAATGTTCATAAGACGAGTGCACATAATGGATTGGATGAGAGAAATTAATCTTCAACCGAACCATTGGAATACTATGTTGAATTGGATGGAATCGAAGCAAAAGAATCCTATTACCGATATACTTGTTCGTTATTCGGCTGATTGTTTGAACGCAAAAGATTTGGCACAGAGAAACCGAAAAAACAATCGATTGCAAAATAATACCACAGCCTCGAGTGTAAACGACCGTTATAATTCGTCCAACGTTGAAAAAGACCCATTGGCCGAAGATGCGACAAATTCTCCCAACGATATCGCCTTCGTTGACTGTGGACCAACGCCAAGCAATATTTCGCTTTCCGAATTTCCCGAGGTCGAGTCGTCCGGCAATATAAACAGCGATGAAACCGTCGAACGGGCAAAGTCACTCTGGCGCTGTTTTTCCCAGCAGTACGACAGGTTCAAAGATAAATCTCGGAACGTAACGCCGAATACGAGTAAGGAGCTCATCGACTCGTCATCATCGCCATCGCCAACGATAGCAATTAATCGGACAGTTCCACGTGTTTTAACGATACGAAGTTCCAAAAGTCTCAGTCTTTCAACGATCATGAAACACTTGCCCATCGAAACACTCAACCGATCAAAAAATTTATTGGTAGTCCCTGACGATGCTGAGGCAGAAAACAACTCGACCGCGCTCGTAGATTCCCAACAAGTTATCAAACATAAACCATCGATCAGCCCCCAAGTGAAAAGCAAAGATAAAAATTTACCTCTCGATGACAAATTGAAAACAAACGATAAAATTAATTCCACACTCATTTCTCCGTCCAGTGGACTCGATAAAAATCCTAAAGTTGTGCCAGTTGTACCAAAGTCACAGGGTTTCTCCGAACAGATGTCCTCTCAAGGACGCATTGTTTTTCAAAATGGCAAAAAGTACATCATAAGACACGTGCCGAAATCGACATCACAATCGATACTCCAAGACCCTATTATCAAGAAATTGCGCAATCCTCCGCCTCTCATAGCTCCAATGTCAGGAGCGAAAGTTCCTATACTTCCAAAAACTGTTGCAGTCTCGAACATTACAAAAACTATGACGCACAATCAGTCCACCAGCGAAAAATTAACTTCAACTGGACGTCCCTCCAAACGCTCGAAAGCTTTGACCAAAATTATAAATCCTACAGGATTTTCACTCACTACGATAAACGCCAATTTAACTTCACAAAACGCCAAAGCAAGAATATCGAAGATACAAAAGGCATTGTTGATCAAATGTCGAGAGGCTCTCTTGAACGATTTGCGTCGGGTTTCTGAGACACGTTTCGAAACATATATCAAACATCTCAAGGGAATAAACGAGCGTTATTCGAGAACGATGAATTTGCCCAACGATTCCCTTCTGACGAATAACATAACGATGACAGCTTTCGAGAACATGAGAAAATTGCCACAAACGGATGCGCCCCCTTGCTCCATAGAGGAATTACCGATCGACGATCATTTCGATAGCGGCTTTCGGGAATGGGAAACGCGAATGAAAGACGCGGAAAAAGATCGAAGATGCGAAACATGTAGAAAAATACCGAAACCGGACAGTTACATCGTAGGAATTTCCTCCCGATCGTTAAACGAAACGATTTATTGTCAGTGTTACAACAACGTCTGTCATATTTGTAACGCGAATCAGGGCAACTTGTTACAACTGAGGACACACCTTAAATGGCATACAGGAGAAAAACCTTACATGTGTCCGAGTTGCTCAATCGTATTTCCCACGAGTACCGAATTGGAAGTGCACGTTTGGACTTCCTGTTTTCATCCCATGGCAGGATATATATATGGCTGTGGTGTTTGCGAGATCGAGGGAATCCTCGACATGGAATCAATAGCTGAACACTTTTTGCTTCTTCATACCCGAAGAAAAATTATTTGTGCCGATTGCAAAATGGAATTTCCTGGAACACCGACTTCCGCTGATTATGCGGAGCATCATTCCAAGCATCACTCCGATCGGGATAAAATGTTAGAGCCAAAGAAATTGTTGGTTTGTAGTTTGAAACAGTGTATCGTACGTCCCGAACTATTCAGAGCTCATTTGTCCGAACACATTGGTGTACTCAGGTGGATTTATTACAAATGTCCATTTTGCACGACGGTTACACAAGGTTCAGGACGAAATAAATCGTTGATGCGTCAACATTTAATTGAATGTCATTTGGATCGCATGCATGAAATTGTAAGTAGAGATGCTCTCTCGAGAATCATCAATGGGATTAAATTAACAGCAACGAGTGCGTCTAGTTTCGCGGATAACGGAAGTGGACAAATGTGCCAAGTTTCGAACACCGATCCAACAGGACCAAAAATTCTTGACGCTCGTACCATTACTCCAGCGACTTTTGAATTCGGCTCAGAAAGCTCCGAAACACTCTTGGAGAACGATGAGTGCAAATTACCAAGAATACTGGAAGTTAGGTCGGAGGCTGTTGAAGAATTTGAATCGGAGGATACAGGCACGAATGATATTCGACTGGAGATCCTTTCGGTTAAGTCTATGGCCGATAGTTTACCAGATTCGCCGGGAATTCCGAGCGACGTGTCAAAGGAAATTATTGAAGAATCAATCGCGTTGACCGAAACGCCGAGAACGGTAACGTCACTATGTAATTCGTCTGTCATTCGGCAACAATCGGAATGCGAAGATTCGTCCAATTCTCGTGACGCAATAACCGTCACATCAATGAACTCGAAAGGCGACGACTCTGAGCTCGAAAATTCTTTCTCTCTGCACGAATCTTATTACGGGAATGATGAATGTAATGTGAAAGATTTTCTGAACGATACCCGCCATCTTGAAAGAAGAATTTCATCGTCCAAAGAACCGTCAGCACAGAGACCATGGAGGATTGCTCTCAACAGCCCAACTGACGTCGAGGCTGAGCCCATTATTTATAATTGTCATTTATGCGGAGAACAGATAAACACATCTTGGTCTGTGATTAAAAATCACTTTGATACAAATCATTCAAGCGATTATGAGATATTTACCGTATCTCCGAATATTCCGCGTGTATCGATGGGTTTTCTCGACGATTCGTCCTCCGATCGTCAAAATTCAATGGACAACAACAGAAGGCGAAAGATGGAAATAGTTTCTGCGATTGGCCCGAAACGCCGAAGACGTTGGGGTCCGAAAAAACACGTTGATAGGCCTGGTTCACCGAGTTTAGGAATTTGCGTTAAACCCGAACCCGTCCAAGAGATTGAAGGTACTTTTCGTTGCAAAAAATGCGATCAAGCCTTTAAGGATAGATCAATGCTGCGCAATCACATTGCAACGCAACATCGTATCAAAGGACAATATCTCATTTGTCTCGAGTGTGGTGAAAATTTCGTGGTTGTACCGAGTTTACAAATGCATTTGAAAGCGTTACACGGTATAGAAGATCCGATAACTTATTTGACGAAAAATACGGCCTATGCACCGGAGACTCTTGACGACACGGAGGAAGATGAAAAAGCAACGGAATCCAATCAGTGCTACGTCTGCATGGCAGTTTTCGAGAACAAACCAGCTTTAGATAAACACATACGGGTTCATGGTATGGCTTTTCTTAAACGCAGAAGATTCGAGGCCCTGAAAGCTTGGAAATCATCCCCTAAAATCAACGGTTCTTCCAACACCAATAATACTTCAGAGAGTATCGATGATAAATCGCAAAACTTGTCAAACGAGTTGAGCAATTTAATAAAAAACAAAGAGAGCCTCGATGACAAAAAGTCACGTTCTCCGATGCTTGAAGATACATCGAGCAAAGAACGATTTCAGACTGTTGAAAAGACGATAATGGAAAACGATCAAAAGGAATTACAACTTAACAAGACGTAGGTTTATCTATAATAATATCATAATGCTTCTTCCTCCCTTAGACATCATTAGTAAGAAAATTTTATTACGAAATATTTTCCTATGTTGAGAATTAATAACGCGAGGTTCAACCGGAGAATTTAAAATTTTTTTACTTTATTTATAAGGTTAAGAATGAAATAGATGAATCAAACTACGTTGTGCATTCGAACTGTATAAATAATGTTACGTGTTTGGCGCTGTAACAGGTTGAATAATTTTCATTGTAAAAAATAAATATTTACGATTCGAAAACGGTATGAGCAATAACCGGATTTTCAATCAATATTCGAAACGTTGTCATTCTCATACGTCCATTCGTTAACAGTTCAAAACTCGTCCTCTTTTTATCACTCATTCGGTTAACAATTCTCTTTTCAATTTCATTCATTAATACATATATATTGTGTTATCTTATAAAGAATTATTGCACGAACATTTCTCGTTATTGCTGCTCAGAGTTTATAGAGACTATAATTTGCTTTTTTTCTTGTTTTTTTTTGTTTCTTTGACACATACATTTTTATGACACATATATAATTTATGGACCCAATATTGTCCAAAATAGACTTTACTTTTGAGAAAAAAGACACTTGATTTTTAAAGTCAGTTTCGAATGTCTTTTTCCGAATCTTTGTCGAGAGTTTGCAAACGTTCCTGAAGTAGCCCAAGGATTTTATTAGGAAATTAAAAAATTGTTCATAAATATTTTTCCAAAGGGGATCTTGTAAATGAACAAATATCAATGAAGTCTGCTTGTTAATCGAAAAAAAAAAGAAAAAAAATCAAGTGCATTATATACATACATAACTAATTTTGAAATTACTTTGTAATAAAATAATAAATTGCATCTTTCTCAATATGTAAATAATGATCGAATTGTGAGAAAGAAGAAAAAAATGACAAAAATTCTTTTGCTTTTTCCGCCTCCAATAAGACTTTCCAATTGGTCCCATGATATTTAACCCGTCAACGATCGTGCTACTTACACTATAAACGTTGGTCGCGTGATGAGACATTTTTTTCACATGTACAGTTTCACAATGAAACATTTTTTATCCTTAAAAACCATATGTACAACGATAATTGTGTCACGGTCTGGCATTATGAGAGTCTATAGAGGTGGCCGTAGCGCAGTTGTTAGCGCGCTGTCTACAATCCACAATTATTGATACTATGAAAAAATTTAAAAAATGAATACAATTGGGATCTGACAAAATTCGTGAGACATCTGGTGTTAAATTTTGAACTATTACCATAGTGCACACTGACATTCAACACAAGCATGTGACACGAGTACATAGAGAGGCAGTGGCATAGTGGTAACGTGCCCGACTCACACCCCGTGGGCCCGGGTTCGATTCCCGCCGACACCAATGGATTTTTTCTAAGTGTTTTAAACTGCTCTCTCCGTGGTTCGGAACCCACGTAAAAAAGTGTAGGTCCAGGTAGAGGCAAAAGAAAAATTGAGAATCAGCAAAAAATTCAGATACTATTTACTCCGCAAAAGAACGTGGCCGTATGATCTCCGCGCCAGAGGGCGCAGATCAGAGCGAGCCCAGAACCATACATACATACGACACGAGTACATGTGCCACATACATGTCTAAACGCACCCCCGTCTGCGCCATTTTCCTTTAGCCACGCCTCCATGTCAGAGAAAACGTTAGCCACTCGCATTGGCAGGATTGACCGTTAGTCAAAATAAGATGATGGATCAGTCACCTCAAATTTTCGAAATAAAAATTCTTCGATGTCGTTTGACTAATAAAAAAAAGGCTCTGTCGGCGTACGCAGGACGATGGCAAAAATCGGCCGACAAGGGCTTTTTTTAATTGGTGAAACCGTGTCGGAAATATTCAATTTTGAAAATTGCAGCTATCTCTCTCGCACTCACATTGCGAGAAAGCGACTGCTCCATCACCTTGAATTCATGTTGAAATTTTTTTGAATGAATAAAATTCGACTTTCAAAATAGTAGATGATTTTTTTGACTAGCAATGCGACAAATTAGTCAACCCCGTCAACCTTGAAGAATATCTTTAGGCAACCCACGAGGGAGTCTCACAGAAACAGGAACAGTGAAGTAAGGTTACGGTCACGGGATGGACTCGTGAAAACCCACGAATGTATACGACCTAAGAACATTAGAAACAAAAAAAAATGGAAGATTTAAAATTTCAAATGTTGTCACTTGACTGCCATGTTGTTCTGCCACTTGAAATTTTCTAACAATAATCACTTAATGTGGAAAAAAATAAGTCTCACAGCGCGATCGCTGACGGATTAAAATCCTTATCATTACTCATTCGAGACAATACTTCCGTTTAGACTAATTTTCACATGGTTAATTAAATTCGCTAGCCTGTTTTACCGTGCGGACGTACTCCAAAGACGTTTTTTGCTCGTCATGGTCACATTCAATTTCTTTACTTATCTGCACAAACTTCGTATCACTCGAAGTTGATTCTATATTCGCCGGATCGTTAGAATGATTATCCATTTGAGAAGTTCGAGTTTCACGATCGTGTCCGCCATCGTTTCCCGTTAAGAGCGTCGTTTCCGTTTGAGAAATCGTAGCTAACGCTATTTGGGTCGATGAAAAGGACGAACCGATTAAATATTGTCTAGAATTTTCATCGCTCGTATTGTTATCGTATTCACCACTGATTGTACTATTTTCTCGGAAAAGTTTTCGCAAATCGCTCCCCAAAAGAGCGTCATCAGGACTGCCGTTCGAATCTTCGCTTGAAAGTATCGTTATCCCTTGATTATCCGGAAATCGACGTCCTCGAGCCGAATTCGACAATTCACTTAGTGGTATTCCGGTTTCCCTTGTCGCCCAAACGTCGTCATTTGGAACGTTTGAAAAACCGCGGTTGTTCAAATTCACTATTTTTCGCTTCGACGCGTCCTCCATCGAGTGCCATCTTTCATGAGCCGCGCTTATCGAGCCTGGAGATAGCGCACTCATACTGTTCGCTGGCACGATTTTGTGTGGAAATCGTGGCGAACCTCGAATCTTTTCCCTCGATGAACCTTGACTCGTGTTCGCTTCTTCGGTAAAAAAAAAAAAAAACAAACAAAACCATTAACATTGAAACTTTTTTTATATTGATACCTAACAATTGTTCTCGATTTCAATCTCTGGCGAAGTTTAATATTGCCATTTTCAAATTGGATGTACGAAACGTTTAGCTATCTTCAGTTATTTATTCAAGAATTTTCAATCACAAGTTTAAAGAAAACTTCACTAAATCTAGAAACAATGATTTTGAATTGCAAAAAGTGTTGAAAAAATATTTGTAAGGGAACAAACCGAGTGATGAGAAAATGTTTCTACAATTTTTTTTATTCTGGACGTATGTTCTCCTTAAAAGTCCCAATTGATATTGATAACTTACTTGATGGCAGACTGAAGTTAACCCTTGGCTCGCTACTCTCTTTACGTCTCAAACCAAGACTAAATCGTCGATCCTCTTCGCTCGTTATACTTATAATCGGTCCTGAACCACAGCGTGGATGAGGCTGCCTAATACCTTGAACATTAACTTGGCAGCTGGACGAAGCTTTTGCTCCTGGCACCAGACCAGCGATGTATCCCATGTGGACTCTTAGGGCTGATGCTACCCCTAAAGGCAAAGTATCCCATGAAAATAAATAGAACGAGGTACAATGTAAATTTAATAGCCAAATTCATATTTGAAATTATTTTTTGATTTATACTAAAACGTGGTTTGGAATTAGATTTCTCTGTGATGAAGAAAATTTATTTTTCAAGTGGACGCAAAAAACAGTTGCACCCGAATTTTCGCCGTCGCATTTATCGGTAAAATTAAGTTGATTATTAAGATACATTTTTCTAGAATATTTTCCGTACACAATAATAAATTATAATTATATGATGCAATTTTGCAAATTACTACAGCGGAGATAAAAAATAAACTATATTCAGATCGGCAAATTTTTAAGGATAACACGACCAGTGATCCGACGACAATTGCTCCGAAAAATCAAATTCCGTAAGACGATTGATTCTGCGACAAAATAGATTCGTTGACGATTTATTGTGTTCGGATCAGTTCCGACGTAGGCGTTTTTAAAGGAAAAGGTCTACTTGGATAGCATTCAAAAGATAATGGTACCGAAATAGAAATAATGCATTAGCCATTTTCTGTATTCGTGTTGGTGTTCATTTTTCATAAATTACCTGTAAAAGAAGCAGTTGAGGTTTTTCTGCTACTCGGTCGGCTGCCAAAGAGACTAAAGAGACGTTGAAATACTCCCAAACGGTTCGGTCCCTCTGTTTCTCTTCGCCATTGTAATTTGTAAATATCTGCAAGACTTCTTCTAGCTCCTTCTGGCTCCAGTTGTGGTTGACTGCTAAACGCTACGGTTCCGCGACGCATGCCTAGTTTTACCGGGGAGAGGGTAAATAGTAACGCTTTGTGTTGTTGCTGTTCTTTGATTATTTCGTCATGTCCAACAACAACGATGGCAAAACAAAATTGTGTAAATAAAATCATTGCATAACCGCGTTTTCATAAGCGTATGACAATAACATAATAAAAACGAAGCAAAGAGGGGCAATGTAAAATCGTAGCAATAGGTTTTCGTTCATTTGTGCCAACTCGATTCTTCATTGTACTTCTATATATATAGGTCGGAATATCCATTCAAGAAAATTCATCTGGTACCAAGCAAGTCAAACGAAAAAAACTTTTGCAATTAGAGTATAATCGGCTCACTGAGTTTATAGCGTTTAACCCGCGAAGTTGAACTTTTTTTTTCCTTTCTTTCTTTTTTTTCTAAACCTTATAGGTATCTAGTGTATTTTCGGAAACCGTACGAATATTCTTTAAACATTTTTCCACAATCAAAGGAGTTTGTTTCGATACTGTTTGTCAAAGCTTGGAAATTTCATGTACACAGACGGAAAAAACCGGAACCCTATAAGAACCGTGTTGCATGATCGTGGCAATCTGGCTTTATCAATTTCTCTCGAAAAAAGTATCCTGAGGGTTCCAAATTGTGAGAGGTAACTTTGTAGTTACTAATGACTGTATCCAATTTTTTTAAATCAATTTCTGTTCATTGAGTTCACAACCAGATGAACCTCCTTAAAAGATATAACACACGGACCTCTAATTTCTCTCGCTGGGTGGGGGTCCAATCCGGCCCAATCCGGTCTCACGGCAGGTGCGCAGAGACAAATAGACATAGCGTGCGCAGCGTTCTATATTTACAAGTGCAATACGGAGCTGGTATCGCTGCTGTTTTCAAAAAATAGAGGTCCGAGTGGATTACTTCAAGTTATGAAATATTTACATGTGAGTTTTACGAGTGAAATTTGGTCAGCTTTACGATAGCTTTCAATGTACATTCCTAAATGTGCTAATGTCGAAATGTAAAAAAAAAAATGATATCCATAATTTTTATACTCGAAAAAAAGTCATAACTACCTTAATATGATCCATCAGTTGCCGGAGTGGGGGGTCGATAACTGAAAAGTAGATACTCATTGTTTTCGGACACGCTTGATATTTTAAAGAAAATAAGAGTTACACGTTATTCTGTCATTGAAAGAAAACAACGTGACACCCTCCTTTTCTTCAAAATATCAAGCGTGTCCAAGAACAACGTGTAACTACTTTTCAGTTATCGACCCCCCACCCCTCCAACTGATGGATTACCTTCATGGAGCTTTTATTTTTTCAAACTGACTACTGTATTCATTAGGCCATGAATTTTCATGCTTAACTTATATATATATATATATATATATTGCAAGTTTATAATCATGTAAAAAAAAATATCTGTCAAAATTGTTCAATAAATTCATTAAATTATATCCATATGTACATGATGTATTTCACGCCACATTGTCACTAAAATCAACACAGAAGGCAGTTGACACGACGTTTTATTTACAAATCACATCCCACATCTTGACGCAAATTATTGACATGTTTTTTTATCCAATAAACAAAGGGACGTATTTTAGAATTTTTTACGGCCAGTCGAATTTCTTAACTTTATAATCTACCCCTTCCATGATAACTCTGAAACTGTGAGTCTGACAATAAAGACAACAAACTGATTATTCACATACGCGGTGAAAACAAAAACTAAAATGTTTCTATATTGGTGCATTTTTGTTTGTAATACAAAAATCGAGGTAATACAAAAATCGGGAAATCGGCTATCGAGGCCGGGGAAAAGGGGACAGTCGGTAGTTAGATTTCGTGAGGAACAGTCGGGACACACGGGAAATCGAGTAGAGCGTACGAAACAAAAACTCGAAATAATATTTAAGTGTTATTTGTTTGACCGGCGTAAAAGTTTCGATAGTAGAACATTTTTTACATATTAAAGTGTTATTTGTTTGATTGGTGTGACGTTTCGATATTAAAATTTCTCCACAAAAATGAGTTTTTCTAACATCGCACGTTTGACCCATTTATTTTCACTTGTTTTCAAAAACGAAGGGGCTGACTTTTGTAGGACACGAAAAAAATATGAAAAATTGTTAATATCCAAAAATGGTCTTGGGTTTGAAATGTGAGTACGGCGTGAAATACCTCACTCCTTTCCGATTTAAAGACAAACTGACTTTGTCTAGATAAACTAATTTGTTCCCGAAAGGCTCAACTGATTCATCCTAGGAACTGGGTAGAAATAACAAGTTTATCCCGGAACCTGATTTGGTCGGTAATTTCTGTACATATATGGAGCATTCTACGCCAACGCAGCCACTTCACAACGTTCGAAAACTTGCGGTAAAAACCAGAAGTTGCAAAAAAAGTGTTTTGCCTAAGTTGACTGAAAAGATGTTGTTTTTTTCTAAACGAGAGACAAAAAAATCCCCTCGCATTGAGATCTGCCCCAAAAAACATAAAGTTGGTCAAATTTTAATCCAAAATTCATTTCAATCCAGAAATATGCCATAACATGGCATAAAATCATCGATATATGCGTGAATATTAACAATAATTTGTTTCCATTTTTTCATACTGTGGAGAAAAAACCCAACATGTGTAACGAACCAGATGTGTTTTGATCTTTTTTTCGAAAATTTATAGCCATGTAGAGAAATAAACATTGAATTTGAAAAAAAAAAAAAAAAAATTATACCTTATGACAGGATGGACACGAAAAAATGGAATAAAAATCTAGAGAGCTCATTTTCAATGGGTGATTAATGTTAAAAATCCATAGGGCCAAATAGAAAAATGACAGGTTTTCAAACCGTTGATTTGGTGTGGAATGCCCCATAGGCTATTCGGTCGAAATTTAAAGAGACAGAAGGAATAATTCTCCCTGATAAAAACAAAATGCCAAAACTGCAGTCTTGTTGAGGCATTATGCCAGAAACGAGCTTAACAATGTTGTATAGCCACTAAAATACGGCTGAATCTTTGCTGGTATTCGTGATTGAAAATCGAAACATATCTTGTGAATCTAAACGCAAATGGATTTTGATTCGGCAGGCATCGTGTACAAAATATTGTGTGAGTGTATTATATGCAATAAAAGTGGCAAGCAAGTGCGTGCAAAAAACGGATTTTCTGTGTCACCTTTCTGTGATACCTGAATGACGGGAAAATGAGCGAAGCGATAATAGCGTATTAATAAATTTCCTTACTTTTTTTTTCTTTTCAACGTCAGCAAAAGATTTCAACGTGTCAGATTCAAGGATCTTTTTTTTTTTTTACTGAGATTCAGTTTCGACAATGAATAGTGGAAAAGACTTTGCCCTGCACGATGAATTCTCTTGGTCTACAACGCATCGAGTAAAAATCGATCCAGGCCAGTGCTTCGAATCAAACAGATTTTATATCCTTTTCCTTTGGCCATAATCAAGTTTTTGTTATATGTACTATTTTTGAATTCAATCAAATTTCCTTTTTGGTAAAATTTATTCCAATGGGTTAAATCGAGTTTTCTCGATGTCAAAGGTACTTGTATCTCACCGGAAGAATCCGCCGATGGCCAACTGGCGCGAGGAATTACCGGTGGTAATACACTCAGCAATAGTAACGGCAAACCTCCTCCTATACTTGGATTTCTAGGTGGTATTGATGCACTAGACGATTCATGCGAGGGTTCGACTTGCTCTTGCCCTAATTGTTTCTCCAATCTGGCCAACTCGAGTTCCAGCTGCGCCATTTCACGTCGATAAACCCTGTTTTGCACCTCAACTCGGTACTGCAATTCCCTGGTGGCAGTAATCACACAAACTTCGAAATTCATCCAATGCCATTGATTAAACTTATTCGTTTAAAGATTCTAACCGTTTACAGGAACGGTGCGAAAGTGTACAATTTTTTGCAACCCGGCCACATAAATGTGGATTTTCGATTAAATTATAAACTCTATTAAATGTCTTCAATCAAATATTTGAATGCTTATGATTTAATAAAAATGTAGATTATTTTTTCTTTTCTTTAAGAATTTGTAATTGAATTGTTTTGCTGTATTTATATGTCGACTCTGAAGAATCAGAGATCATCCAAATCTTATTACACGTGAATAAAAATACGATAACAATTACCTGCTGTCATCGTTTACGAATCTTCGTGTATTGCACTCGATTTTGAGACCCAAACTTTGTACGACAGGATCTGCTCTCTCGCCAGTAAGTATATTGGCTAATTGAGGAAGAAAAAGAAGCGCGAGTGTCGCCGTAGTCGATGCAAGAATCAGAGCTGTTATCGTGACGAATGCTAGTGTAGCTCGGTCCGACATTAAATTAGCTAGCACCACAACGATTCCCGAAGTTATCACAACTGAATAAACGCTCATTCCTATGTACTGAGAGTCGTTCAACGCTGGAATTTTCACATGTCTAAAACAAATTTTTAATCACAAAAATGTTAATAAATCCTTAAAAAAAAAAAAATAGCAATATTCCAAAAAGAGATCAAGATGATGTGATTGAAACTTGTGGTTTCTTGTGGTTCCTTCTTTTTTTTTTAAGACTATTGATAACCACAAATGGATTCGATTTTGAACTACTCAACCGATGTCAAAATTACCTAGTTTCCCACGCCATGTAAACACCGACGATTAAAAGCAACCCCTTGTAGGCATACAGGGCAGCGAGCCAACCATTTGTATGTTGAGACCTGCACACCTCAACCTAAAAAGTGTAGAATAACATTTAACAGCGTTTTGAATCGAATGGACAAAAAATATTATCTGTGCAGTTACTATTTTCTCATACCTGTGGCTGATAAATTACCGCCCGATCTTGCGTACTAATTTCCAACGTGAGATTACGAAGATCTCGTTGCATGGGATCGAGGGTGACCCAGAGAGTCACGACGAAACAGTCAATCAGCAACAGAACACAGATGAGACTTATTAGTTGAGTATCTTGCAGCAACTGTAAATATAAACGTAGAGTTTTTTGAGCCCGGGTCATTTATGAAGCAGCATCAAACATTGTTTCCAAATAATTAAGAAGGAATAAATATCTGGACAAAATAAAAAATATTTGCCTTGTTTTTTACTACTCCGCTTCGGCTTCTGATAAAAATTCGATGGACTCTATACGTTTTAGTAAACATAGAGCCAAATGCCAAAGAGAATCCTGCCGAGAGCAAATAAGCTCGAGCCTGAAAATGCAGCGAGAGCGTAATGAGCCAATTAATAACATTAAAAAAAAAAAAAATCTTGTGAATTTGTGTTCTCACTGTGCAAATAGTTGGAAAATATCCATCACTGTCCGAGAGCGTAGCGTGATCGAGACCCAGGAGTATCACAGCTCCGTAAACTAAAGCACAACCTACAGCCGCCATGTTGTTTAGTCTTGGACTTGATAGCTTGATGCTCCTTCGAACAAAATGGAAAAATATATTACATTTATTTTACTTCCGAAAAATTTCCACGTTAGAAGATCGTTATCATTAACGAGTTGTTAGACGAATATTTATGAGCTACGATTTTTTTATTTTTTACGTGACATTCACCCATCACCGATTGATTTTTCTATTGTTCCTGACGTATACCCTTTTCGGGTTTTTACATTTTCCTTGCCTCTCTTTTCCGCGTACCATTACCCTCTTTTTTGCGAGGCTTCTATATCTCTGCCTTTACCAAGGCAACTACATCTACTTTTTTTCCGAGGCTTACTTCCACTACTCTCCCCGGTGCGGCTGCAGCCGTCTTACCCTTAATTTTATCACATTTGACGAGGGCGAAGGGAAACTGCAGGAAACCTTGCCGATACAGTCAGCCACAGTCTCTACCTGATCTCCCCGGGTAGCAATGTGAGCACGCTCCAACACGGCTACCAGAGGCGTCTCAGGCAGGTACCTCCTCAGCTGTGATGCAATGACCCAGTCAGTACACGGCTAGAGGGCAACCATCCGCACGATGAAAACCGTCCACGGGAGGCACCCGGAACCGCATACCGACCGCTGAGGCATCACAGAGTGGTGTAGACTGGGGATGGCGGTTGAAACACTTGAAAAAAATTTTAAATTTTCATTGGTGTTCAGCCTGGGAATCGAAACCGGGACCCTCCGACTTAATTGCGAGCCCGAGCCCTCATCCACTAGACCAACCGCTCTCCCATGAAGTATTCTTATAATATTATTTCAATGATTGTGAAATTTTTAATAGTTATCTTTGAAATTGCAAAAAAGCTCTTACTTGTGCTTACGAAAGTGCAAGTTAAAGGCGAGAAACGATATGGCGAGTGTTACACCGACACTTGCTAAACACGTTACGGCCAGAAATGCTCCGTATTCGATTGTGACCATTCGAAACCTGAAAATGAATTAATTAACATACGAATCATGCAACGAAACCACTTGTATCACGAATTGATTATTGTTCACTTCTATTTTATAATTACGAGATGAGATTTCGTATTTTCTTTAATAAGGGCTTACATACACTTAGGAATTGCAACAATTATGGTTCATTTCAACGATTTGTTCCATACTGAAAAAGTGTCTCGATTGAAGCATTTTTTTTTTTTTTTTGTTAATTTGAGAGGACATGTTTTTGTCAATAAATGGGGAAATTTTGTGATTGTAGTTTTTTAGCAAAATACTATCCGTAGGAAACGAGGTTTCCACTGTATATTTTAACCCGAAAATACATGAATTCTTTTCTGTTAAAGTTGACAAAAAAAAAAAAAAAAAAAAACAGATTTTGTCGAGGTAGCAGTTTTCAATGCATTTTCCATAAAATGGGTGAAGTATGAATCGCATATATATAGGTAAGCCCTTAAACAAAAATCCGATTTCGCCGAGTGTCGGTTATATTTTACAAAAATGGCTTTGTTTTTACCTTTTTCACTTGTTTTTAATGGGATTGGAATTTTTTTTTTTTTTTTTTCAAGTGATAATTCGTTGCAGAAAAATGTTGGTGACGGTAATATTTTCATTAGACAAATGCCAAAAATGTTAAGATTGTATAAAACGAAATCCATAGAGGTCAAGATTTCTAAAAGTATATTTAGCTACATTTTTCCAAATCTTTTTTTGTCATACCGAAAGACTCTGCGTGCCACCGGAGGATGTTCGCCTGGCCAATGAATTTTGGCACATCCTGGACAATTCATCGTCAATTGTTCATTTTGCGGTATATATAGTGCGATTCTCCTGATCGCGTGTCCTGAACATCAGAAAAAGTCAAGATTTCACTTTTATGATATTAAGCGACAAAATAAATTGATAGGAAGGAATGATGTGATATACAAAACTTAAAACACAATGAACGTTAGATTATGCCATTTCGAGAAATGGGAGTTCCGATTTGCGTTAATGCGTATCAGTTTACAAATTTTTTCGAAGAAAATCCGATTAGGTAAATTCTCCAAAGTACGAGTTGCATCACTGCAACGCAAAATGAAAAACAATTGGAATCAGCAAAGAATCCGAGCAGGTAAAAGTCTGTTCAATCGAATTATTCTTCTGGAAGTGCACAGAGATATAAATGCGAGTTTGACGGATTGGGTTTAAAATGAAATAGACGTTCTATCGGGAAGGTTCTAGAATATCGGGAAAAGTATGCAACAGTGGAAGTTCGAATCCCGAGATATTGAAAAATAGCTGAAACATACTGATACGGTTTTCCCCTTTATTTTAGTGTTTGAAATCGACATTGCGAAAGTTGATTGATCGATTTTGAAAACACACGGAATGGTATACGGGGTTATGTGAAGAGTCTCATTTGTTCCATCATTCCAAATTACGATCGAAATTATTCTGCTTTTCGATTGATATTCTAATGTTTAACACACAGAGAACTCTGATATGCGGCGCGAAAAAAAAAAAAAAAACTGGCCAGATCGATAAACACTCTACTCACACGTGCGCTATTGTAACTTTATTTATCGGAAAGCGAATGACTTTATTTCTGCAGCAACCCACAATTTAAATCTCCCGAGAACCATTTGCCTGAAGATCTCCCCTGGAATGAGAGTGACGGAGGAACGATATCTCGAAAAGAAAACTGTACATCACTCTTTTGCGTCGATTTGACGTTATCTCATTTGTTACATTCTCGTTGTTGCGATACTAAGTTGAAAAGGAAAAAAAATGAGTGTTCTTTGTGGCGCCAAGACACGTATAAGTCCTAAATCCCGGCTTTTGTGACAAGACCTTTTCAAGGGATCAACGTTCGCACGAATCCCCATTGAAAATCATTTCGTGTCCTTTTGATACTAGGGTAAAACATCGCAATAACTTTGACCGTACCGAAAACGTGGAACGAAATAAAGTTAAATCTTCTGACGTACATAATATATTGATTTACTTTGGCCCTCGTCTATCTCAAGATGCATATACTATCTCAAACTGACATACACGCGTCATCTTAGTATGTAACGAACATGTGTATTACATTTTGTGTCAAAGGCTTGCTCGAGGGAAGCCCTGACTGCAGACTTGATCAAGCAACTTTGAACCCGAAAACATGTGATCGGTTTTCGAAGCTACAATGTCGCCTATTGAATTTCAATGTGCTCGATCGATCCGAAAACTACGATTTCCACGATGGGCGACGCTCAAAATACAATTATATGTCAATCGCCTCGAAATTACAATCCTACATGATGGATAACGATCAGTAATTAAACTATCGTCCGAATGTGTAATTGTGAAACCGTATTTGGTGAATAATAGCGTACAGTAATTTTAATTGTAACATATTTGAATTAAATGTAATTTCCATGAACAATCGACACGAAAGGAAGTCTTCAATCTACGATATTACTTTGATGAATTAGGAGACACATTTAAATATCATTATTTTTAAACGATAAAAATAAAATTACAATTCGTTTGTAGTATTAAATTTTTCATCGTGGTCAAAAAAATATAGTACGACACGTGTTTCGTGTGAGACCCGTTCGGTATATTATGTCCGTTGGTCTTCCAACGGTCTCTTCACTTGTGACCACTCAACGTATGGAGAGTCATTGTTGTAGAGGCCGACAAGAGCGAAAAAAACGAGGATACTTGACCCATTGTTCATTGTTACGATCCCAATGTGGTAAATATAAATAAAAAAAACAGTATATCACGGTCGACCCACAGCTCTCATGTATAAATAAATATATACGTATATT